>JAJJWX010002346.1:0-1200000 GCA_023529315.1 Papaver bracteatum | reverse complement strand
TCCAACTGCTTCTTGGCATCTCTCTACTCGTCTATCGTTTCTTAATTGCTGCTCTTCTTCCGCTTCATCTGCTGAATCTGATCGCCAAGTATGTACACTCACTCTGTCGTAATCCGTAATTCTATTTTGTATCGGTGTACGTTGAATTGGTTGTTGAACTTGATTTTCTCCGTTGTTTCTTACGTTCATTCTCGAAGATTCCTCAATTTCATTTCCCCCTCTACCAGCAAGCCTCTTACTCCTCCTAATATTTGTTGGTTGTTTGAAGCATTTCTTCTTCTGGCCATCATTTTAATCTTAACGAGAAGTAGAAAACTATATAGATTCTTCGCCAATCACTCCAAATTCTTTCAAATCACAATATCAATCTTCACATTAAAACAATCTTCATTCCCTGTTTCTAGCGCCATTATATAGTTGCAGAAATTCCCACAATACATCCCTCACAAGAATTCATAATAATCAACACATCTTTAAGATCAACAACCACACTTTTTATTAATTGAATCTAGAAATTTTATAAGAAGGAAATGAAACCAAGAATACAACCACTGTTCTATACTTTTCTCTCTCCTCAAAACTTTCTCACCACTCTAAAAAGATCTCCCTTTTCCCTTAAGCATGTTCCACTCCTTATATAGGGTATTACATAGTGGATGATAGCTAATCTAGTCCTTTATTTTCGGATCTGGCTTGCGATATTCTCGCAAGCATACAAATGTTCTTTTCGTGATATTCCTAAATCTCGCTAGGTCTTCACATCATTCTCGTGTTTAAGTTGTCGTCATCTGTCACGTCATTTGTGTAATCGTTCTGCGATATTCGCAAGAGTGTCGTTATTGACAACTTCGCAAGAGCACTATTGTTGCGATATTCTAATCCTACAGCAACAACAAAATTTATTTTGGATACATGAAGGTGAGCAAGTTGTTAAATATTGGATCAGGCGTATGGTTGAAGAATTAATAAATGCTTATGTTTTTATAATATTTTTTTCTTCTACTTTTCATATTTTCAGAGGTCCGCAAATACACTAGGGTATTTAAAAGGAACCATCAAATTCGAAGAACTCGATATAAACCTAAAAGAGATAAAAACAAACAAGAGGTATAACATAGCATCGGTGTTGGAGGCAGGGTAACGCAAGTATTCAGAAAGACATGAGGAGGAACTTTTACATTTTTAAATAACTTCAGCTAAGGAAATCAAGTGTGTAAGTTCTTACGGGGGCTAAGTGACATAAGGATGCAACTGCAATAGGATAACTTGGAAGGTTTTCTTCTATTTAAACTACATTCCAGTCTTAATTCTAATTGTATGAAAGTGCTTGTAGCGGATTAATGCAATGTATTTAAACTGGATGAGGTCCCAGGGTTTTTCTGCAATTGCAGTTTTCCTCATTAACAAAAAATTTAGTGTCTTGTTTTATTTATTATTTTGCATTATATTGGCTGTTTCATTATGACTGAAGTACAAAAAAATTATACGTTAAACACCCTAGTGATTCAAGATTCTTAATAAAGATTATACAAGCATATTCCTTGTCTGTTTTGTATTTTTGATTTAAAATATCACACATGGAATTGTTTATTAGGTTCAAAAATCTGGTGTAGTTGGCACCCTCCCCTTTTCATATGGTACCAGAGCATGCAAATATCTTAAAAGACTTAACAACTGTGTATGACGATCCAACCTATTGAAAAAAATTCAATTTATGTTGACGTACCACTAGGATTTGATAACAGTAATTACTCGTGGTGGAAAAATCGTATGCAATCTTTTTTACAAGCTCGAGATTATAGAACTTGGGGTTTTGGTTGTCAAGGGATATAAACGCCTTATAATCTCATTTGATGGTTCTCAAACTGAATACAAGTTTGAGGATATTGACGACCATTAATACAATAAAAATAATACTGTAAAACAGAGTTCATATAGACTAAATGTGAAAATCCATGTAATAAGCCAAGATCTTCAACATCATGTTTCCACTTGTGAAACATATAAAGAAGCTAGGGATATTTAAGAGACCATATTCAAAGTAATCACCTCAAAGAAGGATGCTAGTCTTTAAACCCTAACATCTGACTGAAAAAATCTTTGTATGACTAATTATGACACCTTTAAAGATTTTCACCGTAGACTTTTTAAAATAGTGATGCTTCAATCTGTTAGGAAAAACTATTTCTGAAAAGGGTATCATGTGTAAAATTTATATGTCACTACCATCCATATATGAGTTTTAAAAAAAATAGCAGAATAACATAGTATGTCAACACTAACAAGAAGGCTCTTGTTGGAAAATTAAAGATCTTTAATCATGAAAAACAGCCAGCTAAAGATAAATCTACCGAGTTTGAAATTGTAAACGTTTCTAACTCGGCTTCATAAAAACCTAGTATATGATAGGAAGATGAATTTATTGATGGTGACAAAGTTAAAGAACTCGATAGAATAATTTATATAATCACCCTACAAGAGATTTCTTAAGATAAATAAGAGATAGACGACTTGGAAGAAATATTTGAGCATTAAATGCTACTCGACCTAGCCTATTTTAGAGCAACTTTTCATCAAAAACAAAAATTATACATAAGTATTCATAGTTAACGCCAAAGATTCAAGAACCCAGCCGAGTATGGGACTACCATGAACAAGTTTTATTTGTCAGATATAACTTGGATGTGGGTATTAGACCTAGCCGATGATGAGTTAGTTATACGCAAAATTGGTTCTAAAAAAATAAAACTCAGTCCAGGAAGAACTATAGCACCTAGATTTCTTGATCAGTATATACGAAGACCTCTTAGACTCTAAAAAGGTGTACACAAAATCAAAATAAGGAGAAAAAAGAGTTAAGGCTTACAGTTACAAATTGATCCTCACGATATCTAGTTTTTTCTTGTGAAGTTTTTATGGATTTTGAGTTACAATGCATTAATTCCTTTTGTAAGTTAAGGATGCAACCTGACATCATGAATATGTTATTTGATTAATACATTCATTTTGTTATCACTCTCTTGTTTATCGTTCAGGTTTTACTATGCATAACAATTATTTGATTATGTTCATATACTATAATGTTTTTCTTTATATGTTTAAATCGCGAATAAAATATCTTATTAAATTGTTTATGGCAAGCTATAGTTCATAGGTAATTTTATCAGGAACCATATCAATAAGTAGTAATTTGTGACTAGTAGAGGTGCGAATCGTGAAGGAAGTTACAAGTAAAGTTTGGACTCAGCTGAATATCTCACGTTAAGTGAGAGGTATTTCTAGTGAATAATGAGTCTCATAGACTTTAATATTTTCTCAAGTAAAATCTCTTGAACATAAGGAGTTCAATTCTCTGAACTTGATCTTGGAGTTTTCTACCGAGATCAACTAGTTCTTCCAATGAGTCCTGTCATAGTTATATATCTAAACAAAAACCACCAAATGAGATCGGCAGAGTCATAGTATTTTCAAAATATCAGCATTATAAATATCACATGACATATGAATGAGAACATCATTATAAACTATAACACACATATACTTCTACAGATTTCTGTATTTTAAACATAGTAAATAATACTGAAATCTATAAGAGCGACATTCTAAACCACTAAACAAGATAATCATTACTAATAATAAACATATAAACATATAACCTTTGTAATTTTAAAGTAAAAACAAAAACCACTGAATAAAATATTCGCACTCAGTCTTTCTAAACCCTAAGCAGATTTATATCACCATTCTAAACATCAAACACCATATGAATAAGAATATCATTCTAAACCACTAAATAAGATAATCATTGATAGACACATTTTTGTGTCTGATTTGATCTCAATTGTCTAATTTGTTAGTACTTATTTTTGTACTTATTTTGCTATTTTGTGTATTTGCATGTGTCTTTGGCAAATAAAGCTCGATGGGCCAAAATGCGGAATTCCACTCGTAAAAAGGATTAAATGAAGTGATTCAATGGGATATTCCAAAAAGGAAACATGGATAATTATTGGGCTAATTATTTGTATATGGGAGTGTGGTAAGCGTGCTACAGAGTGTGTAGAAGTGTGTCACAGAGTGTGTACAAGTGTGGGTACCATTTGCAAGATATTAATAAGGAAAGGATATTTGAAGATATTTAGCTTAATGAAAAAAATAAACAAAATAAATAACCTGCCTAAATTGGGGCCTATGCCACTTAATTGGGGCCTATGGAATTTTTGTTAGAATCGGTTTACACGAGCATTCTTATATACCGATTCTTGTTTTGCAGTGTTAGGAATCGGTTTATACATGTGTATCGAGTAAACCGATTATAGGCCCCAATTTAACAAGGATAAATAAGGGAAAAAAATATTATGGATAAATATTATTCTTTAGGGTTGTAATTAATAAAGAATAATAGATTTTATAAATAAATAAAATTTTGATTGCATGTGGTTTATATTATTTGACGCGTGGCGCATTTTTATTGGAGGATTTTGTATTGTCCTGACACATGGCGCTACTCCAATGACCAGAAAATAAAAAGTGACATCATTTCATGTCGCAAAACTATTGAAGGATTTCGGAATTCCCACTATAAAATGAGTCATATGAAGTCAGTTTTTAGAGAAGAGGGAGGACCGAGGGCAATAGTTTTAGAATTTCTTTTATTTCTTTTCTCTTTATTTTTTTTTTTTTGTAAAAATGAGGAGCTAAACTCAAATATTGGGATGATAGAGGAAGCCATTTTTCATGCTTGTGGTAATTTTATTAAATTCCTTTACGACTTTTTGGATTAAATTTAATTGATTTTTTATTTTTACTGAATGTTTGTGATTTCAATTGATGGATCATGCTTAGCTTAAGTGTTTTTATGTTCCATGCTTTAGATTTACAGTCATTACTTTCAAAAATCTACCTTTGGCAATAAATTAGAGTCGATAAATTGTTACTATTTGAGCTATAAATGTCTAGAATTATTAGTTGAACCACATGAATATGAAAATTGGTGAAATCCGGAGTCCTAGTATCTTTCGATATTGTTAACATATGTTGTATATATTTTCTATTATTGAATCTCAACAAGTCTGAGTGAACGACATCTTATTTACCACTTCTACAACACATCAATCATTGTTAATAAAAAACAAGTAACCTTTACCAAATGAGTTTGCATAACTCACTCATGAGTGCAAAGCCTCAAAGCACATAAACAAGCATCAACAAAAGAAATGAAAAAATTGAACTTGTAAACCTCGTAATCGAGAGTTAAAGAGATATAACATCGTAACTCCCCCCAACCCCAACCCCACCTCCACCCTTACCCAACCCCAAAAAAAAAGATGCCCAAAAAAAAATTTAATTCAAAATTATCGAAATGACTTAAATCAGAAAAAACTTATGGAGATGTTTACCTGTAGATATGTGAGCAACCCAAAAGTTTTCTAATAACTGCTACACCAAAAAAAAAACATAACATCAAACAAACAAACTGAAGAAACAAGCCGGAAACCAACAAGTAAAACAATAACTCCACCCGATGAAATTTGAAAATGAAAATCGTTAAAGAAAAGGGTTTTGGAGATGTAAAGAGAACTATAATAGAGGAAACTCGTCAATCCAAGAAGTATCTAGAGTTTCGAAGATGTAAATAAAATCTCGAAGGTGTAAACAGTAGCTAGGGTTTTGGAAGTCATGGTAAAATTAGATTCGGTTTGCTCAACTAGTTTTTTTTTTTTTTTCTCTTGTTTGTTTCATCTACTAAAGTTTTTTAAGAAAGACATGGGAGGATCCAATCCAGTGTAAGGGTGTGCACTTGCATCCCCTGCCGAGATGGCTCCAAAGCCTAATTTAGGCCCAATAAAAAAAAATTATGTATTCATAAGTCCAGTTTTGCTTATTTACACCCCCTAAAAAATTGTATACCCCAAAGAAAATTTTTGCACCTACTACTTGGAAATCTTGGCCGGCGATAAAGAAAGATAACATGGATGATAGAATTTATTTATAAGCTCGATAAAAATAATGTGTATTGTTCTATTTACGTCGTTGAAACAAAGAAGAGGAAACCTGACAGGAGGTTACGAGGGATAATTTTTGCAAAAACAGTTTATCCATAGAGTATTTGTTTTTTATCATTCTTATTTTAAGTCATACAGATGGTGAAAATATGTGCCATACATTTAGAACCAAAACAAGTGCGGTTTTAAATTGACTTTTTGTCTTTTTTTTCTTCGTGTTTTTACTATATAAAATAAGGTTCTACTTAACGCTACCATGAATACAACTCAAGGAGGTACTTTTGCAGAAGCCTAGGTAGTCTTAAAAAACTTATTTTCCACTAGTGAGCACTAGGTTATTTACAGTGGAGAATCCAGAATAAAAGTTCAATGGGGGCACACTTTATTTTTGGAGAACATAACTAAGATTGTAAATGAAAAAATCACATACATTAACGCAAAAATAAAATAAATACCGTAAAGTTCACTCAAACCGGAATATATGTACATTACCGAATAAAACTTGCAAAGAAAAGAAGATCTGATCTGGATAAATCACCAAATAGAGTTTAAAAGAAATATGCAACAAAGTCTGATCTAGCTAAGTCACCATAAAAACTCAACGTAATTTCTATGCCTTCCCGTGACGAGTACTCATATTATGAAACATATTCATGATGATAACATCCCCGATCAGATCGAATATGTATCTCACATTATAGAAAATCAAAATATCGTATTTATATGATGGCGATAAATACTCATATTCTGAAATCAAAATATTATTTCTATTGCAAGATCATCAATTTATTTCAGTTCTAAAAACTCATTGATGGACCTTACATCAGTAACGTAGTAGTTGTCTTCAAGTAACATAAGTTGAGTAGGAGAAAAAACTATTGAGTATGATAAAATGGACCAAAACGAATCAGTTTATCTTTGTCAAACCTAAGGATTATCTACATATCCATAATTTTAGGAAAGTTTTTAGTTTGTGGAAGGTGGAATTGAGTTAAGGGATAAGGTTAGTTTGATAGGGGGCACAAGATTAGTTTTTGGAAAAATTACATGGGATTTCATAAAAATTAGGGGGACAATGGCCCCACTGTGGATTCGACCCTAGTTATTTGGTCGAAAATAATTCATGTACTAGCGGTTGTAATATGTTTTGACATTAGGATTTGTAACAAAGTAGAACGCCGAGTGGGGATATTTTTTAGGGTGAATGGTAATATCAACTGTTGGTTGAGCAAGGTGTGGAGTGGTGGGAGGTGAAGTGCTTAACCAAATTTCTTTCGATGGTATTTTTTAATACACTTTCAGCTTCAGTTTTAGTTTAATCTACTTTTGAAAAACAAGAAAAATCGTTAGTTTCCTAAGTTTCTGAATACAATTCGACAACCCATATCTCCTTGTGGATATAACATGTTCTTATTATTATACTCTTATTACTATTTTTAATTATAAATGAAAAGACTTAAATATTTTGACTGGTTGAAAACAGATATATGATCCATTTTAAACCACTGCCATGATGTGCAATTTCTCATACTCCCATGGATGATTGTAAATATTTCCATCTCCATGAATCCCTTTCCAAGTCAAAAGAAGTTGTGTAGGAAAACTAAAGTCTCTCACCAGAAGTTACTCAAACAGTTCGTGTGCATTTCCATCATCATTTAACAAAATAATAATTTTCTCAAATATTTTATCAAACAACATATTCATGTATTCAATTAAAAACTCTAATTGGTATCCAAGTTCCAAAATTAAACTACAAACGAATTTGTAAAAATTAACCTATTGATGTTAGAGCACTACTCGGTCGAACTCACAAGTTTTGTTATCTCAAGATTGTTGTTAATGTTAGTTTCAAAAAACTATATCTTGATTTCTAGTCTACTTTAGTCAAGTCTCGTACTAGGATTAGAGTTTGGTAGTTGATTTTCATACATCACTGAATAACCCTTGAAGATTGACTTAAGATCAAACAAAGAAATTTGGAGAACTTCATCAACAAAGAGGTATGTGAAGACTGAACCATTCTATTTGTTCACAAGTATTACCATTTTATCTATATGTACGTGACTATGTCGTATGACTTCAGGTAGATTAATATTGCAAAAATTAAGTTTCGAGTCAAGATTGTCTTAAACATCTCGAAATATAATTCAAGTAATGGATGTTCAAAGATCCTTAGCAATCTTAGTTTGAAACAATTTATTGTTCAAGAACTATGCTTGTGGATCATTTGAAAATTTCCCAAGAAAAGATATTTATATCCACGGTGATTGGGAAAACTTCAAACATCAAAGGGAAAGTTTTCAGAACTACTGGAATCTGGACTCGGGATAGGTATGCATACCCAGTCCTTCTACCATGGATATTTGAAGTTACGGAATATAGGTTGGTATGCATACCCAATACGAGTACCATGGTGTTCAGAAT
The DNA here is from genome assembly GCA_023529315.1 of Papaver bracteatum. Classification (NCBI taxonomy): domain Eukaryota; kingdom Viridiplantae; phylum Streptophyta; class Magnoliopsida; order Ranunculales; family Papaveraceae; genus Papaver; species Papaver bracteatum. The sequence goes on along the minus strand of JAJJWX010002346.1, from coordinate 1,191,568 downwards.
TCATGAATGGGGGAAGTATGGATACATATTACATGTACCTCAAGGTCTCGAGTTCGTGAATAGCCTTAAGGTATGCATACACAATACGCGTACCTTGGCCATCTGAATTCACGAACTGGTTAGTATGTACGCACACACTCACATATCTACCCAGTACGAATTAAGCTGATGCTCGTGAACTATTTTCAGAGATATGTTTATCATTGCTACAACTCTCGTGAACACCTCTTAGACATCTTATGATCACTAAAACATCTTGTCTATGTGCATCATGATCCAAGTCTTAAGTGCTTAAAAGAACACGATTATGCTTATTAGTTATTAAGGCATAGTTTCCATGAACTATCATTATACACGGTTCCGGTACTCGATACCATAATGTATATTCTTCTACATAATGTCAAGAAAACCTTTTCACGCATTTACATGAACTCCTAACAAGAGTTTCATCTAAACAAAGAAAGTGTTCTCTTGAATCTCAAGTTATCTTAGATTGAATTATAAGCAACCCTAGTATTGAAAGTTTATAAATAGAGAGACTCAAACAACAAGGAAATCCAATCTATAACACTTCTGTGTCCAAGTTGTTTGCTAGAGTCGTCCTCTATGGACCTAGATTTTCTCTAAGAAACATAATTAGGTTTACGACTTAAAGACTTTACTTAGGGATTCGTGAAGCCAGGTTCGAATATCTTTACTTTGATAGTTTGTGAATCTTGATCTTGTTTTTTTGTTATCGAGGTTTTAGTAATCTCTTTCACGGACGAGATAGATGGAATTCGCAAAGTTCTCTTCATCTCAGACTTTGTGATTCCTCAAGATAGATATCTAAAACTCTTTTTTATTCAATTTAAGATTGTTCTTGAGATGTGGTTAATAATTCAGGATTCTCATCCAATTGAGTGTTAGTGTGTCAGATTTGTGAGGTTTGCTAGATTTGTCTATTACAAAGAGATTTCCAAGCCTTAATCGATCGAACTAAAGGAACCCAAATAGGCTTATTTGTTAGATACAAATTGGTATCAAAAGTATTCACTTAGGCCGAAGAAACTCATAAGTTGTAAAGGACATCATCTAAAGGAATCAATTACGTAGAGCCTTGCATGGTTTAAGATACATAGGGAGCACGAATACAGATGGATTTCTTAGAGGGTGAATTCATCCCAACTACATATTACAGTCTGATAGTAGGCTAGTATATGTACTTATTTAATACAGTTCGTTGTTCATACCTAGACGAGGTCCCGGGGTTTTTCTAAAGGTGCAGTTTTCTTCATTAACAAAACTCTTAATGTCTCATGTTTTTCCTTTTATGCATAATATTATTTTATCATTATAGGAGTAGCACAAGTAGTACGTAATCAATCTCAATAGTAATTCCATATTAATTACAATCAATTACGAGACACTGTTAGAGCATTGCTCGGTTGAACCCACCAAGCGTTGGTATGTCAAGTTTGGTTGTCATATTTTAGTGAAGCAAAACTCATTTAAGAGTTGCTTGATTTAAATGTACTAGAATCAACTTCGTATAGGTTAGCTTGAAAGTAATAGGGTGAGTCATTACAAGTATTGCGAAGACTTGAAGAAGTGAAGAAGTACGGAGCTACAACGACAACATAATCCTTCCACTTGAGGTTAGTGATATTTGACTTGAACTTTTTCATTCCCTAACGTATCTTTCAATTTGTGCATATTGAAAACATAAAACTGCAAAGCATGAATACTCTAGATAGACATAGTATTAAGGAATACAATATGAAGTTTCTTGCTTAACCATTAAACTTTGTATATAAGTCATCGACATAATCGTATGAATTATATTGTGATTATGTATGGGTATGAGGTGAGGATTTCATCCTAGGGAACAATGTTTACATATGTTTAAAGGAAGTAAGTTCATGATATGTGTTGTGAACCGAAAAGGAAATCGCCAGGCGTTATTGGGGCTGTTCTTCATTGCATATCTTATGAATGACCAATATGTGTGACTAGTATAACCGCTCACGACTTGTTTGTGTTCTTGGTAAAACTATTCACATGAAGCCTGACTTATGTATTGGTATGACTTTTATTAGTGAAACCGATCTTAAGTAATCACCCGGGGTATGATCGGGTTGTGTATGTCTAAACTTATTACTGGGAAGAGGGGAACCGATCCTAGTAAGAGGTGCAGTGCATCACAAGGGGAACCGATCCTTGTATGATGTGCAGCAAGATTTATGGAAGAAAGGGGAACCGATCCTATGAACATGTGCAACACGTTTTTGGGAAGGGGGAACCGATCCTATGGACATGTGCATTGCATACAAGTTAGATACCAAATATATGTGAGAAACCGATCCTAGTACCTAGTCAGTCGTATCTTTGGTAAGCTAGTGTAACTATCCACAGTACTCACATGGAGGTAGAACCGAAACTTGTTTTGGTGGAACCGTAAACCCATGAGTTTTGATTGAGTAGTACTTGATCAATCACATAGTTCTTGAAAGTGAGATGAACCAATTATAAAATTGTTTGGAAGTGTGGTAAATCGGTTTCAAGTGAGCAAGCATGGAAAAGACTTGAAAGAGTAAGATGTCGTCACTCTTTGAACACGGTGCATTAATGCTTATTCTATTTTGTTCAAAGATATTCCTTAACGGCTAAGAAGGAAGTAAATCCCAAGATCGAATTTAAATAAGTTAAGAATCTTTTTAATTAAGGGTTTTTAATTATATATGGAAAATAAGAATTAGTAATGTGCATTTGCTAATTAAAGATTTTCCAAGGAGATTTCGATCATTATTTTTGGACAGTGCATTCACAGGAATTATGAAAACCGAATTTGGTGGAGTAATGAAAAATATCTTGAGAATATTTTCGGTTTTGGAAATTCCTTGGTGTCCAAACTTCCTTGTCTATAAATACTTTGAGTTTGCATTTCGAGCAAACTAATCCTGCGTAACCAAGACTTACTCTTTTGTCTTTGTTACAGGTGAAGCCACCTATTGGAGAGGAGAGTAATCTAATTAGGTGAAATCTCTTACGCTCAATTTAAAGTCTTCTTCGGGATTAAGAAGCTCTAGCGCGACCCGTTGGTGGGAAACTAGATATTACGGTATATCTTTAGTTTTCGTATTGATTTGATTGATTAACAGTGGTTGAACTTTGATTGCACCTAGTTTGTTTATGCTTGAGAATCTTCTCTTCTGATATAAAATTCACTCAAACTAGTTCAAGGTTTCGACAGGGATATTTAGACTGTTGTTAGATCTAAAGACGATCTTGTGATAAACTATTGTTAACAGACTCCGTTATGTGTGTGATTGATCACAAGAGATTCAAGTAGTTGTGTGCAGGTGTTTATTGAAGATCTAAGAAGATTTGAAGATAAAGAAAATATTGAAGATTTATAACTTGGCTTTTACAATCTTTGGTGTGCACAATACTTGTTTGGGAAAAAGAGGATCCAATTAATAATCGGTTTATCCTTGTGGTTGATTGGATTGATTAATTGAGGAAGATCGGCATCAACACATATCACTTGGTTGAAGAGTGTTGTTGGCTTAATCTTAACGATTACATTTGGGTGATTGAACATAAGATAGATCTTGGAACCTGGCAAATGAGTTTATGTTAAGATAAACAAGGGAACCTTTGCGCAACTCATATCACTTGGTTGAAGAGAGTTGATACCGAACAGATTTGTTGTTCCTTTACTATTTGGAATACGAACCAAAGGAATTGGTCCAAGTACGTGACTTGTTTACAGATTGGAGGCGTGGGAATACAGACGGAACTAGGTGAACTATAGGTTTAGTTGCTTGGTCTCAACTATACGAAGTTGTCTTATTTTGTATAGCGGATTAATCCTGAGAGTATTCAATTCTGGACTAGGTCCTTGGGTTTTTCTGCATTTGCGGTTTCCTCGTTAACAAATCTTGTTGTGTCATTTACTTTATATTTCCGCATTATAATTTTTTTATTATAATTAAAGTAAATTGCACAAACGTTAATTCCTATTTACTTGATACGTGAATCCTATTGAGTTTGGTTAAGTCCGAACCTTTGTATCAAGTAAACACAATTTTTTGTTGTATTGTCTCGATCTCGTATCCATAGACGATCACACAAAGTGTGAACCGATTTGTTTTATTATCTCGACTCAGTCCATAGACAATCTCTTTCGGGGAAAGGACTTATAGGAAGGAAAAGTTATAGCTTGAGGTATAATTAGGGTACCCTCGTCTTTTCAATTGGTATCAGAGCAGGCAAACACGAAAAGATCTAACAATCTGTGTTTGGTTCGATCCATCCTATAAGAGTTGAATCCATGTCTGATTCAGTTAACGTAGAGAAAGAAGATGATATACTTCGTAATGGATATTTGTTTTCAAACTCTGATAAACAGCATTGTACTGTTAGTTCACTTGTTGAACACAACTCAGAAAATATTAACCATGATGAATTAATAAGAAAACAAATTGTTCTGATGAACAAGTCATATTTAGATGACAGTGATGAGATTAAACTTTTCAGAAAGCTTTCTAAAAAGTATAATCTAAAGGATAACGCATATTATCTATCTGCTGAAAAGGTCATCAGAGAATTCCTGATTTATGAAGATGCTGAATCTAAAGGACTTGAATCTTTTCAATCCAAAAGATATATATTAGTTAAAACAAGGATATGTGATTCTAATCTCCAGAATCTCTTAACTGATATACAATTTCCTAATTCTAATAGCCTAGCCACCTGTAAGAATCAAGATGAATGTGTTTTAAGGGTTAATAACTTGACTAGTATCCGGTCAACATTGTCTGACAATGATTATCCCTCTAACAGAGAAAAAGATCAACTCATGAATACAAAAACAAGGGATTTCAAATCCTGCTGTTTTGTTGTTGATCTACATAAGAGTTATGATTATTTCAAAACTCACAAAACTTCATGTCACGCTAACGTTCTGGATTATAGAACTGGTCACTCTGGTAAACCAGATCATCTTAGCCGTGAATCTGTGAAAGAAGTTTACTTTTGGAGAAATTTGAAAGAGAAAGATGTTGAGAAATATCATGATTCCATGAATCAATAGCTTTCACTAGCTCACACCGACAACTGATGTTGGCATTCAGAATTTCCCCGGGAAGTGCTCTTAAAAAAAAAGGGGGAAGTTCTTGAAAGGAGCACAAAAAAAATAAAGATGGTCTAATCCTATTCTAAAATGTATTTCTGGGATTATCTATGAGTAATTTTCAAAAAATTACTTCTGTCATAACTCTTAGGACAAGTTCGAAAATTTTACTATTGTTTCTGAAAATATGTGTATCGTCACAAATAAATATATTGTATTTAGGTATCTCATTCTTAGAAACCAAGTTTGAATTCTTTTATAAGCCATCCTTTGAACCTATTTCTCTGTGTCCTATTCACGGTCAAAGATGGGTGGAAATACTATTGATATTGAATCTCAGCTTTGAAAACTTGAAGTCTTTCCGGTTGAGTTTAAGTGCTACTTCTCTGATGAACATAAAAAGAGTCATATTTCTTTTGAGCTTATGCTTATGTCAATGAGAGACTTTGAAGTCGCTCGTGAGCTTTTAGAATCTGTTGTAGCGAATGAAAAATTGCTTGAGTCAAATATCTTAAAGTCAATTGTGGGATTGAATTTCCCGAAACAAAAACTCAATCATCTGAAAGAAAATAGGAGAATCAAGGATCTAAATACTGAATAATTCTCGGTGAACAAAAAGAGCACCATTAGAGATTAAGTTACATGATGTATTACTTAATCTAGAAAAATAGACATTAATTTTTGATCTCTTTCATTGATTGTATAAGTCTATTGAATAAAACTATTATGAATAAAGTTATTTGATTTATAATTTTTCTTGTGATAGTTTTTGATTTATATAGCCGGTACTTTAATGCTTTATTTATTTGCAATGTATGTGTATGAGATGTTAGATTTCGGTTTTATTACCTTGATATTCGATCTCATAATATGTTGTGAACCCTTATGGTTTGGGTGACTTTTTGATTTAGAAGGATTAAGTTCTAGCCCAATTTGTTAGGCTTTATCAAAGGATCATGGTTCCTGTAGAAACAATATGTGAAAAAGTCACAATATGTTGAATCAGTTTTGGTTTAGCATAAAATCATATGTGTTTCAACGGTTTTCAACTTCTGCTTGCAATTGTTAAAACCGATTTTCAACCTTTCTCTGGTAAAGGTTGGTTATTGTTATTCTTTTGTTTTTGGCATGATAATGACAAGATGATGGTATTTCAATATCAATTCTCCCGGAAGAAGAAAGCAATGGAATCATATTTGGAGAAGTTGGATGCGAAATTGAGGTAACAATCTTGTTAGTTAATTGTTTTCCTGTTTTAAAAAAACCTATTTTTATTTGATATATATATATATATATATATTGCTTTTGCTTAAAATAAATTGTTGGTACAATTTATGTGTTTATTCCATTATGAATGTATGGATGTGTGTGTGATTCAATTGTTTCCGGTTAAGTAAAACTTTTGTTATATAACTTTATTGTGTGATATCATTAGTTTAGGCTTACGAAATTTGGTGCAATTGCGGTGCTTTAATGTCTATGTTAATTCAATTGCTTCCAGTTAAGTAAAACAATTGTTATTTTTGCTTTATTGTGCAGTATCAATTTTTTAAGCTTACAAAATTTCGGTGCAATAGTGAAACTTTGGTTTATATATGTTGTTTCTATTGTATCCTGTTAAGGTGAATAATTATACAAATTGATTTATTGGTTTGTATGAATTATTTATGGCTTAACGAATGAATATGTTGACGGGACGAGTTATTTAGTCCAATTCGATTCCGGATAAGTTAAGCTAAGTTAATTCTGATCTTAGTTAGACTTATCAAAGTGGAGATTTCGGTTACTCAAGTCTATCCGATAGCCTAAACAAGGAAATGCTAGTTAACTAACCTAGTATTTGGCTTGTTTGAAATCTAAAAGTCTAAGTTATTTGGATAGTTAGAACCTAATGAGAAAAATGGAGTTTATCTTTGTTTTGGTCTTATCGAATGAAGCAGTTGTATTTATACAATCGGTTTAGCAAAGGGACTAACTTGCTTAGTTGTTTTTTATTTTGCTAAAATAGTTAGGAAAATTGCTTCGGGAAATTATTTCCATGATAACATATCAAAACGTAATTACTTGTAGTTTCGGTTTTGATATTGGTTATCAAAAATGGTGTGTAAAACCCTCGTGCTTGACTCAACAGGTTGCAAGTCTATTTTGAGATTTGTAAGATCCTTTTCGTATTGTCCATTATTTTTTCGTTTCTTTGTCATTTTTGTGAAAAAAATGGGGAGAAATATATGGAGTAAACAAGTGATGTTGGTATCAATTTATGGTTGATTGGTGTCACTAGGGAAGAGGACAATGGTGCTTGAACGTTTATCTAACGAATGAGGAAAAGCATATACTAAGGGGGAGTAACATATCATATGAATGGGATAACAAAGATGTGCGGATTGAAAATCTACCTAGCTCACCTTTAGGGGAAGTATAAGCTTTGTTATTATAGTGCAGCTGCTGCATTTTTGAGGATTGAATGAATGCAGGTAATGTGATGTGGATTCGGGAATCAAGCGTATGTGTAATGAATTCTTGTAATTTGTTTATCCATATGATTGTAAGAGTTTTGTCACTAAAATTGACAAAGGGGGATATTGTTAGAGCATTAATCGGTTGAACCCACCAAGCGTTGGTATGTCAAGTTTGATTTTCATATTTTAGTGAAGCAAAACTCATTTAAGAGTCGCTTGATTTAAATGTACTAGAGTCAAATTCGTATAGGTTAGCTTGAAAGTATTAGGGTGAGACATTACAAGTATTGCGAAGATTTGAAGAAGTGAAGAAGTGCGGAGCTACAACGACAACATAATCCTTCCACTTGAGGTTAGTGATATTTGACTTGAACTGTTTCATTCCCTAACGTATCTTTCAAGTCGTGCATATTGAAAACATAAAACTGCGAAGCATGAACACTCTAGATAGACATAGTATTAAGGAATACAATATGAAGTTTCTTGCTTAACCATTAAACTTTGTATATAAGACATCGACATAATCGTATGAATGATATTGTGATTATGTATGGGTATGAGGTGAGGATTTCATCCTAGGAAACAATGTTTAATGTGTTTAAAGGAAGTAAGTTCATGATATGTGTTGTGAACCGAAAAGGAAATCGCCAGGCGTTATTGGGGTTGTTCTTCATTGCATATCTTATGAATGACCAATATGTGTGACTAGTATAACCGCTCATGACTTGTTTGTGTTCTTGGTAAAACTATTCACATTAATCCTGACTTATGTATTGGTATGACTTTTATTAGTGAAGCCGATCTTAAGTAATCACCTGGGGTATGATCGGCTTGTGTATGTCTAAACTTATTACTGGGAAAAGGAGAACCGATCCTAGTAAGAGGTGCAGTGCATTACAAGGGGAACCGATCCTTGTATGAGGTGCAACAAGGTTTATGGAAGAAAGGGGAACCGATCCTATGAACATGTGCAACACGTTTTTGGGAAGGGGGAACCGATCCTATGGACATGTGTAGTGCATACAAGTTAGATACCAAATATATGTGGGGAACCGATCCTAGTATCTAGTCATCCGTATCTTTGGTAAGCTAGTGTAACTATGCACAATACTCAAATGGAGGTAGAACCGAAACTTGTTTTGGTAGAACCGTAAACCCATGAGTTTTGATTGAGTAGTACTTGATCAATCACATAGTTCTTGAAAGTGAGATGAAACAATTATAAACTTGTTTGGAAGTGTGGTAAATCGGTTTCAAGTGAGCAAGCATGGAAAAGACTTGAAAGAGTAAGATGTCGTCACTCTTTGAACACGGTGCATTAATGCTTATTCTATTTTGTTCAAAGATATTCCTTAACGGCTAAGAAGGAAGTAAATCCCAAGATCGAATTTAAATAAGTTAAGAATATTTTTAATTAAGGGTTTTTAATTATATATGGAAAATAAGAATTAGTAATGTGCATTTGCTAATTAAATATTTTCCAAGGAGATTTCGATCATTATTTTTGGACAAAGGTGTTCACAGGAATTATGAAAACCGAATTTGGTGGAGTAATGAAAAATATCTTGAGAATATTTTCGGTTTTGGAAATTCCTTGGTGTCCAAACTTCCTTGTCTATAAATACTTTGAGTTTGCATTTCGAGTAAACTAATCCTGCGTAACCTAGACTTACTCTTTTGTCTTTGTTACTGGTGAAGCCGCCTATTGGAGAGAAGAGTAATCTAATTAGGTGAAATCTCTTATGGCCGCTCAATTTAAAGTCTTCTCTGGGATTAAGAAGCTCTAACGCGACCCGTTGGTGGGAAACTAGATATTTCGGTTTATCTTTAGTTTTAGTATTGATTTGATTGACTAACGGTGGTTGAACTTTGATTTCGCCTAGTTTTTTTATGCTTGAGAATCTTCTCTTCTGATATAAAATTCACTCAAACTAGTTCAAGGTTTCGACAGGGATCTTTAGACTGTTGTTAGATCTAAAGACGATCTTGTGATAACTCATTGTTAACAGACTCCGTTATGTGTGTGATTGATCACAAGAGATTTAAGTAGTTGTGTGCAGGTGTTTATTGAAGATCTAAGAAGATTTGAAGACAAAAAATATATTGAAGATTTCTAACTTGGGTTTTACAATCTTTGGTGTGCACAATACTTGTTTGGGAAAAAGAGGATCCAATTAATAATCGGTTTATCCTTGTGGTAGATTGGATTAATTAATTGAGGGAGATCGGCATCAACACATATCACTTGGTTGAAGAGTGTTGTTGGCTTAATCTTAACGATTACCTTTGGGTGATTGAACATAAGATAGATCTTGGAACCTGGCAAAGAAGTTTATGTTAAGATAAACAAGGGAACCTTTGCGCAACTCATATCACTGGGTTGAAGAGAGTTGATACCAAACATATTTGTAGTTCATTTACTGTTTGGAATACGAACCAAAGGAATTGGTCAAAGTACGTGACTTGTTTACAGGTTGGAGGCGTGGGAATACAGACGGAACTAGGTGAACTATAGGTTTAGTTTCTTGGTCTCAACTATACGAAGTTGTCTTATTTTGTATAGCGGCTTAATCTTGGGAGTATTCAATTCTGGACTAGGTCCCGGGGTTTTTATGCATTTGCGGTTTCCTCGTTAACAAAATCTTGCTGTGTCATTTACTTTATATTTCCGCATTATAATTGTTTTATTATAATTAAAGTAAATTACTTAAACATTAATTCCTATTTACTTGATATGTTAATCCTATTGAGTTTGGTTAAGTCTGAACCTTTGTATCAAGTAAACACACTTTGTTGTTGTATTGTCTCGATCTCGTATCCATAGACGATCACACAAAGTGTGAACCGATTTGTTGTATTGTCTCGACTCAGTCCATAGGCAATCACTTTCGGGGAAAGGACTTATAGGAAGGAAAAGTTATAGCTTGAGGTATAATTGGGGTACCCTCGCCTTTTCAGACTTGTTTTTGTAGAATGTGTATCTTGAAAGATAAATAACAAGTTTCATACTTGGAAGAATTCATATTCAAGTGTTTGGATACGACTAGATTGATCTTGAATATTGATTTTTGAAATTGTCTAAGTACTATTTTATTGTCTTGACTTTATGATTGTGAAGAAAAGGAGATATAAACTCTATATACATATTCTAAAGGATCTTTAAGTAGATCTTGCGATTGTATTAGGTTTTGTCCATACAAGTTTCCTGGAAAAAAAAGTTGGTGGTGTGCTTGGTACTCTCTACTTCTCAATTACGAACAATTCAAACAATAAATTATGAGTAATTTAGAAATGGTTCTAACATAAGAAGAATACCTTTCAACATGTTTAATTTCTTTACCACGATCAAATAACATTCGAGGGTAATTAGAAGGAAGATAAGTGAATTCCTTATTGGCTTGATGAGGTTGATGATTATCTTCTTAAAGCCTTCAAGTTTCTCATAATAATGATCACCCAAATTTACATAATTGTTCCTACTAAATTCACTCACGGCATTGTTATGACTTGATTTTCCCTGGTGATTTTTTACCAACACCTTGTGTAATCTAGTGCTACCGGAAACTTTACAATTAGGAGGTTGAACAACATGACCATGAGTTATGTCGTTAAATTGATTAACATTTTTTGAAGTTCCTTCTCCACCAACGTCTGAATTCAACAACTGGGAGAGGTTGGTGAGTAATAACTAAAAAATCACAACAACATTGTGAATCAACATGACAACATAGAAAGATTGTTATTGGTGCTTATTATCGTCCTTATTGATTTTCCTTTCCATCATAATGAATTTTTGATGATGAAGGTTGGTAACACCATAAAGATGCTGAAGTTGAGTAGTTTCATTGAGCTCTTCTGCGGCTAAAATCACCTAGGAACATAATTACACCGATACAAATTATCGTGGGAACTGATAGACGCATTTATGTGTCTATTATGTTCTCAATTGTATATATTGTTAGTGCTCGATTTTGTACTTATTATGGGTTTTTATGTCTTTGTAGGTGTTTTTGGAGAAATAAGTCTTTGCGGCAAAAATTGGTTCGAATAGTGGTATTTGGACTCTCGAGAGAAAATTACTAAAAGCACCACAGAGACGCGTTAAAAGGCACCCAGGAGTTGTGTTATTTACACCCCTCAAATGGATAAGGGGCACCCAGTTGAAAAGGGGCAACCTCATGGCATATGTTAAAGACACCTCGTCAGTGGTTAGGGGGCACCTTCTTCTTCGTTTGAATTTTTAGAAAAGGCGGGAAATTGTTATCTCCTGCATGTTTTACTGGCAGAGTTGGACTAGGTTTTTGTACGTGTCTGGCAGAGATTTAATCACGGAGCTTGTTTGCGTTGGACTATACTTGACTAAACAGGGATGGTATGAGAGATTTAACGAATTAAAGTGGACTGGATAATCAGTTCTCGGCGAATCAGGGAAAGAAGCTACTCGGAATTGTTCGATCGGATTTTGACGAGAAATTCTCAGATTTTCTCACGACTTTGGGTTGGTACGGGCCTGTTAACATAAAACAGGGTTTATATGTGTTTGTAACTCGTTAAACAAGGAAGGTATACGTGTAACTCGTTGAACAGGGAAGAATATCTTATTTACGGATACAGGGGAGTAATCTTGGCCCTGTTCGACTTAATATGGAAGTTATATGCATTATCAACCGAGGATTTTGCTTGTGGAGGAATAATATGAGAGTTTGAATGAATCTGGAAACGCGTATGAGAAAAGAAAAGGAGATATTGCCGTGACTTGGAGTAAAAAAAAAGAGAGAAGATATCTCGAGTATTCTCGAGATTTATTGAGCTGCCATGTATAAAAGAGAGAGATTGGGAGTTTCAGGGGGGAGTCGAGACCTAGGGGGTAGTTTCAGAGAAGAAACGAAGGTTGCAGAGGCGTTTTCGATCATCACAGAGAAGAAGGAAGAAGAAGACAAAAACCCCGTCACCATTTCTTTCAAATTTGTAACACTTTGCCAACAATTATTACTGTTAGGGATTTTCTGTAACACTGCATTCTGTAACAAAGGGTTCTGTAACAATTATATCCGCTATAAACTCGATATCCCTTCAATAAAACACCTATTCAACCATGCACTATTATTTTGAGCGTGTTTTTGAGATGAGGAGCTAAACCCCAACACTGGGATGAAGGAGGAAGCCTAATATCATACGTGGGTAATTATATTTAATTCTTATATGACTTTTGCACTGATTAAAATTGAATTATGATTTTGATTAATTAGTTGTCATCTCGTTTGATGGGTCATGCTTGCATAGATGTTTTGATGTCCCATGCTTAGGATTTACAACTAATATTTTGAGAATCTTCCTTGGCAAAAATAAGAGTCCATGTCTTTATTTATTGAGCTATAATTGTTAAAATAATTAATATTTGAACCTTATGTTATGAGTTTGTTGAAATCCGAAGTCACAGTCCTCTCGATATTTGTGACATCTTTTGTATATACTTTTGTTATTAAGTCTTAAAATTAACCTCAACGAGTCCGAGAGAACGACATTCTTACTACCACTTTCTACAACAATTAAAATTATATCAATTTTTGGCGCCGCCGACGCGGACTTGTTTTTAGGTTAGGTTTTAGATTTATTTAGGTTTATTTTATTTATTTTTTTCTTTTGTTTCTTTTGTTAGATTTTACTCTGGGTATTTTTGTTTTTGGTGTGCAGGTTTTGCTGGAAACTAAAGGTGGAAAGTTGAACTTGCCAAAAAGAGCAGAAAATCCCAAACTTTTTTTTTTTTTTTTTTGGTTAGCTTTTATCATTTTTTTGTTTATTTGTATATATTTGTTAATTTTTGAAAAAAAAAACACAAACACTAAAGCACATGTGCACTTCATATTGCATCATTTGGCACCGATTAGTAGGAAAACACGTGGTTTAGTACGGTGAACCCTTTGGGCGTTATCATCCGAAACACCACAAGCCTTAGCCTTGTACCTTTGACCAGTCCTTGACTGTAGGTATATTTTGCTAAAGGTAACATGAGCTTACTCTATATAGTCAACCACAACATTTTCATTTGCACTTGCACGTCCACATAAAAATGTCGAACTGGTATTATAATAGATAATACAATGATTATTCGACTGAGAAACATGGACATTATCCTTATTATGACCATAGTGTGAATAGTGGTTGGGAACGCCCTTTTGAATATGGGTCATACCATGGTGTTCCCAATTACTATCCACATGCATACCGGTCATACGAGCAAGATTCGTATACTTCTCCTCGACTAGAAGAGGCACGCAGGATAATTGAGTCTGCACGTAAGTTACTTGAGTCGACAAATAAGTCAGCTGAGACAAATAGCTTAGTTATGGATGAAAGAACTGTAACAATGAGTGAACCTTCTTTAAAAGATATCCGTAAGAGGTTAAAAGAAAAACTAGATCCAACATTTAGGGAACTTTCTTTAGAACGGGCCCTTGAGAGGTTAGCTGAGTCGACACGTTGACTTGAGTTAGAGGCACAAGAAAGAATTGCGCGAAATAATCTTAATTTCCAATATAGTGTTTCCAATAATACCCTTGAAAATGAGGATAGTTATTTGCATAATCAAGATGATGAGGATATAATTGGTAACACCACTTTAGATGAGGTTCAACCATTTTCATGTTATTATGATGATTATGATGAGGATAGTGTTGATGAAGAATCTAACATTAGTGATCAGGAATTTGTTACTTCAAATGAACTTTATGATATTAGTGTTATTTTTGGTTCAAATACCGATAATTTTAATGATTATTCACCTATTCAAAAGGACGAGGATTTGACTAGAGATACCACTTCTTTAGACGATGTAGTATTCCCTTATGATTACGAAGCCGATGATAGTTTAGAGGAAAGGGTTTATCCTGAGAATATTGTTTTTGAGTCTAGCGATTTAGAAACATTAGTCTTAGACAAAGAAGATGAACTCGTAGAGATGAGTGAGGATGAACCTGACTTAGAAGAATCAATTGACCATTTTCAGGAATCTGATTACCTTGAAATTAGGGAAGTTGTGACTAGTCTTTCTAGAGACATTGAAAACTCTAAGTTTTGGGGTGATTATCATTCTCCATGTGCTTTAACTCTTAGAAAAGTCCCTCACTTGGGACTTGACATATGTGCCTCAACCATTTTAAAAGATAATCTTCATACACATTTTCCTTAACCTAGTGATTTCCATAAGGAAGTTCAGTTGTTAGAAACCCATCCTCTGGTTGATGTGGTTAGCCCAGGCTATGATACCCAGATTGATTTTGTTTTCCCACCTAATATTTTTCTTCCAAATGTGGGAACGTATAAATTCCAAATGTGTCAGTTATTAAGTTCTGAGACTAAACCTAATTATTTTAGGAAAATAAAAATGGCATATTTGATTAAGAATGACCATCAATCTCATTGTGGTCAACTGTGTAAGTCAAATCTGATTGACTTAAAGGATCCTCAATTATTCGGGTTATTATTGTGTTCTTCTAAATTTTTTCAGACCTTAAAACCTGATATTTCAGATCTTACTTATGGGGAGGTGCAACCCATGAAAATATTTTATTTAGACCCCTTTATTGAACCTGAACCTGAACCACAACTAGATGTAGTTGTCTTAAATAGGAAACTAGGCAAAGGTGTGCTATGCTTATTCTTGGTTTGTTGCAGTTTCCTTTTATCCGTGTTAACACTTTTTGATACAGATGATCCACAATTGTTTCGGTTATTGCTTTATGATCTGAGGTGATTAATTCTTTCATATGTCTGGCTAAAGATGTTAAACTTAGCACTTCTTGGGAGGTAACCCATGCTCATGCAACACGGTAATATCTTTCCTTAACTCTTTTGCTTCAAATGGTAACAGTTTCTCCTTGTTCATGCTTTTAATTTTATCTTTAGAACATTGAGGACAATGTTAGATTTAAGTTTGGGGGTATGGGAGAAATTTTTTGTTAGTTGCAATAAATAAACTCCAGAGCCTAGAAAGTTATGCTTATTAAGGATGGCACTAACCAATCTAAGTGGATGGAAGCATCTTGATTGTAGGAGTTGAGGAACCAATCTGATTAGATGGAGACATCTAAAGAGTCTATTCATAAAAGCACGGATCTCAGGTGTTAGAAATAACATGGTAGTTTCACCAGATCTCGTTGAGTCCTTTTCACTTCTGTTTTTATTTTGTTTTCTTTTTAAAATATGTTTCCCTAAGTGATTAGGTGGGGCTCACAATTCAAGTTGTTACCACTGCAAGGATGAAATAGAGTGATTGAGTTACTAAAAAAAAAAAAAAAAAGACCAAACCAAACGGAATAATTCTCAAAAATAAATAAAAATTAACACTTGGATAACAATATGTGTGTATTCTCCCTGTCTTCGTCGCCTAAACAAGCGTGGAACACAGGATCCACGGGAATTACCATGTAATCTGCTGACAAGAAACATGCGCTTGGATCCACAAGATCTAATCATGTTATTAAAAAAAAAAAAGTTAATCTTCAGTGAATAAACCGACCGCTGGTTCCTTTGTATATGCCAGACGAGTTGATCTAGAATTAGGAATGTAGACCACCGGTTCCCTTGTATATGCCAGTTGTGTTGATATTAGTCAGACTAGTATCTCAGTCCATTAGGATGGGTTCGTTTTGGCAGTGGCCTTCAGACATATATGAGAAACATCGTTCACTTAGTCAACATCAAAACCATCTATGTTTGTCTATATCCATGTCTTAATCTTTCCATGTGATTTGTTGACTCCGGGTATTGATGTCCATAGTGTGACTATCTGAGTAGATCTTTGTCACTTATATATGAATTTTAGTATGCTTGAGTGCAAACTCGTGTACATCAATTGGAATTTCGCATCATGGTACTTCCTCTTGTAGTCAATAAGTATGTCAACCAAGGAGATTCTTTAGTGCGTTCCAAGGTTCTGCGTTGATAGCTAGGGTCTGGAGTAAAGGTTTTGTGGGTATATCCCTTGTAAGCCCTCCCGAGACTATAACTCGGCCACTATGGCCACCTAGGGGTTTAAAGGCTTATTGCATACGCTAAGTGCAATCGACGACTCCTACGACAGTGAGTTAGGATTTTATTTTGTAGATTTGATTTTCTCGGGACTAGCAAATAATAAGCTTGGGGGTATTTGATAGACGCATTTATGTGTCTATTTTGTTCTCAATTATATATATTGTTAGTGCTCGATTTTGTACTTATTATGGGTTTTTATGTCTTTGTAGGTGTTTTTGGAGAAATAAGTCTTTGCGGCAAAAATTGGCACGAATAGTGGTATTTGGACTCTCGAGAGAAAATTACTAAAAGCACCACAGAGACGCGTTAAAAGGCACCCAGGAGTTGTGTTATTTACACCCCTCAAATGGATAAGGGGAACCCAGTTGAAAAGGGGCAACCCCATGGCATATGTTAAAGACACCTCGTCAGTGGTTAGGGGGCGCCTTCTTCTTCGTTTGAATTTTTAGAAAAAGGCGGGAAATTGTTATCTCCTGCATGTTTTACTGGCAGAGTTGGACTCGGTTTTTGTACGTGTCTGGCAGAGATTTAATCACGGAGCTTGTTTGCGTTGGACTATACTTGACTAAACAGGGATGGTATGAAAGATTTAACTAATTAAAGTGGACTGGATAATCAGTTCTCGGCGAATCAGGGAAAGAAGCTACTCGGAATTGTTGGATCGGATTTTGACGAGAACTTCTCAGATTTTCTCACGACTTTGGGTGGGTACGGGCCTGTTAACATAAAACAGGGTTTGTATGTGTTTATAACTCGTTAAACAAGGAAGGTCTACGTGTAACTCGTTGAACAGGGAAGAATATCTTATTTATGGATACAGGGGCGTAATCTTGGCCCTGTTCGACTTAATATGGAAGTTATATGCATTATCAACCGAGGATTTTTCTTGTAGAGGAATAATATGAGAGTTTGAATGAATCTGGAAAAGCGTATGAGAAAAGAAAGGGAGATATTGCCGTGACTTGGAGTAAAAGATAAAGGAGAAGATATCTCGAGTATTTCTCGAGATTTATTGAGCTTCCATGTATAAAAGAGAGAGATTGGGAGTTTCAGGGGGGGAGTCGAGACCTAGGGGTAGTTGCAGAGAAGAAACGAAGGTTGCAGAGGCGTGTTCGATCATCACAGAGAAGAAGGAAGAAGTAGACAAAAACACCGTCACCATTTCTTTCAAATTTGTAACACTTTGCCAATAATTATTACTGTTAGGGATTTTCTGTAACACTGCATTCTGTAACAAAGGGTTCTGTAACAATATATCTGTTATAAACTCGATATTCCTTCAATAAAACACCTATTCAGCCATGCATTATTATTTTGAGCGTGTTTTTGAGATGAGGAGCTAAACCCCAACACTGGGATGAAGGAGGAATCCTAATATCATACGTGTGTAATTATATTTAATTCTTATATGACTTTTGCACTGATTAAAATTGAATTATGATTTTGATTAATTAGTTGTCATCTCGTTTGATGGGTCATGCTTTCATAGATGTTTTGATGTCCAATGCTTAGGATTTACAACTAATATTTTGAGAATCTTCCTTGGCAAAAATAAGAGTCCATGTTTTTATTTATTGAGCTATAATTGTTAAAATGATTAATATTTGAACCTTATGTTATGAGTTTGGTGAAATCCGAAGTCACAGTCCTCTCGATATTTGTGACATCTTTTGTATATACTTTTGTTATTAAGTCTTAAAATTAACCTCAACGAGTCCGAGAGAACGACATTCTTACTACCACTTTCTACAACAATTAAAATTATATCAATTTTTGGCGCCGCCGACGTGGACTTGTTTTTAGTTTAGGTTTTAGATTTATTTAGGTTTATTTTTTCTTTTCTTTTTCTTTTGTTTCTTTTGTTAGATTTTACTCTGGGTATTTTTGTTTTTGGTGTGCAGGTTTTGCTGGAAACTAAAGGTGGAAAGTTGAACTTGCCAAAAAGAGCAGAAAATCCCAAACTTTTCTTCTTCTTTTTTTTTTTTTGGTTAGCTTTTATCATTTTTTTGTTTATTTGTTAATATTTTAAAAAAAAAAAACACAAACACTAAAGCACACGTGCACTTCATATTGCATCGTTTGGCACCGATTAGTAGGAAAACACGTGGTTTAGTACGGTGAACCCTTTGGGCGTTATCATCCGAAACACCACAAGCCTTAGCCTTGTACCTTTAACCAGTCCTTGACTGTAGGTATATTTTGCTAAAGGTAACCTGAGCTTACTCTATATAGTCAACCCCAGCATTTGCATTTGCACTTGCACGTCCACATAAAAATGTCGAACTGGTATTATAATAGACAATACAATGATTATTCGACCGAGCAACATGGACATTATCCTTATTATGACCATAGTGTGAATAGTGGTTGGGAACGCCCTTTTGAATATGGGTCATACCATGGTGAGCCCAATTACTATCCACATGCATACCGGTCATACGAGCAAGATTCTTATACTTCTCCTCGACTAGAAGAGGCACGTAGGATAATTGAGTCTACACGTAAGTTACTTGAGTCGACAAATAAGTCAGCTGAGACAAATAGCTTAGTTATGGATGAAAGAACTGTAACAATAAGTGAACCTTCTTTAAAAGATATCCGTAATAGGTTAAAAGAAAAACTAGATCCAACATTAAGGGAACTTTCTTTAAAATGGGCCCTTGAGAGGTTAGCTGAGTCGACACGTAGACTTGAGTTAGAGGCACAAGAAAGAATTGCGCGAAATAATCTTAATTTCCAATATAGTGTTTCCAATAATACCCTTGAAAATGAGGATAGTTATTTGCATAATCAAGATGATGAGGATATAATTGGTAACACCACTTTAGATGAGGTTCAACCATTTTCATGTTATTATGATGATTATGATGAGGATAGTGTTGATGAAGAATCTAACATTAGTGATCAGGAATTTGTTACTTCAAATGAACTTTATGATGATAGTGTTATTTTTGGTTAAAATCCCGATAATTTTAATGATTATTCACCTATTCAAAAGGACGAGGATTTGACTAGCGATACCACTTCTTTAGACGATGTAGTATTCCCTTATGACTACGAAGCCGATGATAGTTTAGAGGAAAGGGTTTATCCTGAGAATATTGTTTTTGAGTCTAGCGATTTAGAAACATTAGTCTTTGACAAAGAAGATGAACTCGTAGAGATGAGTGAGGATGAACCTGACTTAGAAGAATCAATTGACCATTTTCAGGAATCTGATGACCTTGAAATTAGGGAAGTTGTGACTAGTCTTTCTAGAGACACTGAAAACTCTAAGTTTTGGGGTGATTATCAGTCTCCATGTGCTTTAACTATTAGAAAAGCCCCTCACTTGGGACTTGACATATGTGCCTCAACCATTTTAAAAGATTATCTTCATACACATTTTCCTAAACCTAGTGATTTCCATAAGGAAGTTCAGTTGTTAGAAACCCATCCTCTGGTTGATGTGGTTAGCCCAGGCTATGATACCCGGATTGATTTTGTTTTCCCACCAAATATTTTTCTTCCAAATGTGGGAACGTATAAATTCCAAATGTGTCAGTTATTAAGTTCTGAGACTAAACCTAATTATTTTAGGAAAATAAAAATGGCATATTTGATTAAGAATGACCATCACTCTCATTATGGTCAACTGTGTAAGTCAAATCTGATTGACTTAAAGGATCCTCAATTATTCAGGTTATTATTGTGTGCTTCTAAATTTTTTCAGACCTTAGAACCTGATATCTCAGATCTTACTTATGAGGAGGTGCAACCCATGAAAATATTTTATTTAGACCCCTTTATTGAACCTAAACCTGAACCACAACTAGATGTAGTTGTCTTAAACAGGAAACTAGGCAAAGGTGTGCTATGTTTATTCTTGGTTTGTTGCAGTTTCCTTTTATCCATGTTAACACTTTTTGATACAGATGATCCACAATTGTTTCGGTTATTGCTTTATGATATGAGGTGATTAATTATTTCATATGTCTGGCTGAAGACGTTAAACTTAGCACTTCTTGGGAGGTAGCCCATGCTCATGCAACACGGTAATATCTTTCCTTAACTCTTTTGCTTCAAATGGTAACAGTTTCTCCTTGTTCATGCTTTTAATTTTATCTTTAGAACATTGAGGACAATGTTAGATTTAAGTTAGGGGGTATGGGAGAAACTTTTTGTTAGTTGCAATAAATAAACTCCAGAGCCTAGAAAGTTATGCTTATTAAGGATGGCACTAACCAATCTAAGTGGATGGAAGCATCTTGATTGTAGGAGTTGAGGAACCAATCTAATTAGATGGAGACATCTAAAGAGTCTATTCATAAAAGCACAGAGCTCAGGTGTTAGAAATAACATGGTAGTTTCACCAGATCTCGTTGAGTCCTTTTCACTTCTGTTTTTATTTTGTTTTCTTTTTAAAATATGTTTCCCTAAGTGATTAGGTAGGGCTCACGATTCAAGTTGTTACCACTGCAAGGATGAAATAGAGTGATTGAGTTACTAAAAAAAAAAACCCAGACCAAACAGAATAATTCTCAAAAATAAATAAAAATTAACACTTGGATAGCAATATGTGTGTGTTCTCCCTGTCTCCGTCGCCTAAACAAGCGTGGAACGCAGGATCCACGGGAACTACCATGTAATCTGCTGACAAGAAACATGCGCTTGGATCCACAAGATCTAATCATGTTGTTAAAAAAAAAAGTTAATCTCCAGTGAATAAACCGACCGCTGGTTCCCTTGTATATGCCAGACGAGTTGATCTAGAATTAGGAATGTCGACCACCGGTTCCCTTTTATACGCCAGTTGTGTTGATATTAGTCAGACCAGTATCTCAGTCCATTAGGATAGGTTCATTTTGGCAGTGGCCTTCAAACAGATATGAGAAACATCGTTCACTTAGTCAACATCAAAACCATCTATGTTTTTCTATATCCATCTCTTAATCTTTCCATGTGATTTGTTGACTCCGGGTATTGATTTCCATAGTGCGACTATCTGAGTAGAGCTTTGTCACTTATATATGAATTTTAGTATGCTTGAGTGCAAACTCGTGTACATCAATTGGAATTTCGCATCAGGGTACTTCCTCTTGTAGTCAATAAGTATGTCAACCAAGGAGATTCTTTAGTGCGTTCCAAGGTTCTGCGTAGATAGCTAGGGTCTGGAGTAAAGGTTTTGTAGGTATATCCCTTGTAAGCCCTCCCGAGACTATAACTCGGCCACTAGGGCCACCTAGGGGTTTAAAGGCTTATTGCATACGCTAAATGCAATCGACGATTCCTGCAACAGTGAGTTAGGATTTTATTTTGTAGATTTGATTTGCTCGGGACTAGCAAATAATAAGTTTGGGGGTATTTGATAGACGCATTTATGTGTCTAGTTTGTTCTCAATTGTATATATTGTTAGTGCTCGATTTTGTACTTATTATGGGTTTTTATGTCTTTGTAGGTGTTTTTGGAGAAATAAGTCGTTGCGGCAAAAATTGGCACGAATAGTGGTATTTGGACTCTCGAGAGAAAATTACTAAAAGCACCACAGAGACGCGTTAAAAGGCACCCAGGAGTTGTGTTATTTACACCCCTCAAATGGATAAGGGGCACCCAGTTGAAAAGGGGCAACCTCATGGCATATGTTAAAGACACCATGTCAGTGGTTAGGGGGCACCTTCTTCTTCGTTTGAATTTTTAGAAAAGGCGGGAAACTGTTATCTCCTGCATGTTTTACTGGCAGAGTTGGACTCGGTTTTTGTACGTGTATGGCAGAGATTTAATCACGGAGCTTGTTTGCGTTGGACTATACTTGACTAAACAGGGATGGTATGATAGATTTAACGAATTAAAGTGGACTGGATAATCAGTTCTCGTCGAATCAAGGAAAGAAGCTACTCGGAATTGTTGGATCGGATTTTGACGAGAACTTCTCAGATTTTCTCACGACTTTGGGTTGGTACGGGCCTGTTAACATAAAACAGGGTTTGTATGTGTTTGTAACTCGTTAAACAAGGAAGGTCTACGTGTAACTCGTTGAACAGGGAAGAATATCTTATTTACGGATACAGGGGAGTAATCTTGGCCCTGTTCGACTTAATATGGAAGTTATATGCATTATCAACCGAGGATTTTGCTTGTGGAGGAATAGTATGAGAGTTTCAATGAATCTGGAAACGCGTATGAGAAAAGAAAGGGAGATATTGCCGTGACTTGGAGTAAAAGAAAAAGGAGAAGATATCTCGAGTATTTCTCGAGATTTATTGAGCTGCCATGTATAAAAGAGAGAGATTGGGAGTTTCATGTGGGAGTCGAGACCTAGGGGTAGTTGCAGAGAAGAAACGAAGGTTGCAGAGGCGTTTTCGATCATCACAGAGAAGAAGGAAGAAGAAGACAGAAACATCGTCACCTTTTCTTTCAAATTTGTAACACTTTGCCAATAATTATTACTGTTAGGGCTTTTCTGTAACACTGCATTTTGTAACAAAGGGTTCTGTAACAATTATATTTGTTACAAACTCGATATTCCTTCAATAAAACACCTATTCAGCCTTGCATTATTATTTTGAGCGTGTTTTTGAGATGAGGAGCTAAACCCCAACACTGGGATGAAGGAGGAAGCCTAATATCATACGTGGGTAATTATATTTAATTCTTATATGACTTTTCCACTGATTAAAATTGAATTATGATTTTGATTAATTAGTTGTCATCTCGTTTGATGGGTCATGCTTGCTTAGATGTTTTGATGTCCCATGCTTAGGATTTACAACTAATATTTTGAGAATCTTCCTTGGCAAGAATAAGAGTCCATGTATTTATTTATTGAACTATAATTGTTAAAAGAATTAATATTTAAATCTTATGTTATGAGTTTGGTGAAATCCAAAATCCCAGTCCTCTCGATATTTGTGACATCTTTTGTATATACTTTTGTTATTAAGTCTTAAAATCAACCTCAACGAGTCCGAGTGAACGACATTCTTACTACCATTTTCTATAACAATTAAAATTACATCAGGAACTAAGGAAAATGATTGCTCTAATACCAATTCGTATTTCCGTAACAAATTGGATCGAAAATTAGTAACCTTTTAATTAGAAGAATCAAGCCTTACGATTCACGAAGAATATTGACTAAAATCGAGTGAGCGATTGCATTTGATTAAGAATTAGATCATCTTCTATTACACACCTTTTCAACTTATAAGTTAGATTTTTTATCCCTGGCATAACAACAGCCCAGGTGATCACATCTAGCACACAACTTACAACTGATATAAGCACTACTTACTAAGTTACAAATACAATTTTCTCTTTCAGAAGTTTTTCTTATACATAAAAGATTTTATAACTGGAAAGTAGGCACAAACATGGGGTGGCCAATGCCATATATGTGCCTTTTCCCAACAATCTGAGCTAGTCTATCATAACATAAAACTTGAAAAATAAAATTTGGAGGATATCCATCATAGTTGCAGGTTGTGTTTGCATTGGTTCGATTAACAAATGCACATGATGCCTCATTTGATTCCTTATGACCACAAGTAATTTTTTTAGATCTTTATTCTATTAAAGTTTTTCGTATGTTTTTTTTGTATTTCTTTTATTATGTTGGTAGCCCTGAAACACCATTGTTGTTTCACAATTAGCAACTTTAATAACTCCACTACAACTTCCTTCTACATAAATGATGTCGTTGAGTAGGTAAATCAATTGATTGGTTCCAAAGTGGCTTGTGCTACTATCTCATACAGTTTTTGAGCTTTGCAAGTCGGGATCTTGTTTTTGTGCACCAACCATAAGAGCATCTTAAAACTACGGTTGTAGTCCATGTGTAATCATTCTTTTTTTCTTTCTTTTTTCCTAACAACCATGTTGAACAGATCTTGCTATTTTCAAATGATGGAAATTTCTAGCATTTTTCTGTCGTTCTTATTATTAATGATTCTTTCTGCTTGATATTCATTCTTCGTTCTTTGGTCATCATTATGTAAGTTCTTTTAGGATTTGGAATTGTATTTCTAAGAAGCCTGTCACATCTAACTTTCCAAATGTGTTATGGTATGACTGCTCATTTAGCATTTCATTAGTCCGTCTAACCACTCAAACCTGCAGGGTTGGCGTTCTATTCCATCGTCCAAGGCGGGACAGTGGAAGGTGTTACATTTAGAGGAAAAAGGTTATAATCATAAACTAACCATACATTTGTAATAAAGGACAAATAAAAAAGCGATGTTCTACTGTGTCATTGTGTTGGGAATATAAACGAAAAGTATTTGTTATGTTAGTAAATTGATCTAGTTCCCAGTGATGGGTATCACATATTGTGTGCATTTGTATAAGGATTTGATCCTGAGTGTTATTTGGAGATTCCAAATGTCATCCCAAAATCATAAACTAGGTGTCCCAATGCCTTGAATAACATTAGTATAAAGAGATTTTGCATTGTATTCTCCCTTCACGAAAAGACTACATATTGGTTTATGAGCACCATGTAACCAAGGAAATAGCTTGGACCGTGGGTTGGTCAAACATAACATATAAGAGAGGTAAGTTCCAAAAAACCCTTATAACGAGATTTTAGCTAGGGGAGAGCAATACACCCAAACCGCGTATTTTACTCCTTATTTTGGTGGGTGGACACCCGATCAGTTTCTCGGCAAATTGTACATAGTTGAATTGTTGAAACCCGCAATTTTCACAGGTTGGATATGGGTGGAACATCACTCATCCGTTGAATACTCGATTATAAGGATAATGTTGATATTATGCATAGATATGAAGGTAATTATACGAAATTGGTAGGTAATATATCTAGTTTTATATCGATTAGACCGTAGTCTTTTCTCTTCAAAGAACTTTGTTCCCCACTTTCCCCATGTTCCCTTCCCCCGTTCTCTCTGGATTATTTTGATGTTCCCGCATTAAATCATCATTCTTTTCGTTGTGAGTGAGAAATTCATATATTCTTTTCTATAAATAATTACTTAAATTTTAGTAACCTAACAAGACGTTATGTTCAAAAAATTGTATGCAACACTAGTTATGCTGTAATTACTTAAAGTTCATTAATCTTAGTTGTTTTTTTTTTTTTTGATCGGTAAAGAAATGATATATTGATAAAAAAAAACAGGGGGTATAAATGCAATACCACCCTGAACAAAGCAAGAAAAGCAAAAGCTAGTAACAGACTACCAGCTCATGCAGGGTTGAAGTAAATATTACACCAATCTCTCATAACATCAGAAGAGCCTACTTCACTGAAATTTTTAATGGCAAGATCCCAACAGAAAAGGCAGTAAATAGCCTTGTTAACTAGCCTTGGCATTAATATCTTGTCTATAAAACCCCTTGCATTTCTCTCCTTCCAGATGGACCAAATGATTGCTACTGGAACCAAATTCCAAACTGCAGTACTTGCTGCATCATGTTGAGTCAAGTGTCAAGTTTGCAAAGAAGTTATCACATCCGCTTCAAGGCAAGAAATCTGCCCCCGCTCCTCTTGCGAAGAAGAAGCTTTTTATGCCTCCCATAAGCGGTAAACTCGTTATAGGATCCCCTGATGACGATAGACCCATGTCCGTCCCTGGAGAGGACGTGGAAAAATCATCCCTAGATCATCATATCTTTCTCGAATCTGAAATATCAAGACTTGATCACTTTAATCTCGACGTTCAGAAAACTTTAAACTCTGTTATTTCGCAGAAAGAAGGTAGCTCTAGGTGTTGTTGTTGCTTCATGTTTTGCCTGGTTATTCTTGTTTCTCATTTCGCTGTTATCTTGCGGAATCCGAGGAAAGTTTTAGGAATCAGGTTTTGCACTTGTCTCGTCGAAAGGACGACTTGTCCAAGAGGCTGTCCACATTACAGGAAGATTTTGCATCCTTAAACGAGGACTGCGATAAGATGGAGGAAGATGCTAGGAAGGTAGCGAAGTGGAATCGTCGAAATGCTCAGGAAGAGAAGGTGAAATTCGTCACCGAGTTCTGCAATTCACGTGGTCTTGATGTCCCTGATATGTATCTCGAGATCTTCTCCGATGTTGAGCCTACTGGATGCTGGGGCTGGTGCTAATGCTGGAGCTGGTAACAATAATGGGGCTGCGAGACTTGATGGAAATCTTGATGAAGAGGGAGTTAACAATCCCTGATTATTTGCTTTGATGTTTGTGATACTTTGGTTCTTTGTCCTTCTAATATTTTATCTGGGCGCTCCCAAACTTGGGGGGCATGACAATTTTTACTCTTATTTTGCCTTAATATATTAGCTTTTCCCTTTAGTTGCCTCATTTGCTGCGCTTATATACAACCTGCATGTTTGTTAATGGTTGCCCTGCCCTGGTATTTCGGAATTGCTCCGGTATATCAAGTATATACTTGACGAAAGAAATAATCAAAGAATAATTAGTGTTGCTTAAGTATATACTTGCCCCTTATTCTTTGGGTGTTTCCGAAGTAATTGCACCTTTGCCTTAATGCGAAATAAATGCTTGAAAGAATAAAATCGTATTTAAAGTATATACTTGCCTCTTATTCTTTGGTGGATTTATGTAGCATACCTTGTACTTTTAGCTCCATTTGACCTTACTTTCTCTGCCTTAATTGCTCGTGCGAGTCGATATCGCATTATAATCATTTCGCTGCAATTATTATCGTTCGATTCATAACATAATCGGGTTAATGCATATATCATCATGTATAAGATTTCAGTTGCGAGTGCTTCTTACGCAATGCAAGAAGTACTTCTTAGAATTGTATGGCTTGTGTGGTCAAGCTTTGTAATGTGCTTGATTTTTTCTTTGTAGTATATACCTGCCCCTTTGCAAGTATACACTTGCCTTTTTGTTTTTCCTCAGGTCTCATTTTTTTTCCTCACATCTCTATCATCAGTTCGGGGTCTTATTTTGCCTCCTAGTTAAGGTCTTATTGTGCCCCACCCCGTTGGTCAGGGCTTTTCGAAGAATTCTCAGGCGCTCTTTACTCTTGCGAAGTAAAGATCCATCAACCTCGCCTTATCTCGCTCATTGAGGTCTTATGTGCAACAATATCACAGGCCTACCTACTCCCGTGAGTACCAGCCCCGTAACATTGCCGACTTTGGTGGTCACTCAGCTCCCTAAAGGAGGGTGTCATCCCTTCCCCTCTGAATACCCCCGTGATTTTGGGCTTAGGCATCAGTTATTTCGTGACCTCGCATCCTTTCGCCGATATGGCTCTTGGTTACGAAGTCACACCCTAGTTGAGGTGGTTTTGGGACTGAGCGGAAGAACTATACCAGGCCATCTTCTTCTCCACTGGCTTGTTCTCTTACACCCCTTACCGAGTGGTTACCCAATTGGGGCCCTCGGCGAATGGGTCTTACGGTTGCCCCAAGCTAGTGGTTGTTAGCCACATCTGAGATTATCTCGTGACGCGCGTGTAGGTCTTACATTTGCCCCTTGCACTTTGTGCGAACTAGGTTGCACGCCACGAGGTCTCAGCCTCCCTAAGTAGAGGTTTTATAAAGGACTTACGATCGCCTATTTTGAGGGCATTAAGCAGACCTCCTAAATGAAGTCTTACTTGTGGCCCTCGCATTCACATGTTTTGAACTTGTGTTTTTTTTTTTTTGCTTTGTTTTTGCTGATTTTTCGATGCTTGCTCAACAAATGATTCATTTCACTTTCTGATTGATATATATATATATATATATATATTATTATTTTTTTATCAATTCTTCACGAGTTTCTGTTGCTCATGGATAATACTTCTTAATGTAAATTGGATTCCACGGGTGGTCTAGTCTGCGACCTTGCCTTTCTGCTTCGCCATATACGATGTCCCCGTTACTATCTGTATCTTTTCCTTCACAGTCCGCGAGTTCATAAGCTCCGTTTCCCACTTTTATTTTTACGATGAAAGGTCCTTCCCACGTAGGCTCCAGTTTTCCTCCGGGTCCCTTTTGATATGGGGGTATCTCGCGCAGAACTAGCTCCCCTGGGACGAAACTTCTTTCTTTCACCCTCTTGTTGTATTCACGAGATAGTCTTCGGTGATAGTTCGTCATGTGTTTTAGAGCCATCTCCCTGTTTTCCTCCAAGTCATCTAATTTTGCTAGGATCATGTCCGAGTTTAGACCCTTTTTCCGGGCTTCTCGTTTTGTAGTGGGGACATGATCTCAGTAGGCAGAACCGCCTCTACTTCATATGCCAAGCAGAAAGGTGACATCCATGTTGCCTCTCATCTGGTGGTTCTGTATGACCATAGCACCTTCGGGACTTCTTCGCACCAATTATGGAGATGCCCGTCTAGTTTCTTTTTAAAAGTGGATGCAATTGTCTTATTTGTTGCTTCAGCTTGTCCATTACTCTGCGGATATAGCGGAGTCGACTTTGCGGCTTGTATTTTAAAAGTGCTAAATAACATTTTCACGTTCTCCCCCTCGAATTGCATTCCGTTATCCGAGACTATCTGCAGTAGAATTACGAATCTGCATATGATGTGTTCAAGTATAAAATCGTATATATCTCCATCTCGCATATTATTTACTGGTTTGGCTTCAACCCACTTCGTGAAGTAGTCTGTTTCCACTATTAGGTACTTTTGCTGCAAGGTTCCAGCAACAAACGGTCCCACAATGTCTATTCCCCATATGGCGAATGGCCACACACTTAGCACAGAATTCAAGTTCGTCGAGGGTGCGTGTATGCGTTTTCCGAATCTTTGAAAAGATTCACACCTCGTTGCTACACATTTTGCGCCCTTATGCATGCTTGGCCAGAAGTATCCTTGCGTTTTAGTTTTGTAAGCCAATGATCTAGTTCCGCTGTGATTTCCAGCGTCACCGTAATGTATTGCCTTCATGATTTGCACCCCCTCTTCTTGTGACAAGCATCGCAACAGTGGTTCTAGGAATGATCTCCGATATAGGATTCCTTATCTTAATTCATAGTTGGTAGATCTCCCTTTGATTTTGTGTGCCTCAAACCTGTATCTAGGCAGATCACCCTTCTCGAGGTACTTGTGAATAGGTGTCCTCCAGTCATCCTCTCCCAATTCGTCGGATGTGCTACCCTCTATTATCATCATGGACTTCTCATCTTCTAACTCGTTAGTTACTGAGGGTTGCATTAACCTTTCAATTCAGATATATTTCTGCGAGGTGTCTTCTATCATTGATGCAATAAAGGCTAAAGAGTTCGCGTGTCTGTTATTATCTCTGCTTACTTGCCTCCAAATTATATTGTGTATTCTCTTTGAATACTCTTTCACGAGTTGCAAATATCGATTCATCACTGCATCATTCGCTTGATACCTTCCTTCTATCTGCCTGACTACCAGCTGAGAATCGCTAGTTATTCTTATTTCTTCCAACTTCATCTCGATAGCCAGCCTCAAGGCTTGTATGACTGCCTCATATTTTGTCTCATTGTTAGTGGCTTTATATTCCAGTCGGAAGTAAAATATTGTCATTGCTCCTTTTGGCGAAGTAAATACTATTCCCATTCCTCCTCCAGCGCTGTTGGATGATCCGTCTACAAATATTTCCCATCTCCTTGGGTGATTTTCTTTCAGTAGATCTGTAGGATCCGGACGGTCTTCATCTATATCCAACATCTCTTCCAATCCTTTGTATTCTTCTATTGGGAACTCGGCCAGGAATTCCGCAATTATGTGTGACTTCGTTGAAGTCTATACTTCGTATTTTAATCCGAATTGATCTATTCGGGTATTCCATCTTTCAACTCGCCCAACTCTCCTTGTATTCTTTAAAGTTGACTCTATAGGGATTCTGGTTAGAACTTTTATCTTGTGAGTCTGAAAATAGGTTCTTAGTTTTTCTGATGAATACACCAGTGCTAGAATCAACTTTTCTATCTTTGTGTAATTCTTTTCAGCAGCATTGAGTGTTTTGCTGACGTAAAAGATAGGTTTTTCTACGCCGTCATCTGTCCGAAGCAACACTGAACTGATGGCATTTGGTGTAGCTGCGAGACAAATCAGTAGTTCTTTATTTGGCTCGGGATTTTGGAGAATTGATAAGTTGATAAGATACTCTTTTATATTTTGTAAGGCCTGTTCGCATTCTTGTGTCCATGAATTGCTCCCTTCTTCAAAATATCGAAGAAGTGTTTGAACCTATCCAAGGATTTAGAAATGAACCTTCCCAAAGCTGCCAACTGCCCATTCAGTTTTTGCACGTCTTTTATCGTTGCCGGCGATGGCATGTCCAATATGGCTTGAACCTTGGATGGATCTACTTCAATCCATTTCTCGGACACGATGTGCCCCAGGAAATTCGCTGACTCCACACCGAATACACACTTCGCAGGATTTATTTTCATTTTGAATGCCCTCATCTGCTCGAAAATTTCTTTCAAGTCTTCAACATGGTCCCCTGACTCCTTAGTTTCAACCAGCATGTCATCGACGTAGACCTCCAGCTTGTTGTGCACCCATTTTGCGAAAATCTTCTCCACCATCCGTTGGTAAGTCGCCCCTGCGTTTTTCAGTCCGAACGGCATCCTCGTGTAGCAATACAAGCCCCTAGGAGCAAAAAAGGCCGTGTGCTCTTGGTCTTCTTACGCGAGTGGTATCTGGTTGTGTCCACAATAACCGTCCATCAAAGTTAACCTCTTGTACCCTGAAGCTGACTCCACCATTTGCAGTATATTGGGTAGAGGGAAACTATCCTTCGGAGACGCGGTATTTAAGTCGCTGAAATCTATGCATATTCTTATTCCTGTAGTCTTTTTTGGTACTATCACCATGTTGGCTATCCACGTTGGATACTTCGCGGGTCTTATTATTCCTGAGTTTTCTGTAATTCTTGCTCTATTTTCTCGTGATAAGCAGTTGCTATCTTTCGTATTCGTTGCCTTATTGGCTTGATTGCTGGGTTTAGATCCAGTCTGTGGCAAGCAACTTCAGGATCTATCCCAGGCATATCGTTCATGCCCCATGCAAAGATATCACTGTATTCTTTCAACAGCTTTATCAACCTTTCCTCTTCGTCCGCCTCCATCGTTGTTCTGATCCTCACCGTTTTCGTTTCACCTTCGCTGCCCAAGTTTATCTCTTGCGTGGGTTCTACTGCTACGAAGTTCATGATTGGGTCTCCGAGCGGAGACGTACCCTTTAATTGCTACAAAGGTTCATCCTTATCTTCGGGGATTTCACTTGGAATAGCCCATCCCTCTTTTGCTTTGACTAGATACACCATTAATTCTTCTTCCCTCTTTGCTTCTTGCACTCTCTTCTTTTGCTCCTTCTTTCGCTTTATTTTCTCATCATAATTATGCACATCTTCATCATTGCACTCTCTGGCTTCTTTCTGATCCCCCTTTATCTCGCCAATACCGCTTGGCATAGGAAATCGGATAGCTTGGTGATATGTAGATGATATTCCCTTCATCCCATGTATCCATGGCCGCCCAATTAGAGCGTTGTAGGGATATTCTACATCCACCACGCATACTGTTACCTCGGTTTCAAGTTCTCCTGCGAAGATTTTCACGACTAGTTCCCCTCTCGGCTTTGATGCTACTCCATTAAACCCATAGATATTATAGGTCGACGACACTAGATCCGAATCTCGGTACCCTATTGTTTTAAATGCGTGGTAAAAGAGAATATCCACCGAGATCCCTGTGTTCACCAAGATCTTATCTATTGCCCATACTTTCTTTTTTCCCGCGGAACTTTCTTCCCACTTCGTATGCTCTCCGAAGTTCAAGGTGATCACCAAAGGATCTGTGTGTGAAGATCCTCCTTCCGGGGCATCTGTTGCCGAAAAGGAAATAATTATCTTTTTTCATTCTTCCAACGGCCCCCTCTTCGCAATGCTGAATATCTCATTTCCTTCAAAATCTCGCTTATGAACCTTTTGTAACATATTATCATGAAAGTTTCGTATATTCTTCGCGGAGTGAATGATGGAGTTGTAGTTTAACTTCTGTATTCCTCTGTCGATTTCGATTCTGTATACTTTTGATTGCTTTTGATCACTTCTCTGAGGTGGTGGCGGTGGTATGGGTCCTGAATTTGCCAAGAAATGTTTGAGTTTTACCTTTTCAATTAGACGAAATATTATTCGTCGGATGTTTCTGCAATCTTCTGTGCGGTGTCCATGGAAGCAATGATACTTGCAAAAGTCATTATTTCTTGCACTCGAATAGGGTTCCACCCCGAAATTCGCCGGTGGTGGAATTTCTTCCATTAGAACAATTGACTCCCATATCTTCTCGAATATGGTGTTAAGTTCAGGCAACACTACGTCTTCGAACTGTGGCCTCCTTCCTCCGTATTGTTGTCCTGGATTATATCTTCTCGCATTTCTCGGATTATCACCTCGGGACTCATAATTCCGAGGTCTGGGATCGATATACCTCGGATGTTGATCTATCCATTCTTGGTCTCCACTGGAAACTGCTACCAACTTCGCGGGGATCGTTGCTAGCGGCTCTGCTTCCACATATTTCGTGTTATCCTCTATTACATTTGCTATTCTCGGGAGCAGACGCGAGTACCCTTCCTTGGATTGAATCGGATTTGCCTCAATAGCCTCCCTTTGTTTTCCTTCCAATGCCACGTACTCCTCCTGATATTTTCGGAGTTCACTCATTGATATTGTGTTGCGAATTACGAAGAGTTGCGTGTGCAAGAGGTCAGTTGGTATTAACGCGTTAACGAAATCAAGGATGAAATTTCTCTCATCTACTCTCCCTGCGAGTTCACTGCATACCGTTCTCCATCTCGTAATTAGACTTCGCAAATTTTCGCCTGGCTTCCTCCTTAAATTGAACAAGGTTTCTATCCCTGGTCTCAACATATTATTGCTTATGTAAGTTGTCAAGAATATTCTTTGTAAATCTTTGAACGACAAAATTGAACCTTCCACTAACCCTTCAAACCATTTTGAGGCTTCCCCGGTTAAGCTAGCTGGAAAATACTGGCACAGTACCGTTTCGTACCTCGCCCACTGCATTAGCAAAAGGGTGTACTGCTTTAGATGTTATACAACATTTCTTGTTCCGTCGAAAATACTCCCAAAGGTTGGTAGTGAACACCTTCCTGTGATTCTTCCCCCTAGCACTTCGCGTGAGAATGACGATTTGTCAGCTTCCACAATTGCCTCTGCTAGCTGCACTCTTCCTCCCCTTCGTGGATTGTTGAGCAACGCTTTCATCTCCTGTATTTCGTTCATGACTATTTGATTGACTTCGTATCTTCCTCTGTCTCGCCTTCGCTTTCTCCTCCTTCTATCTCGCTCATCATCATCTTCTCCTCTTTCTTCCTCGCGTCCTCTCCTTTCTTTCCGAAGTCTCTCTTCTTCCTCTTCTGCGTATTTCCTCGCTTCCTCTTGCCACTGTTGTTCACGATATCTTTGTTCTTCCCGAGCTCTTTCCTCCCTTTGCGTTCTTTCGTCTTCTCTTCGCCTTTCCTCTTGCCGAAGCCTCTCCCTTTATCGAGTTCTTTCTTCCTCAAACCGCCGCGTTTGGTTTTCCCACCTGGTTTCCTCCAAAGCTCTTCTCAGCAACCTTTCTTCACTGCTGTCTCTTCGACGCCTCCGCCTCCGTTCTCCCCTTTCTCCTTCCTTCTCACCCTGTGGTATCTCTCCACCTTGGGTTATGTTTTCCCCTGTATCGGCATCATCTCGCACGTCTCGAATATTCCTTTCTTCATTAAGGTGGTTATTTTGCTGCAACAAGATTGCGTTCTGCCTCATGAGTACGGATATTTGCTCCATTAGAGCTCTCTGTCTTTCTCTTTCCAAATGCAACACTTCTCTGACCTATTCTAATGTCATATTTTCTTCACCGGCGTCCTCTTTCCCGTTTCCTTGAACGGGTTCTTCTTCCTCCTCCGTTTTTGTATTAGCGGTGTGAATTGATCCCTCTCGATAACGTTCGTCCTCTTCCTGCTGGATTCCACTTTGTCTCCCTCCTCTATTCGATGTTTCGCCTATCTCCATCCTGCTTCCTCTTCCTGCTAGGCGCAAGCTTCTCCTTGACACGATGAGGTGTTGTGCTCGTTCTGGTACTCTTGCCATGGACAACCTATTAAACTTTCTTTCTCAGATTTACCGGCTTTTGACCAGATCTAGATTTTTTGCCTTCCGGGCAGCAGGTTTCAGATCTACCTTTACTCTTTTAGCACTATCAGGTTTCCTTGACCACTATTCTTCAATTCTTGCAAAGTAACAACTCACTTAGTGATTTGTGTGATAACAGATTTATCAAAATATCTCAAGTGAGACTAAAATCTCAACTTGAGATCCCTGTTTCTCGGCGCAAAAATGTAACTACGGAAAATCCATAGTTACACCCACTCACTAATTCGATAGATACAAACACGAGTTTATGCACAGATCTTCTATTATATTGAATTTCTTTTGATTCAAAGTTACAATACGCTCAAGAACACTGAAGATCTAGATTATCTCTCCTTACAAATTATCTCCCTCTCTCCTAAAATGATCCAACCCCTTCTCAGGAGGCTAAGTCTCCCTTTTATAGGGCAGAATTACATAGTGGAATACAACTCGATTTATCTCGGACTGGCAATTTTATCTCGCTCGAAACAACTTTTATGCTTACTTTTCACCTTAAAGATCGGTTCTTGTCGGGGACAGCTGTCCCTTTTTGTACAACAATCTACACTTCGCGTTATTACTTCGGGAAACCTCACCATTTCTTGGACAACAAGTCATACCTTGCGCAATCGACTTCGCGACCCTTCCCTTTTCTTGTGCAACAATCCATACCTCACTAAATATCTTCCCGAGCAAGTTATGTCTACCTCGCCAGATGTCTTCCCGAGCAGGTTAGCTCTACCTCGCTAGGTGCCTTCCCGATCAATTTCTGTTCTTCTTCGCTAGATGTACTTCCGAGAAAGTTAGTACTTCTTTGCTGACGGAGCCTCGTTTAGGCAGATCTGACAGTTGATTAGACTGCTCACTTACACTCCTTCGGGAGTGGTGTATAATATATTTCTCGAATATTCTTCTTATTATCTCGCTCAATCTTCCTCTGACACGTGGCGGAGTGGTTTTCTGCACCTACACACCGCATTCACTCTCGGACAAGGAGGCTTCAAAATCTACCAGCTTCAGCTCGGCCTCTGTTCCTCTGTTTATCTTCTTTATCTCTTCGATATGATTTGATGGTGAATTCTAGGACATCCTTTCCCAGAAATGAGGAGCATCATCAACTTTGGGACTTTCCATCACTTCTCCAATGTCGACCTCTTCCGTGACATACCCGTCTAATTGCTATAACTGATAGAGATGGCTCCCGTATGACCGAGTCACTTTCCTGACGCGTCTCTTGTCTTGTTCGATATAATCCTTTTTCCCCCAGACCAGGACCCCCCTTCTGGTATGTTTTTCCACAATCTGGGATCGGCGTGGCGTGAATATGTGTTACCACTTCGCTGGGCTCGCTCAACACGTCATAGAAAGATGCCTCCGTGTAGCAAGCTTCATCGGCGGAGAAAGGGTTTTCCGTAGCTCGGACCCTTTTCTGCTTCCCCTTAAGAATGAACTTAATATACTGGTGATAAGTAGATGATATTACTCCATGATTGTGTAACCAGGGCATTCCAAGAAAGATGTGATATGTCGTGTTTACCTCCATTACGTGGAAAGGCTCAACTGCCCTTATAGGTCCGACTTTGACTTCTAAGTTGGTCGAACCGATAGTATGCTGGATTAGACCGCCAAACCCTTGAATTCGTGTCTGAATTTTTTTTATTTACGACTCCTTTACACTCACTCTCTTTAGAATGTGCAATGGGATCAAGTTGAGAAACGTTCATGTATCTATGAATGCTCTTTTAAAAGATTCTTTCTTTACCTTTGCAGTGAGGTATAGCGGGCGCGTATGATCGCTATTGACGGCTTTGTACTCTTCAGAGAATGTGATGATGTTAGTTGGTAAGGGGTACCTTCTATCCAGGTACACACTCATGTCTTCTCTTACAGCTATCTTTGTCAGGAAGATCGAATCCATGTTCCTCAGACTTGCGTCAAATCACAGAGAATCGAAGAATTTAGCAAACAAAGGCTTCTGCGCTACCGCTTCCACTATCTGTTCCATCTTGTCAATCGAGGATACCACGTATATATCCTCAGTATCATCAGTTGTCGCTGTCACATATACTTCTTCCTCCATGGAGTCATGAGTAAACTCTGCCACATGGTGATCTGATAAAGGATCATCATGTATGCGGTTATCACTGTCAACGTCTACCTCCACACTACGCTGCCTATTATAGATGGACCATTTGAAAGTTCGACAATCTCTAGTTGGATGATCCACTCTTATCTGGAAGAGGCAATACTGAGGGTTACGCTTATCAATTTCAGTTGGAACCTTTCTAGGATCTGGCAACGTGATATCACCATTCTTAACCCATTCTTTCACCAATCATATCGCTTGTTCATACGAGCAGAGAAAATCTAACGCTTGTTTTTCTACCCATCTCTTTCTGCGGTGACTGTAATTTCCTATAGGCCCTCGCTTCCTAGGTGCTCCGGAGCCCTCCTCTTTCGCATAGGCCACGAAATGTGACAAAGCCTTTGACCCTAAGTCAATATCCTCATTAGTTGCGTCTTTTCTAGCGAACGCTTATTTAAAGTCCGCAAACATAGTTATCTGAGTGTTTTAAATATCCTACGTGTTTTAGGATCAAGAACAGATATGCGGATACCCACCAAGTCTTCCTCCGGTGTTAGAGCACTGCTCGGTCAAACTCGCATGTGTTGCTATCTCAAGCATGTTTGTCAATGTTAGTGATCAAAACTATAAAGTTTTGATTTCTAGTCTACTATAGATAAGGTCTCGGATTAGGATAGAAAGTGTAGTTGAGCTCAAGAACTCCATGGAAATCATCATACAAGACGAAGGACTACTCAAGGAACCAGTGGATTTTCATCGACTAAAAGGTATGTGGAGACTTGAACTTATCTATCACTCAAAAGTCCATCTACTCTATATCCTATCTTGAGAAAAAAGTCGTATTACTATATAGACTAATATTATACACATGTGATATTTTGAGCTGAGTATATCTCGCTTATCTATTTCTCGAAATATATGTTGGTAAAGCTTTCGCTTTAGCCAAGTTCATCTTTACCTAGTGACGAAACTCATGTTATGTTTCAATCATTTTAGAAATCGCTCTGACGAAAAATAGTTTGTGAATAATAACTATATAACGCCCTCTGAGAATGTTTTAATGATTAAAATGAGAGTTTAGACAATATAACCATTTGAGGATATACTACACCAAAACCAGGATTTTCTCACAGTGTAACCTGTCACAGTTTATTTTTCAGTCACTGATACACCTGTGATAAGTCCTGCAACAATTATAACTGTTGCTAAATTTTGTAATCGTGATAATGAATCTGAATATTTAACTTTTTTACTAGTCACAATTATATTTGTTGACAATTTTCGAGATAATCACAATTATAATCTAAAATGATGTTTCCACCCAAAAATTCCTCCACATCTAAAACAACCCCGAACTAATCACTTTTAGAATTTTGGTTGTCACTACTTTCGCAACAGTTATACAAAATAACAATTTTATTTAATTTCTAAATGTCAAATTTTATTTTTATTTTATTTTTTAATTTTCTTAATATTAGAAAAAAGGATTAAGACCAAGTCAACAAGTCATGACTTTGTAGGACATTTGACTTGGACAAATACCAACCTTTTCTCTCGATTTTCTCGACAAAACCACAACAAAAACTTCTGCTTCTTCCGAACGCTGTGAAAATGACCATACTACCCTTATCGGAATAAGTGCAATAAAAATTCAGAAGACCGTGAAAATGACCATATTACCCTTACTGGAAATAAATGCAATAAATATTATAGAGACTGTGAAAATGACCAGAATACCCTTATTGAAAAAATAAAGTAAATATTACGAATTGTGAAAATGACCATATTACCCTTATTGGAAATAACTGCAATAATTTTTATGGAGACTGTAAAAATGACCAGATTACGGTTATCGAAAATAAGTAAAGTAAATATTACACACTTTGAAAAAGACAATATTACCCTTACTGGAAATAAGTGCAATAAATATTATGGAGACTGTGAAAATGACCAGACTACCCAATTAAGTGTAATAAGTAAAGTAAATATTATAGACTGGGAAAATGACCATATTACCCTTACTGGAAATAAATGCAATAAATATTATAGAGACTGTGAAAATGACCAGAATACCCTTATCGAAAATAAGTAAAGTAAATGTTACAGACTGTGAAAATGACCATATTACCCTTGTTGGAATTAAATGGAATAAATATTATGGAGACTGTGAAAATGACCAGACTGCCCTTATTGAAAATAAGTAAAGTAATATTACACACTTTAAAAATGATCATATTACCCTTATTGGAAATAAATGCAATAAATATTATGGGATATTGTGAAAATGACCAAACTACCCGTATTGAAAATAAATAAAGTAAATACTACATATTGTGAAAATGACCATATTACCGTTATTGGAAATAAGTGCCATAAATATTATAGAGATTGTGAAAATGACCAGACTACCTTTATCAAAAATAAGTAAAGCAAATATTATAGGTTGTGAAAATGACCATATTACCCTTATTGGAAATAAATGGAATAAATATTAGGGAGACTGTGAAAATGACCAAACTACCCTTATTGAAAATAAAGTAAATATTACATACAGTGAAAATGACCATATTACCCTTATTGGAAATAATTGCCATAAATATAATGGAGACTGTGAAAATGACCAGACTACCCTTATCGAAAATAAGTAAAGTAATTCGTACAAACTGTGAAATGACCATATTACCCTTATTGGAAATAAATGCAATAAATATTATGGAGACGGTGAAAATGACATAACTACCCTTATCGTAAACAAGTAAAGTAATTCTTACAGACTGTGAAAATGACCATATTACCCTTATTGGAAATAAGTGCAATAAATATTATGGAGACTGTGAAAATGACCAAATTACCCTTATTAAAAATAAATAAAGTAAATATTACATACTGTGAAAATGACCATATTACCGTATTGGAAAAAAGTGCAACAACTATCATGGAGATTGTGAAAATTACCAGACTACCCTTATCTAAAATAAGTAAAGTAAATATTACAGACTATGAAAATGACCATAATACCCTTATTGGAAATAAGTGCAATAAATATGAAGGAAAATTTGAAAATGACCAAACTACCCTTATTGAAAATAAATAAAGTAAATATTACATACTGTGAAAATAACCATATTACCCTTACTGGAAATAAATGCCATAAATATTATGAAGACTGTGAAAATAACCAGATCACAGTCTCCATGATATTTATTGCACTTTTTTCCAATAAGGGTAATATGGTCATTTTCACAATCTGTAACATTTACTTTGCTTTTTCCGATAAGGGTAGTATGGTCATTTTCACTGTCTCCATAATTTGTATTCCACGTTAGTGATCTTTGAACCCGGGATG
Source organism: Papaver bracteatum (assembly GCA_023529315.1). NCBI lineage: Eukaryota > Viridiplantae > Streptophyta > Magnoliopsida > Ranunculales > Papaveraceae > Papaver > Papaver bracteatum. Next base: position 1,151,477 of record JAJJWX010002346.1, on the reverse strand, counting down.
TTCAATTCTGATATATTTCGTCTCTAGTTCATCCGAATCAGAAACTCGTGTCTTACACTAGTGATCTTTGAACCCGGGATGTTCAATTCAGATATATTTCATTTCCAGTTCATCCGAATCATAAACTCAGGTCTAACTCTAGTAATCTTTGAACTCGGAAGGTTCAATTTTGATATATTTCATCTCAAGTTCATCTGAATCAGAAACTCAGGTCTAACTCTAGTAATCTTTGAACCAGGGATGTTCAATTCTGATATATTTCATCTTAATTTTATCTGAATCAGAAACTCAGGTCTTACTCTAATGATCTTTGAACCTATGATGTTCAATTCTGATATATTTCGTCTCCAGTTCATCCGAATCAGAAACTCGTGTCTTACTCGAGTGATCTTTGAACCCAGGAAGTTTAATTCGGATATATTTCATCTCCAGTTCATCCGAATCAGAAACTCAGGTCTTACTTTAGTGATCTTTGAACCCTGGATGTTCAATTCTTATATATTTTATCTTCAGTTCATCCGAAAAAGAAACTCAGGTCTAACTCTAGTAATCTTTGAACCCGGGATGTTCAATTCTGATATATTTCATCTCAAGTGCTTCTGAATCAGAAACTCAGGTCTAACTCTAGTGATCTTTGAACATGGTATGTTCAATTCTGATATATTTCATCTTCAGTTCATCTAAATCATAAAATCAAGTCTTACTCTAGTGATCTTTGAACCCGGGATGTTCAATTCTGATATATTTCATCTTCAGTTCATCTGAATCAGAAACTCCGGTCTAACTCTAGTAATCTTTGAACCTGGGATGTTCAATGCTGATATATTTCATCTCCAGTTCATCCGAATCAGAAACTCAGGTCTTACTCTAGTGATCTCCCGGGATGTTCAATTCTAATATATTTCATCTTCAGTTCATCTGAATCAGAGACTCAGGTCTAACTCTAGTAATCTTTAAACCCGAGAAGTTTAATTCGGATATATTTCGTCCTCAGTTCATCCGAAAGAGAAACTCAGGTCTAATTCTAGTAATCTTTGAACCAGTGATGTTCAATTTTGATATATTTCGTCTCCAGTTCGTCCGGAATAGAAACTCATGTCTAACTATAGTATTCTTTGAACCTGTGATGTTCAAATCTGATATATTTCGTCTCCAGTTCGTCCGAATCAGAAACTCGGGTCTTACTCTAATGATCGTTGAACCCGGGATGTTCAATTCTAATATATTTCATCTTCAGTTCACCCGAATCAGAAACTCATGTCTAATTCTAGTAATCGTTGAACCTGGGATGTTCAATTCTGATATATTTCATATTCAGTTCATCCGAATCAGAAATCCATGTCGTAATCTAGTGATCTTTGAACCCGGGATGTTCAATTCTTATATATTTCATTTTCAGTTCATCCGAATCAGAAACTCGGGTCTAACTCTAGAAATGTTTGAACCTGTGATGTTTTATTCTGATATATTTCGTCTTCAGTTCATCCGAAAGAGAAACTTAAGTCTAAATCTATTGATCTTTGAACCCGAGATGTTCAATTCTGAAATATTTCATCGTCAGTTCATCCGAATCGAGGTCTTACTCTAGTGATCTTTGAACCCGGGATGTTCAATTCTGATATATTTCATCTTCAGTTCATCCGAATTAGAAACTCAGGTCTTACTCTAGTGATCTTTGAACCCGGGATGTTCAATTCTGATATATTTCATCTTCAGTTCATCCGAATCAGAAACTCCGGTCTAACTCTAGTAATATTTGAACCCGGGATGTTCAATTCTGATATATTTCATCTCCAGTTCATCCGAATCAGAAACTCAGGTCTTACTCTAGTGATCTCCCGGGATGTTCAATTCTAATATATTTCATCTTGAGTTCATCCGAATCAGAAACTCAGGTCTAACTCTAGTAATATTTGAACTCTATGTTCAATATTTGAACCATCCGAAAGAGAAACTGTTCTAATTCTAGTAATCTTTGAACCGGTGATGTTCAATTCTGATATATTTCGTCTCCAGTTCGTCTGAATCAGAAACTCAGGTCTAACTCTAGTAATCTTTGAACCTGAGATGTTCAATTCTGATATATTTCATATTCAGTTCATCCGAATCAGAAATCCAGGTCGTACTCTAGTGATATTTGAACCCGGGATGTCCAATTATGATATATTTCATTTTCAGTTCATCCGAATCAGAAACTCGGGTCTAACTCTAGTAATCTTTGAACCCGTGATGTTCTATTCTGATATATTTCGTCTTCAGTTCATCCGAAAGAGAAACTTAAGTCTAAATCTAGTGATCTTTGAACCCGGGATGTTCAATTCTGATATATTTCATCTTCAGTTCATCCGAATCAGAAACTCAGGTCTTACTCTAGTGATCTTTGAACCTGGGATGTTCAATTCTGATATATTTCATCTTCAGTTCATCCGAAAAAGAAACTCAGGTCTAACTCTAGTAATCTTTGAATCCGGAATGTTCAATTCTGATATATTTCATCTTCAGTTCATCCGAATCAGAAACTCAGGTCTTATTCTAGTGATCTTTGAACCAGGGATGTTCAATTCTGATATATTTCATCTTCAGTTCATCTGAAAAAGAAACTCAAGTCTAACTCTAGTAATCTTTAAACCCAGAATGTTCAATTCTGATATATATTTCATCTCAAGTTCATCCGAATCAGAAACTCAGGTCTAACTCTAGTGACCTTTGAACCCGGTATGTTCAATTCTGATATATTTCATTTCAAGTTCATCCGAATCAGAAACTTAGGTCTTACTCTAGTGATCTATGAACCCGGGATGTTCAATTCTGATATATTTCGTCCTCAGTTCATCCGAACGAGAAACTTGGGTCTTACTCTAGTGATCTTTGAACCCGGGATGTTCAATTCTGATATATTTCGTCCTCAGTTCATCCGAACGAGAAACTCAGGTCTAACTCTGGTAATCTTTGAACCTGTGATGTTCAATTCTGATATATTTCTTCTTCAGTTCATCCAAACGAGAAACTCGTGTCTAACTCTAGGTAATTTTTGAACCTGTGATGTTCAACTATGATATATTTCGTCCTCATTTCATCCGAACGAGAAACTCAGGTCTAACTCTAGTAATCTCTGAACCTAAGATGATAAAATATGTTATTCACATCTTCGGTTCCTCGGAATGAGGGACTGAAGTTTATATCTATCGGTGTCACGAAGATTTATAAATATATTTTTGTATGTTTCTGAACTCGTTTTTGTCTTAATGATTTCTAAATATATTTTTCATTTTTCCTACTCATTTCTCATACTTATCAAAGCTTTAAACGATATCACATAGTGCTCCACCTATTATTGAAACCATGAGAACCTTTCAATAAATTTTGTTTTTGACACATGGCAAGAAGCTAACCATTAGATATACGTGGACCAATTACATCAATGTCATAGGGAATTATCATCTAGCTCTACTACGCAATAACTGAGTTAAGTTACTTGTACGAAACGCATAAATAAAAAATTGCGTCCCTACATCTTCGTGATTAGTTACTCGAGGTAGGATTTATTCCCTATATACTCCGTGTATCGCTAGAAGAAAGAGAACACTCAACCTTATCTCTTTTTCATTCTCCTCTGCTTCTCACCCTCTCAGTTTTCTCTATAAGAACAAGTGAAACAAGATCTGTTCGAAGTAGAAGTTTTGTGTATATCTTACCCTCTCAGTTTTCTCTATAAGAACAAGTGAAACAAGATCTGTTCGAAGTAGAAGTTTTGTGTATATCTTACTTTCTTTGACTCATCCGTCCATATGCGTCTTTCTATCCCTTATCACTTTCTTTTACTTTCTTTTTGCTTTATCTTTCTCACCTCGTCTCTGTTCTCTCATACAAAATAAAGAAAACCTAACTGCATCTCTACCTAATTTCTTTGTTATTCTCAGAGCTAATTTCTCTGAACCTAACTCCGATCTGAGAGAAAAAAATATAAGTTCTCAAACAACCTCAGATTTGTGTTTATTTTCTTGTTCTTTTTGATCTGTTGTCTAAAAATTAAGGTTATTAATTTTCGATTCAAATATTTTAACTTGGTTTGTTCTGCTATTTCAAATTAGGGGTTTGATTTGTTGTCTAAAAATTAGGTTTCTTACTTTTCGTTTCTAAGTTTTTAATTAGGTTTCTTACTTCGATTTGATATCGATTTTACTTTGTGATTCATGATCAGAATTTAGATTTATATCTGCTAGTTAATCTTTCTGTTGAGATAAGAATTCAGAAAAACAATTCACCACAAATTTTTCTAGGATTCTTATCGAAAATCAATTTTAAGAATTTAGAGAATGTAATCTCTATTACCCGTAACATGGTTTTAAGTTTGACTTACTTTCAATTCTCGATCTCAGCTTAAATTATACCTCAATCATATTAGATTCAGTTAAGTTCAGTTAAAAATTGCTTAAGAGGATACGAGTTCCATTTTTGAAACTGCGCAGTTCTCAGGCACAATACGAGATTTAATTATTACTGCCGAGAGAACAGTCCAATCTTAAAAGGATTCCACTAGCTAGAGTGATAATATAGTTTTATCCTTATTGTGATATTAATTTGAAGTTAATTTCTTATGCGCCTTGAGTTTTTTACTTGTCCGTATACATGTGGTTGTTGTTTACTTAAGGAATCTACTACTGAGCTTGTCAACAAGGTATTTTTGTATTTGTTCATGTGCTGTAACTATGTGGATATAGCAATTTTCTGACTGTATTTTTATATTGGACAAGGTACATACAACAGTGTTTTCTGAGCGCGAGAGCTTGCAACTTGGAATTATGCTTGCGTTCAAGAAAGTTCGGTTCGACAACTTCGAGCCGGAAAGTGTGAGATTTATATCGCGGGAAATAATGATTCTCCGCAAACTAGATCATCCAAATGTTATGAAGCTGGATGGACTAATTACTTCTAGACTGTGAACTAGTGTGTATCTTGTTTTTGAGTATATGGAACATGATATTGCTGGTTTATCATCTTGTCCTGACATCCAATTCAGTGAGGCGCAGGTTGGTCTATCTGAAACTCTTTTACAATACTTTTGTTGTGTGTTTTGGTATTAAAAGAGTTTTGATTTGTTCATGTTGTGTAGGTTAAATTCTATATGCATCAACTACTATGTGGCCTTGAACACTGTCATTCAAGAGGTATAATGAATCGAGATATCAAGGGATCCAACCTTCTTGTTAGTGATGATGGAGTTCTGAAGATAGCTGATTTTGGCCTGGCAAATTTTGTTAGTGCTGGGTACACTCAACCATTAACTATTCGAGTTGTTACTTTATGGTATCGGCCTCCTGAACTTTTGCTTGGATCCACCAGTTATGGGAAATCTGTGGATCTTTGGAGTGTTGGTTGTTTATTTGCTGAACTACTTCTCGGAAAGCATATACTAAAAGGAAGAACTAAGGTATAACTATGAAATGCATGACGTGCAAACATACATAACATCTAAATAAACATGACTAGAAGTTCAATTTACTTACAGATTGCAAATTTTCCTATCTGTTGCAGTTGTTTCACATGAAGTAATGACAAAACTATTTTTTGCCATTTGCAAGTCGAACAATTGCACAAAATCTTCAAGCTTTGTGGTTCTCAACCTGATGAGTATTGGAAAAAGTTCAAACTACCTCATGCAACTATTTTCAAACCCCTGAATTCTGATGCAAGTAGCCTCTCTGTTACCTGTTAAGATTTACCAACAACTGCTCTCTATTTGATACAAACACTTCTCTCCATAGAACCCTACAAGCGTGGTACTGATTCAGCTGCTCTTAAGAAGGTAAAACTGATGGAATGTGCATTGCTGAAAGCTGTTTTTCTTCCTGGCTTCTGAAAGATAGAAAGAACTGCTTCCAAGTCGTAGTTGTCCTTAACATTTGTTAATTATTTCAGTATTTCATAACAAGACCTTACGCATGTCACCAATCAAGCCTGCCGAAGTACCCACCAAACAAGGAGATAGATGCTAGAACTCGCGATGAGGCACGGCGGTGAGTACCTCTTCTTATATTTGTCAGTGATAAAGTACCAAAAATTAAGTTGAATGACCATGCAATTCCTTGCAACTCAATCTTCAGGAAAAGAGCTGCTGGTAGAGCACGAAAATATGAAACAACGCGAAGAAGAGCAAGAGTATCTAATGTTTTTCCTGAACCTAAACATGCTGTACCACCCAAGGTATTCTCTAAAGCCGACTTTATTCTTTAATCAAATTCTAAAAGTATCTGTGGAGGAAACCTTACACATTGTTGAACTCTAATTTTTCAGTTTAGACAACTTAACTTCTGTAAATAAGCTCTAGTGTTTATGGTTCAAATTAGGAGTCCACTGACTATTTATTTGAACACGGCAGGAGCTGCATGTCAATATACAAAATGTGCACAAAAGCAATGCTTGCTTATTAGAAGAACAAAAGAAATCATGCCAAAAAGAAATATATTTCTGAGCTTGTTTACTTAGAAAATAAAATCTTTCTTGTATTCTCTTTTTGGTTTTATATCGGTTGTGAGAATATTTTGTTTTTGCTAGGCTTTTTTATTTTGGTATTGCAGATTTCTTACGTATTGTTTTCTTGTGAATTTTTTTCACTGAATGAGACCAACCTCCACTTGAAATGGAACTTGTTGTATCTGTTCATGTCAAGGTAATATTACTTGGTTATGGATTACCCACTCTAGTAGAAATAATTATCTTTTGTTCACAGAAAATAGATTGTTAGAGCTAATATGATAAGTATGCATAGTTTATTATTTCTTTCAAGTGTTATTATTGTGTGCAACTGCAAGATTATGAGAAGTATGCATTATGTCTATTGCAGGTATATTATTCATCAGGGTTCCTTGACACGTTCAAGTATGCCATTTCAATTAAGATGGAAGTGCTGAATTTGAGTCTAGGAGGCCCTAGTTACTCACCTCTTCTTTTTTGTTAAGGTAACCATTTTATGGATAGTTACTTGGATGCTTAAAATTGTAGAATTATCGTTTTAGAAAGATCTTTATTTTGTTTTCTTTATATTTTTGTGGCTGTTAAATTGTTATGTGAACTAATCTCTCAAACTGTTATGTGTAGGATTTTTAAAGAGAATAATATCTCAAGAATATGAAGATGTAGTTCTTCTAAATGAAGTCAAATAACTCATTTTTTCTTTTATTTTCTGTTCTGTTTTCACTGAATTGTAGATTGTAAAAGAACGATTTGCAAGTTTGTTTCATGTATAAATTAAATTGTATTGGAGGCCTGTAAACTGAGTTTAGATCCAGTGATGACCTGTATTGCAGGCCTGTAAACTGGAAGGGTCCATGAAGATGATCCGGACTACCCATTTTTTTATTTGTAATTTAAAGAATTGTCACAGGTTTAACTGTAACAATAGATGTGATTAAAAAAAACGTGTCATCATTTAAGACGATAGTTAAAAGGATGACACGTGTCCTTAAAGGAATCGTTGCTAATCAATAGGTAACTCTTATAGGTGTTACTATATTCATGACAAAAAGTGACACGTGTCACGCTTTGATCTGTGGTAAATATATAGTAACAGATAAAACCGTTAAGATAAATGTGACAAATAAGCCACGTGTCGGAATCTTAAAATTAGGTTAACTGTTACTATCAATTATTGTAACAGTTTATAAATGTGACTGTATTCAATTTTTGTCACAGAAAAAACTGTTACAAAAAAAGATAACAAATTTAATCACAGCGTTTCTGTAACGGCGTATATGTGTTACAAATTTAAAAAGTAAAAAAAATACCCTGTGACAAAAACCTGGATTTGGTGTAGTATATGTATAAGTTTTTATTGCTTGAACCGAAGTTTGCGAACTTTGTTGATCAAGTGAAACCGGAGTAGTGCATGAGCTCAGTCCGCGAACTCATCATACAAACTCAGTCCGCGAACTGGCATAGTTCTCGAACCCGAGAATTTCTGCTGGAGTTCATCCGGGAACTTAAGTCCGCGAACCCAGTCTGCGAACTTGAGTAGGTTATGTCTAAAAACGATATTTGTGAACTTATCTTAATAAACTAAGGAATGCTATTGCAAACCGTGGATTTATAGTTCATGAATCGATTCGAGTGAATCACATCGTTTTTGTTTCAATTGTGTCTTGTGTAGTACATAAAGATCTAAGCAATTAAATAACTCTCTAACTAGTTCATTGGACTAGTTATGGTGAAGAAGAATATGGTTGATATGAAAGTTATCATATGGCTAAGCATTTGGTTAACTATTGTTGAACCAACTAATGTACAAGTTTGGGTACGGTTTTCACAAGCCTATAAACGTGCATTTCATGTGTGTTTAACAAGCTATGTTTTCGACCTAATGGTTGATAAATATTAACTTGAATCTAATCAGGTTTTCATCTAACGGTGAATATTGAATGCTTTTTTACTAAGCTAACATTGATTGCAAACCCTGATTTGAGAGACTATATAAGGGAGAACTCTAGCAACTGGGAAACTTAATCCCCGCACATTTTGTGTGATACTATTTTGTTAAGCTAGTGTCGATTTTCCTTTAACCTTTGGTTTTCTTCTTCTAAAACTAGGTTAAAGACTTAAAGACTTCATTGGGATTGTGAAGCCAGATCGATACTACTTTTCTTGTAGTTGTGTGATATGATCTTGCATCTTCTATCGTACGAGTACAATTGTAATAATTGGCTTGAGATTTCTATCTCTGATAGGCAGGATATAAAAGTAGTCACAAGCACTTCGTCTCTTTGTTTGTGATTCCTCAATAATCTTCTTCGCTGCGTCGATTAAGTTTATTGTGAGGTGATTGATAAAACTGAGCTGTTTTTCAGGAATATAAGTCTAGTTTTATCAATTGGTTCCTGTTCACCTTGATTTATCAAAAGACGGAACAAAACTCATAGGTTTATTCGTGGGAGACGAATTTATCTATGCTTGTAAACTTTTATGTGTGGTGCATATTTTTTTATTAAAGCCTTCGAATTTGGGTCATAGCAACTCTTGGTTGTGGGTGAGATCATGTAAGGGAATCAAGTGCGCAGTATCCTGCTGGGATCAGAGGCGTAAGAGCATAACTGTACCTAGGATCAGTGTGAGATTGATTGCGGTTCAACTACAGTCCTGGCCGAAGTTAGCTTGGAGTAGGCTAATGTCTGTAGCGGCTTAATATAGTATATGTTTAATCTGGACTAGGTCCCGGGGTTTTTCTGCATTTGCGATTTCCTCGTTAACAAAATTCTGGTGTTTATGTTATTTCTTTTCCGCATTATATTTTGTAATATAATTGAAATAATACAGGTTGTGCATTGTTCAATCAATTAGAATATCTGACCTCTTTGGTTGTTGATTTAAATTGATTGATACCTAGATATTGGTCTTTGGTACCATCCAAGTTATCTCTCTTTGATAAAGACTCGCAGATTCTATTTGCTTGAGTAAAGATCAAATCGAGAGATTGATATAATAACTCCTTGATATATTTTCTATTGATTGAGTCTATTTAATTCTCTAGAAAGTAAATCGGAGTTTTCCATACAGATTGCTAATCGAAATATTGGGTGTGGTTGTTAGACCCTCGCTTTTTCAATTGGTGTCAGAGCAGGCAAACACGTTCAAGACCTTACAAGTCTGTGTTTGTAGCGATCCGACTCTATGGACAAATCTGTTATCTCAATAAATGCACCACCAGATCTAGGGATTCCAAACTTCTCTTCCATAACTGGTTTATTTAAATCTGGAGAAGAAATTTTGTCTAAATCTCCACCAGGTTTGAAATCCCTTGAAGTCATTTCAGGAATTGAAAAGAAACTTGAAAGTTTATCTTCTGATGTTAATTTTTATCTTCAGAATAAACAAGAATTTCTTGATAGACAAAATCAAGTCATTTTGAATAATCATGTCGATGTTGATATTGATTTATTAATCAGTAAGAGCAGTGCTCCTCTTCTGTATTCTGTTAGTTGTAACAAACTAGACAGGTTACATGAAGAGTCTAAATCTCATTTAAATGAGAAATCAACTTCAAAGTATGAACATCTTCATAAATCAATTCCTGATACTTCGTGTCATGATGTTGTATTCATTCTTGAAGAATCTAGGATGTTTTCTAGTACCAGAGAAATTTCCCTGTGGATTACAAAGAACTATCAACATAAAAGATGGAAAAAGAGAAATCAAAAAATCTTCTTGGTTCTGATTTTGCTCTGTGATATTTTTTGGATATATCTCATTTTTCTGAGATGTAAGAGTTGTTGGAAAGAATCCCTCTCTTGGTGTCATACCGTGCAATATAAATATTTGTATTTACAGAAATTACTCAAGTACAAATGAATATTGAGCTATTGCTCCTTATTTGTAACAAACGATTCCTTGTCTTGCACACGAGTTGTTCACGTATGTTGAACCAGAACCGTCTCACGTAAAAATCCTGTTGTCAAACGGTTCACTCAACACTTAAAAAGAGAAAAATAATTTCTTTGGTTTTTTCACCCCTCTTCTTTGTTTCCAAGTTCGCAGATGCAAGAAGAAGCCGATCATTTCTCATACCATCTTCATCATGATGTTCAACCAAACCAATGTTGGTTCCAGAATTAGCTCGTGAACATTGGGTCAAGAATCTTTCGGTTATTTGAAGTTATAGTACTAGTTTTCCATTAATCAGTTCGTGAGCTAAGTAAGTTCTTCCTTCTCTTTATTGCTCTTATTGACCAAAAATGGCTCATAGGAAAAAGTTATGTCGTGGTGAAGGTTCAAGTTCTCAATCAAATCAGAACCTATGAAGTGATGATGAGTTTGAAGATGATGAAATTGGTTTAGACGTTTTACAACCTTATTATGACCATGCTCTTCAAATTAGTATCACTAGTCTTCTTGCTAGGAATAAATATGTCAAGTTCCTTAAAGGGAAGTTTGTTGTAGACAGGATTTATGATCGAACTGTTAACGAACCTGAATTTTATCAATTTATGAACCAGCATGAGTGGGATTATGTTCATGATGGTCTTGGGTCTTTATATCCTGAAATGACATGCCAGTTTTATGTTAATCTGCATGTTGCTAACAAAGCCAATTGTTGCTTCAAGATAATGGTTAGAGGAATAACATTTGAAGTAAATCGTGAAGTGATTGCATATTTGCTAAACTTATCACTGGATCGCTCATTTGAAATTCCTCAACCTAAGAATCTCATACCAACTCGGGTTCAATTATCCGAATTACTCCTAAATAGAAGCAAATCATGGTCAGGAGGCAAGTTACCTATTGACAACATCAGCTTTTATCTGAAGGTCTTCATCAAGTTGGCAGTTGCAAACCTGATTCCAATTACTCTTGATAAGAATCTCTTGAGTAGAACCCTAGCATAAATGGTTTGTTACCTTATATCAGGTGAAAAGATTGATTTCTGCGGACTAATTATTCATCATATGATTCATATAGTTTCACTTGGGTTCCCATGTCCTATCAGTAGAATCTGCAGTCAATTTTGGATTAAATCAATTGGAACCTGCACTGGTTATGCTTCTCCTCTATCTCAGACTGACATAAACAATATGAAGAAGCCAGCCACCTATGAAGACAATCTTCTTAATAAAAGAATTGAGTGTCTTCAGGAGCAACTAAGCTACGTGTTGGGAATTCATCCTGAATTAACTGAACATGTGTGTAAGATTGCTGAGAAATATAATCGCAATCAAGATTAGTTCTTTCGTTACCTGTGAAACTTCTTATGATGAACTTCTATGGTTATGTTATAATAACTTATATGTTTATCTTTCAATTAAAATTGCTACATGAGAAGTACATATAAACTTTGTCAAAAGTAAAGTCGTTCGTGAATTGATATGCAAGTATTGATAAAAGAATGAATAGACTTTTGACAAACACAAAAATTAAGCCTACATTGTCAATCATTGATGTAAGATAGGTTAAAATATTTTGTGATTCAAGGATTATGTCTATTGTGTTTCATTATGCAAATGGTGATGGAAACATAGAATGAATCCTTGTGTATTCCACAGTAATTGATCTTTCCTGATCCATCTTTTATGTATTACTGTGAGACTCCGTATTGTGTCTTATGTCGAGCACTAGACAACCAAGTTGATTATCTTTGTGATTAACTTAGTGGTGTTCCGTAAGGTACTTTACGTAGAGTATATTAAACTAAATTAATCATCTTGTGTGATTATTTAGTTATGACTCCGTAAGTTTATCTTATGTTTGAGCATTTTCGACTGGGTTGGTTGTTTTTATGATTAACTTAGTCATCGCTCCATAGATTTTCTTATGTGAGTATAAACGATTAAATTGATTACTTTTGTGATTAGTTTAATTGTGTATACCGGTTAGATTAGTTATGGGTTCTCTTGTGATTAATCTAATCGAGTTATTAAGTCTCCATAAGTTTACTTGTGTTGAGCATATTTGGTTAAATTAATCTTAGGTTCGCTTATGGTTAGTTTGATTGAATATTCTTTTTTAATTCCAAATTCATACTTGTATGATATTTGTTGAGTTCAAAGAAATTCTTCTATTCTTTCGAAATTAAGGTCGCTCTTGTTGTTCCCTTGGGAATGACATTTTATGGGGGAGAGTTCTTTTGAACTTGCGCTTAATTGCCAAATCTTTGTGGGGAGTGCGGCTGTGGAATATTATATGGGTTATCTTGTATCTTTATAGAATCCTTGATGAATGCATTTAGCTTCGGATTTTTGATTGCATCTAAACAAGATGATATACATTTACCTTAGGTCATGAAATATCTCTTACGGAAATTTCATTAGGATCTCGTTCTTGTACCTTTGCCAATTTTATTGACAAAAAGGGGGAGAATTAATATGTAGTTCGTACTACAAATATATATGGTTTTAGGATCATTATGTATGGGGGAGAGGTTTCATGTGAGATGGGGTATTGACTAAGGGGGAGTGAAGTATCACCATAGTATTGTTGTTAAAGTTGTGATGCAATTGGACTTTGACGCTGTGTAATAATACTATGACATTGTATAACAATGATTAAGAACTCTTGTTTTCTCGTTGTTATAGCTATGGATTTTCAACAACGATGATGCTAAACTTACAACCTTTGGGATCATCGGACTACTTGAAAGTGACGAAGATTTCGAGTAATATTGAAGATTAGACATGTGGAATAGGATCTATAAAGTTTATTTATATATTTTTTGCATTCCATATGTAGTAATAGTTTTTCCACTAAAAATGACAAAGGGGGAGATTGTTAGAGCACTGCTCTGTCAAACTCGCATGCATTTCTATCTCAAGCATGTTTGTCAATGTAAGTGATCAAAACTATAAAGTCTTGATTTCTAGTCTACTATAGCTAAGGTCTCGGACTAGGATAGAAAGTGTAGTTAAGCTCAAGAACTCCATAGCAATCATCATATAAGATGAAGGACTACTCAAGGAACCAGTGGATCTTCATCGACTAAAAGATATGTGGAGACTTGAACTTATCTATCACTCAAAATTCTATCAACTCTATCTCCTATCTTGAGACAAAAGTCGTATTACTATATAGACTAAGATTATACATATGTAATATTTCGAGCTGAGTATATCTCGCTTATCTATTTCTCAAAATATGTGTTGGTAAAGCTTTCTCTTTATCCAAGTTCATCTTTACCTAATGACGAAAGTCATGTTATGTTTCAATTATTTTGGAAATCGCTCTGACGAAAAATAGTTTGTGAATAACAACTATATAATGTCCTCTGAGAATCTTTCAATGATTGAAATGAGAGTTTAGACAATATAACCATTGGAGGATATAAGCATTTTTGTGGAAACACATATATGTATAAGTCCTTATTGCTTGAACCGAAGTTTGTGAACTTTGTTGATCAAGTGAAACCGGAGTAGTGCGTGAGCTCAGTCCGCGAACTCAGCATACAAACCCAGTATGCGAACTGGCGTAGTTCTCGAACCCGAGAATTTATGCTGGAGTTTGTGAACTCCGTCCGGGAACTTAAGTCCGCGAACCCTATCCGCGAACTTGAGTAGGTTATGTCTAAAAACGATGTTTGTGAACTTATCTTAATAAACTTAGGAATGATATTGCAAACTGTGGCTTTATAGTTCATGAATCGATTCGAGTGAATCACATCGTTTTTTCTTCAATTGTGTCTTTTGTAGTACATAAAGATTTAACCAATTGAACAACTCTCTAACTAGTTCATTTGAGTTATTTGGACTAGTTATGGGGAAGAAGAATATGGTTGTTATGAAAGTTATCATATGGCTAACCATTTGGTTAACTATTGTTGAACCAACTAATGTACAAGTTTGGGTACTGTTTTCACAAGCCTACAAACGTGCATTTCATGTGTGTGTAACAAGCTATGTTTTCGATCTAACGGTTGATAAATATTAGCTTGAATCTAATCAGGTTTTCATCTAACGGTGAATATTGAATGCTTTGTTACTAAGCTAACATTGATTGCAAACCCTGATTTGAGAGACTATATAAGGGAGAACTCTAGCAACTGGGAAACTTAATCCCCGCACATTTTGTGTGATACTATTTTGTTAAGCTAGTGTCGATTTTCCTTTAAGCTTTGGTTTTCTTCTTCTAAAACTAGGTTAACGACTTAAAGACTTCATTGGGATTGTGAAGCCAGATCGATACTACTTTTCTTGTAGTTGTGTGATATGATCTTGCATCTTCTATCGTACGAGTACAATTGTAATAATTGGCTTGAGATTTCTATCTCCAATAGGCAAGATATAAAAGTAGTCACAAACACTTTGTCTCATCATTTGTGATTCCTCAATAATCTTCTTCGCTGCGTCGATTAAGTTTATTGTGAGTTGATTGATAAAACTGAGCTGTTCTTCGGGAATATAAGTCTGGTTTTATCAATTGGTTCATATTCCCTTGATTTACCAAAAGAAGGAACAAAACTCATAGGTTTATTCGTGGGAGACAAATTTATCTATCCTTATAGACTTTTCTGTGTGATACATATTTTTTTATTAAAGTCTCCGACTTTGGGTCATAGCAACTCTTGGTTGTGGGTGAGATCAGCTAAGGGAATAAAGTGCGCAGTATCCTGATGGGATCATAGGTGTAGGAGCATAACTGTACCTTGGATCAGTGTAAGATTGATTGGGGTTCAACTAGAGTCCAGACCGAAGTTATCTTGGAGTAGGCTAGTGTCTATAGCGGCTTAATACGATGTATGTTTAATCTGGACTAGGTCCCGGGGGTTTTCTTCATTTGTGGTTTCCTCGTTGACAAAATTCTGGTGTCTTTGTTATTTATTTTCCGCATTATATTTTGTTATATAATTGAAATAATACAGGTTGTGCGTTGTTCAATCAATTAGAATATCAGACCTCTTTGGTTGTTGATTTAAATTGGTTGACACTTGGATATTGGTCTTTGGTACCATCCAAGTTATCCCTCTTTGATAAAGACTCGCATATTCTATTTGCTTGAGTAAAGATCAAATCGAGAGATTGAGATAAGAACTCCTTGAGATATTTTCTATTGATTGAGTCTAGTTGATTCTCTAGAAAGTAAATCGCAGTTGTCCAAACAAATTTCTAATCAAAATATTGGGTGTGGTTGTTAGACCCCCGCTTTTTCATCTGGTATTTCGGTTCGACACTTGAGCGATTTTCTCCTGAAGTATTTAACAAATGGTTTGAGCTTCTCACCACTCCGGCGCCTAAAATTTCCCAAATCTGAGATCGAAATATTCACTGGCTTGGAGTAAAACTTCTGCATGAATGCTTGTTGCATCTCATCCCACGAACGTATGTTGTTTGATTTCAAGGAGATGTACCAAGTAAACGCATCTCCCGTCAAGGTCTTCCCAAATTCCCTCATGCACACGTTCTCATCTTGAGCATACTCATTAAGGGACATTGTGAAGCGGTACATGTGTTCAGTTGCATTTCCGTTTCCCTCAAATAACTTGAACTTTGGAGTCTTGTACTTCGCGAGCATGAGTCTAGCCAAGATTTATGAAGGGATTGGAGATCCTATCGAGTAGGCGCTGGCTTGAGTCTCGAGGTCATAATTCTCTTCGAGTATCTTGGTGAACCTCCCATCGTTCAGGGATATTTGTGCTTTCTCCTCGGACATCTGTTGGTTGCAAAACTGATTAGAGTGTGATCTCCCCTGAGGGATCCGTATCCCATGGTCCTGGTCGTAGCCACCCCCATATTCCGATGAAGTGAACCTAATCCTTCATGGTGGTTTCCTTCATAACGTTTTTCTCCATGGCGGCTTCCTTCAAGCAGAGGGTCGATAGCTGCTAACCTTGCTACAAGCATTCGGCGCTGCTGATCATTGTCCTCTATGTCAAATAACATTTGTTCGACCTCATTCAAGGGTCCGCAGACGTGTGGTTGAACGAGGCGCTCGAGTCTTTCAACATCCATGTGGCGAACTACGCGCTAATCTTATCACCTAGTCTCCCACTGTGGTTGCAAAAATGTACACAATACGAGATGTATATGGTACAAATAAAGTAATGTACAGAAACTAATACTAGAAACTGGGACATAGTTTTCCACAAGATATCCACTGAGTCTATCTGTGGAGAGCATACCCCTTTTTATAGACATTTCTTAAGAAGTAGAATATTAATTGTGTGTCCTTTCCTATCCTTTTCTAGTAAGCCTCTCTTATAGCAGTCGTACATGTGTCCTTCTAGTCTTTCTCTAGAAGCTTCCTTCTTCATCATCCTTCACGTATATTTCACTAGGAGAGGAAGTATTGTTTCCCAGTCCTTCCTAGGATAAGGGGGACACCTTTACTGTCCTCTTTAATGAGAACTACTCCTTAATGCTGACGTCATCCCTTGGTATTTTCCAGGTATATACACAATCAACATGTTAATAACTGTAATTTGCTAATGACTTTATGGGATCTGATATTAGGAAAAGTTTTTCATTTGGCGGGTATAGTTTTAAATATTATCATAGATGATCATATGTAAAATAGTTCGTTGTGATGCCGCTAGTGCCAGATAGTAAATGCTCAACAAGATCGCGAGCAAAAAAAAAAAGATTCCTACCAAATTCAGATAGTGTAACTTAAGGAGCGTATAGTCTCGCACCCATCTGCTAAGAAAGGTGTATGCTATATTGTTGTTTTCCTTCTGTGTTTTGGGTGTTCACATTCGATTTTCATATTTGTATCTATTTATTCTTATTCATTTTTTAGCATGATTTTAGAAGAAAAATATATCTGCAAGTGACTTCATTTGTTATACTTAACATCTGCATATATGTGTTTTTGTTTCTCAGTAGATTGCACATAACTAGTTTAATTATTTAATGAAGTACATGCATTTGCATCTAGCTAAATATAATAGTAATCCTAGTGAGATATCTCAAGTATTACTGTGATACATATCTAGAATATATTAATGAATAGCTAAATATAACTCATCTGCAATTATTTGTCAGAATTCCAGATGAGTTATGTGTGTTAATATAATCCAAGAATCAAGATAATCTAATTTCGAATATGTGTATTAGGGTGCATCTTTTAACTTCGAAAATGACTTGTCTTGTTTTCATAACAAGCCTAGGTCATAATATTATAATGCAGTCTTGTATTCTTACAAACTCATCCCAAAAAAAATTGTATGGAAGTTATTGTCGAGTGTTAGTAGCCTTAGATTAATTTCAGGAGAAACGTGGTTAACTTATTTAAAGCCTTTTTTGTATCAAGAAGCGCTAAAGGTATCATTGATGGGAAACTAGATTGCAATTTAGTTTTTCTTTGATTTTTTTGTAACTAATAAGTAGTCATCTTATGTGATAAGTTCTTATTTGTTTTATAGTCCATCTCTTCTGAAGTAAAGTCACTCAACAGTTTTATGGATTCAAGTGATTTAGAATATGCGGATAGATCTATTAATCTAGTCAACATAAATAGACCAATTCTGTGTATCAACCAATAGAGGAATCAAGTTAACTTGAAAATGTTAAATTGAAGACTCCAAAGATTAAAGACTTTGATATAGAGTAGTTTACTTTTCGTAAACATAAACTGAAATGACGAAAGTACCAGGCACAACATAATATTTTCGTATCAACCTACTATAGACACACTTTATGTAATCTTACATAAAATATAACTTCCAGAAGATTATTTTAACAAGATGTAACTTCGTATATAACTTAAGTTGGTCACCGAGTCAATCTCTGTGACCGTACCAAGTTTGATTTACGTAGAAGTGTATTTATTTTAATTATAAAGATAAACAATATAATGCAAGAGTGAAGTAAATAATCGACACATAAGAGTTTGTTAACAAGGAAAATTGCAAGGCATAAAAACTCAGGACCTAGTCTACTATTGAATACTCTCATAATTAAGCTGAAATACAAATTGATTACCTCATATAGTTGATACTAGATATACTACTCATAGTACTCAGTTCCTTCGGTATCCATGTGCCTATAACTGACCAAGTGTACACACGTGAATTCCAAGATAAAGTCCATAATCTCAATATGTTTCACCTTTTGTGAAACTTCTTCTCTCTAATCTTCTTTGGATCGTAATACGAAATAGTAAAGTATTAGAGCATTGCTCGGTTGAACCCACCAAGCGTTGGTATGTCAAGTTTGGTTGTCATATTTTAGTGAACCAAAAATCATTTAAGAGTCGCTTGATTTAAATGTACTAGAGTCAACTTCGTATAGGTTAGCTTGAAAGTATTTGGGTGAGACATTACAAGTATTGCGAAAACTTAAAAAAGTGAAGAAAAACAGAGCTATGACCACAACATCATCCTTCCACTTGAGGTTAGTGATATTTGACTTGAACTGTTTCATTCCCTAACGTATCTTTCAATTTGTGCATATTGAAAACATAAAACTGCGAAGCATGAACGCTCTAGATAGACATAGTATTAAGGAATATAATATGAAGTTTCTTACATAACCATTAAACTTTGTATATAAGACATCGGCATAATTGTATGTGCTATTGTGATTATGTATGGGTATGAGGTGAGGATTTCATCCTAGGGAACAATGTTTACATGTGTTCTAAGGAAGTAAGTTCATGATATGTGTTGTGAACCGAAAAGGAAATCGCCAGGCGTTATTGGGGCTGTTCTTCATTGCAAATCTTATGAACGACCAATATGTGTGATTAGTATAAACGCTGATGACTTGTTTGTGTTCTTGGTAAAACTATTCACATGAGGCCTGACTTATGTATTGGTATGACATTTATTAGTGAAACCGATCTTAAGTAATTACCTGGGGTATGATTGGGTTTGTTAGTGTCTGACAAATATTAGGAAAGGGGAAACGATCCTAGTAAGAGGTGCAGTACATCACAAGGGGAACCGATCCTTGTATGAGGTGCAACACGGTTTATAGAAGAAAGGGGAACCGATCCTATGAACATGTGCAACACATTTTTGGGAAAGGGGAACCGATCCTATGGACATGTGCAGTGCATACAAGTTAGATACCAAATATATGTGAGGAACCGATCCTAGTACCTAGTCATCCGAATTTTGGTAAGGCAATGTAACTATGCACAGTACTCACATGGAGGTAGAACCGAAACTTGCTTTGGTAGAACCGTTAAACCCATGAGTTGTGATTGAGTAGTACTTGATCAATCACATAGTTCTTGAAAGTCAGATGAACCAATTATAAACTTGTTTGGAAGTTTGCTAAATCGGTTTCAAGTGAGTAAGTATGAAAAAGGACTTGCAAGAGTAAGATGTTGACACACTTTGAACACGGTGCATTAATGCTTATTCTTTTATTTTCAAAGATATTCCTTAAAGGCTAAAAATGAAATAAATCCCAAGATCGAATTTAAATAAGTTAAGAATCTTTTTTATTAAGGGTTTTTAATTATATATGGAAAATAAGAATTAGTAATGTGCATTTGCTAATTAAAGATTTACCAAGGAGATTTCGATCATATTTTTGGACAATGCATTCACAGGAATTATGGAAACCGAACTTGGTGTAGTAATGAAAAATATCTTGAGAATATTTTCGGTTTTGGAAATTCCTTGGTGTCCAAACTTCCTTGTCTATAAATACTTTGAGTTTGCATTTTTAGCAAACTAATCCTTCGTAACAATAGACTTCCTCTTTTGTCTTTGTTATTAGTGAAGCCGCCTATCGGAGAGGAGAGTAATCTAATTAGGTGAAATCTGTTACGACCGCTCAATTTAAAGCCTTCTTTTGGATTGAGAAGCTATAGCGCAACCCATTGGTGGGAAAATAGATATTGCGATTTATCTTTAGTTTTCATATTGATTTGATTGACTAACGGTGGTTGAACTTTGATTGCACCTAGTTTGTTTATGCTTGAGAATCTTCTCTTTTGATATAAGATTCACTCAAACCAGTTCAAGGTTTCGACAGGGATCTTTAGACTGTTGTTAGATCTAAAGATGATCTTGTGATAATCCATTGTTAACAGACTCTGTTATGTATGTGATTGATCACAAGAGATTCAAGTAGTTGTGTGCACGTATTTATTGAAGATTTGAAGACAAAGAAGAGATAAAAGATTTCTGACTTGGTTTTATAATCTTTGGTGTGCAAAATACTTGTTTTAGTAAAAGAGGATCCAACTATAATTGATTAATCCTTTGGGTATTTTAATAGAATAGTTGAGAAGATCGGCATCAACATAATTCTTTGGATTAAGACTATTGTTGGCTTAATCTTACCTATTTCCCTTTGGGTGATTGAACATAAGATAGATATTAGAACCTGGCAAAGGAGTGTATGTTAAGATAAACAAGGGAACCTTTGCGCAACTCATATCACTTGGTTGAAGAGAGTTGATACTAAACAGATTTGTTGTTCCTTTACCTGTTTGGAATACGAACCAAAGGAATTGGTCCAAGTACGTGACTTGTTTACAGGTTGGAGGAGTGGGAATACAGACGGAATTAGGTGAACTATAGGTTTAGTTGCTTGCTCTCAACTATACAAAGTTGGTTTATTTTGTATAGCGGCTTAATCCTGAGAGTATTCAATTATGGACAAGGTCACGGGGTTTTTCCGCATTTGCGGTTTCCTCGTTAACAAAATTTTGTTGTGTCATTTACTTTATATTTCCGCATTATAATTGTTTTATTATAATTAAAGTAAATTGCACAACGTTAATTCCTATTTACTTGATACGTGAATCCTATTGAGTTTCGTTAAGTCCGAACCTTTGTATCAAGTAAACATACTTCGTTGTTGTATTGTCTCGATCTCGTATCCATAGACAATCACACGAAGTGTGAACCGAATAGTTGTATTTGTTAGAACATTGCTCGGTCGAACTAGCATGTGTTGCTATCTCAAGCATGTTTGTAAATATTAGTGATCAAAACTATAAAGTCTTTGATTTCTAGTCTACTATAGCTATGTCTCGGTCTAGGATAGAAAGTGTAGTTGAGCTCAAGAACTCCATGGCGATCATCATACAAGACGAAGGACTACTCAAGGAACCAGTGGATCTTCATCGACTAAAAGGTATGTGGAGACTTGAACTTATCTATCCCTCAAAAATCTATCTACTCTATCTCCTATCTTGAGACAAAAGTCGTATTACTATATAGACTAAGAATATACACATACGATATTTAGAGCTGAGTATATCTCGCTTATCTATTTCTCGAAATATGTGTTTGTAAATCTTTCGCTTTATCCAAGTTCATCTTTACCTAGTGACGAAAGTCATGTTATGTTTCAATCGTTTTGGAAATTGTTGTGAATAACAACTATATAACGCCCTCTGAGAATGTTTCAATGATTAAAATGAGAGTTTAGACAATATAACCATTGGAGGATATAAGCATTGTTGTGGTAACACATATATGTATAAGTCCTTATTGCTTGAACCGAAGTTTGCGAAATTTGTTGATCAAGTGAAACCGGAGAAGTGCGTGAGATTCAGTCCGCGAACTAGCGGAAGTTCTCGACCGAGAATTTCTGCTGGAGTTTGTGAACTCCATCCGGGAACTTAAGTCCGCGACCCAGTCCGCGAACTTGAGTAGGTTATGTCTAAAAACGATGTTTGTGAACTTATCTTAATAAACTAAGGAATGTTATTACAAACCATGGATTTATAGTTCATGAATTGATTCGAGTGAATCATATCGTTTTTGATTCAATTCTGTCTTGTGTAGTACATAAATATCTAAGCAATTGAGCAACTCTCTAACTAGTTCATTCGAGTCATTTGGACTAGTTATGGTGAAGAATAATATGTTTTATATAAAAGTTATCATTTGGATAACCATTTGGTTGACTAGTGTTGGACCAACTAATGTACAAGTTTGGGTACGGTTTTCACAAGCCTACAAACATGCAATACATGTGGGTATAACAAGATATATTTTCGATCTAACGGTTGATAAATATTAGCTTGTATGTAATCAGGTTTTCATCTAACGGTGAATATTGAATGCTTTGTTACTAATCTAACATTTATTGGAAACCCTGATTTGAAAGACTATATAAGGGAGAACTCTAGAAACTGAGAAACCTAATCCCCACACATTCTGTGTGATACTAGTTTGCTAAGATGGAGTCGATTCACCTTTAACCTTTGGTTTTCGTCTTCTGAAACCAGGTTAACGACTTAAAGACTTCATTGGGATTGTGAAGCCAGACTGATACTACTTTTATCGTAGTTGTGTGATCTGATCTTGTTGTTTCTATCATACGAGTACAATTGTAATAATTGGCTTGAGATTTATATCTCCGATATGCAAGATATAAAAGTAGCCACAAACACTTCGTCTCATCGTTTGTGATTGCTCAATAATCTTCTTCGCTGCGTCGATTAAGTTTATTTTGAGGTGATTGATAAAACTGAGATGTTCTTCGGGAATGTAAGTCTGGTTTTATCAATTGGTTCTTATTCACCTTGATTTATAAAAAGACAGAACAAAACTCATAGTTTTATTCGTGGGAGACGAATTTATCTATCCCTGTAGACTTTTCTGTATGAGACAGATTTGTTTATTAAAGTCTTCGACTTTGGGTCGTAGAAACTCTTGGTTGTGGGTGTGATCAACTAAGGGAATCAAGTGCGCAGTATCCTGCTGGGATCAGATTCGTAGGAGCATAACTGTACCTTGGATCAGTGTGAGATTAGTTGGGGTTCAACTAAAGTCCATACCGAAGTTAGCTTGGTGTAGGCTAGTGCCTGTAGTGGCTTAATACAGTGTATGTTTAATCTGGACTAGGTCCCGGGGTGGTTTTATTCATTTGATGTTTCTTCATTAACAAAATTCTGGTGTCTGTGTTATTTCTTTTCTGCATTATATTTCGTTATATAATTGTAATAATATAGATTGTGCATTATTCAATCAATTAGAATATCCGACCTTATTGGTTGTTAATTTAAATTGATTGACACTTGGATATTGGTCTATGGTACCATCCAAGTTATCTCTCTTTGATTAAGACTCGCAAATTGTATTTGCTTGAGTAAATCTAATTGAGAGATTGAGATAATAACTCCTTGAGATATTTTCTATTGATTGAGTCTAGTTGATTCTCTAGAAAGTAACTCGGAGTTGTCCATACAAATTGATAATCGAAATACTTGGGTGTTGTTGTTAGACCCCCGCTTTTTCAATTGGTATCAGAGCAGGAAAACACGTTCAAGACCTTACAATTCTGTGTTTTTAGTGATACGACTCTATGGATGATAAAGTCTCTTATAACGCTTCACCAGGGTTAAAAATCAAACGTATAAAAAGTTCTGATAAACTGACAATTCTCCAGAAAAGGTTGGATGAACAAATCTGTAAAAATTCTGATCTCATTGCAGAAATTGAATTCCTTAAGGATTTGAAACCAATCATAAATCCGTTAAAGGATATGAGATATTCCAGTAGTTTCTCTTTGAAGAAAGGTCACATATTAGCTGATAAACAACGATTAAATATTGTGAAAACTGATACGACTCGGAACAGTTCTACGAAACTAAAAGGTGTTGGCCCATGTTTGTTTGCGATTCTTCAAATCACTTTCAACATAAGTGTGTGTATTTTCAAAAGAGACTAAGAGTAGCATGTAATCTTTATAAGAGAACTAAACAACTCTTTGTGTCACTAAAAAGACATACAACACTATTGGGAAATTCTAAATAGAATAGTACAAATAGTATGGGAGCCTTTGCATTAAAATAAATATCGCCCTTTCAATGGTTCCTCGACAGTGGATGTAGCAGAAACATGACATGTGACCTCACTTGGTTTGTTTCTTCATACGACTATGAAGGCGGACCAATAATATTCGGAGATGGGAGATGTTGCTACATAAGCAAGAAGGGAACGATCAAATTACCTGGCGTACCTGAAATTCATGATGTGGTCTACGTAAAAGGTATGACTGCAAATCTTTTATCTATTAGTCAAATTTGTGATAAAGGCCATTGAGTTGTTTTCAATGCAAACGGATGTGACATTGTAGACAAAACTGGGAAAGTAATTTTTTAGGGAACTCGTGATAAAAATAATTGTTATCTTCTTGATACTCAGTTCAGCAATTATTGCAATCTGAATAAGGTGGAATCTACACATCTTTGGCATGAACGTTTTGGTCACATCAATTATCGTCTTCTAACTAAGATCATTAACAAAGAACTTGTTAGAGGCTCTCCCAAAATTAATGCAAAGATTGAAGGTGTATGTGGTGCCTGTCAAAAGGGTAAACAAACAAAAGTTCACCATAATCATCTCGAGATATTCTCACTAAAGCTCCACTTGATTTAATTCATATGGATCTCTTCGGACCAATTCAACAACCTACGGTTACTGGTAAGAAGTATGCTTTGGTTATGGTAGATGATTACACCAGATTCACTTGGGTGGCATTCCTATCTCATAAGAATGAAACTCTTGGATAATTCAAGATTATTGTTAATAGGATCCAGAACGAACAATGTCGCAAACTAAAAAAAATAGAAGCGACCGTGGAATTGAATTCAAGGATACTAAAGGTGTTTGAATTTTGTGACGAGCTGGGAATTATTCAACAATATTCTCCACCTATTACTCCTCAAGCTAATGGAGTTGCAGAGAGAAAGAAAAGAAATATTCAGGAAATGGCCAGGGTAATGTTCCACAACAAAAACTTACCATTAAGGTTTTGGGGAGAAGTTGTCTTCACATCATTCTATTTGATCAACCGTGTCTACTTACGGTCTAAAACCCTCAACACTCCTTATGAGTTGTGGTATGGTAGAAAACCCAACTTGCACTATCTTTGAGTGTTTGGTAGAAGTGTTATATTCTGAAAGATCGAGAATAGAGAGGGAAATTTGACACCAAGAGTGATGAAGGTATCTTCCTTGGCTATGCTTCTGATAGTTGTGGTTTCCGAGTATTCAAGCTCATAACCCAAGTCGTGATAGAATCTGTTAATGTGATCATCGATAATATTGGTAATTTTCATCATGACAAATCTCCTGCTGAATTGCCTCCATCAGAGATAATTGAGAAAGTCAAAGAAATACCTGAATCAGTTGAAGTTATCCCAACTGTTACTAATCTTGATATTTCTAGTGACGAGTAGAAGAACTCTGATAAATCCGCTCCTGAAGAACAAGAACGTGTTCCTCTACGACACCTTTGGGTTCAAAAGAATCATGATCCAAACAGTATTATTGGAGGAAGAGATTCTACAGCTAAAACAAGAGGACAACTTCAAAATATTTGTAATTTTGGTTTTTATCTGTCTCTTATAGAACCAAGAAATATTGATGAAGCTCTTAGCGATCCCGCATGGGTGAATTCAATGCATGAATATTTAAATCAATTTCAAAGACAAGACGTATGGGAACTCGTACCATGTCCCTTCAATGTTAATATTGTTGGTACCAAATGGATATTTAAGAACAAGTCTGACGAATTTGGCACAATTGTCAAAAATAAAGACAGACTTTTCACTCAAGGATATTCACAAATTGAAGGTATCGATTTTGACGAAACCTTTGCACCTGTGGCACACCTTGAGTCCATTAGACTCTTACTAGCTCATGCTTGTTTCCTCAAGGTTAAGCTTTTTCAAATGGATGTTAAATACGCATTCCTAAATGGAATCTTAAAAGAAGAAGTTTATGTTGCTCAACCTAAAGGGTTTTAAAACCGTGATTTCCTAGATCATGTTCTCAGACTCAAAAAGGCATTATATGGGTTGAAACAAGCACTGAGAGCCTGGTTTGAAAAACTTACAACTTATCTTATTAGGAAATGTTTTTCAAGAGGTGGATCTAATAAAACCTTGTTTACCAAATGGAGTGGGAAAAATGTTGTCATTGCTCAAGTCTATGTAGATGATATCATCTATGGATCAACTTATGAGAAGCTAGCAAAGGATTTTCAAGTCTCACTTGCTAGAGAATTTTAAATGATCAATGTTGGTGAATTAAAATTCTTTATAGGATTACAAATTCAACAACATAAGGATGGAATTTACTTATCCCAAGAAAAGTATGCAAGGGATATTGAGACAAGATTCGACTTGGATAAGTCTTCTCCAAAGTTGACACCTATGCCTACTGATAGGTGTCTAAAACACCTTCTTTTATATTTAGTAGTTATGCTTTCTTTGCTATTTTTCGTGTAAATTATGTATCTTATGTGTGAATTTGAGTTACTAGGTGCTTTGGAGTCGTTTGGATCAAAAGAAGGAGAAACTACTCATTTAGAGCGAAAAGGACAAAGTCGTCATTTCATGGGAGAACACTATCCGGAGTCGAGCCGAGGTTAAGGGGCAACTCTGTTTTGGATAAGTGTTAAAGAAAGCCAGCTCACGGTTAAGGGGTAAATCATTTTTGTGCTTAGAGAATTTCCAAAAGCACCAAGGAAGAAACTAAGGGAACCCATCTGGGGTGGCTCTTATGTTGGGTGTCTCAATCTCACCCACCTCATAACCCTACATCGAGATAACCTTCCTCTCAATTTTATTTCATTTACTGAAACTAAGAAAGCAGCAGCGGCTGCTATTATTGCCTAGAGATTGAAGATTCAAGTTGCAGTTGACGATCGAGAGGAGAGAGATGACAGAGAAGGTGGTTCAATGGTGTTCTTGAAGTTGGCAGAGAAACAATGAAATGGGAGAAGATATGTGATGGATTAAATTAATGTTCACCATGGTTGAATCAGGAAGAAATTCAAGTTTCTGGTATCGAAGATAGAGATGAAAAGGGGTCTTGTGATTTATCTGCGGTCGATTCTATGAGACAGTGAAAATAAATTGAAGATGAATTCAACCAGGGTTTGAAGGAATCAAGGTTTGTGGATATAAGAAGAATATATGGTGCTGGAGATATGAACTCGATCTCAAATAGGTTTGAATAGAGCAGAAATTGAAGATGAAAATTGGTTTGGATGGTGCTGTTGGTAACACTCAAGGGTTGTCTGAAATTGATGTTGTTGTGAGTTAAACAAGGGATGATGGTTAGTGTTGATGGCTATAATTGGAAATAGTGGCGAAACTGGAACATAGTTAAGCAAGGAATTGAACAGGGAGAATGGGACTGAAATTTGAGTTTGCGAAGTTCAGTTGAGAAGTAAATGGTTGGAAGTATTGTGCAGTTAGGAAATGGGTTCTGGTGGTAAGCATATGAGAAGTGGAATTGATGTTACCTGTGATAGAAATGGAATTGTTGGTGATGGCTAAGGTTCGAGAAATATTCCAATGCATGTGGTGCTAAGACAATGCAGTTGGCGATGGACTGATACTTGGAGCTGTTGCCGTTGAGTTGTAGTTGTTGTTGCTGAGATGCAGATGCAGATGAATACTGTGGATGTGACAAATGGATTTATGGATGTGCAGCTGAGTAACTGAAGCTGTTAAGTTTGATCCAGGTTAGGTGAATGGCCTGAGTTTATTGCAGTCAAGTGGAGCTGAAATATAGGAAAATGCTTGCAGGGGTGATGGCCAGCAGTTAGAAGAGGTGGAGGTTGCAGTAACAATGGCCCAAGTGGTCTTGTTGACCAGTAAGGAAGTTGAAGCTGGTTAAGTTCTGGTGCAGGGATTTTGTTGCAGTGAATAGAGATGGTGCTTGGTTCAATGGCTAGGCAGTAATGGCTCTGGTGATCGAGAATTGCTTAAAGGAGTTTGCGTTGTTGCTTGGAAATGCTTGGCAATATGGAAAGCAAATGGAAATGAATCAGTTGAAGGTGGAAGCTCGTGTATTCTCGAGTACATGCTGATACCCGGGGAGAAGCTTGATGGAGCTACGAACAGAGCATGGCAGTGGCGATATATGATGGTGTCCAATGGTTAGAAGATGGAGATGATGTTATTGGCAGCAAATAGAGTTTGGGTTGCTGCCAGCGACTCATGACAGATGGCCAGAGAATAACTCGATTGTGGTAACTGAACTTAAATTTAGTGGAGATGACGTATTTGGTAGCTGGTCTTTGTGGTGATACTGATATCGTTCATGGTGGTGATGCTGTAATGAAATGCATCTAAGTGAATGGTTGTTGTAGTGGCACTGGAGAAATGCACACTGGTGGTTGCTGTGTTGAGCCAGGGATGAACTCAAGAATGGTGAGATGATTTGAAGCTGGGAAGAATAAGAAATGATGGAATGAGGAGAGTTGGAGCTGCTTCTCTAATGAAGATTACAGGGTCATGTTGGTTGATAATCTGAGGTTGAAATGGAACTGGTGGAATCGATGATGGTCACTGGTTAGGAATGGTGTTGAGAATGATGTGGCTTTGCTTGTGGTTTTAGCTCTAGCGTAGGATATGATGAATGAAGTAATCGAAGAAGCTGGTTGTCGCAAGGAGTATGATGGTATGCAGCTGAATTTACAAGTCAGGGAAGTGACAGTGCCTGAACAATGCTGCAGAAATTGCGCGAAAAGTGGGCGGAAATGGCGAGCCAGTGAGCATAGTTCCGGTTGCTGGATTTTGGAACCAAAAGTGGGGATCGTAAAGATTCAGTGAATCATGAAGGGGGTATGAGTCGGATGCAAGAATCGATGGCCGGACATATGAGCTACGAGTCACGCTTTTAGGTACGTTTTCGCAAGATTATGAATTGTCTTAAATGGTTCTATGGTGAGTGTGTGGACTGAAGAGAAGCAGAGTGAGCTGTTGGAAGTGCAGAATTACTTGGTGATAGTTTCTGATCATTCAATGGCTGGAGACAATTTTCCGGCGACCGGATTCCGGCGATGACGTCATCGAATCCGGCGACCATTTTTTGTCCCAAAATTCCAGAGACATATTTCTCACACATGGGCTTGGTGGACTAGTAGATGGACGTGGACTTGAAGATTTTGAAGGCTAGACCTAATTTTGGAATAAGAAGGGCTATAAAAGAGAAGTCTTTTCTCAAAACCAGAAGATATCATATCTAATATCTTATCATCTTTTCTTATCTTCTACTTTTGTTTCTAGGGTTTGTGAACATGATAGGGTTTCTCTTTCTTCTTGTTATGAACTCCATGAACATGAGCTAGAGTTTTATTATTGGTTATAGAATAGTTGGATTTCACAAAGCATGATTCTTTGATATGATAAATTAGTTTTGTCTCGTATTTATCGTTTACGATTCTCTGAAAATATAGTTACATGATTTGATTGATTGTTTTGTCAAGTTGCAAATTGGTAGAACTTATAATCACATCTATTGCTAGTTTAGGGTTTATTATACGTAAAGGTGATATTCCTTGAATACAAGTAGCATAAATATGATTATAGTTTGTAGTGATATATTCTTATGATCATATGTGAATCGTGACCTTTGTTAAATTGAATTAGTGTGCTTTCCACGTTCAATTGCTTTGATTGGCCTGATTTCATAGAACTTAATACATCTAGGGAATTAAACTTGATTAGTGTTTTTAAACGTTAGGTTGTTCTCTTATATAGAACTCATACTCGCATCTTTTAATGTGTTTGTTGATGATAAGAGGGAATTAGCGGGATATTCTTGCGATCAAGGTATCCTAGGGCTTTTGATAAAAGTTGAGATTAAAATATCAATTCTAGTTATTGTTTTGAAAGCATGTTAGTGAATGAAAACGAAATCCTTAACCAATATCTCTTCTATTCGATTTGTTTGCTTATTTCTTTATTTGCATTTATTTTATTTTTAGTACATAAAAATCAAAAAAACCCCGTGTTATTTATAGGAAACCAAGAATATATTGACAACCAAGACTTCTCTGTGGGATCGATCCTTTCTTGCCCTTGCTATATTTATATTTTGAGTAGTAAGAAAGTGTAAATATATTTGTGTCGACTGACAACCGATCAAATTTTGGCGCCGTTTCCGGGGAGGCAGCTGTTGTCACTTGTTTTTTTTATTTTTTTTTTTTGTTTTGTTTTATTTTTTTATTTTTTTTTCTGGTTTTTAACTTTGGTTTGAGAATCTTATTTCAGGTACTTTCTTTTCATGGAAGGAGCATACTATGAGAATGGATACAGTTTTCAACAACCTCAACAATACGACAACTACCAATTCTAGGGGTATAATCAAAACCAATTCATTGGTTATGACCAATATTCCATGGAACCTTATGGTTTTCCTCAACAACCTTATGACGGGTACGTGTGTGAACAACCACAAGGATTGGAGGATTCTTATGCTCGTGAACAACAAGTCTCTAACTTGTTAGTTAACTTTTCCAACTTTGTACGACAAAAGTTTCAAAAAGATAAAGAGACTACAAACGAGCAACTCCAAGAACTTCGTGAAGGTATTGCTAACTTACAAAGAGATATTGATCAATACAAAGAAGAAAGGTATGAAGAAGAACTTTGTTTTCAAAGAAATGATTATTCTAATGTGCCTGTGGTTTGTGATGAATATTTGATTGATGTTAATGTTGAAAAAGGCCAACCTTTGGGGTCTTTCGTTGATAATTGTGTAGTTAACTCAACTCTTAATCTTAATAATGATAATTCACCTATTCAAAAGGATGAGTTTGAGACTAGCAACACTAAATTCAGTGAGAACCAATCTTATGTTAACTATGAAGATACATCACTTGAACCAACTCATGGTGACATTTCCCAAAGGTGTACCGAGGATCTTTTTGGGATCAAGATGAACATGAAGAGGACTATGATGGCACTTATGTAGATAACTCAAGCATTGATCTTAATAATGATCAAGAGCCTATTCAAAGGGTGGAGCTTGAGGATGATGCATTTTTGAGTGTTCTAAAGAAATTCCTCATAGTGAAATTTGGATCCGCAGTAGAGCATGTGCCTAGTAACGAAGAGGAGTATGTTGAGAATGAAACCGATTTGACCAATATTTTGGAAGACCCAATTGAGCATGCAAAAGATTGTGACGAAGATGTTGATGTCGAGACTTTGGTTAAGGAAAAAACGAATGAAGAATTGTTGCAAGTTTCAATAGAGGACCACGATGTGCAAGAGGTAAGTAATTCACTTGAAGTTTCTAAGGATGAAGAGGATACTATAATACAAGAGTTACAAGGTTTGGATAATCCTTTGTCTATTTATCCTTCTCCTTTACCTCTTATTGGCTTGAATATATGTGCTTCGAGAATATTGTTAAATGACTTTGTTTCTCGATATCCACCATTATAAACTTTTGATTCTCATACTTTGGATGTTTGCAAAGAAGAAACCATAGAAGTTCCTGATTTTTATGTTCTTTATACACTTCTAAGTGTAGAAAAGAATAAGTGTGGGGGAAACTTCTATGGGGAGATAGCTTCAATTCTATTTTCTTGTACTAATATTTGTGTGAAGCTAATATTTGCAAAACAGGTTACATGGAAGGATCCCCAACTTTTCAGATTATTGGTGTATGAGGAATTCAACTTTCATGTCGGGCTGACGACTTTAAACTAAGCGCTAATGGGAGGCAACCCACTGGTTTTGTGTATCTATCTCTATATTTTTATTTATTTTTCAGTCTTTTATCTTTATTTTCTTATTTTGTATATTTGTATATCAAAATTCCAACTTTTAGAGATTTTTGAACAATTTAGAATAAACACTAGCCTTTCTAAGTAGATGGAATTTTTTCTTAACGATGAGGTGTATATATTGGCTGAGTTGGGATTAGATGCCAACTAAATAGCTTGTTTAGTGTTTATCCTCTATTGTTCCGAAATAGCTATGAGTTGGAGTAATGAGTTTTTATTATTCATTCTATTTTCATATTGTGTATATATATCATGTTATGGATTTCCCACCTTGACTTTCTTTGGACGATTCAATTTATATTGAGGACAATGTAAAGTTTAAGTGTGGGGGAGTGTTCTCATATAGAGTTTTTAGCCTTGTTAGTTTTCCCTTGTGTTCATAAATAAAAAATAGAAAAAAGAAAAACAAAATTTGCTTTATAAACTCCGAAATATAGAGACTTGTGCCTTTAGGATGACACTATCAATCTAAATGGATGGAACCATCTTGGCTGGAGGAGTTGAGGAACCCATTAACTAAAAAGGGACATAATTATTCAAGTGTTAGAAATAATATGATAGTTGTTACCATATCTCGGAATATCACCATATCACGTTCTATTTTTATTTTTCCATATTTATCTATTGTTATCCAAGTGCTTTGGTGGGTCACTAACATCGAATTGTTATTACTGCTAGGATGAAATAGAGTGATTGAGTTGCTAAAAAAAAAACCGACCAATTAGACCAAACGGAATAAAAAGACACTTGGATAGCAGTATGTGTGAAATGTTGTCCCTGTCTCCGTCACCTAAACAAGCGTGGAATGCAGGATCCAAGGAAACTATCACGTACTTGCTGACAAGAAGCATGCGCTTGGATCCAAAAGATTTATCATGCTGTCTAAAAAAAAAGTGAAAAAGAAAAAGAAAAGAAAGTTTTATATTAGTTGAATAAAGTCACTCCTGGTTCCCTTGTATATGCCAGTGAGTTGATGTAGAATTCAAACCAGTAGCTTAATCTAATAGGATGCATAGGTTCATCTTGCCAGTGACCTTCAGACAGATATGGGAAACATCGATCACTTGTGAACATTCGCCAACATCTGCATCTTTTTCCGTCTTCTTAATATTTTCATTGTGATTGTGGTTTGTTAGTTTCCGAGTATTGTGGCTTGTTCGACTATCTAATTAGAGCTTTATTTACTAATATATGAATTGAATTTGTGCAAGGTACCTCCTCCTGTAGTCATTTTGGATTCGTTCATTGATTTGTCACAAATAGACGGAGTTGGAAATATAGGTTTTGTAGGAAGACCTCTTGTAAACCTTCACGAGACTAAAACTCATCCACTAGGGACACTTAGGGGTTTAAAGGCTTGTTATTTATGCTAAAAGTAACTGTAGCCTCGACAACACGGAGTTGTACGTATCTTTTAGAATTGTTTTGTTTGATTTGCTCGAGGACTAGCAAAGTCTAAGTGTGGGGGAATTTGATAGGTGTCTAAAACACCTTCTTTTATATTTAGTATTTATGCTTTCTTTGCTATTTTTCGTGTGAATTATGTATCTTATGTGTGAATTTGAGTTAATAGGTGCTTTGGAGTCGTTTGGAGCAAAAGAAGGAGAAACTACTCATTCAGAGCAAAAAGGACAAAGTCGTCATTTCATGGGAGAACACTATCCGTAGTCAAGCCGAGGTTAAGGGGAAACTCTGTTTTGGAGAAGTGTTAAAGACATCCAACTCACGATTAAGGGGTAAATCATTTTTGTGCTTAGAGAATTGCTAAAAGCACCAAGGAAGAAACTAAGGGAACCCATCTGGGGTGGATCTTATGTTGGGTATCTCAATCTCACCCACCTCATAACCCTACATCGAGACAACCTTCCTCTCAATTTCATTTCATTTACTGAAACTAAGAAAGCAGCAGCGGCTGCTATTATTTCCTAGAGATTGAAGATTCGAGTTGCTGTTGACGATCGAGAGGAGAGAGCTGACAGAGAAGGTGGTTCAGTGGTGTTATTGAAGTTGGCAGAGAAATAATGAAATGGGAGAAGATATGTGATGGATTAAATTAATGTTCACTATGGTTGAATCAGGAAGAAATTTAAGTTTCTGGTATCGAAGATAGAGATGAAAAGGGGTCTTGTGATTTAGCTGCGGTCGAATCTATGATACAGTGAAAATAAATTGAAGATGAATTCAACCAGGGTTTGAAGGAATCAGGGTATGTGGATAGAAGAAGAATATATGGTGCTGGAGATGTGAATTCGATCTCAAATGGGTTTGAATAGAGCATAAATTGAAGATGAAAATTGGTTTGGCTGGTGCTGTTGGTAACACTCAAGGGTTGGCTGAAATTGATGCTGCTGTGAGTTAAACAAGGGATGATGGTTAGTGTTGATGGCTGTAATTAAAATTAGTGGCAAAGCTGGAAAAGAGTTAAGCAAGGAATTGAACAGGGAGAATGGGACTGCAATTTGAGTTTGCGAAGTTCAGTTGAGAAGTAAATGGTTGGAAGTATTGTGCAGTTAGGAAATGGGTTCTGGTGGTAAGCAGATGAGAAGTGGAATTGATGTTACCTGTGATAGAGATGGAATTATTGGTGATGGCTAAGGTTCGAGAAATAATCCAATGCAGGTGGTGCTAAGACAATGCAGTTGGCGATGGACTGAGACTTGGAGCTGTTGCCGTTGAGTTGTAGTTGTTGTTGCTGAGATGCAGATGAATAATGTGGCTGTGACAAATAGCTTTATGGATGTGCAGCTGAGTAACTGACGCTGTTAAGCTTGATCTAGGTTAGGTGAATGGCCTGAGTTAATTGCAGTCAAGTGGAGCTGAAATATAGGAAAATTCTTGCAGGGGAGATGGCCAGCAATTGGAAGAGGTGGAGGTTACAGTAACAATGGCCCAAGTGGTGTTGTTGATCAGTAAGGAAGCTGTAGCTGGTTAAGTTCTAGTGAAGGGATTTTTTTGCAGTGAATGGAGATGGTGCTTGGTTCAATGTCTAGGCAGTAATGGATCTGGTGATCGAGAATTGCTGAAAGGAGTTTGCGTTGTTTCCTGGAAATGCTTGGCAATATGCAAAGCAAATGGAAATGAATCAGTTGCAGGTGGAAGCTCGTGTGTTCTCGAGTACAGGCTGATACCCAGGGAGAAGCTTTATGGAGCTATGGACAGAGCATGGCAGTGGCGATATATGATGGTGTCCAATGGTTAGAAGATGGAGATGCTGTTATTGACAGCAAATAGAGTTTGGGTTTCTTCCAGCGACTCATGACAGATGGCCAGAGAATAACTCGATCGTGGTAACTAAACTTAAATTCAGTGGAGATGACGCATTTGGTAGCTGGTATTTGTGGTGATACTGATATCGTTCATGGTGGTGATGCTGTAATAAAATGCATCTAAGTGAATGGTAGTTGTAGTGGCACTGGAGAAATGCACACTGGTGGTTGCTGTGTTGAGCCAGGGATGAACTCAAGAATGGTGAGATGATTTGAAGCTAGGAGATATAAAATGATGGAATGAGGAGAGTTGGAGCTGCTTCTCTAGTGAAGATTACAGGTTCATGGTGGTTGGTAATCTGAGGTTGAAATGGAACTGGTGGAATCGATGATGGTCACTAGTTAGGAATGGTGTTGAGTATGATGTGGATTTGCTTGTGGTTTTAGCTCTAGCGTAGGATATGATGAATGAAGTAATCGTAGAAGATGGTTGTCGCAAGGAGTATGATGGTATGCAGCTGAATTTACAAGTCAAGGAAGTGACAGTACCTGAACAATGCTGCAGAAATTGCGCGAAAAGTGGGCGGAAATGGCGAGCCAGTAAGAATAGTTCTAGTTGCCGGATTTTGGAACCGAAAGTGGGGATCGTAAAGATTCAGTGAATCATGAAGGGGGTATGAGTCGGATGCAAGAATCGATGGCCGGACATATGAGCTATGAGTCACGCTTTTAGGTACGTTTTCGCAAGATTATGAATTGGCTTAAATGGTTCTATGGTGAGTGTGTGGACTGAAGAGAAACAGAGTGAGCTGCTGGAAGTGCAGAATTACTTGGTGATAGTTTCTGATCATTCAATGGACGGAGACAATTTTACTGCGCCGGCGACCGGATTCCGGCGATGACGTCATCAAATCCGGCAACCAGTTTTGGACCCAAAATTCCAGAGACATATTTCTCACACATGGGCTTGGTGGACTAGTAGATGGACGTGGACTTGAAGATTTTGAAGGCTAGACCTAATTTTGGAACAAGAAGGGCTATAAAAGAGAATTCTTTTCTCAAAACCAGAAGATATCATATCTAATATCTTATCATCTTTTCTTATCTTCTACTTTTGTTTCTAGGGTTTGTGAACATGATAGGGTTTCTCTTTCTTCTTGTTATGAACTCCATGAACATGAGCTAGAGTTTTATTATTGGTTATGGAATAGTTGGATTTCACAAAGCATGATTCTTTGATATGATAAATTAGTTTTGTCTCGTATTTATCGTTTATGATTCTCTGAAAATATAGTTACATGATTTGATTGATTGTTTTGTCAAGTTGCAAATTGGTAGAACTTCTAATCACATCTATTGCTAGTTTAGGGTTTATTATACGTAAAAGTGATATTCCTTGAATACAAGTAGCATAAATATGATTATAGTTTGTAGTGATATATTCTTATGATCATATGTGAATCGTGACCTTTGTTAAATTGAATTAGTGCGCTTTCCACGTTCAATTGCTTTGATTGGCCTGATTTCATAGAACTTAATGCATCTAGGGAATTAAACTTGATTAGTGCTTTTACACGTTAGGTTGTTCTCTTAGATAGAACTCATACTCGCATCTTTTAATGTGTTTGTTGATGATAAGAGGGAATTAGCGGGATATTCTTACGATCAAGGTATCCTAGGGCTTTTGATAAAAGTTGATATTAAAATATCAATTTTAGTTATTGTTTTGAAAGCATGTTAGTGAATGAAAACGAAATCCTTAACCAATATCTCTTCTATTCGATTTGTTTGCTTATTTCTTTATTTGCTATTATTTTATTTTTAGTACATAAAAATCAGAAAACCCCCGTGTTATTTATAGGAAACCAAGAATATATTGACAACCAAGACCTCTCTGTGGGATCGATCCTTTCTTTCCCTTGCTATATTTATATTTTGAGTAGTAAGAAAGTGTAAATATATTTGTGTCGACTGACAACCGATCACCTACCACTAGTAAACTACATAGAGATGAGAAAGGAGTAAAAGTAGATCAAAAATTGTATCGATCTATTATTGGAAGCCTTTTATATCTAACAACTACTAGACTTGATATTTCTTTTAGTGTTGGTTGTTGTGCCAGGTTTCAGCTGATCCAATGGAATCTCATCTTGCAGCTGCAAAAATGATCATACGATATGTCAATTACACTGTTGGGTATGGTCTATCCTACACTTTTGATACTAACACTGACCTATCTGCTTTTTCTGATGCTGATTGGGAAGGATATGTAGAAGACATAAAAAGTACATCAGGAGGTTTCTACTATGTAGGACTGAATCTTGTTGCATGGCATGGCATAGCAAAAAACAAAATTCACAATCCCTGTCTACATGCGAAGCAAAGTATATTGGTGCTGGGTCATGTTGTACTCATCTTCTATGGATGAAACAAATGTTGGCTGACTATGGAGTTGATACTGGAATAATGAAGATCTTCTGTGATAACTCTAGTGCGATTCGAATCACAGAGAATCCCTTGATCACTCAAGAACGAAGCACATTGACATAAGGTACCATTTTATTCGATATCTTTATGAGAATGGTATCATAAATATGGAATTTATGCCTTCCGAACAACAATTGCTGACATTCTCACCAAACCATTAGACACTGCCACTTTTCAACACTTACGGCAGCCTATTGGTGTTGTTTCATTTCATTAGCTTTTTCCGTAACTCTTACCCTATGCTTATCTCGAATATTTTGGGAAATTGAGTTGGAACTCTAGTAGGTTTACGCCATGTTTGTGATTTACATAGATTAATTTTCTGTAATGTATTTTGTTCAAAATCCTTCTTTTCTTTTGAAATTAAGGTCGCTCTTGTTGTTCCCTTGGGAATGACATTATATGGGGGAGAGTTCTTTTGAACTTGTGCTTAATAGCCAAATCTTTATGGGGAGTGCGGCTGTGGATATTAGAGGGGTTATCTTGTATCTTTATGAACTCCTTGATAAATGCATTTAGCTTTGGCTTTATGATTGCATCTAAACAAGATGATATACATTTACTTTTGGTCATAAAATGTCTCTCACGGAAATTTCATTAGGATCCCATTCTTATACCTTTGCCAATTTTATTGAAAAAAAGGGGGAGAATTAATATGTAGTTCACACTACAAATACATATGGTTTTCGGACAATTATGTAAGGGGGAGTGGTTTCCACGTGAGATGGAGTATTGACAAAGGGGGAGTGAAGTATCACCATAGTATTGTTGTTAAAGTTGTGATGCAATTGGACTTTAACGATGTGTAATGATACTATGACACTGTATAACAATGATTGAGAACTCTTGTTTTCTCATTGTTATAGCTATGGATTTTTAACAACGATGATGCGAAACTTACAACCTTTGGGATCATTGGATTACTTGGAAGTGATGAAGATTTCGAGTATTGTTGAGGATTAGACGATATGTGGAATAGGAGATACAAAGTTTATTTATATATTTTTTGTATTCCATATGTATTAATAGTTTTTCCACTAAAATTGACAAAGGAGGAGATTGTTAGAGCATTGCTCGGTCGAACTCGCATGCGTTGCTATCTCAAGCATGTTTGTCAATATTAGTGATCAAAACTATAAAGTCTTTGATTTCTAGTCTATTATAGATAAGGTCTTAGACTAGGATAGAAAATGTAGTTGAGATCAAGAACTCCATGGCGATCATCATACAAGACGAAGGACTACTCAAGGAACCAGTGGATCTTCATCGACTAAAAGGTATGTGGGGACTTGAACTTATCTATCACTCAAAAATCTATCTACTCTATCTCCTATCTTGAGACAAAAGTCGTATTACTATATAGACTAAGAATATACACATATGATATTTAGAGCTGAGTATATCCTATTTCTCGAAATATGTGTTGGTAAAGCTTTCGCTTTAGCCAAGTTCATCTTTACCTAGTGACGAAAGTCATGTTATGTTTCAATCATTTTGGAAATTGCTCTGAAGAAAAATAGTTTGTGAATAACAACTATATAACGCCCTCTGAGAATGTTTCAATGGTTGAAATGAGAGTTTAGACAATATAACCATTAGAGGATATAAGCATTGTTGTGGTAACACATATATGTATGAGTCCTTATTGCTTGAACCGAAGTTTGCGAACTTTGTTGATCAAGTAAAACCGGAGAAGGGCGTGAGCTTCAGTCCGTGAACTAGCGGAAGTTCTCGACCGAGAATTTCTGCTGGAGTTTGTGAACTCCATCCGGGAACTCAAGTCCGCGAACTTGAGTAGGTTATGTCTAAAGACGATGTTTGTGAACTTATCTTAATAGACTAAGGAATGATATTGCAAACTGTGGATTTATAGTTCATAAATCGATTCGTGTGAATCACATTATTTTTGCTTCAATTGTGTCTTGTGTAGTACATAAAGATCTAAGCAATTAAACAACTCTTTAACTAGTTCATTTGAGTCATTTGTACTAGTTATGGTGAAGAAGAATATGGTTGATATGAAAGTTATCATTTGGCTAACCATTTGGTTAACTAGTGTTGAGCCAACTAATGTACAAGTTTGGGTACGGTTTTCACAAGCCTACAAACATGCAGTACATGTGTGTATAACAAGATATGTTTTCGATCTAACGGTTGATAAATATTAGCTTGTATGTAATCAGGTTTTCATCTAACGGTGAATATTAAATGCTTTGTTACTAATCTAACATTGATTGCAAACCCTGATTTAAAAGACTATATAAGGGAGAACTCTAGCAACTGAGAAACCTAATCCCCACACATTCTGTGGTACTAGTTTGCTAAGCTGGAGTCGATTCAACTTTAACCTTTGGTTTTCGTCTTCTAAAACCAGGTTAACGACTTAAAGACTTCATTGGGATTGTGAAGCCAGACCGATACTACTTTTATTATAGTTGTGTGATCTGATCTTGATATTTCTATCGTACGAGTACAATTGTAATAATTGGCTTGAGATTTCTATCTCCAATAGGCAAGATATAAAAGTAGTCACAAACACTTTGTCTCATCATTTGTGATTCCTCAATGATCTTCTTCGCTGCGTCGATTAAGTTTATTGTGAGGTGATTGATAAAACTGAGCTGTTCTTCGGGAATATAAGTCTAGTTTTATCAATTGGTTCATGTTCACCTTGATTTATCAAAAGACGGAACAAAACTCATATGTTTATTCGTGGGAGGCGAATTTATCTATCCTTGTAGACTTTTCTGTGTGAGAGAGATTTGTTTATTAAAGTCTTCGACTTTGGGTCGTAGCAACTCTTTGTTGTGGGTGAGATCAACTAAGGGAATCAAGTGCGCAATATCCTACTGGGATCAGAGGTGTTGGAGCATAACTATACCTTGGATCAGTGTGAGATTGGTTGGGGTTCAACTACAGTCCAGAACGAAGTTAGCTTGGAGTAGGCTAGTGTTTGTAGCATCTTAATACAAAATATGTTTAATCTGGACTAGGTCCCTGGGTTTTTAAGCATTTGCGGTTTCCTCATTAACAGAATTATGGTGTCTGTGTTATTTCTTTTCCGCATTATATTTTGTTATATAATTGAAATAATACAGGTTGTGCGTTGTTCAATCAATTAGAATATCAGACCTTATTGGTTGTTGATTTAAATTGATTGACACTGGGATATTGGTTTTTGGTACCATCCAAGTTATCTCTCTTTGATTCAGACTCGCAGATTGTATTTGCTTGAGTAAATCAAATTGAGATATTGATATAATAACTCCTTGAGATATTTTCTATTGATTGAGTCTAGTTGATTCTCTAGAAAGTAACTCGGAGTTGTCTATACAGATTGCTAATCGAAATACTTGGGTGTGGTTATTAGACCCCCGCTTTTTCAGTATTGTCTCGACTCAGTCCATAGACAATCACTTTCGGAGAAAGGACTTATAGATAGGAAAAGTAATATCTTGAGGTATATTTGGGTACCCTCGCCTTTTCAATTGGTATCAGAGCAGGCAAACACGAAAATATATAACAATCTGTGTTTGGTGCGATCCATCCTATAAGAAATAAATCTACTGTCCGATTCAGTTGATGTAATGACAAGATCTGATTGCTCAGAATTGTTTGAAGGAATGTCAAAAATTGAAATTGTTGAGTTGTTTGTTCAAAAAAAATTTGGACATTCAACAAATATCGTATATATCTCAATCTCACTGAAGATGCGTCTAGCAAGATTGACAGAAAACTTTCTGAATTTGCAGAAATGGAGAAATAACTCTCTGATTTACAAGATGAAATTAAGATATATGAACTAAAGGAAGATGAGTCTCTATCTAAGACTCTCAAAATTCTTGAAGACTCCTGTAGAGTTCAAAATGAAGTTGATGAGTTCCTCATAGAACTAAAGGAAATCAACTCATTCATGAGTATTTAATGAATTATACTTCTGAATAATCCAATAATCTTCATGAAGACTCTCTCTATAATGATTCGGAAGAATTTTCTCTTGAAGATTATAATGACCCTAATATAGTTTTTGAGTCTACTGAAATTAGTTATGACTTGTCCAGTGAAACCCCATTAACTAACAGTTTCATCGCAACACCTTGTGTACCAACTCCATAAAAAATAATCAATTTAAGATTGGTCAAGAAATTAATTGTAGGCTATTTCCATGCAAGTTTCGGTCATTTAATACTAGTGCTCGGATCCGGATCTACATCCGAATACAAGAATTGGTGATAAAAACAAAGAAAGATGGAACTATCTCTTTCTCTACCTTCATCTAGTTCATAGAAACTCCAACAGTCCACGAAGGTTCGAAATTTCTCTCCTTGTAATTATTGCATGTTCGATTCAAGGGAAGAAACTTGTATCATTCGATTATAGTCATCAAAAGGAATAAAGGGTTTCTCTTATTTCCTTCCAAATCGTCACAAACAAGGAGATTCATCCCTCAATAATCCCTATCGATTGTAAGTGGTTCTTCACTTCTCTTGTTAATTCAATGGATAATCTAACTAGGGGTAATAGAAACTTTGTTAGAGGAGAAGGGTCAAGTAGGAATTCGATGTTTTACTCCACCATGGATATAAATTATGAAAACATGCCTAGTCTTACCTATGATGTTAGCTCTCAAAATTATTTTTTGAATGCTGAATATCTTATGAAGTTCGGGTCAATTAAAGAACCCATCATGGAAATGTTATTTGTCAAAGTTTCGGATATGAAATATATGAACTTTGTGAAGCATCGTGAATGAGGTATCATTCATGAAAGTTCTTTCAAGGCAGCTCTAGACCTTGTGAAGCTATTCTATGCCAATATGCATGAGATGAACTTTGAAGGTTGTACTTTTCGTACTATGATTGGTACAAGGTTGTTTGAAGTCAACAAACAAGTAATTTCAGAATTGATTCTCTATCCGTACATGAATACCTTCTTGCCATGTTCGGATGAAAGGTATATAGTCGACAACAATACCATCTCTTCAGTAATTGGTGGAACATGGTCAAGTAACTCCCTTCTTATTCACAATGTTGAATTTTATCTCAAAGTCTTTGGAAAACTAGCTTGTGCTAACATTTATCCTAGCAATATGCATAAGAAAAAATGGACTATAGATGTTGCTGAACTTGTATACCATCTTGTCAGATGAGTCAAAAAAAATTATTTATGTGGCTTAATGATCAGACAAATGATCACAATCTGGATAGACAAAAGATGAACATCGGGTTTTGCTTGTTTGATTACAAGAATATGTAGTTCCTTTGGAATTGTCTGGCAAAATGCAAGGGAAAAGATTCCAAAGAAACTAGGTGAAGGAATTCTCAATAGTATGAGAGGACAAGTCTTCAATGCACCTCCACCTATAAGAGTTGAAGGGGATCCACAAACTCTTAAAAGAAGACTAGAAAGGAAGAAAAACTGCATCAGCGAACTAATTGATCATGATACAGAGATACATCCAGATCTCATATTTACTATGAATGCTACCTTTGACAGGTATCAGGATACTTCCTATGAAGGACAAGATACTGATTTGGATATCTCAGACTAGTGTTCAATGCTGAGAATGTGATATTATGTACATTATTGTAGGTTGTTTGTGAGAACTGTTTCCCTTTCAGTATGTTTTATGAATAAGAGTTGTAAAAACTTTTGATTTACATATCCAATGCTCCATTTCTTTATTTATTTGCTATGTATATTTATGGGATGTTTGATTTCTGTTTTATTACCTTGATATTCAATCTCATAATATGTTGTGAACCCTTGTGGTTTGGGTGACTTTTTGATTTAGCATGATTAAGTTCTAGCCCATGTTGGTAGGCTTTATCAAAGGATCATGAGGGGTTCTGTAGAAATAATATGTGAAAAAGTCACAATATGTTGAATCGATTTTGGTTTAGCATAAAAGCATATGTGTTTCGACGGTTTTCAACTCTTGCTTGCAATTGTTAAAACCGATTTTCAACCTTTCTCTGGTAAAGGTTGGTTGTTGTTATTCATATTTTTTTTTGGCATGAGAATGACAACATAGTGGTATTTCGATATCAATTCTCCCGAAAGAAGAAAACGATGCAATCATATTTGGAGAAGTTCGATGCGAAATTGAGGTAACAATCTTGTTAGTTAATTATTTTCCCGTTTTAAGAAAAGCATATTTTTATTTGATATATATATATATATATATATATATTGATTTTGCTTAAACGAAATTGTTGGTACAATTGATATGGTTATTCCATTATGTATGTGTGGATGAATGTGTGATTTAATTGGTTCTGGTTAAGTAAAACTATTGTTATCTTGCTTTGTTGTGTGATATTAATCGTTTAGGCTTACGAAAGTTTGGTGCAATTGCCGTGCTTTAATGTTTATGTTAATTCAATTGCTTTCAGTTAAGTAAAACAATTGTTATTTTGCTTTATTGTATGGTATCAATTATTTAGGCTTACAAAATTTCGGTGCAATAGTGAAACTTTGATATATTTGTTGTTTCAATTGCTTCCAGTTGAGGTGAATAATTATGCAAGTTGATTTATTGGTTTGTATAAATTATTTATGGCTTAACGAATGAATATGTTGACGGGATGAGTTGTTTAGTCCAACTCAATTCCATATAAGATAAACTAAGTTAATTCTGATCTTAGTTAGACTAAAGTGGAGGTTTCGGTTATTCAAGTCTAGCCGAAAGCCTAAACAAGGAAATGCTAGTTAACTAACCTAGTATTTGGCTTGTGTAAAATTTAAAGGTCTAAGTTATGTGGATAATTATAACCTGATGAGAAAAATGGAGTTTATCTTTGCTTTGGTCTTATCGAATAAAGCGGTTGTATTTATACAATCGGTTTAGAAAAGGAACTAAGTTGCTTAGTCGATTTTTGGTTTGCTAAACTAGTTGGGAAAATTGCTTCGGGCAATTATTTCCATGATAACATATCAAAACGTAATTACTTGTAGTTTCGGTTTTGATATTGGTTATCAAAAATGGTATGTGGAACCCTCGTGCTTGACTCAACAGGTTGCAAGTCTATTTTGAGATTTGTAAGATCCTTTTCGTGTTGTCCTTTATTTTTTTCGTTTCTTTGTCAATTTTGTGACAACAAGTTATGTTGATTGGTGTCAC
This sequence comes from Papaver bracteatum, assembly GCA_023529315.1. Lineage (NCBI taxonomy): Eukaryota > Viridiplantae > Streptophyta > Magnoliopsida > Ranunculales > Papaveraceae > Papaver > Papaver bracteatum. The sequence continues at coordinate 1,106,740 of JAJJWX010002346.1, read as the reverse complement.
TAGGGAATATGACAATGGTGCTTGAAACGTTTATCTAACGAATGAGGAAAAGCACAGACTAAGGGGGAGTAACATATCATATGATTGGGATAACAAAGACATATGGATTGAAAATCTACCTATCTCACCTTTAGGGGGGAGTATAAGCTTTGTTATTATAGTGCATCTGCTGCATTTTTGAGGATTGAATGTATGCAGGTTATGTGCTGTAGAATTCGGGAATCAAGCGTATGTGTAATGAATTCTTGTAATTTGTTTATCCATATGATTTTAAGAGTTTTGTCACTAAGATTGATAAAGGGGGAGATTGTTAGAGCATTGCTCGGTTGAACCCACCAAGCGTTGGTATGTCAAGTTTGGTTGTCATATTTTAGTGAACCAAAACTCATTTAAGAGTCGCTTGATTTAAATGTACAAGAGTCAACTTCGTATAGGTTAGCTCAAAAGTATTAGGGTGAGATGTTACAAGTATTGCGAAGACTTAAAGAAGTGAAGAAGAACAGAGCTACGACCACAACATCATCCTTCCACTTGAGGTTAGTGATATTTGACTTGAACTGTTTCATTCCCTAACGTATCTTTCAAGTCGTGCATATTGAAAACATAAAACTGTGAAGCATGAACACTCTAGATAGACATAATATTAAGGAATACAATATGAAGTTTCTTTCTTAACCATTAAACTTTGTATATAAGACATCGACATAATCATATGAATGCTATTGTGATTATGTATGGGTATGAGGTGAGGATTTCATCCTAGGGAACAAAATTTACATGTGTTCTAAGGAAGTAAGTTCATGATATGTGTGGTGAATCGAAAAGGAAAATGCCAGGCATTATTGGGGATGTTCTTCATTGCAAATCTTATGAACGACAAATATATGTGATTAGTATAACCGCTCATGACTTGTTTGTGTTCTTGATAAAACTATTCACATGAGGCCTGAATTATGTATTGGCATGACTTTTATTAGTGAAACTGATCTTAAGTAATCTCCTGGGGTATGATCGGGTTTGTGAGTGTCTGACAAATATTAGGAAAGGGGAACCGATCCTAGTAAGAGGTGCAGTACATCACAAGGGGAACCGATCCTTGTATGAGGTGTATCAAGGTTTATAAAAGAAAGGGGAACCGGTCCTATAAACATGTGCAACACGTTTTTGGGCAAGGGGAACCGATCCTATGGACATGTGCAGTGCATACAAGTTAGATACCAAATATATATGGGGAACCGATCCTAGTACCTAGTCAACTGAATTTTGGTAAGCTAGTGTAACTATACACAGTACTCATATGGAGGTAGAACCGAAACTTGTTTTGGTTGAACCGTTAAACCCATGGTTTGTGATTGAGTGTTACTTGATCAATCACATATTTCTTGAAAGTCAGATGAACCAATTCTAAACTTGTTTGGAAGTGTGGTAAATCGATTTCAAGTGAGTAAGTATGAAAAAGGACTTGCAAGAGTAAGATGTCGACACACTTTAAACACGGTGCATTAATGCTTATTCTTTGTTGTTCAAAGATATTCCTTAAAGTATAAGAAGGAAGTAAGTCCCAAGATCGAATTTAAATAAGTTAAGAATCTTTTTAATTAAGGGTTTTTAATTATATATGCAAAAATAAGAATTAGTAATTTGCATTTGCTAATTAAAGATTTTTCAAGGAGATTTCGATCATATTTTTGGACAGTGCATTCACAGGAATTATGGAAACCGAATATGGTGTAGTAATGAAAAATATCTTGAGAATATTTTCGGTTTTGGAAATTCCTTGGTGTCCAAACTTCCTTGTATATAAATATTTTGAGTTTGAATTTCTATCAAACTAATCCTTCGTAACAATAGACTTCCTCTTTTGTCTTTGTTACTGGTGAAGCCGCCTATCGGAGAGGAAAGTAATCTAATTAGGTGAAATCTCTTACGGCCGCTCAATTTAAAGTCTTCTTTGGGATTGAGAAGCTCTAGTGCGACCCGTTGGTGGGAAACTAGATATTGCGGTTTATCTTTAGTTTTCATATTGATTTGATTGACTAACGGTGGTTAAACTTTGATTGCACCTAGTTTGTTTATGCTTGAGAATCTTCTCTTCTGATATAAGATTCACTCAAACTAGTTCAAGGTTTCGACAAGGATCTTTAGACTATTGTTAGATCTAAAGATGATCTTGTGATAATCCATTATTAACAGACTCCGTTTTGTGTGTGATTGATCACAAGAGATTCAAGTAGTTGTATGCAGGTGTTTATTTAAGATTTGAAGACAGAGAAGAGATAGAAAGTTTCTGACTTGGTTTTATAATCTTTGGTGTGCAAAATACTTGTTTTGGTAAAATAGGATCCAACTATAATTGATTTATCCTTTGGGTATTTTGATAGAATAGTTGAGAAGATCGACATCAACACAATTCTTTGGATTAAGACTATTGTTGGCTTAATCTTACCTATTTCCCTTTGGGAGATTGAACATAAGATAGATCTTGGAACCTAGCAAAGGAGTGTATGTTAAGATAAACAATGGAACCTTTGCGCAAGTCATATCACTTGGTTGAAGAGAGTTGATACCAAACAGATTTGTTGTTCCTTTACTGTTTGGAATACGAACCAAAGGAATTGGTCCAAGTACGTGACTTGTTTACAGGTTAGAGGCGTGGGAATACAGACGGAATTAGGTGAACTATAGGTTTAGTTGCTTGGTCTCAACTATACGAAGTTGGTTTATTTTGTATAGCGGCTTATTCCTGAGAGTATTCAATTCTGGACAAGGTCCCGGGGTTTTTCTGCATTTGCGGTTTCCTCGTTAATAAAATCTTGTTGTGTCATTTACTTTCGGAGAAATGACTTATAGGAAGGAAAAGTAATAGCTTTAGGTATATTTGGGTACCCTCGCCTTTTCATGAAGGACTAACTTTTTCCAGTAACCAGCTCATTGTATACCCCCCAAATATGGCAATGATCAGGGATTAAATTGAGTATAAAGGTTCTTTAGTTTATTCCATATAAACTCCTTTGGTCAAAGATCAAACCAAGACAAATATCATAAAAATAATTTATCTCAGTGAACAAGCTTTATCCAATAAAATCTACAAGGAGAAACAACTTGATAGTTTTTTTGATCTTTCCACAAGTCTGATGTCTATTAAATAAACTTCTTGTTTAGATCTCAGAGAATTAAGTATTCACGAAGTATTACAGAGATCAGAAACCAAGAAGAAAAAATCTTCCAGTCTTCAATCTTCAAATTATCACCTGCACAAACAACTTGATTCCTACTAATAATCAAGATACACATAACAGAGTCTGTCAACGTTGATTGACTAAAAGTTCTATCTTATGATCTCGAATTACTAGATCTAAAATAGTCAATCCTTAAACAAACTTGAATAGCCTTGTATCAAAAGACAAAGACCATGGAGTAATCAAGTCTGATATGTTAGAGCATGATCGAACTCACCAATTTTGCAATCTCAAGATTGTTTTCAATGTTAGTTGATCAAAACTATATCTTGATTTCTAGTCTACTAAATTCAGGTCTTGGACTAGGTATACAAGTTGGTAGTTTAGTATCAGATATCACTGAATAACCCTAGAAGACTGAAGATCGACGAGATATTTGGAAAACTTCATCAACAAAGGTATGCAAAGACTAAACCATTTTATTTACTCACAAGCTTTACCATTCAATCTATATGAGACTATGTCATATGACTTCTAGTAGATTTATTGCAAGGAAGAAATTTCGAGTCAACCTTGTCTTGTTAAACATTTCGAAATATGATTTAAGCAGTGGATGTTCATTGGTCCAAAGAAGTCTTAGTTCAAAATAATTTATTGTTCAAGAACGAATGTTGCAGATCATTTGAATCTATGGAAAAAGGGAAGGTTTCAAATATTAAAAGAAAGTCTTTTAGAACTACTAAAATTCGGACTTACTGTAGGTAGGCGAACCACTTCGCAAACCATAGATATCTGATGTTCAAGATATAGGTAGGTTGGCGAACCTATTTCGCGAACTGTTGTTGATGGTGGATTTTTGACAAAGGCTAAAATCGTGAAATCATGATACCGCATGTTTCTGACCCGGCTTCAGGAATGTATGTAAAACTCATATTTTATGATCCGGGAACCATTTCACGATCTATGACTGAGAGAACATCCTCTCAGAGCTATGATGAATATGTTCCTCGGAAAACCTCTTAGATGAGATTTCGACACTTTGCACATTTCATCATCACCTCTACGTAGAATCAAAATGATTGGATGGCTCCTAGAAATATTGCATGCTAGTATAGAGCGCTAGCATATTCAGTATGTCACATTGTTTGTTGTTCCTTGACTAAGTAGAGAGAATGTGTATAGAATCTCTTAACGATTGGACGGATCCTAGACATATTGCATGATAGTATAAAGCGCTAACGTCTTCAGGACGTCACACTTTTTGTTGTTCGCTGATCACCCCCGATATTCAGAACGAGTATGATGCTTCCATTATCTCATACCTCAATTCTTAAATAAATCCGCTCCTAGACATATCATAGATTAATTCTAGCGTGTCATTCATCAACTGAATTCCTAGAAAATAATCTATTTATCTCATTACTCTGTTCCATAGCTGATCTCAGCTGGGTTCCATGGATTAGTAATAGATAATCATTCCATCTCATTACTCTGTTTCATGGATGCTTATCAGCTGAATTCCATGGATTAGTAATAGATACTCAATTTATTTTATTACTCAGTTTCATGACTGATTCTCAGCTGAATTCCATGGTAATAAATATTTACTGATCGGGCATCTTTCCCACCACCGAGCAAGCCCTGAGAAAATGGTGCGAGTGTACTTAGCAATAATGCACGAACGAGCACCCAAGCGCACGAATGAGCACTCAAAAATATGGACAAACGAGGAAACATATGCAAAATTGGGAAGAAAAATAATATTAATAAAATAATAAAGAGGCACACAGGGGGACCGGTCCCACCGGCCAGCCGGTCCCATGCCTCTTCCTTTTATTTTACCATATTTTATTATTTTTCCTAATCTCATGAAAACTCCTTCATTTGAGCAAACTCCCTCGTTTGAGCAAAACTCTTAGTTTTTCCTTATTTTCCTTCATATGATGAAAAAATAGTAAAAAATAGGGAAAGGTGTCACGGGACCAGGCCACCTAGCCGTCCGGCCATGCCCTAGACGTGACCGGTCCCATACCTTACAATCCCTTATTTTCTTCTTATTATTATTTCCTTCATCTCATGAAACTCCTTCGTTTGAGCAAAAGCCTTAGTTTTTAATATTTTCTCAAATATTGCTCAAACTGTCAAAAGCCAAAAAAGTCAAATGGTCACATGACCGACTAGGCTACTCACGACAAATACTAAAATATTATTATTTTAATATTCTCAAAATATTGGTCACACGAGCAAAGTTCTACTTGCTCATTCGAGCAAAATCGAGAGTTTCAGTCAAGATCAAACTCTTCTGAAAACCCAAAATATTGCTCAAACACGCACCAGAAAATACCAAAATTCTCAGGACTGAGACACGAACACTAGGTGATACGGGCATACCACCTTGACCGACCAAGGTCGGACCTTAGGCTTGCAAGGAGCCAGTCCCACACTCTTTCACAATTTTGATCCAATTAATCTCCTACAGTTCATAATTGGGTAAACTCTTTCCAACCAACTTGGAACTTGTTCAAACGACCACCAGCTGGTCCCAAGACCACCAAGGACCGGTTTCATACCCCCTTAGGTTTTATTTCCTAATGCTCATACGAGCACTATTTTAATAAATGATTAAACCAACATTTAATCATTTTTTCACCAACTTCTCTACAAAGGACTTTGGTGCATGCTCATTCGAGCATCTGGGCTCTACATAGTCGGCTATCATCCCATGTATCTGGTCCCTCTCTCACTCATTGATTGATTTTCAGTAAATCATTAATTGATCAACAATATGTTGATCCAACAATCAACATCTTTAGTTATTTAATATTCGGCCCAACTTCCAATATTTTAAATTAATATTTTATTTGGTCATGCTACCAATAATTGTTCAAACAAGCAATATTTTCTCAGACTATCAATATTGATTCAAATGAGAAAAATTCAGTAATCCATCAAATGAGCAGTATTTGCTCAGATGGACCAATAATATTATAATACAGTTGGGCAATAATTATCAGAAATATTTTCGTCTTATGAACTTTAACATATGTCAATATTCGTCAAAAATAATTACATAATATTATTGGTTAAGGATTCATCTTCATTCACAAATATGTTTTCTTCACAATAATTAGAATTATATTTAATCTCATAATAGATGCATTAAATTCTGTGATCAGGCCCAATCAAAGCAATTGGAAAAACACTGAACAGATTTAACAAAGTTATAATTCACATACGATCATAAGAATATCACTACAAACCATAATCATATTTATGCTACTTGCATTCAAGGAGTATCACTTTTACGTATAATAAACCTAAACTATGAAAACTCATGGATTCGCGACTCGATCAAGTAAGCATTAGAATCATATAAAATATAGAACAAAACTAATTTATCATATCAAAAACCATATTATGTGAAATCCAATTATTCCATAACCAATAATAAAATTAAGCACTCATGTTAATGAGTTCATAACAAGAAGAAAGAAAAACCCTAGCATGTTGCAAACCTGAAAAAGTAGTAGTATATTATATATTTTTGCCTAGGCTTCCACATATATGGAGTTTTGTATTCAATAATATTATAATACTTAATAATTCATCATCGTTCTCGATCAAAACTATAATTACGGTCCCTCTTCATCCTCCGAAATTGGGCAATATTCTCAATCAAAGAGCAATATTCGCTCAGAAGAGAAATATTTTCTCGTGCTATGAACTTTAACATATGTACCAGCAGACATGTTCAATCCATGAATCATAAAGCATTCATCAATCATGCTCGACTCAACAATGTTAGATAATTGCTCGGTCGAACTTGCATGCGTTGCAATCTCAAGTATGTTTGTCAATGTTAGTGATCAAAACTATAAGTCTTAATTTCTAGTATACTGTAGCTAAGGTCTCGGACTAGGATAGAAAGTTTAGTTGAGCTCAAGAACTCCATGAAAATTATCATACAAGACGAAGGACTACTCAAGGAACTGGTGGATCTTCATCGACTAAAAAGTATGTGGAGACTTGAACTTATCTATCACTCAAAAGTATATTTATCTCCTATCTTGAGACAAAAGTCATTTTACTGTATAGACTAAGATTATACACATTTGGTATTTCGAGCCGAGTATACCTCGCCTATCTATTTCTCAAAATATGTGTTTGTAAAGCTTTCGCTTTAGCCAAGTTCATCTTTACCTAGTGACGAAAGTCATGTTATGTTTCAATCGTATTGGAAATTTCTTTGACGAAAAATAGTTTGTGAATAACAACTATATAACGTCCTCTGAGAATGTTTTAATGATTGAAATGAGAGTTTAGACAATATAACCAATGGAGGATATAAGCATTGTTGTAGAAACACATATGTGTATAAGTCCTTATTTCTTGAACCAAAGTTTGCGAACTGGCGAAGTTCTCAAACCCGAGAATTTCTATTGGAGTTTGTGAACTCCATCCGAGAACTTAAGTCCGCGAACCCAGTCCGCGAACTTGAGTATGTTATGTCTAAAAACTGTATTTGTGAACTTATCTTTATAAACTAAGGAATGCTATTGCAAACCGTGGCTATATCGTTCATGAACCGATTCGAGTGAATCAAATCATTTTTTCTTCAATTATGTCTTGTGTAGTACATGAGATTTCCTTGCAATTGAACAAATCTCTAACTAGTTCATTTGAGTCATTTGAACTAGTTATGGTGAAGCAAAATATGGTTGATATGAAAGTTATCATATGACTAACCATTTGGTTAACTATTGTTGAACCAACTAATGTACAAGTTTGGGTACAGTTTTCACAAGCCTACAGATGTGCATTTCATGTGTGTATAACAAGCTATGTTTTCGATCTAACAGTTGATAAATATTAGCTTGAATCTAATCAGGTTTTCATCTAACAGTGAATATTGAATGCTTTGTTACTAAGCTAACATTGATTGCAAACCCTGATTTGAAAGACTATATAATGGAGAACTCTAGCAACTGGGAAACATAATCCCCACACCTTACGTGTGATACTAGTTGCATATCTAGAGTCGATTCTCCTTTAACCTTTGTTTTATTCTTCTAAACCAGGTTAACGACTTAAAGACTTCATTGGGATTGTGAAGCCAGACCGATACTACTTTTATTGTAGTTGTGTAATCTGATCTTGCCATATATATCGTACGAGTACAATTGTAATAATTGGCTTGAGATTTTTATCTCCGATAGGCAAGATAAAATTAATCACAAACATTTTTGTCTCATCGTTTGTGATTCCACAATATCTTTTTTCGCAATGTCGATTAAGACTATTGTGAGGTGATTGATAATACTGAGTTTTTCTTTGGGAATATAAGTCTAGTTTATCAATTGGTTCATGTTCACCTTGATTTATCAAAAGACGAAACAAAACTCGTAGGTATATTCGTGGTATACGGATTTATCTATTACCGTAAACTTTTTTTTTGTCTGATACAGATTTGTTTATTAAAGTCTTCGACTTTGGGTCGTAGCAACTCTTAGTTGTGGGTGAGATTAACTAAGGGAATCAAGTACGTAGTATCCTGTTGGGAACGGAGGCGTAGGAGCATAACTGTACCTTGGATCAGTGTGAGATTGATTGGGGTTCAACTACAGTCCAGACCGAAGTTATCTTGGAGTAGGCTAGTGTTTGTAGCGGCTTAATACAGTGTATGTTTAATCTGGACTAGGTCCCGGGGTTTTTCTGCATTTGCAGTTTCCTCGTTAACAAAATTCTGGTGTCTGTGTTATTTCTTTTTCTCATTATATTTGTTATATAATTAAAATAATACAGGTTGTGCGTTATTCAATCAATTAGAATATCCGACCTTTTGGTTGTTGATTTAAATTGATTGACACTTGGATATTGGTTTTTGGTACCATCCAAGTTTATCTCTCTTATATTTAAATTGATACTTGCAGTTTGCTTGAGTAAGATTTAAATCGAGAGATAGAGATATAAACTCTTTGATTTACTTTTCTATTGATTGAGTCTATCTGTCTAGTTGATTCTCTAGAAAGTATATTGGTGTTTGTCCATACAGATTGCTAATTCAAAATATTGAGTGTGGTTGTTAGACCCCCGCTTTTTCAATTGGTATCAGAGCAGGCAAACACACTTAAATACCTTATCAGTCTGTGTTTGTAGCGATCTGACTCTATGGACAGAGGTGATATCTTTATTAACGTACCACCAGTCTTCGATGGCTCTAATTACTTATGATGGAAAATTGCTATATGAGCTTTTCTTCAGGCACGTGATTTTCAATCATGGGTATATGTTGTTAATGGCTATGATCCTCATGTTGTGGCAGTTGGAGATGTAAATGTTCCCAGGAATATTGGTGAGTACACCCCTGCCGAGATACTTGCTACAAAGAAAAATTTTGACGGTTTGAATGCAATCATACATTCCATTACCCCAAATCTTTAGCACCAAGTGTCTAATTGCACTAAGTCACAAGAAGCTTTGGATATCTTAGAAACCGTATTCGAAGGTAATACCAGTGAGAAGGAAGCTAGGCTTCAAAACCTTAATTCCGATTGGGACAACCTTCGTATGGAAAATGAAGAAACATTTGATGAGTTTAATCACAAAGTTTCTGAAATTGTTAATGCATCTTTTGCATTGGGTAAGACTATTCCTGAAAAGGACATTGTGATGAAAATTCTCATATCGTTGCCATCTAGATACGATTCTAAGAAGCATGCCATCGTTGAGGGAAATAACCATGATACTCTCTCCATAAATACGCTGGTTGGAAATCTTAAGATCTTTGATCATGAACATTCGTCCAAATCTAAGGATGTCGCGTTCAAATCACTAAAGGACACTAAATTACTTGATAAAAGTAAAAAAGTGTATATCTCTAAAGATGATCACTCTGAGACAGATTCATCAGATGAAGATCTTGACAAATCAGTCTCGATGATCACAAGACAGTTTAGGGATCTTCTATTGAAGAGAAGTAAACGGTTCTCCAGAGATAATCCTAAGGCATCAGTCAAACCTCATAATCGTGTTCCTCCTAAAAATAGGGATATTGATGAAAATGATGATGAGGATATGCCTCAGTGCTTTAAGTGTAAGGGATTAGGTCATTTTTCAAACGAGTGTCCAAATCGTATAAAATACACTGGGAACAAAGTTCTTGAAGCAACTCTTGATGAAACGTCTGACAACTATGATTCTAATAAAGACGAAAAATCAAGTGTTGCACTTCTTGGTGAAAATATTGATTTTGATAATTGTAGCAACACATACATCAATCTTGATATTCTTTCAGAAGATAATCCAACTATTCTGGAAGATAAAGTTGACCCATCTTTTGGAAACTCTGTTTGTAATGTTTCAGGTTCCACCATGTGCCTAGCTGCTTGCACATCTCAAAATCCTGACTTTTATCCTAGTTTGACGTGTTCATATTGTTCGCTAAAAGGTCATGAACTTTGAAGGTGTTACAAGTACAAACACCAACGAAGGCACATCAACAAACTTCAATGAAGATCAAATCATTTAGCAAGGAAGCTTAAACTTGCTCAGAAGACCGCCGTGGTATGTAGGATTTTATCTTCGTCTAGAAGTTAGTTTCCAAGGATATGACTAGACTAGTTGAGAAGAAAGTATGGTCAAGTCATTTTGATAGACAAAAGTCTGTGGATTCCTCTAAAGAGGAAAATGGTGGACAAATTGTTGTTCACCACAATGCAACTTGATTGTGTTGTTTTTGAAATCTTGTCTCATGTACCTGGTTAAAAGAGACAATGATTTTGTATCATTCATGCTTTAGGAAAAGTTTTTTTCTTTTCTTAGATTTTCCTTCTTTTTTTCTTACTTTCGAAAATTCTACTCTTCATAGGGTTGAGAGTTGATCGTGTACGAACCTGTTTAAAGGTTTCGAAACCCTGCATTCATTTTTCCTTCTATATAACCTTCTTATATCCCAAGACTACTTGTTGAGTAATTTGTGATTTCCTCTCACAAACCCATACGTTTATGGATACTCCAAGTATGATGTCTTCTGATGGAAAGGATGTTAATTTGATTGTTAATTCATCAATCATGAAGGAAAAAGAAAAATCTCTGCTAGATCCAATATTGAAAAGAAAAAGAAGGAATATGAGGAAGCCAAGAGCCGTTCCTTCAAATTCTCAGAAGTTTTCTGATGTTCTTGAAGTGTTGAAGGAGATGCTAAAGGAGATTCAACAAATAAAGGCTTTTGTGTATAAGACTCATGAGATTCAGAAGTCCCTGGTTCAACAACATCAGCCAAGAAGGTTTATTGATATAAACTCATACCTTAATGAACCTTATGTTCCAATGGATATTGACGACAAGGAGTTCGGGGACGATAAAGAATTCTTTAAAGGTTTTATTGCCTAGTAAATCTTCTATTTTTCTTGTCTTTGTTTATAAGAATAACTTGAGTTTGGAATAGCCATTATTGTGATTACACATATCTATGTCCAACGTTTTCATCTTCATGTTTTTAGATTTATTGGTTTAAATTCTAAACTTGTTTGGAAGATAATTTTTACAGTATTAATATTTATGATTTTATATATTGCAATATTGTTATGGGATATGTGTGTTTGCGTCCGTAAACTTGATTGTCCCATACCTTGTCAAAAGTAAAGTCGTTCATGAGTTGATATGCTTAAAGGAATGAATTGACTTTTGACAAATACAAAAGTTAAGCCTATTATGTCAATTTTTGATGGAAGATACGTTAAAATCTTTTGTTTTCAAGGATGATGTCTATCATATGTCATTGTGTAAATAGTGATGGAAAATAGAATGAATCCTTATGTATTCCGCAGTAATTGATCTTCCCTGATCCATTTTTTGTGTATTACTGTGAGGCTCCATAATGTGTCTTATGTTGAGCACTAAACAACCAAAGTTGATTATTGTTATGATTAGCTTAGTTGTTGTTCCGTAAGATATTTTATGTCGAGCATATTGAACTAAATTAATCATCTTGTTTAGTTATTTTTTTATGACTCCATAAGTTTTCTTATGTGAGTATAAACAATTAAATTGATTACTCTTGTGATTAGTTTAGTTGTGTATTCCGATTAGATTAATTATGGGTTCTCTTGTGATTTATCTAGTTGACATTTTTAAGTCTCCATAAGTTTACTTGTGTTGAGCATATTTGGTTAAATTAATTATGAGTTCGCTTATGGTTAATTTAATATTTTTGGATTCAAATTCATACTTGTATGTGATTTGTTATGTCCAACGAAATCCTTCCTTTCATTTGAAATTAAGGTCGCTCTTGTTGTTTTTTCGGGAATGACATTATGGGGGAGAGTTCTTAATTGAACTTGTGCTTAATTGCCAAATCTTAATGGGGAGTGCAGCTGTGGAATATTATAGGGGTCATCTTGTATCTTTATAGACTCCTTGATGAATGCATTTATCTTTGGATTTATGATTGCATCTAAATAAGATGATATATACTTATCTTTGGTCATGAAGTCTCTCTTATGGAAATTTCATTAGGATCTCGTTCTTGTATTTGCCAAATTTATTGACAAAAAGGGGGAGAATTAATATGTAGTTCACACTACAAATACATATGGTTTTCGGATTACTATGTAAGAAGGAGTGGTTTCCATGAGAAATGGAGTATTGACTAAGGGGGAGTGACATATCACCATAGTGTTATTGTTGAAGTTGTGATGCAATTGGAATTTGATGTTGTGTAATGATACTATGACACTGTATAACAATGATTGAGAATTCTTGTTTTCTCGTTATTATAGCTATGGATTTTCAACAACGATGATGCTAAACTTAGAACCTTTGGGATCATTAGAGTACTTGGAAGTGAGGAAGATTTCGAGTAATATTGAAGATTAGACATGTGGAATAAGAGATCCAAAGTTTATTTATATTTTTTTTTATTCCATATGTATTGATAGTTTTGTCACTAAAATTGACAAAGGGGGAGATTGTTAGAGCACTGCTCGGTCGAACTCGCATGCGTTCCTATCTCAAGCATGTTTGTCAATGTTAGTGATCAAAACTATAATTCTTGATTTCTAGTCTACTATAGCTAAGGTCTCGGACTAGGATAGAGAGTGTAGTTGAGCTCAAGAACTCCATGGAAATCATCATAAAAGACGAAGGACTACTCAAGGAACTGGTGGATCTTCATCGACTAAAAGGTATGTGGAGACTTGAACTTATCTATTATTCAAAAGTCTGTTTATCTCTTATCTTGAGATAAGAATCGTTTTTTTGTATAGACTAAGATTATACACATTTGGTATTTCGAGTCGAGTATACCTCGCCTATATATTTCTCGAAATATGTGTTGGTAAATCTTTCGCTTTAGCCAAGTTCATCTTTACCTAGTGACAAAAGTCATGTTAAGTTTCAATCACTTTGAAAATTGCTCTGACGAAAAATGGTTTGTGAATAACAACTATATAACATCCTTTGAGAATGTTTCAATGATTGAAATAAGAGTTTAGATAATATAACCAATGGAGGATATAAGCATTATTGTGGAAACACATATGTGTATAAATCCTTATTCCTTGAACCAAAGTTTGCGAACTTTGTTGATCAAGAGAACCGGAGAAGTGCGTGAGCTTCAGTCCGCGAACTGGCGAAGTTCTCAAACCCGAGAATTTCTATTGGAGTTTATGAACTCCATCTGCGAACTTAAGTCCGCGAACTTGAGTAGGTTATGTCTAAAAATGATGTTTGCGAACTTATCTTTATAAACTATAAGGAATGTTATTGCAAACCGTGGCTATATAGTTCATTAACCGATTCGAGCGAATCAAATAGTTTTTGCTTCAATTGTGTCTTGTATAGTACATGAGATTTCCTTGCAATTGAACAACTCTCTAACTAGTTCATTTGAGTCATTTGAACTAGTTATAGTGAAGAAGAATATGGTTGATATGAAAGTTATCATATGGCTAACCATTTGGTTAACTATTGTTGAACCAACTAATGTACAAGTTTGGGTACAGTTTTCACAAGCCTACAAACGTGCATTTCATGTGTGTATAACAAGCTATGTTTACGATCTAACGGTTGATAAATATTAGCTTGAAACTAATCAGGTTTTCATCTAATGGTGAATATTGAATGCTTTGTTACTAAATTAACATTGATTGCAAACCCTGATTTGAAAGACTATATAATGGAGAACTCTAGCAAATGGGAAACCTAATCCCCACACCTTTCGTGTGATACTAGTTGCATAGATAGAGTCGATTCTCCTTTAACCTTTGGTTTATTCTTCTAAACCAGGTTAACGACTTAAAGACTTCATTAGGATTGTGAAGCCAGACCAATACTACTTTTATTTTAGTTGTGTGATATGATCTTGATGTTTCTATCATACGAGTACAATTGTAATAATTAACTTGAGATTTCTATCTCCGATAGGCAAGATAAAAAGTAATCACAAACATCTGTGTATCATCGTTTGTGATTCCACAATATCTTTTTTCGCTGCGTCGATTAAGACTATTGTGAGGTGATTGATAATACTAAGTTGTTCTTCGGGAATATAAGTCTGGTTTATCAATTTGTTCCTGTTCACCTTGATTTATCAAAAGACGGAACAAAACTCGTAGGTATATTCGTGGGAGACGGATTTATCTATTACCGTAGAATTTTCTATGTGATACAGATTTGTTTATTAAATTCTTAGACTTTGGGTCATAACAACTCTTAGTTGTGGGTGAGATAAGCTAAGGGAATCAAGTACGTAGTATCCTGCTGGGATCAGAGGCGTAGGAGCATAAAGGTACCTTGGATCAGTGTGAGATTGATTGGGGTTCAACTACAGTCCATACAGAAGTTAACTTGGAGTAGGCTAGTGTTTGTAGCGGCTTAATACAGTGTATGTTTAATCTGGACTAGGTCCCGGTTTTTTTTTGCATTTGCGGTTTCCTCGTTAACAAAATTCTGGTGTCTGTGTTATTTCTTTTCCGCATTATATTTGTTATATAATTGAAATAATATAGGTTGTGCGTTATTCAATCAATTATAATATTCGACCTTTTGGTTGTTGATTTAAATTTATTGACACTTGGATATTGGTCTTTGGTACCATCCAAGTTTATCTCTCTTGTATTTAAATTGAGACTCGCAGTTTGCTTGAGTAAGATTTAAATCGAGAGATAGAGATATAAACTTTTTGATATACTTTTCTATTGATTGAGTCTAACTGTATAGTTTATTCTCTAGAAAGTATATTGGAGTTTGTCTATACAGATTGCTAATTTGAAATATTGGGTGTGGTTGTTAGACCCCTGCTTTTTCAAACAATACTTAGACTCATCGTTAATCAAGTCAACAACTAACTAATTAAATATACGTCTGCCTTGCAGACTCCACAATCATGAGACATCAATCATGTCACATGTGGGGATATTAATTAGGTTTTTTGTCTGGAGGCCTATGGCACATGTGTTCATCCACGATGGGAAATGTGAGTAATTCTTGCAATCAGTTGAGGGAGTTAGCAAAGTAGTGGGTGAACAATCAACCAAGTCTCTGCACGACCTAGAACTAGTTTAACCACGACTTCCACTTTTCCACTCTTTCACTCAAGCAACCGTCACACTTACTGGAGATTAATATGTTTACATTCCGGAAATATAAATAAGTTTATGAATTCATGATTAAAGGAGATCGAACAATCTATCAATCTCAGATATACGAGAATTATCATAAGATTTCTCATCTGACTAATCACTCTCAACTGAGTAGAATTCAATATTATTCGAACCTAGTAGTTCATTTGCAGAAACTAACAACATATTCACAATCCTTGATCACCATTGATCTTACACACTTCTCAGCTTCCCTTCTACAGATAGACCCTCTTTACACTTTGTGATCGAATTGACTCTGGAACATCCATTATCATGGTTTAATCCGGAGTCCTACATATTGATCTCTCAAGCTCAAAGCACTCCCGTGCTTGAGTCCTACATATTGATCTCTCGAGCTCAAAGAACTCCCATGTAGTACATCTGTTTGAGGTTAAGAAGTTTGATCGGTCGAGGAGTCCCGTCCGCACGGTCGTCTCTTCACTTTCCTAAAAAATCAGCGAATCGTTTTGCCTCATCAACAGATTGACGACCTTAGTGGGAGATCATTCTCTCGGTTGCATCCCAATTTTCACAAAGATGGTTGGTCTTAGGTCTGATTCAACTACCTCATATCCCGGTCAGAGTCTTTCGAACGGTGAATCTCCTCATGTTCACTCGAACGACTCTGGTAATAATCATCATTCATACTTTACTACTCCATTCCTCTCTATTGATGCATTCGATGGGATAATTTTTTCATTGGCTGAACTATCCCGGAGACAAGCAATCTTGGCAAGAAATGTAGAACGATTGAAGGGAGCAGTCGATAATCTGTTCAAATGCATGATGGATTTGACAAGAATTTTGGGAGCTCAAGTGGTGGAACGTTCATCTCCTGACACTACTGATGCTCATACTCAAGCCAACAGTTTCACTACTTATGAGAAGCTCGTGATCAGGAAGTTACACACTTGATCAAAATTTTATGTGAACTCCTTCACTTCTCTAGGGATCAGCGTAAGAATATGTTTTCTTCACTCAACCAAATATCATCTGACATGCAAATAGCTCCATCATCTCTAGCAGTTGAAGAGGTGTCCATGACGTCTGAACATTTGGTAAACAACATCACTTTCACTGAAGAATAATGAATAGCAGAAGAAGGACATAACCGTTCCTTGCACGTGACTGCCTTTATCAAAGGCTCTAAATTCAGGAGAGCTCTTGTTGATATGGGCGCTTCTACCAATCTCATTTCTATGAAGATGAAAAAGCGTGGGTCTAACAACCACACCCAATATTTTGCTTAGCAATCTGTATGGACAAACTCCAATATAATTACAAGAGAATCAACTAGACAGTTAGACTCAATCAATGGAAATATATCCAAGAGTTGTATCTCTGTTTCACAATGTAATCAGCAAATTAAACATATAGAAATCCGTGAGCCTGATTATTATGTGAAACAACTTGAATGGTACCAAAGACTAATGTTCAAGTGTCAACCAATATAATCAAAAACCAAAGGTTAGATTCTCTAATTGATATATCTACGCACAACCTGTGATATTTCTATTATATAACAAAATATAATGCGGAAAAGAAATAACACAGACACCAGAAATTTTATTAACGAGGAAACCGCAAATGCAAAAAAAAAACCCGGGACCTAGTCCAGATTTGAACACCACACTGTATTAAGCCGCTACAGACACTAGCCTACTACAAGTTAACTTCAGACTGGAATATAGTTGAGCCCTAATCAATCTCACACTGATCAAGGTACAGTTGCGCTCCTTACGTCTCTGAATCCCAATAGAACTCTACGCACTTGATTCCCTTAGCTGATCTCACCCACAACTAAGAGTTGTTACGACCCAAATTCGAAGACTTGATAAACAAATCTGTCTCACACAGAAAAGTCTATTGTATAGATAAATCTGTCCCCACAGATAAACCTATGAGTTTTGTTACGTCTTTTGATAAATTAAGGTGAACAGGAACCAATTGATACACCGGACTTATATTCCCGAAGAACAACCTAGTAATATCAATCACCTCACAATAGTCTTAATCGTATGGTAGCGAAACAAGATATTGTGGAATCACAAACGATGATACGAAGATGTTTGTGATTACTTTTTATCTTGCTTATCGGATAATAAATCTCGAGCCAATTAAAGAAGATAGTACTCAATACGATAGAAGATGCAAGATCAAATCACGCAACTACAAAGAAAATAGTTAGGTCTGGCTTCACAATCCAAATGAATTCTTTAAGTCGTTAACCTACAGGGTTTCGTGAAAAACTTAAGGTTAAAGGAGAATCGACTCTAGTCGCAACTAGTATCACACAGAAGGTGTGGGGATCAAGTTTCCCATCTTCTAGAGTTCTCCTTTATATAGTCTTCAAAACAAGGTTTGCAATCAATGTTACCTTGGTAACAAAGCATTCAATATTCATCATTAGATGAAAACCTTATTAGACTTAAGCTAATATATTTCAACTGTTATATCGAACTCATCTTTTTATACACAAATGAAATGTACCTTCATTTAGATATGAGTAACCGTACCTAAACGTGTACACCTTGTTGGCTCAATAATAGTTAACCGAGGTTAGCCGTATGAACACTTTCATATCAACCTTACTCATCTTAACCATAACTAGTTCAAATGACTCAAATAAAACTAGTTTTAGAGTTATTCAATTGTTGATATTCTCATAGAAGTATACAAGACATAATTGAAGCAAAATCGATTTTGATTCACTCGAATCAAGTCATGAACATTATAGCCACGGTTTTCAAAAGATTGCATTCCTTATTATATAAATGTATAGTTCGTGAACAAACCGATTTTAGAACATCATCTACTTAGGTATGACTGCGGGCAAGTTTAGGTTTTGCTAGTACCCGAACTGGTACGCATACCTAATCAATATCCAAACTCAACACAAATTCCTAGAGCTGAACCTTACGCCAGTACGCATACCGGTTTGTATACCAGGTTCCCGGACTTCCTCAAACCACCAAGTACGCATACGCATATGCATACCATGGTTCCCGGACATGGATTACATATATACAAGTACACATAATACGTTTAAATCCATTTGTTTTAAACTCTATTTCAATATTGAAACATTCTTAGAGGATGACAATAATTGTTTTCACTAACTATTAGCATCAAAGCCATTTTCAAGTGATTGACATAATCAATATGAAACATTCCGAGTCTACATCAAACGAGATATTACAAGGCGATTTTCATATGATCATCTTTTGACTTTCGTCAAGAGTATAAGATGAACTTGGTTGAAGCAAAAGCTTACCAACACATATTTCGAGAAATATGTAAGCGAGTTAAACTCAGCTCGAAATATCAAATGTACATAATATAAGTCTATATAACTATATGACTTTTGTCTCAAATAAAAGATAAAGTAGATAGAATTTTGATTGATAGATGAGTTCAAGTTTCCACATAACTTTTGTTGATGAAGTTCCACAAGATCTCCTTAGTAGTTCTTCGTCTTCAATTGATGAACGTCGTGAAGTCTAAAGCTCAAATACACTTTCTATCATAATCCGAGACTTAGTTATAAGTAGACTAGACATCAAGACTTATAGTTTTAGAAACTAAACTTGACAACAAACTTGAGATAGAAATGCTTGTGAGTTCGACCGAGCAGTGCTCTAACAGAAGACTCTCAAAGAAGCCGAAGTCCCACAAAGTCAAATTATTCATCATCCTATACTGATGACGGGTTCTGGAGGAAGTCAGAGCCATATATATGGGTATGCCTATGTTGATCTGAAAGTGTGACCTATCCAATCGACGGACAAGTTTCATATGATTAAGAAAGATCTTGATTATCATATGATACTCGGACGCCTATGGATTCATGATAACAAGGTTGTTCCCTCGACTTATCACCACTGTATGAAAGATTTTCTGAACAACAAGATAATCTGCATTGCAACCTCAACATATTCTTATGCTCCAGTTTATGATGCTGAGTTCCTCGAACCACCAAGAAGCATCCCTGAACCTCCAAGCAAGATCTATAATACTCCGCTCCTTGGATGGAAGTCCATCGAGAAAGATGCTGACAAATCATCATCTTCAACAGATGATGCTAAACCGCTCAAACCACCTGCCAGACCACTCAAGTGTCACTAGGATCAAGCCACAACTCGGAAGGAATCTAACTTTATAACCAACTATGATGTGGAAGGAATAATCATTTACCTCCGACGAAGAGATTTGCAATTAACAGAGAAGGTTGATGAAAAGTCTCACCGCCCTGAAGAGTCATGTCAGAGCGAACAACCGCCCGACGAAAAAATTCAAGATGCCCCACGGTAATTGCAAGATGGCACAGATTCCACCACTGATGATATTAAGAGAATTAACATTGGAACGGAGGAAGAGTCAAGACCAATCTTAATCAGTTCCTCATTGTCACCATAGGAACGAAAAGGACTTATAAGCCCGTTGAAAAAATATCAGGATATTTTTGGTTGGACGTACGAGGAAATGCCCGGCCTCGAGGACAAGTTGGTCACGCATCACTTGCACATAACTCCCGTCTCCAAACCTGTCAAATAACTGCCCAGGTAGTTCAGACATGAAGTCGGGGAACAAATTAAAACGGAATTTTAGAAACTACTAGCAGCAGAATTCATCAAGCCCATTCAACATACGACATAACTGGCGAACGTTGTCCTAGCCAAGAAGAAGAATTGCCAGCTTAGATGTTGTACGGATTTCGGGAACCTGAATAAATGCTGCTCGAAGGATGACTTTTCCTTACCCAACATTGATATGCTTGTCGATGCAACCAGTGGTCATGGCATGTTCTCATTTGTGGATGGTTACAGTGGCCAAAACCAGATCAAAATGTATGAGCACGATGCTAACAAGACTGCATTTCGAATGCCCGTTGGGAACTTTCATTACACGTTGATGCATTTTAGATTGAGGAATGCAGGTGCCACCTATCAACGATGAATGACTGCTATTTTTCATGATATGATGGATAAACAAGTAGAATACTATGTCTATGATGTGGTTGCCAAATCAAAAACTCGATCATCCCACCTAGATTTATTGAGACAAGTCTTCGAAAGATAAAGAGAATATAAATTGAAGATGAATCTCATGAAATGTGCATTTGGTGTTTCTTCTGGGAAATTTTCGGGGTTCCAAGTCGCATCAGAAGAAATCAAGGTCGACCCAGAAAAGACCAAAGTTATTACCACCATGCCTCCTCCACGTATCGGTGAAAGAGCTTCAGAGATTTATGGGAAAATTAAATTACATCCGACGTTTTATTCTAGGATTGGCTCAACTTATTGCTTCGTTCACTCCTCTACTGAAGAGGGGGCAAATTTTGTATGTAAGACTGTCCAATAAGATATTTTTCAAAGGATCCAACAAATACTATTATCACCCCTTGTCATGAAATTTCCGATGCAAGGATGACCGTTGATATTGTACACAACTTCCATTGATGTTGTTATTGGGGTTCTCCTTGATTAGGAAGACGAAGAAGGCGTCGAACGTCCGATCTACTACTTTAGCCGTACGATAAGAGACGTTGAACTCTGATACCCTAAAGCTATAAGGGAGTGCCTAGTATTGGTTCATGCGATCCAGAATTTCCTACATTATTTACTGTCCAACAGAGTCGTACTCGTTGCTAAAGTTGATCCTATAAAATTCTTACTGACAAAGCCAGCCTTGATAGGGAGACCTGCAAAATGGTTACTTCAAATGTCAGAGTTCGACATAACGTGTGTCTCACCCAAAGAAACTAAGTTCTAAGAAGTTACAGACTTACTCGCTACCTTTCCAGGGGAAGACATCACAATGCTACATGAAGATGTGTCCGGTGAGTTTCCAAAAATTTCAGTCGTTAAAAAAGAAACATGGTTATTATACTTTGATGGATCCACCACTCTTAACAATGATATGGCGAAGCGGGCGTGGTGTTGGTATCTACGTCCGATGAAGTCTTTTCAGACTTGTTCTAGATGGATTTCTATTGCACCAACAATTTAGCAGAATACGAAGATTTCTTGTTAGAACTGTTCTTGGCCAAGCAAGCAGGAAAAATACACCTGGAGATAAGAGGAAACTCCAAGCTATTGGTCAATCAGATGAATATTGTATACTCTCTCAAAGAAGTAACACTTGCTCCATTCAGAGCTGAAGCACAACGACTATTATCCCATTTTGCCAATGCAACAATCATCCATACATGTTGTACCAACAATAGGAATGCTGACTGCTTGGCAACTCTTGCTTCCATACTACAATTTGAAGGAGCAAAGAAGTCTATCACTGTATAAAGATGTCCCATATCATCCACCTGGCTTACTCAAATTGAAGATGCTCAAGCAAGCGATTGGCGGGCACCCATAATTCATGAACTAAGCAGTTCTCTTACAGAAGGAAAAATTATCCTCAAGGAATTAAAGAACTTTTTTACGCTACACGGGGCATTATATCGTCGCAATCCTTATGGATCTCTGTCACGGTGCCTTGGAGATGAAGAAGCGAACGAGCAACTCAAGTGCATACATGAGGAAATATGCGGATAAAATTTGGTGGTTACACTTTACAAAAAGCTCCAGAGGCTTGGGTACTATTGTCCCTCCATGGAGGCTCAGTCGAGAATGTTGCAAGGATCTTATCCCAATTGTCAGACACCACCTCATCGTTTGGAATATCTAAAAATCCACCACACTGAGGACTAGAGGGAACCTTACATCAAATACCTTCGCTACAATGATTTTCCATCAGAGAAGAAAGGAGTGATCAATATCGTCCAGAGGGCGAAATGGTTTGACTATCTGGAAGGAATTTTATATCGCAAAAGTTTTGGTAGGAACCTACTAAGGTGCTTGGCCAAACATGAAATCCCAACAGTCCTGAAGGAAATGCACGAAGGAGAACATTAAGAAAAGAGGAAATTATTTCTCCAGATCCATGAGAAATATTATTGGTCGACCATGGAAGACGATGCAGCTGCCTACGTTCATAAATGTCATCAGTGTCAAATCCATGGTAACCTCATTCATACTTCTTGTATCCCATTAAATTATGTGAGTAGTCCATGGCCTTTCTATAACTGAATACCATCGGAAAAATCAATCCAGCGTCTTCGAAGTAGCGTGAATACATTGTCACAACAACTGAGTATTTCACCAAATAGGTTGAAGTTATCCCTCTTCGGAGCACCACTAGAGTCACGATTACAGCATTTATCAAGGAATACATCATATGTAGATTCGGCGTTCCTAAACATATAACCACAAATAATGGAACTCCTTTTGCCAACAGACATGTGGAAAAATTACTCGAGGAATATGGTATCAAACAAATTTTATTTACACCGTACTATCCCCAAGGAAACAGACAAGCGGAGAGTACCAACAAGACTTTGATCCGGATTCTCAGTCGAACGGTTCATGATAATCCTCGAACGTGGCATGAACAACAACCTATGGATTTATGGGATTATCGAACTGCACCTAGAAGCTCAATCGGGACCTCACCATACTTCCTCATCTGTGGTGTTGATGCCCATTCTCCCATCCGAGATCAAGATCCCTTCAGCAAGGATTGCAACAGCCAGTGAAGTGCAATGGGATGAAGTTGAAGTGTCTAATTCAAGGATTGTTGAATTGGACATGCTCGAGACAAGGAGGGACAAGGTAGAAAAATATGTGGAATCTTACAAACAAAGGATTTCCAAGGCATACAACAAAATGGTAAGACCTCGAACATTCCAAGTAAGAGATTTGGTTCTAAGAACAGCAAAGCATATTCAACAAGACATGTCTGCTCCCAAGTTCTCTTCAAAATGGGAAGGGCCGTACGTAATCATCAAGGAAGTATCCAGTGGGTATCACAAAATCATGTATGTTAATGGAGGAGTGGAAGGAAACATAATCAACGACAAGTGCCTCAAAGCATATTATGCTTGAATGATCAGTAAACAATTACTTTAATTTCAAAATGTAATTTCCATTCCTTCAAATAGCATGCAATATGCTCATTCGTTCAAAATTCAAAATAGATTTCATTAATCTAATAGAAAAAGTTCCTTCATCAATCAATCATCCTACTTTATTCAAAAACAAGTCTTGAACTTACAGAAGAAAGAATCTCAAACGCTCACTCAGAGCAAACCGTCCAACAACAAATAATTTTTACTGAAAGCCATTTCAAGCCTCTTCTGAAAGTTTCCAGTCTTCACTTTCACATCCTGGATAACCTTCTCAACCCTTACTGACTCCAGTGCGAGCGCTTTCTCCTCTTCCATGATAGCAGTTGAAGCAAAAATAATATTAGCAGCGACAATCGCTCTATCAATCTTGATGACCTCAAGCCGACAACGGAGCCAACCTACATTAAATATCAATGTCTCGTAATTCGAGATCATGTCATCCCATCAATGAAGCTCTTTGTTCTTGATATCACGTAAGTTCTTCTTGTTCGTTTCAGTCCAGCAACAGTAGTCAGAAGAGTTGGCAGAAAATTCCTCCACAATTAGGTAGTGGCAATATGCTCGTACTTCCTCCAGATCCTGGTGTAGAGATACCCAACACTTGGGCACGATGAAGCCACCAACGAGTTGATTTTCCGAGCAAGAATTTTCTATGGGAAGGTCAAATGGGAGTCCAGCTGTCGGGTACTCACGGATAGGAGCTCCCAAATTAGCGTCTGAAGAGACCGAATCATTGCCAGTATGATCATCATCAATTGCAGTCGCATACTTTCTATATCTTCTCTTCTCAACACCAACAATGTGAACATCAACCTGCGACGACATCTAGTTTCAATAAAGGCTTGGATAATTGCTCAAATAAATCTCTGATTGAAAATAAACTTACAGATGTTCAGGCGTCCGTAAGAGCGGATTTGAAATGAGCAGGTGCCTTCACAGTCCGTTTAGGTCTTAAGTTATAAGGAGTAGATGAAAATCGGTCATCATAATTCATCTGCAACAAATATTCATAATCAGCTATTGAGTACACAATGAAAAGAAAGAGAAAGAGTATTTCATATCAGATTAGGAGTTTCACTTTCTCGTTTCGACAAAGATAAACTTTGGGAAAATGAACTGCTGTTAGACATGCTGTTATGAGGTATGATTATGATCGAAATTTCTTATGTGCAGTTAAACTTAATAATGGAAGAAGGTGTATTTGTGTAAATGGAAAACCCT
This sequence comes from Papaver bracteatum, assembly GCA_023529315.1. Classification (NCBI taxonomy): domain Eukaryota; kingdom Viridiplantae; phylum Streptophyta; class Magnoliopsida; order Ranunculales; family Papaveraceae; genus Papaver; species Papaver bracteatum. The sequence continues at coordinate 1,081,736 of JAJJWX010002346.1, read as the reverse complement.
AAGTCTTGAAGGTCAATACATAAGACACGGTAGATACTTATCCTCTACAAATGGTCAAATCAGTTGCAATTTATACTGAAACTCTAAATATCAAATGAGATTATGTCGGCGACGCGGAAGAAAGGTAATAATACTGGGGACTGGCAGTTCATAACCATGACCAGATGCGGTCAACAATCAGTACCTTGACTTGGAATTGATCATCCATGCATATCATATGTTTTCCTGGATCGCACGTGCAATCACACTTCAGAGAATCATGATCAACTTTTGCACGCATGATCATTGGTCCACCTCATTTAATTGAATGCATAAGAAAATCAAGCAGAAAATATAATAAAGGATTGTCGATTTTAAAATAATTCCTGATGTATGCCGTCAAGCTGCTCAAACGATCAAAATAACATCTACTTCAACGAGAAGTAAAATAATCGACTAGTTAGGAAGATTGCAGGCGAGATTAATCATCAAATTCATCGGATCCATCATCGTCTTCTCGATCATCATCCGTGGAATCTTCTTCAAGCTCTTCCTCGGAATCATCGTCAGAATCCTTACTGGGAACTTCTTCCAATTGGTCTTAAGGATCATCATGGAGTTCGACCCCTCGCCAACTGGGCTAATCCCGTCGGTTCGCCTACCTCGCCAACTGGACATGCTCTAACCGCTTCTATCCTCTCGTCTTTGAAGGACCTTTTCACAAAGGAAACAAAAAACTGAAAATATCATAGAGAGAGAACCAAAAGTACAGCTGTACCGGTTCTGTAATATGGATCCTCAATGAGATTGAGAGGTAGATAGAGAGAGATCAACTTCGAGTGGAAGTGACAAATTAGACAATTATTCATCAGTAGACTTATCCAATCACAACGTAGCAGAATCTAAATCTCCTCCAACCCTTATAGCCACTGACTTGGGCTTCCAAAATCTCCTCCACCCAATTTCATCATCCTACCTTTCTCTTTCTTTTCTTTTCTTACATTTCATTACTAATCTTACTACATTATACCTCACAGCACTCAAAAGAAAAAGAAGAACACCCATTAATTAACCTAGTCATGGCAGCTGCACTCACTGCTGCTGTATCTATTCCAGCATCCAATTCATCGTCTCTCCAAACCAGAACTTCTATTTCTTCCTCGGAACGAATCAGCTTCAACAAGGTACAATTGAACACATTTGGTTTCTTTTCTTTTAGATATGCCACAATTGAACACATTCACATTCCAAAATCATGCACTTTATTAATTGTATTATGTGTAGAGCTGTTTGTATTCTAGGAATGGCTGTGCCAGCAGAAGGGTGTTTTCTATCAAAGCCGAGGTTACTACGGACACTACTCCACCTGCCAAAGTAGAGAAGATTTCAAAGAAGTATGAAGAAGGTGTTGTTGTTAACAAGTTCAAACCCAAGAACCCTTTCACTGGCAAAGTCCTTCTCAACACCAAGATCACAGCTGATGACGCTCCAGGAGAAACCTGGCACATGGTCTTCCATACAGACGGTAATTTGCTTTATTTTGTTTTTCGTGCAGATTAATCTGTACAAGTGATTTAATATTTGTTGTAAATGACAACAGTGTATGATTTTCTCTGTTACATATATATAGGTGAGGTTCCATACAGAGAAGGACAATCTATTGGTATTATTCCGGAGGGTATTGACAAAAACGGAAAGCCACACAAGCTGAGATTATACTCAATTGCCAGTAGTGCTCTTGGGGATCTTGGAGACTCCAAAACTGTAATATCAATCTTTCACACTCTGTACATTTTTGTATTTAAACTTTTGAAGTTGCATTAAACCTTCATTTATGTAGCTAATGATACTGTAGCTCATGGTAGAAGTTCTTCTGATTGGTATGTAGGTTTCTCTTTGTGTCAAAAGGCTGGTGTACACCAACGACCAAGGCGAAGAAGTCAAGGGAGTCTGCTCTAATTTCCTATGTGAGCTTTCATGATATCTATAGATATGGTTGCATTTAATTCAGTCTGTAGCAGAATTGTAACTGCACATGTACTCTCAATAACCAGCTGGTCTAACTATTCAAACAACTATCTCAGGTGATCTGCAACCAGGGAGTGAGGTGAAGATTACTGGACCTGTTGGAAAAGAAATGCTTATGCCCAAAGACCCCAATGCCACCATTATTATGGTGATCCTCTGAATAGTTAAAATGGTGTCACGGTTTCGAATTACTAGTACAATATAATATCAATTGGACATAACATCTTTAAGTCCTCATGCTCCTATTATCTTGCTTGACAAGTCATCTTTTAGTTGCATAATAACGGTTGTTTTCATATTTTCTTTGTAGCTTGCAACAGGTACAGGTATAGCTCCTTTCCGTTCATTCTTGTGGAAAATGTTCTTCGAGAAGCACGAAGACTACAAGGTATACTATGAGTGTGCCTGCCCAGTAAAACTAAAATATGAAAGTTTCGATTAAAGAATTCATGTCAGTAACAATTTGATTGAGTAGGCTTCTCGAAAATGTTTTGAAATCAGAGACCATCATGAATGTAGGTGAACCTGAATTTTTGCTGCGATCAAGCCACATTGTAACTGTAAACTGGCATTATCCTTATGAACTAGCTGCGCACTATCTTACTTTTTATATATGTTATAGAGATTTCCAGTGAACTTCTTTGCTCACGGCTTTATGGTGTTCTGCAGTTCAATGGACTAGCTTGGCTCTTCTTGGGTGTTCCCACAAGCAGTTCTCTACTTTACCAGCAGGTATTTCAATTTCATGTAGCCGTAATTTCTTTGTTTGTGCAGTTGTTATTTATCCATTTTAATATGATTGGGTTGCTAACCAAATTCTATTATTTTTTCACAGGAATTTCAGAAGATGGTGGAAAAGGCCCCAGAAAATTTCAGGCTGGACTATGCAGTGAGCAGAGAGCAAACAAATGAGAAGGGAGAGAAGATGTACATTCAGACCAGAATGGCACAGTACGCTGAGGAGCTATGGGAGTTACTCAAGAAGGATAACACCTTCATTTACATGTGCGGGCTGAAGGGAATGGAGAAGGGTATTGATGATATAATGGATTTGTTGGCTGCTAGAGATGGTAGGTAGCATTTGGTTTAAATATCAGACACATACACAAAAAACAAAACTATTCAAACTCTGGCGTTTTCTTTTGCAGGTATTGTCTGGACCGACTTCAAAAAGTCATTGAAGAAGGCTGGGCAATGGAATGTTGAAGTGTATTGATTGAATATCCCAGCATCTCTTCACAAGAACCTCCTTGCATCGATCCCTCTATAACTTTGTATGTTTTATGTAGATAGGTAGTTATTTCTTTGGCAAAATCCGTATTAAATTTCATATAGTCAGAACTGAGAAACCAATTCTACCTGTTGCACGAATTGTCAACTTCTTTTCTTGATATATATGCTATTTCAATTTTTTTTGCTTCCCAGAGACTCATTGATACTGTCTGCTTTTTGAACAAAAAACAAGCTGAATGAGGTCTGTTTACTAATGAGGAAGATTATCAAAAGCAAGCAGACTAAATTCAGGCTGGACTTAAGATGATAATAAGACAAGTTGAATTATCTCAGCATTCATTAACAAGTTGAACTAATCTACCAGCTCGTTCTGTTGGGAGAACTGGAAGCGAAAGAATTCAATCACGGGGGTAATCCAATTGTTGGATTCTAAAGAATTCTATTGAAATCCTAAAAATTCATGTTCGGTTGAGATAATTTAATTATCTTCGTTTCTACCCCGGAATCCAACTCTATTGCATTATTAGACAAATGCAATGGAAATCTACTATTTTTGAGGGAACTGGATTACTAGGAATCAAAACTCTTTAATTACAAAAAGTTCATTACGGTTCAAAGAATTGGGTGCATTCCCTGGGAATTGGATTACCCGGCATCCAATTTCTTGAAACGAACATGTTGTACAATTTATACAAATGTCCCCACGATGATAACGCAATACCATCTTGCATAATTTACTTACAGCTACCTATTCATGCGACAACCAAGTTCAAAAACCTTTATCAACCACTTGATTAAACTTGTCGAAGTTCAAGTTGTGTAGTTCGTAGTATGTAGACTTTTGTATCAATTTATATGCAAGTCGCGCTTCCTATCTTTTGGCGAACACAATGTTGGGCGAAATGATCAAAAAGAAGAAAAATCAAATAGAGATGAGTTATTGATACTTAGCTCCTTTGTAAAGGAGGTGACTGATACGGATGAGCTCCCCAAATTTCCGCAACAGCAACATGGAAATACTTTGTAAAAACAGAGAGAGTCACGTGTTTAACACGCTCTCCTTAAGACATTAACGCCCTGCTACACTTAAGATTGGTGTTATAACCCTCACAGAAAGGATGTCTCCAGGTTTAAACACCCTACTACACCTACTACTAGCATATGTAGTAAATGCTCAACTTGAGTTTGGCAACTCCGAAAAGACCGACAAGAAAAATTACGAAAGCTTAAGAAAACAAATAGAAAAATATTTTCATTAGGTCTCTTTAGAAAATATAGAGAAACCCTTTTCTTTGGATTTCAATAAGTTGATAAAAGCTTGTTTATACAATCTTCTGTTGCAGCTTAAGGACTATTCCTATGCACATGCCATAAAAATGGTGTTTGGCATGCCAGGTGGCATGCCAAACCATTTGTGCCACTAGTCGATATTCTTAGCGTACAATTAGGGATGTTTCCCTCTCGACTTTGGATCTTAGCACCCAAAGTCTGTCTGTACAAACGATCTAGCACAAAGACTCCTAAATCCATCCCGAGCCTTTTCTTCCACCTCTCCCCGATCTCTTCAAATCGCAACTTAGAGCATTCATAGTTACACTATATACCTTGCATTTTCTTTCAATCTTCTTAGACCTGAGATAGATGCTGCTAATTCAACAAGAAGCTGATGCCCCAAGACATTAGGAGCATAAAAGATCCAAACAGAGAAGAAGATAGCAAAAGCTACTTTATCATATCCCATCCGAGAGTCAAAATCTGATTACAGAAAGCAATCCACCATAGATTAAGATTGTGGTCGAAGCCAACAACTCTGAGATAGAAGACTGAACAATAACTAATTTTATCGACAGCGATAAAGTCATTATCGTTGTCGATATTGTGAATATCGCTTGTTTAAATTAATAACGCTGGCGATACAATGGTTATCGCCAAGTAGTTATTCTGCAACGGCTAGGTCCCCTTATGGTTCCTATATATACGCCATTTTACCTCGACAGAAAACTCACACCTGCTTCTAAAGATATTACTCTTTTATTCTCAATTTTAAGCTTCATTACAATATCGAGATCCAATGAAGAAATGGATATTATTATGAATAGGTTCAGGTTACAGCAAGAAAGTTATCGTATGAGGTTGCAAGAAATTGACGAAGAGGAAGAGGAAGATGAAGATGATAAACTAATCAAAATTTTGATGCTTGTACATGCGGGTCAAATACCAAGAGTTCCAGAGCCCAAAGAAGTATTATCAAGAAGATATACGTATCGAGGGAGGGAATTTTACCATCAGAAGCTCATGCACGATTATTTTCTTCCCAATTGTGTGTACTCTGATCGATATTTTCAAGGTTGATTCCGCATGCCTCGTCATCTGGTGAAAAATATTATTGAAGAGCTTTGTCGAGTGGAACCTCAATTAAATTATCAGTTTGATGCACTGGATATTAGAGGTCATAGTCCCGAACAAAAAGTTACTTCGGCTTTAAGGATTCTAGGTTATGGCACTCCAGCGGATGCGAATGATGAGTACCTTCGTATGGGTAAAACAACTTCTTACACTTACCTTTCATTGTTCTGTGAAGTAGTGATTAATCATTTTGGTCCAACATATTTACGAAAACCAACCGACGAAGATGTTAGACAAATATTAAGGGAGAATGAGGAAAGGGGATTCCCAGGAATGCTAGGTAGTCTCGATTGTATGCATTGGGTATGGCATGGATGCCCTGTTTATTGGGTTGGTCAATATAAAGGTCATTATCCAAAACCAACAGTTATCCTAGAGTCCGTCGCATTTATTATTGGATATGGCACGCTTTTTTTGGTCTTCCGGGTTCACAAAATGATATTAATGTTTTGCACAAGTCGCTTCTGTTTGAAGATTTGAAGTATGGAATTTCTCCATCTGTCCGTTTTATGATCAACGGCAATCAGTACACTCATGTATATTATCTTGCGGATGGTATCTACCCAAAATGGTCCACCTTGATTCAATGCTACCGTCAGCCTCCTGCTGGTGCATTGGGCCGTTCATACCGATTTTTTAACGATGCCCAAGTGGCACTGAGGAAGGATGTGGAACGCGCTTTTGGAATTTTGAAGAGGAAGTTCGCTATCATTTGTGGCCCATATCGTGGGTTGAGTCCTCGTGAAATGCATAAGACTATGCTCACTTGCATAATTCTTCATAACATGGAAATTCAGGAAACCCGACGTGATTCAGATTGGATTAACTATGATGATGAAGATTTGAGGCCGGAAATTCGACCTGAAAGAGGCCTCCCTGCAAGGAATTATGGTCAAATGACTAACTACATTCAGAACCGTAATTTGTATGACCAGTTAAGAGATGATCTGAGATTGAATCTTTGGGCAGAGCATGGAAGATGATTTTATGTATTTTTCTTCAGTTTAAGTTATGTTATTTATTTTTAATTTTTTAGCTTAATTCTAAGTTATGTTATATTATTTTTCTAATTAATTAGAATGTTATAATAAACTTCGACATTTTATTTCAAAGTCATGATAAACTTCAACATTTCATTTCAAACTAATATTAATTGGAATGCATAAACATATCAAATTAAAGCTAAAACTAAAACATTAATCATGTAGAGGAATTATTTCGTCAAACTCATCATCAGTTCCATCCTCATCATCATCTTCATCACGGTTGTTAGTAAATACAACTTTCTTTTCAATCTGTGCTTGAATCCTGTCAAATTCGATTTGCCACAGATGTTTTTGTTGTGCGTTCATAATTGAGGTGTTAACTTGAAGAATGTTATGCTTGTCATAGTCAAACTGGAATTTTTCTTGAGAAAGACGACTTTTCTTACTCTCCCGGTTTTGAATTTTCCTTTGAATGGATCTTTCCTTCGCGACGGTCTTTTGATGATCCATAAACTCCGTCATGTTAAATCCTACGGAACTTCCTCCTTCTTGAGCTAATTTTCTAGCCAGTTTTTCCCGATTCCTCCCTGGAAGTTGTCCCTTAATATTACCATCAACATAATTATTGAAAATTACGTTGGAATTTGAGCTTGTAGGGGTATCTGGTGAAGAATTTGATGGACTTTTTGATGAAAATGGTGAAGAATTTGGTGTTGAGGGAGAAGAATTATATGGTGACTTTTCAGGTACTATTTGATTATTTGCTAAGTAATCGGGATTATATTTACTCAAACCCTTCAAAATATGATAACAACTTTCGAAAGAAAACTGTTTACCATGTTTTCGTATTAACACTTGGTTTTCTGTGTTGTTGTTGAAAATAGGGCGGAGAACCTATTTATACAAGTCCTTTAGCCTAACCTTCGTATCTCGTGGGAAGTGGAGAAAGTGGAGTGATGGAGTAGTGGAGTAGTGTGTTGGTGTCACACGACCAGGCTTGCCCACTTCTCCCATCATCACTAACCGTACATGACTTCCTGACACGTTCTTGTGATGTCGTGTTGTGCGCTGCACGCTGTAAACCACCAGACCAATACCCCAGTATGTATCCCCCAGTTTGTGACATGATTGATGTCTCGAATGTTTTTTGAAAACATGTTGCATGTTGTTGTGGCTTGGAAAGTCAGGCTCGGGAAACCTGTTAGCTTGGTGACCTTCGACGGTCGAGATTTTGCATCTTGAGAGGAGGGGCAACCGTTGATTGTGGCACTAGAAACCCTAATTAACGCCCCTTACTAGAATAGTTGTAGAATTCTAGCACGGACTCGGATTTTGATGGTACGCCCCTCCATTCCATACGGAAAAGAATTTCCTATCTCCTAACGAGGGAATATTTAGGTTTTAAGCTCGTTCGGGAGAAGAAAACAGCCCGAAAGCAAAACCCAGGAAGGAAATTGATACTTGTGAAGTATCGTGTGTATACTATGCAGGTATTGCATTGAGTATATCCAGCATGGTTTGGAAGTTGCGCATGCAAACCCTTCCTTGACCGACCACATGGTGTGGTAGAGTGGAGGATGGTGATCACGGTGATACCTTGTTTGCCACCTAACTCCCTCCCTAGGCTATTCATCCAAGCATGCGAACTCGGACGGACGAGATTGATGGAGAGATAACCGTTGGATTAGGGTATGGAAGGATTGCGAGCTTTCTTCTTCACCCTAACGGTTTTATGCCTTGGGAGGCGTGCAAGGGAGGACCAATTGGTCCTGCAGGCAGGCAGGACGCCAATCTACACGCCCATGTAGCGTTGAATCTCATTGGAGCGATCTGGGTCGCCCGTTCTGGCCTGCGATGACGGATGGTCGAGATTAGAAGTGTCCTTACATGCAACCTTTGGGCACGTAAATCGAGACGCATGGCAGTCAGGGGAGCTGGCTGATTGGTTCACCGTGGAGGTGGGCCCATGGTGAGCAAGTAGACACCATCGTCTAGCAATTACGCCCAAAGTTGCGTGGTCGCATGGTGAGCAAGTAGACACATCCGCCCAAAGTTGCGTGGTCGCAACTTGTCGGAAAACCCTAATTTTAGGGTTTGCGGGCCCAACCTTCAAGCTAACGTTTCCAAACGTCCGTGACTCCCACAGGCAATCCGATCATACCAGCAAGGAGGTGGGTTGGTGGAGAGAATGTGCATACTTGGTTTGCGACCATAGGCGCGATCTAAGCCATCCAAACAATCCTGCGATGACGGATGGCCGAGATTAGAAGTGGCCTTGCATGTTACCTTTGGGAACGATTTTCGAGACGGTCGGCTACAACCAACTATGGCCGATTAGTTGGATGTGTATCCGGGCCCATGGTGAGCATGCAGGTGCTTCCGGCCAGTGGTTGGGACACCAATCCGTTCGTGTACGCTGGTTGCAAGTTGCTTTGTCGCAACTTGTTTAGCAAAACCCAAATTTTAGGGTTTGTGGGTCCGCCACTTCTCTCTAATGGTTTTGTGGTTTCTACGGACCCCTTGAGGAAACCAATCAACCCAGGAGGAAGGTAGGCTGGCGGTGAGCATGTGCATGCATGCTACTCGGTCCCTCGTGCGATCTAGGCCGTCCGACTATGCCTGCGAAGTTGGACAGATGAGATCTATTTTTGAGTTTGTTTTCAGCAGGTGAGACTTACATGGGTAGTCTTGCATGCGTTCAACAGGGCTAATATAACCCGCCGTCAGGTAGCCTACGGGTGTTTGCATGTCGAACACAAGGCTTTAATTAAAGCATTAATAGTAATGCTGTATACCTACAGAAAACCGGGATGGTTGCTACATGCTCCGTCGGGATGGTTGCTACATGCTCCGTTCTGGGTATATTAAATTCACAGGATGGTTTCACATGCTTTGGTGAATTAATAAAGTGAGAAGTATTCGTCACTTGAATGGTTTTATTCTTTGCAGGATGTTAGCCTATTAAATTAGCTTCATCCTTTGCAGGGTGGAAACATATTAAATTTGGTTTTACAATTTTAGCTCTAAACTAAAATCCACCATCAACATTAAGTCCCCTGCCTAGCACACAATGGTTATATCATTGCGGGGTAGGTATGAGATGGTGACAAATAAAGATATACTTTTGAGACAAAGTTGGATGTTACCGGGAGAGACGGGTCATCCTGTTCTCGGAGTATGTCATATTCAAGAGGCGCCCAGGCGAGTCTTCGAGTAGCATGATATTGATCCTTCCTGCTTCGATCGACATTTCTATGCATGCTTCAGTTGAGAGCCTGCTTTGGTGGGACCTGATGCGAGCATGCTTGCTCTGATCGTGGGCAGCTGTGAGTGTAACCCTATATGAATGTGGACCCAACACGTATAAGCTTCAACCGCATGTCTCCATGTTGCACCTGTTTGATAGACATGTGGGGCCGCCTACTTCGCTTAATCGTGGGACTCATCATGCGCCTGCTTGATCGAACGTGGGCTTGCTATGCCTGCTTCGGTTGAACATTCGAGTGTCATCCTTATTACTTTGACCAAACACCATTCTTGCTGCCTTGAATCGACACCAACTTTGGTGACTGCTCGAACATGGGACCCACTGCGCGCTTGTTTTTCTCAAACATAAACGTGTTGAAGCAACTTCTGGAGCGATCAGGTCCTGGAGAACGTTGAAGCAGATTTTGGAGCGTCTCGGAGAGTTGGAGACGGATTCTGAAGAAAACGTGGAGGTAGATCCTAGCAGTAACGTTGAAGCATGCTGAAGCTAACATGCAGGCGGCTCCTGGTGGGAGCGTTGAAGCAGCTTCTGGAGGCGGCTCCTCGAGAGAGCATTGAAGTGGCTTATGAAGTGGATTGCATGCGGTTCCTTGAGAGAGCATCGAAGCAGATTCTTTAGTTTGGTTTTCCCTTCACATGCTTCTTGATTGATCATCTCTTGTGTTGAGGAATTCCTTGACTGATGGTGAAGGAATCTCATACTGAGCCTCAGTCCCTAAGCATGACTTATGTGGTTCTATGTTGCACCGTTGGTGATTTTACCATAATAAAGATATCATCTCGCCTACATGATTCTGTCACTTCTCCATGGGAAAATATGCAGAAGTTCGGATTACCTATGTCGGTAGTGGTTGTTGCTATAGCAAAGTTCAGGCATAATATCAACTGCAGCAGCTTTGATCAGAAGAGACTGGCAGGGAGAGGCGTGGTATATACATGCACGAACTTGGAAGTCTCCATATAGTGGTAGAGCTTGTCTCATTTCATTGGTAGAGGTGTAAGCTAGAACCAACGACTTTCTTGACGTTCCTTCATGAGATAGAGAAGAATGAGACAGTCCCCTGTCGACGAGTACCCAAAACTTTCGAATTGATAGGAGTTGTCACGCTAGGTTCATGAGGCCATATCTGCTCTCTTGAGTACATCCTCGTATTTAGACATCTTGGAATCATAATAATAGCATGCTTGCATATCTAAATTCACCGTCTTTGAGATGGGCAGTGCTAAAAAGTCCCAATCATACTCCTTTGGTAATGCAACCACTTCTTATACGGGATACAAATTATGAAATTGTCTCTCATTGATGTAGTTACCATCGATCCGGATATGAAATACCGTGGTTGTTGTTTCACCATCACGGAAGTCGTGCATATGATGCTAGAGTTGGAGTTGGTATGACAGCCTGCTTATAAGACGTGTTGTCCTTCACTGCTTCCAAACTTTTGGTGAAGCGCTTAAAGGGAACAGTGCTCCACTCACATCTCTTGGTGGTGGTCAGCCTGTCAGGTGAAGCAGTCCCCTGTGGTCCAACAGGGGGATCATTCACTACTTGCAAGGAGGGTTTTTCAATTAGACTTACTTGAGCTCGGAATCTCTTGACGTAGGACAAAAGACTTTCACCAGGGAGCTGCGTTATGCCTATGAGTAGTTGGTACGGAGGCAACAGGTAGTCTTCAAGACTCCAAGGTTTGCTGGAGATCATCGGGTCTGACTTGTTGAAGATCCTTTCAGGTACTGAGATCCCTGGCTTGTGTTGGAGTGTCACCGATCTTGACATCAAAGTCAATGTATCCGTAGGCGCCCATGAATTCTCCTTTCGGGTTCTTGATCACAGTAGGATTGCGGGTAGCTTCCTGCTTTGAGATATTTGCGGCTCTCAGGGTTCTGACAGTGACGATGTTGAATACGAAAACTGTATTGACCAGCATGTTATCAAACTTGACATCTTTTAAGTGAGCAGTGGTTAACAGTCCCCAGTTTCCTTTGTTGGTGGTAACTTCAGACTGAGGTGCCAAGACAGCTTATCCTCTGGACATTGATGCTTGATAGTGGTGACTTCGAGGAGGAATTGAGACGCCAAGACAACTTCCTTCTCTGGATATAAACGCATAGATAGTCCATACAGAGTCCCCAGAAATCATGCAGCTCCTGACAGGGAGGATCTCTATGAAACGACCTCATTTCCTAGATGGAGTTCTCCCGCTTCTATCTTCTCTCTGAAGATTTGTTTCAACTTGTTGCAATCCTTGGTTGGGTGGTTGACGAACCTATGATAGCAGAAGTAATTAGCGTCCGTCATGTCTTTCTCGATCGGTGGGCGTTTGACACATGGCATCTTGACAGCATCATCCTGAATCCATGATCCTAGTAGATCCATTACTTGGTTCATCGGAAATGGTAAGCCTGTATCTTCAGCGTCTTGCATAGGATCCTTGCCTCCTACTTTTCAAGATGCAACTATATGCGCTGGAGATGCACGCTTGGGTTGTTGTTCAGCTTCCGGGGCCTTCCTTTTTCTGCCTTCGCCCACCATGCTCACAAAAGGACTAGTGTCGTATTGTTTGTTGATGAGACACTTGTTTCCTCGGTTCTCCCGGGAATCTTCACTCCGAACAACTCTGGTTATTTCCAATAGTGATGGGGCGGTAGTGGTTGAGCTCTTGGTGGCTTCACGGGGCTCAGGGAACATCTAGAACCCTAGGTTCCCCAACAAGGCCCGGTATATGGGTATCATTCCATTGATGCACAGTTCCACCAGCTGTCGCTCTGTGACATTCGGTTCATAGCAGTCCAACGCTTGTGTCCTGAACCTTTTGACGAAATCATTTGGATGTTCATTGTTCCGCTGAGAGATTCTTCCCCGATCGGTACCATCGTAAAGGGTGAATTGAGGGGAGGTGTATCCCCTCAATTGGAGTCCACTGGTGTCGATGTGCGTCTATCGGATTTTCTTTGCCACGATTTTGGAGGAGCCTCTCTAGGTCTTTAAGTGTAAAAAAGTTAGATGGTTGGCTTCTTTCCCTGAGACGTTCCTGGTCCCTTTCTCTTACACGGTCAGCAGCATAAGCTTCTTCGTTCAATAAGGCTTGCGTAGTTGAGGTACCTTCTCCAGGCGCGCTGAACGTATTCCATGTTGGTCCTAGGGGTCTCGACTCTTGTGGCAATCGATCAGTTAATGTTTTAAGGAAAGTGAGTACCTCCTTCTGAGTGGTAGCCATGTATGCCTGAGCCTTAGCGAGGGTTTCCTATCTCTCCATTAAATCTAACATGGTGATAGGAGATTGTACTCCTCTGGATCCTCTGGATCCTCATTCTGAGGAGGGAGTAGCAGTTGCTCTAGTGACGGTCGGAGGCGTCATGTTCGAGGAAATGTTTTGATTTGTAGCCGCTATGGCTCTTGTAATGGCAGGTGTCACGCCTGCTGGAATGTCTGCTCCTGCTCCACTGGTACTGATGGTAAAAGACGCGATTCCACGAGACACATTGGTTGCACTGGCGGGTTGCACTGTAACACCAGTAATTGGGATATCAGCGCCACCAGAAGTGTTGTCGGCGCTAACTCCATCGTTGGTTGCTGATCCATAACTAAGATCCACCATTCTTGAAATCAGAGAAATTGAATTGGTATTGAAGAAATCGACTTCACAACCGAGAGATTAACCTCCCACTGTGGTCGCCAATTGTTTGTGGGAGAAAACTACTTCTGCAGGTTTAGGTAATTTTGGGTGTGTGTGGATGAGAAGTGAATTTAAACCTTCAACAAATGTGCTTTGATGAGCACTTTTGATTCGAGAGATAATTTGTACAATTCTGGCCTAAATCGAAGACACGGCCGTTCCAGATTCGTTTCGGTCACAGGTGAAGGATGTGAGGTTGATCTTAGGGAGGGAAGCGAAGAAGGTGTTGAGAGTATGAAGGTGAAGGCTATTTGATGACTTGTTAACAGAAGGTTGAGCAGGCAGGCTCTGGGTGTTAAATACGATGGTATTAACACTTGGTTTTCTGTGTTGTTGTTGAAAATAGGGCGGAGAACCTATTTATACAAGTCCTTTAGCCTAACCTTCATATCTCTTGGGAAGTGGATAAAGTGGAGTGATGGAGTAGTGGAGTAGTGTGTTGGTGTCACAGGACCAGGCTTGCCTACTTCTCCCATCATCACTAACCGTCCATGACTTCCTGACACGTTCTTGTGATGGTGCGTTGTGCGCTGCACGCTGTAAACTGCCAGACCAATAACCCAGTATGTATCCCCCAGTTTGTGACATGATTGATGTCTCGAATTTTTTTGGAAAACATGTTGCATGTTGTTGTGGCTTGGAAAGTCAGGCTCGGGAAACCTGCTAGCTTGGTGACCTTCGACGGTCGAGATTTTGCATCTTGAGAGGAGGGGCAACCGTTGATTGTGGCACTAGAAACCCTAATTAACTCCCCTTACTAGAATCATTGTAGAATTCTAGCACAGACTCGTATTTTGATGGTCCGCCCCTCCATTCCATACGGAAAAGAATTTCCTATCTCCCAACGCGGGAATATTTAGGTTTCGGGAGAAGAAAACAGCCCGCAAGCAAAACCCATGAAGGAAATTGATACTTGTGAAGTATCGTGTGTATACTATGCAGGTACTGCATTGAGTATATCCAACATGGTTTGGAAGTTACGCATGCAAACCCTTCCTTGACCGACCACATGGTGTGGTAGAGTGGAGGATGGTGATCACGGTGATACCTTGTTTGCCACCTAACTCCCTCCCTAGGCTATTCATCCAAGCATGCGAACTCGGACGGACGAGATTGATGGAGAGATAACCGTTGGATTAGGGTATGGAAGGCTTGCGAGCTTCCTTCTTCACCCTAACGGTTTTATGCCTTGGGAGGCATGCAAGGGAGGACCGATTGGTCCTGTAGGCAGGCAGGATGCCAATCTACACGCCCATGTAGAGTTTAATCTCATTGGAGCGATCTGGGTCGCCCGTTCTGGCCTGCGATGACGGATGATCGAGATTAGAAGTGTCCTTACATGCCACCTTTGGGCACGTAAATCGAGACGCATGGAAGTCAGGGGAGCTGGCCGATTGGTTCACTGTGGAGGTGGACCCATGGTGAGCATGTAGACACCATCGGCCAGCAATTACGCCTCCTGGTCGTTCGTACACACACGCCCAAAGTTGCGTGGTCGCAACTTTTCGGAAAACCCTAATTTTAGGGTTTGCAGGCCCAACCTTCAAGCTAACGTTTCCCAACGTCCGTGACTCCCACATGCAAGCCGATCATACCAGCAGGGAGGTGGGTTGGTGGAGAGCATGTGCATGCTTGGTTTGTGACCATAGGCGCGATCTAAGCCATCCAAACACTCCTGCGATGACGGATGACCGAGATTAGAAGTGGCCTTGCATGCTAACTTTGGGAACGATTTTCGAGATGGCCGGCTGCAACCAACCATGGCCGATTAGTTGGCCGTGTATCCAGGCCCACGGTGAGCATGCAGGTACTTCCGACCAGTGGTTGGGACACCAATCCGTTCGTGTACGCTGGTTGCAAGTTGTTTGGTCGCAACTTGTTTAGCAAAACCCTAATTTTAGGGTTTGTGGATCCGCCACTTCTCTCTAACGGTTTTGTGGTTTCTACGGCCCCCTTGGGGAAACCAATCAACCCAGGAGGAAGGTAGGATGGCGATGAGCATGTGCATGCATGCTACTCGGTCCCTCGTGCGATCTAAGCCGTCCGACTATGCCTGCGAAGTTGGACAGATGAGATCTATTTTTGAGTTTGTTTTCAGCAGGTGAGACTAACATGGGTAGTCTTGCATGTGTTCAACGGGGCTAATATAACCCGCCGTCAGGTAGCCTACGGGTGTTTGCATGTCGAACACAAGGCTTTAATTAAAGCATTAATAGTAATGTTGTATACATACAGAAAGTCGGGATGGTTGCTACATGCTCCGTCGGGATGGTTGCTACATGCTCCATTCTGGGTATATTAAATTCACAGGATGGTTGCACATGCTTTGGTGAATTAATAAAGTGAGAAGTATTCGTCACTTGAATGGTTTTATTCTTTACAGGATGTCAACCTATTAAATTAGCTTCATCCTTTGCAGGGTGGCAACATATTAAATTTGGTTTTACAATTTTAGCCCTAAACTAAAACCCACCATCAACACACCTATCTAAGGGAGTTCTTATGTCTAAAACACATGAACCTTTTATTTTCCAGAATTCCGTCGATCTTTAACAATGTCCTTACAAGTGGGGTCCCTTAACCAATATTTATTAAATTTTCTAGGTTATTTTGTAAGACAAGTATTCCTAAAAGAAGTGAATTCCTAGAAGAAGTTAAAGAATATGAATATGATCATTACACATAGGAGCCAACCCTGATTGCTAAATATTCTATCTGATCTTTCAAATATTGATAAACATATTTTTATGTCTGATTTGTCTCAATTCTCTATATTGTTAGTGTAACACCCCGTGTTTTTAGCATGGCGCATGCCCAAAGATGCGCCATGGATCGAGATGAAGCTTCATACAAAGCTTCTTTGCATAGTAAGAGGCATTTGGCCAAAGACCAAATATCGCGCTGAGAGCGGCGCATTACCAAGTGGAAGCTACATTGTCCTAGAGCTAATGTAGCATTTTGAAAGTTGCATTGCATCAAAGGATGCATTAGGCCAGTTAGGTAGATGGACTTGGGTGTTGCTCCCCAATCATTACGCAATATGTAGGCTGTTGGTCTAAGAGCGAATGTTGCACAATCATTTTGCGCCAGGCCAGAGAGGGCTGGCTGAGTGAATATTGCGCAATCATTATGCAATAGCCATAACGAGTGTTGCGTAATCATTGTGCAATAGCCAGAACGATTGGTGCACAATCATTGTGTATTACATAACAGAACTCAACAATCTTTGTCGGTTATTCGGGGATACATGGAAATGGCCATGAATAGTGAAGCAAGCATGTCAATCCTACCCCTTTTCCTAAGTTGTAGAAATAGTATGTTAATATATATAGGGAGGGGTAATTGGTTAAAGGTGCATATGCAGACTATACACTAAGTAAACTTCATAGCTTAGCCGGGACAATATAAATGATGCTTAAGCCTAATTTATAGTTGCTTAGCCTTGTGAATGAAGCATATGATGTAAAGGCATCATTATGCCATGCCGCAAACTTTATAATGCGCAACCTTTGTGTATTTTGACGGAACATCCTATGCGGACTAGGCCATTACCATTATTGTTAGGCCACGGCCTTCAAAATAAGTTTTCCTAAGTTGTTTGTCCATTCGAGGATGAACTACGCTTATTGCTTGATCCTTTAGAATAGTGAAGGGTGCGTAGGCATCCTCAATGAGTTGTAGCATTGCCGGTCCAACACTTGTCGCTCATATCATCTAATTGTGAGATAATTGCGGAATACTAGCCTCTCATATCATCTGGATAGGTAACATGATGCAAGAGATGATTGTGGCCAAACTTGATGAGGCAAGTTGCATTCCATTCCTTGGATGCTCATACTTCTTATCAAGGTGTTCGACTTAGGCATGTACCAATGGCGCATTGGGCATGTCCTCGAAAGTAAGCTACAACGATATGCAAGTTAGCGGAGCTTGCATAAGCTTTAGGGAAGTACGGAATGAGCCTAATTGATGCATCCTTGGCACGGGTAAGACAAGTGAATTCTCTGAGCAATGTTTAAGATACGTGAAGAAGGGGTATTATGCATGTAATGGCCTATGCGTAAGTTCAAGGCATGTTCTATGCCTAAAATGTACTCAGAAGCTAGTGATGGATGTAACGTTCATAGGCCATAGCCTACAAGGATTTAAACCCTTCGCAGAACAAGGGTAAGTTGGAAATGTGTGGAAGCTAAGTTAGCTGCATCAGGCTCCACGAGAATGCTTGCAAGGGAAAATGAACGTGCATTTATATACATTTAAGGCCCGGTAAGTAGCATGATAATGACATACCAGGGAAGTTTATGGCCAGCGCGCCCAAGCGTGCCAGGTAAAATTTTCATGTATATCATAGTTGGTATCAGAGCAAGTTCCGAGATAACTCCAGGGACTGTGCAGAGTGGACTCATTAGCGAGTATTTTATCTGAATGAAAATCTTAAAGTTGGAAAGTATGCCAATTTTTTCGCTGAAAGGAGTATGTAACTACTATGCTGGTTACTTCGCGAATCAAGTTGAGCTTGTTTAAGGGTTGTGAGTTTTCCAGGAAATACGTCTAGGACTGTGCTGTATTCATCATAGCTCTGAGAGGATGTTCGCTCAGTCAGAGATTATGAAATGGTTCATGGATCATAAAATATGAGTTTCACATACATTTCTGAATCCGGATTAGAAACATGCAGTATCATGATTTTACGATTTTATCCTTTGTTGAAAATCCACTATCAACAACGGGTCATCCCAGTTTTCTGCGAATTTTCCTGCACTGGCGTTCCTTTGCACGTGGAGTGGGGTGGGGGGGGGGGATTTTTAGAACCAAAGCGCCGATCTTAAAAATTCTCTCTTTGACACTCTGGTCGTAGTAGTTAGTCGTTCGCTTTCTATATGCCTCAGCAAATCGTTATGCTCGAGCCTTTCTTTCTTCTATTGTGTCTAGTATGGCGTCCTCGCCGTAGACAAATGAATAAGGAGATGCTCCTGTCGAACTACGTTTTGAGATTCTGTATGCCCATAGCACGAGTGGTAGTTTCTCATGCCATCATCTATGGTGATGATGCATTGTTCTTCTCAAGATCCGGAGGAGGGTTTTGTTGGTGGCCTCCGCCTGCCCATTTCCTTGAGGATAATAGGGGGATTGACGTGTGAAACCTCATGTTATATTGGGGAAGAAAATATATCACGTCCTTGTTCATGAATAACTTGGCATGATCTGCCCTGATTATCATGGGTGCGCCGAATCTGCAAATAGTGTGCTCTTTGATGTATGCGGCTATGGTATTTACCGCGTAGTCTTTTAGAGGTATCGGTTTGACCCACTTGGACGAATATTCAGCAGCGGTTATTATGCATTTGTGGCGCTTCGAGAAATTCGGGTTCATCGGACCTATAAGGTCTAATCCCCAGTTGTGAAACGGCCATGGCATTATTATGCTATGCAACTGTGTGTGGGGTGCTTTGATAAACGTTTTGTGCACCTGGCAACTCAAGATTTTCCTAACATGTTCGGCAGTGTCACTTTCCATGGTCGACCAATAGAAATCCTATTTCATAGAGCTGTAGGAATAGTTTCTGCATTCCTTGATGTTCATCATTATGGGACTGGGTCATGACTTCTTGGTCGGATAGGCATCATAAGATCGCTTTGTTGTATCTTCTTCGAGTAAACCACATTTTCATTCATGAAAAAACATGTTGCTTTATTTTGAATTTTTAATGTCGCGGGGTATCTTGCTGTGTTGGAGATAATAGATATATGGTTGTCTCCAATCGACTCCTTCAGCTGAACATACTTCCGCGGGTTGCGGTGGTGCATGACAGTCAGCACAACTATCTTGAAGGGTCTCCGCTTGCGTTGACATACTTGGCCAATATACCCCTAGTAACTGGAGATTTATATAGAGATGGATGACATCTGTCTGCCCGCCAGTTTCTACGTACATCTCCCAAAGTATTTTCTCCGCTTCCCTCTTATTTACAATCTAGCGAGGGACCCTCCTGCGGCCCGATAGTACAAGGCTCCTTGTATTACCATGAACTGTTTTAGAACTTTGGTAGGAATAACTTGATTATTGCCTATCTTTATTAGATCTTCAATGTATACTTTCCTCTAGTCATCCACTTCGTCGAAAGCTAGATGCTCTTTCTAGGTGCTAGGAAGTTATCTTCTTTTTATCGTTACAGTGCCCTCATCCTTGCCATTTAGCTGCATTTTACTTTCCAGAGTTGCTAGGGCGTCTGCGTATCGATTTCCTCTTCTGCATGTATGATCCAGGGTTGACCCTATTGTTTGAGGGTGAAAACGGTTTTGGCCAATTTTGGTAATTTCGGGTGTGAGGGTGAGAAACGAATTTAAACCCTTAATAATATACTGCAAGGAAGTAATTTAGATTCGAGAGATCAATCTGTACAAATCCGGCCTAAACCAAGAAATGGCCATTCCATACTTGCTTTTGTCACAAAGTGAAGGAGAAGGGTTGGTTTTGGGGAGGGAAGCGAAGAAAGTGTTGAGACTAGAATAATTGATTCTGGAAGAGTAGTTGTTTTACGACTTGTATCAGAAAGTGGGAAGCTAACATATGGAGAGCAAGCAAATATTTTTTGAGTGTTGTATGTTCCTGACCTGAACTTGTTGTTCTGTGGAAATAGGTAATGCCTATTTATACAAGTCAAAGTGAAACGTACACTGGTCTCATTAAGAAATGGAAAACGGGTGAATAAATGGGAGGAGGTGGTAGCCGGTAACGCCTGGAATTGATGTTCCATAAAAGAAAACGTTTCACCATTACTCCCTATATTTACTAACCGCCTCATTATTATGACACTTTCTTATAACGGGGGTAGTGTGCGCCGCACGCTGTGAACCGCCAAACCAATACCCAATGAGCATCCCCTTGTTTGTGACATGCATTGATGTCTCGAGTGTTTTCGTGGAAAACATGTAGCACGTTGTTGTTGTCTGGAAAGTTGAGCTTGGGAGACTTGTCGGCTCGGTAGTGACCTTCGGCGGTCGAGATTTTGTATCTTAAGAGGAAAGGTAGCCGTTGATTATTGCAACCCTTCGTTTGGTATCCAGTTGCATGAAAGCATGATCAGTATGGCTTTAATATGACCTAGTTTAGGCGCGTCCAAAAGTTAGGGTTTTGGCTTTGTTTAGGCGCAACTAAACTAGGGACAAAGGTTGCCATGCATTTACTGATAACCTTGGACGGCTAAGATCTGCACCTTAAATGAAAAAGTAGCCATTGATTATTACAATACTTCGTTTTGGTAGCGACATAGGGAAGGACGGCATGGTATGGCGCGACAAGGTGGTTGGCATGCCATTGGCACATGTGGCATGGCATGCCTTGGCGCGGTTTGGCGTGGCCAAAACTATGGTTTTGGGCCAAGGTTACCATGCGTTGTTTGTCGACCTTGGACGGCTAGGATTTGCATCTAGGATTGAAGGATGGCCGCTGATCGCCACACACCTTCGTTTTGGTAGCCGTAATAGGGAAAAATGGCATGGTATGGCGCGACAAGGCGGTTGGCATGCTATTGGCACATGTGGAATGGCATACCTTGACGCGGTTTGGCATGGCCAAACCTAGGGTTTTGGGATAAAGGTTACCATGCATTGTTTGGTGACCTTGGACGGCTAGGATTTGCATCTAGGATTGAAGGGTGGTCGTTGATTATCGCACGCCTTCGTTTATGTAGCCGCATAGGGAAGGACGGCATGGTATTGCGCGGCAAGTTGGTTGGCATTCCATTGGCACATGTGGCATGGAATGCCTTGGCGTGGCCAAAACTAGGTATTTGGGCCAAAGTTACCATGCATTGTTTGGCGACCTTGGACGGCTAGGATTTGCATCTAGGATTGAAGGGTGGCCATTGATCGATGCACGCCTTCATTTTGGTAGCCGCATAGGGAAGTTCGGCATGGTGTGGCCAAGGCAAAATGATGCGGATGGCTTGTCATAATGGGGCCAAGGGTTTGGCACAGACGGCTTGGCATGGTGGGGCCAAAGCAAGGTGCGGTTGGCTTGGCATGGTGGGGCCAAAGCAAGGTGCGGTTGGCTTGGCATGGTGGGGCCAAAGGTTTGGCATGCCATTGGCGCATGGTGCGGCTAACATGGTTGGGCTAAGGTAGGGTGCAGTTATCATGGTGGGGCCAAGGGTTTGGCATGCCATTGGCGCATGGTGCGGCTAGCATGGTTAGGGCCAAGGAAAGGTGCGGTTGGCATGTTGGGGACAAGGGTTTGGCATGCTATTGGCGCATAGTGCGGCTAGCATGGTTGGGGCCAAGGTAAGGTGCGGTTGGCATGGTGGGGCCAAGGGTTTGGCATGCCATTGGTGTATGGTGCGGCTAGCATGGTTGGAATGCCTTGGCGCGGTAGACGTGGCTGGCATGGTTTTCCATTGGCATAGTGGTACGACTGGCATGGTTGGCATGTCTTGGTGTGGAGATGTGGATGGCATGGTTTGATATTGGCACAGTGGTACGGTTGGCATGGTTGGCATGCCTTGGCGCGGAGATGTGGCTGGCATGGTTGGCATGTCTTGGCCCGGTAGCATGAGAATTATGGTTTGGAATAGATGTTGTCGGTCAATGTTAAGGGTTCTGCCGTGGAACATGATACATAAAAAAAAGGTACCCTGGTAATTCTTACGTAGGCATGCTGATCGATTCAATAAGTGGTCATAGTGACGTCATGTCAAGATGTGCGGTTTTACGATTTTAACCCTAAGCTAAAAACCACCATCAACATTAATTCACCAGCTTAGCTCGGAACAGGAGCATCGTTGCGAGGTAAGCAAAAGATGGTGACAGGATAAGACAAAAATCGAAATAACAAGTCATGAAAAGTTGGTCAGGAAGGTCTGACTAACCTTTTTCGAGATGTAAGGAGAGTTCATGATCCCCGTATTTGGCGTACTTGCATAGATTCTATTTGTGGTGTAGACCGTGAAGTGGTGAGATGAAGATCATCGGCTTAGTCTGGCTATGCATCATCTTGGCTGAGTAATGGAACATCATGACGCTGGCTTGGTGAGTTTTTGGTGTTGGCGCGGCAAGTCATGATGCAGACGGCTTGGCATGGTGGGGCCAAGGCAATGGTGTGGACAGCTTGGCATGGTGCGTCCATGGCAAGGCGCGGTTTGGTGAGGCAAAGCATGTGCGGACGGCTTGGCGTGGTGGGGACAAGGCATGGTGCGGAAGGCTTGGCATGGTGATTTGTCTTCGCGGGCCCGGTTGCCTCTTTTCCTTACTTGACTCAAATATGAAGTCCTTTCCTTATTCAAACTCCCAAGTATCACGCCTATAAAAGGGGGCCGACCTCTCCTTTTATTTCACACCTTTATTATTTTATATATATTTTTTTACTCTGGCCATGTGGTAACAGTAAAGTGGACGAGCGAATCCCAGGTATGTCTTCCAGCACTTCCTCTTTAACTTGTTTTTTTCTTGTTTTCTTGTGTTAGTGCAAATCCTAGCTGTAGGCATACCTTTTCACAATCTTGTAGAAAATATTGTCCTTCTGTGTTGGTATGAATCCTATACATAGGTATGATTTGCGCGAACTTGTAGTAGTATTTAGGCGTGAATACCATAGTAATGTTGACCGCCTCAATTTATTATGCAAAGTAGGCATGCATGAGCTGGTAACTGTCATTCCCTTCTCATGAAAACCTAGCTTCTAGGGATTACTCCTTTTACTGGTGTGGCCGTGTGTATGGTTCCCATAGGTGGGTGCGTCCCCTCGGCCGGGCGCAGATTTCCCGATGCAGGGTACGGCCTTGGCATGAGGTGGTGATCCAGGGTCTGCCAGTCCCCATTTCTTTGCATATACGTATTATGACTTTGAAACAAATTGGCTTGTATCCAGGATGGATCTCCTGTATCTGACAAAATAATTTCCATACACTTTCCGTAATAATTTCTATTCGTATTATTCCATTATAGTTGTTTCAATGGTGGAAGTAGCGTGAGAGAATTTTCGTTAGGATGACATTTGAGAAAAGTCCTACCATACCGAAAGACGTTGGCAATTCCAATCCAAACATAGATGATGAGTTCTTTACAACATCCGCCACGATTAAGAAAAACCATCCCAAGTATGTGTCGATTCTTCTGACTGGTCTGGAAAGTGAAAGAGAGGCCCTATAAGTCGTCCAGAAGGTGTAATAAGGTTCTGTCTTCAGATGAAAGAGTATCATGCTTATCCTTTCGAATTTAAAATATCCGTGAGTTCGTTGCGTCCCTTTGAGAAATGGATACGATTCATGATGAGCTAGGAATGTGTAAAAGCCAGATTGACCAACGCGCAGATCGTTGATGCTTTCGCAGCTTCCGTAGTGCTTCAAATTAGGAAAGATATTCCAGGCTTGGTTGCTTTTATTTCCAGATGGTGTACGGACACCCACATGGCTATATACAGGTGGGGTGAAATGACTATCTCCTTAGAGAGTGTGGCCATATTTGCCGAACCTTACCGTAATAGGAAACCTCGATGTCAAATTGTTTGCAGATAAAGAAGAAATACGCGCCACTCTGGTTGCGAAATCAAAAGGATTCATTCTGAAAGAAAATGAGACGAGGTGCTTCTATGGCTGGTGGGTGTCTTAGTGGTTTCTTGATGAGTTGGAGACGAATTAGAAGAATAGTACGCTTCATGTTGCAGAGTTCTTGGCTCTTTGGTAATCCAGAGATATTTTTGATGACGGCTTGGGTAGGAAGGAGATAAGACAGGAACTTATCAAGTTTGCCATAAAATTGGCAAAAGGTGTCATTCTCCCTATTGGCGGATTGTTTCTTGGTTCTCTGTACACACACTTGGATCATCTGGTCGCGGATATGTACGCTTCAAATGGCTACATGAAGGTGGATTCGTATATTCATGTTGCCTTTCTCCAAGGGTGGCCGTGGGAGCACTTCGAAAGGTATGTTCCAAAGCCATTAGCCATACTTCCCAAGTATTGGGGTGGATCTAGGATACTGCGTTGGTTGACTAGGCGCCAACGATTGGTTCGAACCTGGTTGGATTTCTTGATAACTCGCACATGGTTAATTTTCGTCCATGGGCTCCGGTGCATGCGTCCATAACTCAGATCAACACCTTTGCTATTTCTCCGAGAATGTCTTTGTCTTCTGATAAAGAGGATATGAGTGTTGGAGAGATGGTGTTCATGTGAAGCTGCACGCCTGGTCATGTTCCGTCTTTCTTCTGAGGATCTTGCAAAGCAGTCTTTTACAATATCGATAGGCGCGGCTCGACATATGGGTTTCGACCAAGGGGTCCCACTCATTCGTCAGCCGGTTATTCCAGAAGTCCTGTTGTTAACTGTTCTTGATGCTAGTGCTCTCGTGTCGGGTAAAAGTCTTCCTTTCCTGCTTGCGGAACGAAATCCATCAACAACCTCCAAATATAACATATTTTGGCAGGATGAGTTTCTCGTTATCCATGGATTCGTGAATGATGTGGTAGAAAACCGTCGTGGTAAGCCTTCTCTAGCGGTTTTAGCAGAGCATCCACTGCTGAGGGATCCTTCTTCGCCCAAGCGAAAATTCGTTAGCCCGAATACAGATAGTCCCTAAGTGAAGGAGTGAAGATCTAAAAGCCGTGCGGATGGGTTCCAGCCAGCTTTGACATTCCTACCGACTTTCAATTCGTCCAATATGCGGGTACGTATGATTTTCCTCTTGATTTTAGTTGGATCGTGTATATCCTTGTTTCTTTTCTGAGTACCCGTCTTTCGTATCTTTCCTAGGGTCTCAGCAGCATGAACGCCTTTACCAATCTTGCAAATAGTCAGAAAACATCGCTTCTCGAGATGAAGGGTGGCCGTGCTGAGTCTATCCATGGTGATGGGGAACCTGAGAAGGATGAAAGTTCAGAGTCTGGTGATGGCGAGAGTAGTTCTTCCGACAACAGTGATGAATCTTCCTCTAGCCGGTCTGAAAGCGAATCAGTGAGTCTCTCGTATATATATATATATATATATATATATATTTTTATATTATTTTTTTTGGAAGAATATCTAATATGTGATGTCATATGGGGAAACCGTTTCTGAAGACGGCCCTGAGACAGAGACTGGTGGAGATACAACTTCGTCTCCAACTGTTGCAGCCGCACCGGGCGACCTTGAAATGGATATTGATCGAGATGAAATCATCATCGTAACTCAGACAATGGAGGGTACTCCAACGACCGCAGGTGCAATCTTCATTAGGAATCCCTTGTCGGTCGCTGATGCGGTCGCGGGCGCCACTTTCAACCCTCCGTACCTGGTCCCTTATCCGGATCATGTGTTGATCGGGGGATTTAGCGTTCCATCCAAACATGCGGTGCTATACACTAAAATATGGGAAAGCTACGGACATATCGCCACGACCAAGAAAATTACTAGTCGATATGCGTTGGTTAAGCGGGTGGAGGAAGCTTTATCTTCGATTGACGATATGTGAAACGTGACTGGTCATACTATTTCTGAGGATGTAATCTCGGGATGGAGGTTCCATCGTGACATGTGTGTAAACTTCGAATTCAATGTTCCTTGGATCGTTGAAGGTTTCTCTGAGGTTGAAAAATTGTTGGTCGAAACAGTCGAAGGTCCTTCTGCGGATATGGTGAAGAAGCAGGAAGCGAAAGTCGAAAAATTATCAAGGAAGCTGAAGTTGAAAAGGGCGGCTCTCCAAAGCACGAAGGAGGCTCTTTCTAAGAAGAGCAAGCCATTGTTGGAAAACTTTCCTTGAATGTATTTCTGTCTTCTGAACTTCTTATTTTTAGGGTTTTTTTTTTTTTTGAAAGGCAAATTAAACGCCTAGTTTATGGTTTTTATTTCCTGGATTTCTTAGGTTGATAGACAAATGTTACCTTGAGGGTTTTGGATTATTCTTTTGGAATTAATTGTTTTGGAATGGATTGCTTTGGGAATGATATTGTCTTGGTTACGATTGCAAGTGACGCAAATATCCCAAGAAAACCATGGAACCGTGTGTTGGTAGATGACATGAGGTGAAACATAACATGGCTATCGGTTTTATCATTCCCGTGAAAACTTGAAATAGCAAACCATGTATCTTGTCTAGGTAAGATTTACTCGGTTTTTCAGGTCTCCTGATGAAAAGGGAACCTTCCGGGTGTAAGACCGAGTTTTATGGGAAGCACCGTCGTGATTGTAGGAAGTCCCCAGTCGTCTCATCTGATAATCGAGTCGTCGATCCCTGGTTGGATTATTCTCTTTTAATCTCTAGGCAGCCCCCAGTCATCCCTCACCGTGTAAAGACTGATAATCGGGTCGTCTGGTAACTGAGTCGTCGATCCCTGAGCGGATCACCTGCTTCTACCATCTTGATGTATGGGTCGAAGCATGAGATCGATGGTCGAAAATTGACATTGTAACCAAAAAATAAATCTCCCACTTTGGTCGCCAATTGTTTGAGGGTGAAAACGGTTTCTGCTGATTTTGGTAATTTCGGGTGTGTGGGTGAGAAACGAATTTAAACCCTAAACAATGTACTGCAAGGGAGTACTTTAGATTCGAGAGATCAATATGTATAAATCCGGCCTAAACCAAGAAATGGTCGTTCCAGACTTGCTTCGGTCACAAAGTGAAGGAGAAGGGTTGGTTTTGGGGAGGGAAGCGAAGAAAGTGTTGAGACTAGAATAGTTGATTCTGGAAGAGTAGTTGTTTTACGACTTGTCACTAGTGGAAAATAAAAAAAACAAAGTCTGTCAGAAAAAGTCTTATAATCACTAAAAAGGACTGTGGCTGGGAGCACTAAATCCGTAGTCTTATTTCCCAAAATGACTACTTGTGGGACTAGTAGAAGCAGACCTTTTTATTGAACATATTTTATAAAAAAAAATGAAACTGATTCAGCTGAATCAAACGCTGATTCAACTGAGTCTATAAATAAAATCTGAATCACAATTAAATTAATATTTACTTCAAAACTGTATGAATCAAAAAAATTAAATTGATAATGACTTTAAAAATGAATTTGTATTGAGAAGTGCTGAAAAAAAATACATAAGTTCCAAATCTGACAACTTCAAATGCTAATATTATATTTCTATTACAATCATAACTACCATAAGGCTTCAAATTGAAGGCTAGAGTTCACCATCTATGCCTTCGTTTATAAGCAGGTACCGAAAACAGGCTGCAAGTTCAATGATAAAAATCAAATGCTTACAGTTGCAAGTTCAACTATAAGCAAGATAAATCAAGGAACTGTGAGACCCAACACAGAGGAGAGACCATCATGACTAATTATTTCGCAGGACATCAAAATCATTGTCTGGAAAAAATGGCATACAACAATTGTGCAACAGACAAGCAATCGTCTTTCAGTTGGCTGTCAAATTAAAGATATTAGATTGATCACAACACCTTAATGAAAGAACTATAGGAAATGAAGAGAAAAGAAAGAGCATTACCCACAAAAAGAGGCATTTAACATTCTGTTGAGGCAAGGAAAGGCGTCGTATCTCAATTATGTTGTGAATCAGTAACTTAATACAACTAAAGTCTAGCTTCTAATGCTATCATATGTCATGAGTTTTACCCAAATTTCTATCACATGTCAAGATAACGATTAAACGATCATATTAATACTCAACAAGAGTTTAAGACAATATAAATGCTCATGTATATGCAGGCATGTCCAGATACAAATGACAATCTTTCTGGATGAATCCTTGCATCTAAACATGAACTCCACATCAATATTACATGACTAAGTATAAATGTCAGAATAAAGTTCCAACTGAAGTCAAAACAACCCACAATGAACAAAGCCAATACGAAATCATTAATGTTTACTCCCTTTGATTGTCATCCTTAGGAATTAACCAAGCTACCCAATACATATTTATGCATCAATATATATCAAAGTTAATTAATCCTTCAGGATTATCGAAATGACTCAAATAAAAATGCATAGGAGAGTTATTCCAAAGTGGACTCACCATCATCGTAACTAACAATACCCACAATCCAGAGAGATGGCATATGTATTAGAGAGAACTACGTTTTCAATTAGAAATTAAACAAACATGATTGCAAACCTTACCAACAATCTACATTTAACATTAGACTATGAACCTTACCGTCCTCAAGCTGAGACGAAGTACAACCAATTTTCTTAGCACCGGACAATCATCATCACCAGCAGCTTAATCTTTCCATGTAACTTCTTCCGAATAAACACTGATAGTTATTGTTTGAATCTGGAGCATTCGAAAATAATACAGAAAAGAAGTAAAACATAGTTATAAGTCCTGATTCAGTTGAACATGTGCATGAAAGAACTCCATAGTCCAAACTGACCTGTTGTATTCAATTGAATGTGAACAAGTGTTAGTAACTTGCCATTATTTTTTGGATCCATCCATAAGAAATCTATTTGGAACCTATACCTATATCTCTCACTGCAACAACTTGAAATACCATTAGTTCATGTTTACAACCTATACAATTTTGTAGATAAATGATTAGATCAACTATAAGAAAATAGATGGATAAAGGAGACTAAGCTTTAATGTTCTTTTGAGGTTCAAAAACTTTCTGCAGGTACCTAATTCCTTATGAGTTCAACTACGGAAGCACCAAGAACTAAAGAGATAATAACCAAGTTTCTAAGGTAAGTAAACATAATAAGAAATGAGACTTTGAAAGTTGCTCATTTCAATATAAACTGAAACTAAAACTACCTTTAGATCAGAAGATGGACCATTGTTAGATATTAGATATCCTTACAAACTGAAATCAAAACAACAAAAAATGATCAGACACCTTAATATGAATGACCAAAAGAAGTAGATCTTGATCCAAAGCATCCCTAATTTTAAAATTTCAAATCATAGGAAATAAAAATGTCTGCATACCTTATATGGTATATGAACCACATTCAAGATCTAATTGAGCATATTCAATTGCTGCAACATCACCACCAGAACAACTACAACATTCAGAATTCATTAGAATAGTTAGTAACATACATCTCCAAAAGGGTGTAAATCTTAAACAAATATCAATTACTTTTATAATATGAACTTGATTTTCACCAAAAATGGTAAATCTTTTCTTCCATCCTCTTCCACCCATGAATGAGTATAATCCTAACTTCCAGAGATTCAATCTTAGTGTATTAAGTAATCCTAACTTCAAAAGAGCCAAGTAAAGCACAACTGCTGGCATACACAAACAAGGAATAACCAAAGAAAATCAAACATAATCAAGGCCATAGTCAAATAAACATCATCAACATATATTGAAGTAGTTGAGATCCTGAAAAAAGAAAAAAAATTCATTAAGTCACTATGAACATAAATCTCTCAAACAGAGAAATTAACACACATTATAGGCTTCATTGCTATTGGGAAATAGAGAAATTGAAACAACATGGACAAAGTATCAAAACAAACAAATCTTAGCCAGGTAGCTAGAAAAATCAACCCTTCAATAATCATTAGAGTTGACATCTCAGTTAAGAATTCGAGATTTAACAAAACCCCAATTGAATAAAAGAAAAAACCTCAAAATTCAATTTAACAACAAGAAATTTTAAATCTTGAATAATCCATAGAGCTGAAATCATTTAGATGTGCATCATTAATAACAAAACTCAAACGGAAAATGAAAGAAAACCCCAAAATATATTCATTAGAGATGAAAATCTCAGAATTATCTAAGGGTTTTCTTCGATTCGATTTAGGGTTTTTACTGGTATTTGATCAAATCGAAAAAGGCTAAGAATGTATTATGATTTAGATCAAAGATTGAATCAAAAAGTAAATCTAAGACTTGGTAAATGATAATAGGAGATTGTATAGGACCTTGGTGAAAGCGTGTGAGTGTGTAATCTAAAGAAGAAAACATGGGAATGGATGGTGGTGACTATTGGTAAGCAGTATTGCAGTAAAAGAGAAAGGTCGGAGAGAACTCAAAGAAGCGGACAATCAATTTTTTCGCTGAGTTTTTTCTCTGTGAAGAGATAAGGAAGAGAGAGGGGAAGGGAGAGATAAGTAAGGTCGATAGAAGCGAGAGAAATACAGAAATTACATAAACTATTCTCACTAGCAGTCTTAACTATATTTCTTCTAGAAGCTTTTTCTATTTACAAAATTACCCCCTAATATTACGACTTCCGCATAAATTCGATTCACTTTTTCGTGATTTTTGTATATGAACGTTTTCATAGGAAGCCCAACTGATAAAGTTGATCCTTGGAAGTCGTTTCTATAAAGCCAATCAGACTTAAAAAACCTATTTTCCACTAGTGTGTATTAGAAAGTGGGAAGCTAAAAGATGGAGAGCTAGCAAATATTTTCTGAGTGTTGTATGTTCCTGACCTGAACTTGTTATTCGGTGGAAATAGGTAATGCCTATTTATACAAGTAAAAGTGAAACGCACTCTGGTCTCATTAAGAAATGGAAAACGGGTGAATAAATGGGAGGAGGAAGTAGCCGGTAACGCCTGGAATTGATGTTCCATAAAAGGAAGCGTTTCACCATTACTCCCTATATTTACTAACTGCCTCATTCTTATGACCCTTTCTTATAACGGGCGTAGTGTACGCCGCACGCTGTAAACCGCCAAACCGATACCCAATGAGCACATGTGTTGATGTTTCGAATGTTTTCGTGGAAAACATGTAGCACGTTGTTGTTATCTGGCAAGTTGATATTGGGAGACTTGCCGGCTCGGTGGTGACCTTCGACGGTCGAGATTTTGCATCTTAAGAGTAAAGGTATCCATTGATTATTGCAACCCTTCGTTTGGTATCCAGTGGCATGAAAGCATGATCAATATGGTTTTAATATGGCCTAGTTTGGGCGCGGCCAAAAGTTAGGGTTTTGGCTTTGTTTAGGCATGACTAAACTAGGGCCAAAGGTTGCAATGCATTGGCTAGTAACCTTGGACGGCTAAGATCAGCACCTTAGATGAAAAAGTGGCCTTTGATTGTTGCAGGCCTTTATTTTGGTAGCTGCATAGGGAAGGCCGGCATAGTATGACGCGGAAAGGTGGTTGGCATGCCATTGGCACATACGGCATGGCATGCCTTGGCGCGGTTTGGCGTGGCCAAAACTAGGGTTTTGGGCCAAGGTTACCATGCGTTGTTTTATGACCTTGGACAGCTAGGATTTGCATCTAGGATTGAAGGGTGGCCACTGATCGTCACACGCCTTCATTTTGGTAGCCGAAATAGGGAAGGCCGACATGGTATGGCGCGGCAAGGCGGTTGGCATGCCATTGGCACATGTGGCTTTTTTTTTTTTTGCTAAGTAATATTTTTATTGATAACCAAAATAATCAGTGATTATAAAATTTAAACAGAATGCTCCCAAGACAAGCCCAATTGGGAATTACAAGTTACAGCTTAAGATCTCCTATAGTATTTTTGTTTTTCATTTTCCAGATATACCAGGAATGGAGGTTTGCTAGTATAAACTCTTTGATCACCTCTTTGCAAATTTGTCCCCCTTTTTGCTAGGTCATTTGAAGAAAAATTTACTTCCCTAAAGTTATGAATGAACTCCCAGTTGTTGACTGAATTGCATATTCTCTCCCATCTTGACTTTGCAAACCAAGGAACTTTCCCATTTTTGAATGCTGCAATAGATGCTTTTGAATCAGAACTGAATAGTAAAGATCTGAAACAATTACTTACTTCCCATTCTCCTTCACATAACACAGCCATAATTTCTGCAAAGAAGTTTGTTGCCACACCCAAACCTCCTTCAATAGCTATTATCAAGTCACCTTTATCATTTCTAGCTAGAATTCCATATCCTGAGTTGCCTGGATTTCCTTTTGATGCTCCATCACAGCAAAGAAGAAGTTGTTCTCCCTGTGGTAACTTGAAGTAAATTTCTTGAACAATACAGTTCTTAACTTTTCTGCATTTCATCCCAAAGAATTTCAGAATCTGGAGATCATAAGCTGTATTCCACATACATTTCTTCATTCTTATTTCACAATCTGTAGTGAATGATACTATTCTCTTCTTAATTTTGAGTTCATTAAAAATCTCATCTTCATAAACACTTCTATTTCTTTGGAACCACAATTCTCTGAGAGTTATAAAAGTAGCAGTTCTCCAAACTTCTCTAATTGCAGGACTCTTATGTTTTGTAGAATTGAAAACTTCATCAAAAGATCTTGGGTTTTTGAAGTTGAAAACACCTCCTAACCAATTCCATATTATTTCACTATAGTTGCACTTCCATAGAATATGCTCTAGAGTTTCCTTGTCTTTTTTCAAAAGCAACATCTTGAAGCTAATTGGAATTTCCTGGATTTCATTTTCTCATCTGTTGGGCAAATGTTTCTTATAATTTTCCAAATATTGCTTGAAACACCAGGGTGAACTGAATGGTTCCATACCTGAGGTGCCCAGCTCACTTTAGGGTACTTCTTTCTGATACATTCCACAGCTGAAGCTACAGAAAATTCCCCTGTAATTGTTCCACACCAAATTCTTTTGTATTCCACCATATTGATCACTGGCAGTTCCCTAATAGATATCATTTCTAATAATTCAGTAGGTAATACCCATTCTCCTTCACATATTAAGTTCCCTACCTTCATGTTAGGAAATTGATTGAGATATGTATTTTCTGGGTATAGTTCACACAATGGTTTTTCTTTGATCCAAGAATCATTCCAGACTGAGATATTTGCTCCATCTCCCACTATCCATCTTGTTGAATTCTTAACATCTTGTGAGATCCATTTCAAAACAGGAAGGATAGAAGAGTTTTTGTATCTAACCTATTCACCATTCTTAGTTAAAAAAATTTCTTGGAAAAACCTAGCCCATTCTTCTCTGCTATTCAAGATTTTCCACCATAGCTTCATAATAAAAGCCTTGTTCATAATTTCCAATCTTCTTAATCCAAGTCCCCCTTCTTCATATGGAGAACATACCTTGTCCCATTTAAGAGTAATGCTCTTTCTTTTGGATGGGTCACCTGACCAGAGAATTTTTTTTATAACTTTTTCACACTCCTGTAGAACTCATTGTGGCCATTTATATACTGACATACTATATATGGGGATGCTACATAATACATGTTTGACTAATATCAATCTTTCTTGAAATGATAGCAGCTTACCCATCCAACATGCTAAATTTGCTTGTATTTGTTCTACACAATTCCAAACATACTTAGATTTAATTCTACCTGGTGTAAGCATAACTCCAAGGTATTTGTCTAGGAATGTAGCTAGTGGCATTCTAAAATCATTATCTATTTGTTGCTTCCTCAACTCAGTAGTCCCTCCAATGAAACATTTGCTCTTATTTAGGTTGAAAACTTGCCCTGAAGCAGATTGATAATCTTTAAGCAATATTGCTAACTTTTTAACATTTCTTCTATCACCATTACAGAACAAGAATATGTCATCTGCAAAGAAAATATGGGATGGGTGTATACCATTTCTTGATATCATTGGTTGAATTTGTCCTGTCTGAATATTTCTTGATATTGATCTGCTCAATAAGTCTTCAGCTATGACAAAAAGGAGAGGTGACAATGGGTCACCTTGTATAAGTCCCCTCCCTATCTGGAAGTAGCCTACTGGTCCACCATTCACAAAAACTGAAATTCTTGTTGATTTTAACAAAATATGAAGCCATGATATTACTTTCTCTGAAAAGCCAAAACTCCTCAATACTTGAAATAGGTACTCCCAACTGAGAGAATCATAAGCTTGAGACATATCCAATTTTATTCCCAGATTTCCACCTCTTCTTTTTATGTCCAGTTCATTCACCAATTCTGAAGCTAACACAATTTGTTCTTGAATATTTCTACCTTTTATAAAAGCACCTTGTTGAGGGATACTATTTTTTGAATTAAACTTCCAAGTCTTGAAGATATAATCTTTGTAATCACTTTAAAACTGAAATTCATTACTCCAATTGGTCTAAACTGACTAGCTTTTTTTGCATTCTTGACTTTTGGTAGCAGTAATAAGAAATTTGCATTAAAACCTTGTGGAATGAAGCCAAGTTTCCAGCAAAACTGTATAGCATTTGACAAATCCTTTCCTATTATTCCCCAAGCATATCTATAAAACCATCCTGCAAATTCATCTGGACCAGGAGCACTATCAGGATCCAGGTCAAAAACTGCCTTTTTTACTTCTTCTTCAGTTGGAATAGCTTATAAGAAAAAAAATTCTTCATCCCTCACCAGTGTTGGAATGTATTGAAAAAATTCTTGATTATAACTGACCTCTTGAAATTTAAATTTCTCTTCAAAATGATTTATAAGAATGTCTGCAATTTTCAGTTGGTCAGTAACTATATTACCATTTTCATCTTCCAATTCTGCTATTGCATTCTAAACTTGTCTTAATTTCATGCTTATATGAAAAAACTTGGAATTTGAAGCACCCTCTTTGAGCCATTTAATTCTTGATTTCTGGTGATTTATTTCTTTTTGTTGTTCCTCTAAAATTTCCTGCTCCCCTCTTGCTGTAACTAGTTTATTCAAAAGAGTTGTATCTTTAGGATTTTGATCTGACATCAATGTAGCTTGCAAAACTTTTTCTTCAACTTGCTTCAATTTTTTTGTAACATCCCCTAATGAATTCCAATTCCAAAGTTGTATATCTTTCTTTAGATTTTTTAGTTTGCTCAAGAATATAAAAATTGGATTACCTCTAATCATTGCACTCCAAGAAGCTTGTATCTTTTGTAAGAATTCTGGATGAGATTTCCAAACCTTTAAAGCTCTAAATGGAACATTTTGAGGTTTTGGTATATTAGCATTTGCTCCATAAAGTATCCCATGATCTGAAATTCTTCTCACTCCCACCTTGTAAGTCCAACTAGGATATAAATCCAGTCATTTATCTGTAAAAACTGCTCTATCAAGATTGCAAAGTATCCTTTTTTTCCCTGCTCTATTATTGCACCAGGAGAATTCCAAACCTGTTTTTGGGGCTTGGATGAGACCACAATTATTCAAACAATCATTGAACTCTCTTATTGATATTTTCAAATGACAAAGCCCTACCTTTTTTTCTTCAACATTTATTATTGTATTGAAATCTCCAATGACAAGCCATGGTTTATTTAGTGTACTGATATTCTCCAGTTCCTGCCAAAGTTTTCTTCTGTTTACTGTTAGAGTAGCAACATGAATTCCTGTAATAATTGCATCTCCAACTTCCACAGTTATTGCCTGCTTTGTATTAAAAACTATTTTTGGTGTATTTATTGAAGAACTCCATAAAATCCAAATATTACCTTTATTTCCATCACAAGAATTATGAATGATATTGTAGTGCATACCTTGAAGTCTTAATTTTTTAATGAAATCTGAAGAAAACCAAACTTTTGGTTCAGCTAAAATAACTAAAGAAGGACAAAAATGTTTAACTATATTTCTTAACTTATCTCTGGCCTTTGTTCTCCTCAGGCCCCTAATGTTCCAGTATATAACTTTCATTTGGGAGGTGGTTGAGAAGATAGGGTACTCCTCTTACCTTGACCATTTTTACTAAAATTTTCCTGATTCCTTGTTGTAACATTTGGCTTTTTTGGACCTTTTTGTCTCTCTTGAGTAACCTCTTCACCATTTTTGGAACCTGAAGTTGTTGCAGTAGAATTGTTATATGGCATTGAAGAAGAATCAGTAAACTTCTCATGGACACAGACTTCATCTTCTTTTGAATTAACTTCATTTTGTTTTTGAGTTACTGAATGACTTATAGGAGGTTGAATGTTTACCACATTGTTTATTGGTGGAGCACTTGACACCATTGTGATTATTTTATCCACTGAAGGAGTTGGAAATTCTACAGGAGAATTGATAGAGCCTTTGAACTCCTCAGATTGTGACTGCAAGATATGAAATCTTCCAGAAGTTGAATTATCTTGAGGAGATTGAATTACTGCATCACCTTCCTTAATATCACTTAATATATGATCTTGGATATGACAAATGATATGTTCAACTTCTTCCTCAGCTTGGGGAAAGCAAATATCAAAACCAATTTGAATGTGTCCAACTTTCTTTCTCCATTTTTTCTTTGGCTTCTCAATTATAACTACATTTTGTTTTTCAGATGACTCACTTCTTTTGATTCTACATTCAGCTGTTGAATGACCCACTATTGAACAATGATTACAGAATTTAGGTTTCTTCAATATCTGAATTGCTTGTTCAAATTTCACAAACTTGGTTTCCACAACCACTTTGCTTGGAATAGACTTAGGAAAATCAACTTCAACCAAAACACTGGCATAATACCCAATCTCTCTTTTTAGAGTAATTTCATCTACTTTAACAACTCTCCCTATTTTGTTACCCATCTGTGGAAGAATTGATTATTTCCAGTATTCAATACTTAAACCAGGGAATGTAACCCATACAAAGGCTGATGATGTTTTATGTGACTCAGGGTTGAAATTAGGTTCCCATGGTCTTAGTTTTAAATTTTGTTCTTCCACCATCCATAGCCCCTTTCAAATATGATTTATATCTTCTTCATTATCTAACTTGATGATAAAAAAACCTTTTCCCAAAGGTATAAATTGTAAAGATCCCTTAAGGTTCCATTGCTGTTTTAATAAAGTAGCTGCAACATTCATTTTCAATTTAACAAAATCAAGCCTCCCAATCAAACTAAACTTCCATTCAGACATGGAAGGAGGATCATCAGGTATAAACATGGAAGGAGGATCATCAGGATCCATTGTTGAATAACCAAACTATGAATTTATAGATCGAAAACCAGATCCACTACTGTTTAAATTTTCAGACATACTATAAAGAAAAAATCATCTAATTCAACACCAATTATTTGATTAGTTCGAAATTCACCTGAATTAATGAAAAATTATGCTCAGAAACCAAGATATCCACGAAGTTGAATGGACGATTTATCACCGAGTCGTTTCGATTCGCAGAGCTCCCTCAAAATCAGCAATTTGCTAGTTGAGTCATCTTCCTTCGTTTCATGCTTGCGCTTACTACCTACATATTTTTCCTTCCTTTTGGCTTCACCTTCACAGCTTTGCACATCTTCAGTCGTTGTGCAGCTAGTAAGTCCTCTTACCATTTGAATAGCCATCTGGATACTCTGGATTTTGCGTTTCTTAAGTTCAGCAATCACACTTGAACTTGCGCCAGCCAGAAATTTGAACATATGATCTTCTTCACTCATGCCACGTACTTCTTGCACCAATGCAAAGAAGTCTTCAGCATAGGACTGTGGTGTACTCGTCATTTTTAGCCTTCGTAAACTTTCTCTTGCATACCAAGCACCATTGCTCGTCCAGAACTTACATCTCAGTCCCTCTTTCATGTCATTCCATGACATAGGATTGGCATAACCATCAGCTTCATCTTCTTGCAGCATAGTTCTCCACCAAACATTTGCATCACCACCAAGGTAATTGCCTGCGAGAGTTACTTTTTGTCCTTACCCAGTTCCATTCGCTTCAAAGTATGCCTCAACGTCATACAAGAAATTCTCAATTTCTCTAGCATTTCTAGAACCAACGTAAATTCTTGGCTCGGAGACTCGACTTGAGCTTTCTCCATGCACGTTTCCTCCTAAAAACATGCTGTTACTGATTAACCCGCGAATGCTTGCCACTTTCTTAGACATTTTCTTCACATGGCTTGTTAGTATGGTCTTTATGTCACTGAATTGCTCCTTCAATTCAGTCACTTTATCATTGGTTTCATAATTCAACAAGGTTGCATCAGACACCTTGTCCTCGACTGCACCTACCCTTTCGTGAAATTATTTAAACCAATCTGATGTCCTTCCTTTAAGTAGGTTTAGCCTTCCCCTATCTTCGGAAACAAGAGTATTTTCAAGGCCATCACAGCCCATGTCTATGAAAAAAACATCAAGATTACTGCCATACTCCTCAAGCTGATCAAACGTACCCGGTAGTTCTTCGTCGATCATCATGCCATTAGAACTCATTTCTAATGCAATATTCTGAAAATAACGCGCCACTTACTTGCTCATGGGAAAATAGCTTAAGAGAGAAAAAAGTCTTAGTGTATTATCCAACAAATACACTTGAACTGTGCACCAAACACAGCTCTGATACCTGAATTGTCACACCTTCAAACACTCCAGATATTTTTCTGCTAAAGTGTAACCCGGCAACACAATGGTTCTGTGAATAAAGCTTCACCCACTTGCACTTCAGCCTCATAGGTTTGCACCAATGCAAACAGCCAACTCAACAATTATTCAACAGAAGTCTTTAACCTTCTTTCTCTTCAACTTAAACTCATCAAATGCACCCCATAATACATTCAATCTTTGCCATACTTTGCTAACAACAATCAGCCAACCAAGAACACTTAGAACATGATACAATCAACTCTTTTATTGCATCAAAGGGAAGAAATACAAAACTTTCCCACTCGGGGACTTTTACAGACTTGTTCACTCCTTGAACCAAGTCTAAGTCTTACAAAAACTCTCATATTCACTCACATATGCAACCTACACTCTCACATATGTTAGATTACTCTCTCACAGGCTAGGATGCCGAATTTCCCATGCCTTAGGACCATTTATACAACAGCTTTGCTTGGCCAAACCGTGCATAACCGTTACACACGCTAGAGACAGCCATTTGTCTCGGGGAGCAGTTTCATAACCGCCAACTACTATGCCAACTGGCCAGTTCTCCTTTAACTTGCGCCAATCATCCAACACCTGTTCTCTTGGCAGTTATAACTCTTGTCCCACGATTATAAACTCCTTTATAACCGTTCCTCTTCATCACATGTTATTGGCATGCTTGTGAAGCTCGTAACCAACTTGTAACCGTCACTTGAGACGTATTGTGCCACTTGTTCTGGCATACTGGATTCTGCCACGCTCCAATGTTCAGATATCTTGGCCCTGCATGTTTATCATTCTAAACTCATGCACGAACAATTCTCAAGCATTAATCATCGAGGCCAGCTCCTTAAGCTCACTCTAGTTACTCGTGCATCATATATGCTTCACTACGCCAATTTGCTTGACAACAGCAATGCAACTCTTGCATTACCAACTTGTTTGCATTGTTCAAGCTTTGGCTAACCTTGAACCAATGCCATAGACTAACTCCTAGTCTATTTCACTTTTCTTGCATCATCCTTGAGTTTGGGCCAACTCAACTTCACGGATACGCTTCAATGCCAACATCTCATGTTGCATTTGTCACTTTGGCCTTGTCTTGCCTTCCCTTAATGAAGCCTCATTGTGTCGGCCAATATGCTTCATTCCTTATCCAAATATCTTTATAATGTATTGCTACACTTGCAATACATTGGCCCTGTGAGATCGTGCCATTCTCAGTACTTAACAGTCTGTATAGTAATACCACTATTATGGCTTCACAATGCGCCATTATGGCTGAACACTGACTTGGCCTGCAACTCTGTGATGCGCCATCATTATGCAACACTTGCAGCACCGTAATACTCACCATTGAATGGGCAATAACCTTCAAAAGGATGGCGTTCCCAACCACTATTCAGATTATGGTCAAAGTAATGTCCATTTTGAAAATTAGTCATATATTCGTTGTATTGGCTATTGTAATACCAGTTCGACATCCTAACTGCAAGGGAATTCTACACAAGCATAAATAAGGCTGACTCGACCAAAACAAACCTAATGATTTATAGCAAACAAAAATCATGATGGCTCCACTTAGATTGTTTCTAGACCAGCTTCTAATCCTTCGAAAGGGAATTCTTTACAATCTGAGCAAACCCCTCTGGAATCAATCTGAGTTTAAGTAAGTTGAATAGAGGTGAGGGAAACTGCTTGGAGCTTTGATACCCAAGGCCTCACTGCATTACAAGGCGGCGCATTCACGCATTCAACTCACAGAAACCATCATGAACTTCGAAGTATGCTTAAAGAGTAACCAATATTTTTCGAATAACTTTCCTAGTAAGCTCATTACCCTATCGGTCTCGTTCTAGTCCAAATTTTAAGGCTTAGGTTCGCGTAGTTTATGTGTTCCTAAGGCTGGCAAGAAGTAAACGGTGATGAAATCCGAGTCCTTATCTTGATATGGCCAGGCCTTGCCCTTTACTAGGAAAATAAAGCAGTCGTATTCAAGACCTCAACATATATGCATACAAAATCATCCAGTAAACCCACTCACAGGGGATTCGCGGGTGTTAAGAATTCTTACCTCCCGTTCCAGACGGGGGATGAACCGTTGAAGTCGACTCGAGCCACTGACTCTTATGTCAGTGTACGAACCCGAGGGGCCGAGACGATATCGTAATCGTCGTCCTTCCCTGTGCAGTTTATATTTAAATAACCCTTCCTTAGGGTTTTAAAAAAAATGTCCAAAAGTCCAAAAATAAAGAATAAAAAATATCCAAAAATAAAAGATTACAAAAATATTTTCCTAATTACAGTTTCTAAAAATAAAATAAAATAATTATTTATAAAATCTTCTTCACTCCTTGGACTCCTCTTTTCTTTCCTTCTTTAGCGATGCTTTCCTTTTATAGCACTTTTTATTTCCTTGTAGCTTCGCTCCAAATCTGAAAAGAATCAAAAAAATACCAAAGGCGTAAAAGAGAACAAAAATAATAAAAATAAAAATAAAATCTAAAAACAAATCTATACACAAGTCCGCGTTGGCGGCGCCAAAAATTGATGTGAATCAATAATGTTGTAGAAAGTAGTAGTAAGGGTTGTCGTTCACTCGTACTTGTTGAAATTGATTTTAGGATTTAATAAACTAAAATAATAGAAAAAAAATATATACAAAATATTGTCACGTGATGAAGAGATACTAGGACGCATGATTTCACTACTTTTCATATTCTTGTGGTTTAGTCATTAACTCTATACAATATAGCTCAAAAAAAAGAAGTTGTGACTCTAATTCTTTGCCAAAAATAGATTTCATAAAACATTATCTATAAGTCGTAAGCATGACGCATCAAAAGTAATTAAAACCAAGCATGCGACATCAGACAAAATAACAAATAATTAATAGAAATCATAAAGCAATTAAATCTATGTAAAAAGTCATATAAAGAATTAATTCATTTACCACAATCATGAAAATTTGCTTCCTCCATTGTCCCAGTGATGGGTTCTAGCTCCGCATTGTGAAAACACACTCAAAGGAATTTTTCATTGCTCAAAAAGGTGTTCACAATAATGAAAAATTGGAGAAAAACAATAAAAACGGGTTTGTAACACTTATTTTCATTACGAACCTAATTATTACAGAGAACGATATAAATGAAGTGTCGTCGGTACTGTAGCACAACGACTGTCTTCTACAGTTTAAGTTATTCGTGTTCTTCTTCACAACAGCAGAAAATTATCTCTCCAACTTACGTGTACGGCTCTGTTAATGCTCTACTCTCACCCCTAACTCTCCATAACCACTCTATGATACCCAAACACCCTTTATATACGCGACAGGAGCAAGAATATCCCCTCATTACTTCGGTAAATCTTTCCAAAGCTCGGCAGTAAAAGAAAATATTATCTCGGGATATTTTCTTTCCTTTTGCTTCATCCATGCATCTGCAGCTATCAATTCGTGTTTTACTCACTTCAAACACAACACGGATTCAGTAAAAACTTCACCTAACACAAGCCAACCACTGAGAAACACGGGAAGGAGTAAACCAAACCCGTGAAACTCTCACG
The DNA here is from genome assembly GCA_023529315.1 of Papaver bracteatum. NCBI lineage: Eukaryota > Viridiplantae > Streptophyta > Magnoliopsida > Ranunculales > Papaveraceae > Papaver > Papaver bracteatum. The sequence goes on along the minus strand of JAJJWX010002346.1, from coordinate 1,039,492 downwards.
CCTCTGTTTTCTTCAACTCGACCAAACTAGCCCAATTTAATGCGAACAAAAGCCCATACCATGCATGTTACTATCAGTCAAGTCTTCCCGTGCAGTTACAGCTATTGGATCTCCTTCTATCCGGCCCAAAACGCAAACCCTAATATGTTCTGTTGATAGCTGTTTTTCCCGCCAAAATTGAATTTTGAAAGGTTAAAGATGGAGTGCCCCGATCCAAAAGTCAGGTGCCTTTAACAGCTTGGGTGCCCTGGGATGCCCCTTATCCAAGTTGAGGGTGCCTTTAGTACTTTTCTCCGGAGGCCCAAATAGCAATTTTTGAGCAACGTTTTCCACACAAGCGTATTCCTCCAAAAACACCTAAACAAACATAAAAACACCAAAATTAGTATAAAAATCGAGACTGAAAATAGAGACACTGAGGCAATTCAGACACAAAAATGTGTCTATCATCCATGCCGTGGCCATTGCCGGTCCCACACTTCCATTCCCTATTTTATATTTATTTATGTCTCTCATCTTATGGAAGTTCCCTAATTTCGCCAAACTCTTCAGTTTCATGGAATTTCCCTTAAATCAGAGAAAAATACATAAAATCACATAAAACTGGGAAAAGCACGTGGGATCGTGTGTCAGCCGGACGACCATGTTCTAGCCGTGGACGGTCCCACACATTGCAATTCCCTGTTTTATTTATTTTCCCTTATCTCATGTATTTTTCCCAGTTTCAGCAATACCATGGATTTTGCATATTTTCTCCAAATGTTGCTCAAATGTGGACCAGAAAATATCAAAATTCTCAGGACTGAAGCGTGGACGTCACGGTGACACGGGAACATCCCCTTGACCGACCAAGGGTGACCCTGAGGCTTGAAAACAGCTGGTCCCGCATGTTTTAATGATTTTAACTTAATTTTCTCAATTGCGCATATTAGGTTCAAACTCTTTCCAAACAATTGGAAGTTTGCTCAAACGACCATCCACTGGTCCCACACCCACCAAGAGCCGGTCTCATGACCTCTTGGTCGGTCCTTCATATTTCCATAATACCAAGTTTTATTATTTGTCGCTCACACGAGCATTATTTCAGTGATTAAACCAGCATTTAATCATTATTTCACCAACTGGTCCTCAAGAGACTTTGGTATTTTTTCTCATTCGAGCATCTGGGCATTATATGGTGAACCCGTCATCCCATGTAGTCGGTCCTATGTTGATTTGCAATAAATCATCATTTCGGCAAAATTAGGGTTTTGAATCCAGAGCTCTGCAGAAACGTGATTCTGAGCAGATTCAAACACTCTGATAATTTTATGTTGATTCCATAATCAACACTTTGTTTATTTTGCTTGACCCGGCAGTCAGTAAATTAAATTAATATTTTATTCGGTCCTGCTACCAATAAATTCATCAAACGAGCAATATTTGCTCAAACTGGCAATATTTGCTCGAACCGGCAATATTCGCTCAGACTAGCAATATTTGCTCAAATCAAAGAATATTGGTTCAACTATCAATATTCGACAATTCAGCAACACAGTTTGATCATTTTAGGTTATAATGATACCTCGTCTCAGTAGACATACATTTAATTCATGAGTTTCAGAACATTTGCTAAAACGTGTTCAACTCAGCACTACATGGACTCATCGTCCCACAAAGTCGGCAACTGACTCCACAATCATGAGATTTCAATCGTGTCACATGGGGGGATATTAACTAGGGTTTTGGTCTAGCGGTATATGGCACATGTGTTCACCCACGATGAGAATGTGAGCAATTCGTGCAATCAGTTGGAAGAGTCAGCAAAGTAGTGGGTGGAAAGTTAACCAAGTCTCTGCACGATGAGTAATTGGTTTAACACGATTTCCCACTTCCCCACTCTCTGATTCTAGCAACTGTCACACTTCATGGGATCATGGTGTTTTCAACTCTGGCATTATAAAATATATCTGAATCCTGATTGAAACAACAATATTTTGGAAGAGTTTTCGTACATTCGAACAACAGTCTCCTAAATGAGCAATTTTTAATCAAAGTTCATACAGACAATCTTTCGTCTACACGAACTCACAGAAATCACTCTCAATCAAGCAAAACTCAATCATTCAGAGCATTTTCACGTTGAATTCACAACACACCTACAATCTCAAATCACCATTGATCTCACGCATTTCTCAGCTTCCCTCATACAGATCAACCCATCCTCTCTTGTGACCGAATTGACTCTAGAACGGCCATTGTTCTTGGTTTAGGCCGGAGTCTTACTGATTGATCTCTCGAACTTAAAACACTCCCTTCCTGCAGTGCATCTGTGTGAGTTTCAATATTTTTCTCGGTTCAGGGAGTCTCCACACGGTCGACTCTTCAATTCCATAAAAACCAGCAAATCGTTTTTCCCCATCTACAGTAGGAATATGTCATTCCTTATTTCACTTGAGCTACTTCTTATTCTTAATTATGGACAAACATTGAGTCTATTTTTCCCAGGGTATTCTTACTCTTGCTATTCAGTTAAGTACAAAACTAAGATCTATTAAATTAGGATCACTATGTTATTGTTGATTCTAACAATAAGAATTATTATCAAACTATATGGATCACTATCTTTTGTAGCTTCAGATTTTCAAGATTATAATCATGTTAGGAGAGGTGGTCATAATCCCAACTATAGAGGCAGAGAAAGATGACCTTTTAACCCTAATTTTCGTGGAGGATACCCATATAACCCTAGACCATCCATTCTAACTTTAGTTTTACCTCCTTCATTTATGATATCATTTAGTGATAAAATTTCTTGTCAAATATGCGGTTGTGTTGGTTATCTTGCTGGTGAATATGCCAACATATTCGATATGTATATCAAGGTTGTCATCTTCCTAGAACTTACATGATATGTAATCTGTTGTAAGTATTTTTGGGTAAACCCTTGGTTTGCTGATAGTACAATTACTGCATTACTTCATAGGAAATCCCACATGCGGACTATACTATATATGATAGTTATGACTACATACAAACTGCTAATAGTGAAGGTATGTTTATCTTTGCAATTGATAATTCTTTCAATCAACAACATATAAGCACTTTGCTCTTCATAATATTCTTCATCTTCCTAATGCTTCATTTGATCTTCTATTTATTCATAAATTTACTAGGGATAACTAATGTATAATAACTTTTTTTAATTATACTGGGAAGATTCGGTTGCAGGAACTACATATGAATGATTTATGTCATATTCATTTCAAGCCTGCTTATAAAGATCTTTATACTATTGTTAGAGCACTTCTCGAGCGCAAGTTTTTCTATCAAGTTTGTTTTTAATATTAGATGTCAACTACGTCTTGATTTCTAGTTTACTAAAGTCAAGTTCCGGACTAGGATTAAAGTATGGTAGTTGAGTATCAGAAATCATCGAATAAACTTCGAAGACTGAAGATCAAACGAAGACATTTATATAACTCATCGACAAAGAGGTACATGGAGACTGAACCAACCAATTTACTCATGGCATTACCGTTTTATCTTTATGAGACTATGTCGTGTAATTTTAGTAGAATTAATATTGTAAAGAAGAAGTTTCAAGTCAAGCATGATTTGCTAAATATCTCGAAATATGATTGAAGCAACGGATGTTCACAGATCCTTCACTATCTTAGTTAAGAATACTTATTGTTCAAGAACCATTTTTATTTCAAGTTGAGCATTTGGAAATTGCCCAAGCAATGATATTTCATATCTATGGTGATTAGGAATGTTTCAAATCATGAAATAGAGTTTTTCAGAACTACTAGGTAGGTACGCATACCAAGTATGCGTACCCCATCTTACTTCCGGGACGAAGTAAGGTACGCATACCCAGTTCACGTACCCTAGGGTTCTCAATTTGTATAAGGAGGAGGTATACATACATAATATGCGCACCCTAAGAGCCTGAGTTCATGAATAACTTAGGGTATGCAGACCCATTACGCATATTCTAGCTCCCTGAATTCGAGAACTGGTTCATAAGTACGTGTACCCCTACACACACCTACCAGTACGATTAAGAAGATGCTCATAAACTATTTTCATAACGGCTTAATTCTGAGAGTATTCAATTCTGGACTAGGTCCCGGGGTTATTCTGCATTTGCAGTTTCCTCGTTAACAAAATCTTGTTGTGTCTTTTAATCAAAATCATCGACAACAAGAGACGACTAAATGAAACTAGTTGGAATCCTAGCAACAAGCTGGGCTCCAACCCCTTTCTGAATCACAATCCCTAGTTTATGAAAAAAGAAATTACATTTCTTAGCATTAACATCAAATCTAGATAGGTGATTGTGCATTCTCTTCAAAAATACAACTGTGTCCTCACCAAGTTCACCAAACGTAGGAAAAACCAAAACACCAAACCCATAACCCTGAGCAACATACTTATCAAGATATTTCTTATTTTTACGCATAATGGCATTACTTAAGGCAAGATAGGCTGGAATGCACAAACTTCACCGCCGGTAAAAGGAGAGACCCAGTTACATCAAAACACATATCACGGCCATTGTCCCAATAATAAACAAAAATATCAGCAGGACGTAAAGCAGTACCTTCATTGGACATGAGACCCAAGGAAACTTATTTCCTGGAAGGAACCCCAACACGAAAACACATGTTAGTAATGATATCTCGAACAAGGTCATGTCGAAATTTAAGTCCCACCTCATGGGCACAATGCAGGGAATGGTCTCCAAACACAATCCATGTCACGGTTGCAGAATGCATATAGACTGCCTTCAGAAAAAAGTGGGATACCCAAATAATAGCAGAGGACAGCGCTAATTGGCGCGTACCCACTCTCTGATTGAGGCCCTCAATAGGAAGAGCTTTAAGAAAGTCTTGAGCATGACTAGACTTATTGGATTGCCAAAGAGCACAATCGCGTTGAGACATTGAAAATTTTATCGGCATGTCCTTCATAACAACCTCCAAATATTTAACCGCCAATAACTTCATGGGATGGGGGGAAGTAATATTGATGCTGGTATTAGGACATACACTATAAAACAAATAAACGGATCATTGCAGACCGAGGTCAAGGCATTGCAGACAAGAGTTACGCAAGATAATGGACTGTAAAGGCTGAGTTTGAATAACAGACGCTAGATAAAAATAATGCATAGCATCATCCATAAAATACATGATTAACCCACCATATCTGACAGGAAGTGAAGCTAAACGAAGCTGCAATGGTTACATACCTGGCCCATCATTTGCCACAATGTGACGCAAGTGCAGAGCTTGATGGGAGTCAAAAACATCTTGCGCCTCCTTCAAATTATCAGGTGAAGTAGTTCTCATAGAAAAATAAAGCTTAGAAACCCCGCACAACTTCTCAACAAGTGAAGCTCACATTGAGGGTCTTCAGGTTTTCTCACCTTATCCATGAGAACATTAGTCTTACGAACTCTTGACTGAATTAGATTGCTACAGAACATTAGTTCTTGATTTAGGTTAATGATTTATTTATTTAGGTGGTGATTAGGTTAGTTTTAGTTTAAAATATGATAAAGGGTAAATTAGTATTTTTCTTACTTTAGGACACCCCTTATAAGTATGGGGCAGTTGGGTTAATCAAATTATGGTCCCAGGAATGGTCATGGTCCCCAAAAAAAGAACCATCTTTTGGGGACTACCCGGTGATACAAATGTCCACCCTACATTATAAGGGGTGTCGAATATATATATATATATATTACCACCTCCTCCCATCACCACCACCTATATATATAACCACCTCCTCCCATCACCCCCGCTGCTCACCACCACCGACCACCTCAAAACACCACCAAAGCCACCTCTATATATAACTTAATTTAAATCATTAACAAAACAAAATCAAAATAAAATTATAACAAACCCATTACTTATCATTCGTTTTTGGTTGCAAAAATGAGAAGTAATCATTAAAATGAGTTGAAAATGTAAGTTGCAGAGAGAAGTTCGGCTAGGAATTATGTGAAAAACTTTGTCGAACTAGCCGAACTCAACTTTTAATGGAAGTTTTTCTTTCAGAGAAAAGTTCGGTTACGTCCCAATTTTTTTTTCCTAACCGAACTTTAGTTCGGTTACGTCGCAATATTTTTCTCCTAACCGAACTTTTCTCTGAAAACCTATATATTTAGTCCGGTTACGTCGCAACTTTTTTCATATTTTTTTCCCAGACGAACTTTTAGTTCGGTTACGTCGTAAAAAAATTTCCCAACCGAACTTTTCTCTGAAACAAAAAAATCCATTAAAGCTGAGTTCAGCTACCTGTGTTTTTGGAAACATTAACCGAACTACACTTGCAGATGAGTTTGGTAACCTTTCTTCAAATGTTGTAGACGAACTTTGATTTGTAAATTATTCATTTTTAGGAATGTTTTGGCCAATTCAATCACCATTAACTAAATGGGCTATTTAATAAAGTAGCCACCTTTTTGGCCTATATTTAAGAATCTGGCTGTTTTTTTGAATCTTTATATAAACTGGCCGATATTGACATTTTCCATCTCGTTTTTTTCAAAAAACGTTTTTAGATGGTTAAATGTCTACGTGGCAGTTAACCTGCTAGGTAAAAGACAAATTAATCCTTGTTTGAGTTCGCAACCAAACAGGGATCGAGTCAACTCGGTGACTCGTTGTACGTGAAGAAAATGTGCTTTCTTTGTAACAGTTGGATTGTAACGGTCAGATTGTAACAGTCAGATTCAACTTCCTTCATATAAATTAGGCCTTACTGCATAGAAAAACCTTAGTGTTTCTCCAACTGAACAGATCAAAAACAAACCAAAAAATTAAGACATGAGCCAAAGTGAAGTAAACTCTCCAGGAAGCAATAGCAGCAGCATCAGTAACAAGGTTAGATTAAAAAAAATGATTTCATGTTCTATCTGTGAACAGGGAAGTCATGATCCAAAGGTATGTCCTTGGATTTATTCCAGGTGCAAATATATACCATGTAATGGTATAAGGCAACTATTGTGTTCCAAAACAAAAGAAACAAATGGAAAAATATTTTTGAAGTGTTCAATACCAACCTGTCAGTACTTTGAATGGTTTGACGATGCCATGGATCCTGTCAAATGCTAGATGGTGAAACTACCAGTAGAGAATGGTTGTTATGCTTACGGAGAATCTGTTCACTGCTTCAAAAACTGCCCACTTCAAAATCAAACCTGCAACAAAGATCACTGCAAATCAAAGATGGAGATGAAATTTTGCAAGAATGAACACAACAAGAACATAGCATACCTCACTTGTACAGATTGTGATGGTTTCAAGTGGGTCTCAGATGAAGTCTTCATTGCTGCAATAAAACAGAATTATGCATTCAAGTTTACAACTTAATGCCATATGTAAGGAACTCAACAATCTGAAAATGTAACCTGCAAATGTACTAATAAACAGCCTGCCACTTTTCATTCATCATTAATTCAAGTCTACAAATGAAAGAAATATTGTCTACTTAGCTTTCTTAAACACAAAAACTGTCTTTTTAAACACAAAAAAACAAAAAACCAGAAACATATCTCAAATCATTTATTCTTAGCCTTTCCATTTCCTTGTTTTATATTCTGAGATACAGATCCAATGCCAAAGAAGTTCTGAGAAAGGTTATTTGTTGTAGAGGGTGGAGTAGAAGATGGTGGTGCTATAGATGACAGAATCATGGGTGATGTAGAAGCTGGAGTAGAAGATGGTGCTGCCAAAGGCTGACTGCCAGGCCCTGTAGAACATTCACCAACAAATGATGCAGTTCCCTTCCTCTTGTTTGACTTAGCTGCACCCCTAACTCTGGTGGTTTGACTTGTCTCTATGTTGGTGAAGGTGAAGTTTTCTGTATCACATTCAGTCATTTGCCTCTTTGCAGTTGTATTAGATCCCACTTGACCACCAGCACATGTTCTTTTGTTGTGATTAATAACCTCTCCTCATTTCCCACACCTCCTTTTTCTCTTCTCAACACGAGGTTCATCATAACTTCTTACCCTCTTGCTCTTGGGTCTTCCTGGTTTCCTACTGTGAGGAGGGTTCAAGATCTTTTTGTTCATGTTTGGCTGCAAGAAGAAAGAAGGGTGAGATAACATAAGATATATTTGGTTTCAATGTAGTTATGAAACCCTAAATACATATAAGGGAATCTACAAAAGTAAAATTATACAAAAGTAAAAGTAAATGCACTTATATCAATGTAGTGGAGAATATAAATATGCATATAGTTACAAATTTAAGTAGAAAAAGTACTTGTACCCATTCACTTTTATCATCTAGTGGTTCAAAAGTGGGTGCATATGTGGCCTTATAGTTCTCCACTGAATAATAATCACTGCAGTACCTGCTCAAGCAGTGTATTTAAAGGTTAGTGCTAGATACATTTAACTAGAAAATTAACAATAAACTAGAAATTGCATAAAGAAGTTCTGAGACAAGGTACAGATTTAAAAAATAAAAATCTTACTTTCTCCATTGTGGCCTTATTGTATGCAATGCACTCATTGCATGCATACAGGGGAACCCCCTCAACTGCCACTGCAAACAAGAACACGTCTTGGCAAGGATGTTCACTGTGAACACAAAATTATTTGGACTAGTCACCGTATATAACTCTCCAGCCACACAAGGGTCAACACCATAGTCAGTCACAAAATCCAACATTTTCTTAAGCAATTTAATAGCAGTAGGAACCAAATTTCCATCTACCCATGATGCAGATTCAGACCTCCTATTGTACCATGTACCCATCACTAAGTTAGCATACATTATTCCTATCATTATAATTGGTTTATTTCTCATCTTGTTGATCATATTGTTAAAAGACTCTTAAAAATTGTTGTTCATATGTTCACAACAATGAATAGGGTTAAAAAAGGCCCTGGACCATGTAGCAGGATCTTCTTTCCTCAGATAAACACCAGTTGCAACACTCTTTTTCACAATATTGTCAAAATGTTCCTACACAGCCAATATATATAGATAACAACTATCAAACAGTGCATAACCAATAAAAAACTAGTTTAACTTGACTGTCAAACAGTGCATAAAACCAATAACAAAGGACTGTTGTGAACTATCAAACCTGAAAATGCTTTTCTTTGTATGCTTTTACTGCATTCCATAAAGAACTGTATAATTCAAGACCCTTGTGATACTTCTTGAATTTTTTGTATAAATGTCTGCATTTTAACACATTGCAATTAAAATAAGGCCTTTAATTGATTTGACAAACAAAAGAAACAAAGTTACCTAAGAAAGTTACCTCCAACAGTATCTGTGGTGATGGCCAGGGAAGACTATACCAACAGCTTCCAATAAACCTTTTTGCCTATCTGAAATGAATGCCACTTTCACTGGATGTGCTAATATTGCATCCTTTAAATGCCTCAAAAAAATGATCCAATTTTCCTTTGTTTCAGTTCTGCATACCATAATTCCTAACATTACTAACCCATTTTGTCCATCAAGTGCAGTTGCATCCATCAATACTCCCCCATATTCTCCTGTCATATGGCAGGCATCAAGCCCTATAACTCCTCTGCATGCTTTGCGCCAACCCCTCATTGCAGGTTCAAATGAGAGTGTCATGCTTTCAAAAGTGTTATTCACTGTGTCAAAAGTGAACTTACCAACAGAACCATAATTACATTTAGTAAACATCTTGCAAAATGTTGGTACTTCATTGTAACTCTCTTGATAGTTCCCATATAACGACTATAAAACTAGATTCCTAGCCTTCCATGCACAGTGATATGGTATATTTACTTTCTTTTCATCTAAGAAGTCCTCCTTGATTTTATAAGGGTCTGGGACAATTTTTTTGGGCTTATTCTTCATCTGATCAAGAACAAAATCCTTTACAAAATAAGGGTCAGCAGATCTATTCCTACTTTTGTGATCACCTTCACACTTATGTTCCAAGTTAATTTTCCTAAGAACAAAAGTCTTCTCACCCTATTTCTTGCTAGCATACACAAACCAAGGACAATCATGTTCTTTTTTAAACCTACACTCAGCTTTAATTCTAGAGGGAGTACTTCTATCTAACCTAAATTGACACTTATTAAGAACACAAAAACCTCTGAGATGTTTCTTAAATGCTTGCTTACTTGCAAATCTAGTTTTTACCTCCATTTTGCTAGGATCTACTGGAGTAAACACTTCTTCTTCAAGGAAAAGATTTACATCGTGCTCACCCTTCATGTATTCACCAAAATCATCATCAACGTCATCCATGTAAGCAGGTCTTTCATCCACATCCTTACCTGCACATTCAAGATCAAGATCAACATCAGTAATAAGTTTCAAATTATAATAAATGAAATGAAATAATTTATAAATGAAATATACCTTTTTCTTTGCCTTCTTCTTCTTCATTGTCTTCTTCATTGTTTTCTTCATTGTCTTCTTGCTCTTCTTTATCTGACCCATACTCAATGTCTTCATCACTGTCATATATTGGAGGAGCTTCTGGATCCTCAATTGGGTGACATTCATCTATTCTGATGTTTTTCAGCTGAATACTGTCTACATCTTCAACAAACTTAACTTTATTTGTAGCTTTTACCCAATGTCCAACATCAAATACATCATCATCAAGGTCAATGGCTTTGGGAATTGGTACCTCTTCAGCTTGTTGTAGCAAATCTGTGAAACTCAGCTTTCTTGATACATCTTCTGCTGACTCTGTAATATTATCCACTTTATTTAGCCTTGGAGATCTTCTAGATGTAGTTTTCTTACTAACTGTCTTCTTTGGTGTAATTTGCTTACTAACTGTCTTCTTTGGTGTAGTCTTTGGAGTCCCAAACTATGTACCCTTTACCCCCATCCACAAACATATACACCCATCATCATTCACATAAGAATCCTCCCAAAAATCATCATAATCATCATTAGTTAGCAATGGTTGTGCCATACATTGATCCTTAAACCAATATAAACAATACTTCTCCTTAGAAAAATCCAAATACAATCTAGAATACACCATATACTCAACCTTCCTCAACTCTATTTCATCTATATGACACTCAGGAAATACCAAAGTCTCATTCCTTGGCTCCACATACACGCTAATATTCCTAAATTTGAATAGACTGCAACACAAATAAAAAAAAGGGCAAAAATCAGATAAAACCCCCACTGAAACTAATTAGAACACATACACACATTCATAAAGTATTCTTCCATACAGGGCATAAACTGGTTTCCATTCACATACATCATATATATATATCCTTATAAAGAAAACTTCTACTACTTACTCAATACTTGCTCTATTAAATTTGAGCAATTTCACCATGTGACACATCTAAAAAGTATCAAAATACCACATCTAATAAGAACTTCATTAATAATTAGGGATATAGCAGCAGAATGTTTGAATTTAAGCTCAAATATCTTTAGACTTAAACAAGATTAAAGAAATACTTGGTGCCGAAAAAGCATAATACCTAAATCAATTAGCCCAAATATAACCCCCCCACTGAATCTAAAATTGAAAAGGGGACCACCTAAATAACTCAAATAAACTCTAATTAAGCAATAATTCATACAAACAAACACTCAATCACGATATCTATAACCTAATTAACCAATAAAGAAACTCATGCATTACAAATAAACCCCAATTACAGAAGGGAAAAACAGAAACCCTAGAAATACTGCCTAATCGATCAATCATTGATTTTTCGACATATATTAACTGAATCACTAAATTTATAACCTAATTATCCACTAATGCATTACAAAATAACCCTAATTACTAAAGGGGAAAAACAGAAACCCTAGACATACAAATCAATCGATCAATCATTGATTTTCATCATATATTAAGTCACGGGTTATGTTAATCTCACCTTGATTCAGATTCTTTGATCCCCAATTTGTACCTCATCTTCACTCTATCAAATCGTCTCAGGAACCCTAGATATCCAGAAACCTTCCAAATACGATTTGCTTCTTCACTAACATCTACATCTTCAACTGCTACTGCTTCTTCTCTAATAATCCCTAACCCTAGTTTCAACAGAGGAGAAGGGAGAGAATGACAGAGAGAAGAAAGAGAATGAACCTAGAGACTGAAAAGAAAAAATGAAACTCATCTGCAATTCACGCGTCTTTGAACTGGATAAGGGGTATCCTGGTAATTATGCGTACCGAGTTAGACTTATTCAACGCCGACGACCGATTCTGTGGGTCCAGTTGTGAAATCTAACGGAATGGCCAGATTATAAAAGACTTTAGAATTCTGGACGGTTTATTAATTGTATGGTTTGAAGCTGGTTAGATTATTAATTTTCCCTAACTAAATTTGAAGTATCCATGAGTACCCAAAACATCATACTATTGTTGTGGCTCTTAAAGAAAAAGATCTAAGGTATCATCACATGAATCACTCATATCATAATTACTAAACACAAAAAAAGATTTTTGGGTTCACCCATCTTCTTCTTCCTATTTCCTTCTTCTTCTTCTTCTTATCTCTCAAAAAAAATGTTAAAAACAAAAAAACAATCCAACTTATAAAACACTAATTACTAATCACTAATAAGTTTTTAACTAATCACTAATCAGTTTTTAACTAATCACTAATTACTAACTAAGTTTATCATCAAGAGTAAAATGGGTATAATTTTTTTTTTATAAGGGGTGACCAAATATTACTTCTAATATCCTCCCCAAAAACTTATGGGTAGTCCCCACATTTATTGGGTAGTCCCCAAAAGATGGTTACAAAAAATCATTCCAAATATTTGACCAATCGACAAGCCTGCCCAAATTCCAAACTGGCCTAAAACCCGGCCCAAGCGGAACACTGGAATCTGGATGATGCATAAAGATCTAAATCGCTGAGCCTGACATGCACATGAAGCGAATCCGAAACCCACAGCGAATTCTAGGGTTATGGAAAACAAATAATTAAAAAAAGCAAATCAAAAAGCAAATAAAAAGAGAGTGTGAGGGCTAGAGAAACTAGGTTTTCTCTTTCGCGTCTCTCTTTTCACTCTGAGGGGTTAGGTTTTCTTTGCTTTTCTCTTTTATTCTCGTCTAGATTTTTCACTTTCAGATCGGTAAGACATGGCTGAAGGTGGTAGAAATACTGGTACAGTCAAGTGGTTTAATGTTCAGAAAGGTTTTGGATTCATATCACCAACTGATGGTAGCGAGGATCTCTTTGTTCATCAATCATCCATCAAATCTGATGGATACCGTAGCTTAGCTGAGAACGAAGAAGTCGAATATGAGGTCGAAACTGGTGATGATGGTAGAACTAAAGCCGTCGATGTCACTGGTCCTGGTGGCAGTAATGTTCAAGGTAGTCGCAGAGAAGGCGGCGGAGGTGGTGGTCGAGGTGGTTACGGGGATGGTGGATACGGCGGCGGCGGTGGCGGTGGTTATGGTGGCGGTGGTGGATATGGTGGACGAAGTGGTGGTCGTGGTGGTTATGGCGGTGGAGGTGGTGGTGGTGGATCTTGTTATAGCTGTGGTGAATCTGGACATCTTGCCAGAGATTGCAGCAGTGGAGGAAGCGGCGGCGGCGGCGGTGGATATGGTGGAAGAAGTGGGGGTAGAGGTGGCGGTAGAGGTGGTGGCGGCGGCGGCCAGTGCTACAACTGTCAAGGTACCGGTCACTTCGCCAGGGAGTGCCCTAAAGCCGGAGGCAACTAAAGCTCTTGATTCAAAGGGAACATGGTAAAGTAAACATATCGTGATGTTTCGCTTTACGTAGTTTCTTTTAATCAGTCTTTTTTATTTATCTTTTGGTTATTATTTTCTCCTTTTTAAGTTAGATTTTTGGGTGATAGCATCGAATATTTTTGGAAAGGGTTTTGTTCTCTTGGGATAGATCTGCTTTATGATCTTAGGGATGTTGTCATGGTGAGATTTTATTACTTCTTTTTTGTGCCGTTCATAATGGTCATGATGCTGCTGGTTATATCATCTCCTTTTTTTCTATTTTACTTATGTGGTTGGGTAAACAGTGGATTTTGTATCCTTGTTACTTTCTGAATTGAAAGTAAACAAAGCAACAAACAGTGTTCAGTTATTTTTATTGTGTTATTCTGCTATTAATTATACTGTTTTTTGATCATCTGTTTAATCTTTTCAGTGATATTGATCATCTGTTTAATCTTTTCAGTGATATTTAGATCTGTGGTTTAGAATTTTGGACATCTATATTTTGGTCTCACCTTTGAAAAGATATTTCTCTCTAGCTTGAACTGTCCAATGTTTTTTAGGGCCCCTACGGTTTATAAACCTCAACATCAAACTACCCTTCCTTGCAGTGTATCATAAACATTTGATACCTTGATCCTCAACTTCTCTACTCCTTCTGTTAAAGCTTGTCATGTCTTCTAAATGTTGTTAGGAAATAGCAGATCATTTAGGAACTGTTATTAACCTTTCCTCATCTTTGAATTATTTGGAATTTTCATAGTCATCACTCATCTGGAGTGTTGTATTGGAAAGGAGGACAAAAACCTTTGTACATCATTATATTATATTTATAATTTGCATTGGAGATGGTATTTGTCTTGCGCCTTTAATGGAGTTTTCTTCGTACGAGAGATATATGTGTGGGTTATCGAAGTCTAATTTTTTTTTATGCATCTGAATTCCATTCAGATATACCCCTGAGCTTAATTTCTCATTCAGAGTTGTTCTCAGAGTGGTTCACTTGAAGTGGGTCAGGCACCCTTCTTTGACCGGCCTAATGAATTTGGGGTTTGCTGCCTTCTGCTTTGTATGTCCCCCCTCGTAGTTATCATAGCAATGTTTTTACGTGGTTGTTGAAGCCCTGAAGGATGTTCAGGAGATGGAGAACTGAAAACCCACTTCACCACATCCGTGATTTAATTGCTGTATCAAGTTTCTAATCCAATAAAAAGCGCTACATGGTAATAGAAGACTGAAACCTCGAGTTCGAGGTTTTGGCCTTGGGAGTCTCGTACTCTCTTTTCATGGCTTTTGTTTTGTGCGTTATGGATCTATATAATATATAATATAAAATCCTCATATCGGCGGAAACAATGGGTCACCTTTCCTATTATGCGCGACAAGTGCCGTGCAACGTGGTACTTGTTTTTGTTTGACTTCTACTATCGAGTACGCCTTTTAATCGAGCACACTAAGCTGAGATAGGTTTGCTCCGTGGTGGTACGCTAAGAGCAACTGCAGTGGTGCGATCATAGACCAAAGAGCAAAATTTTTTGAAAATTTGGGTTTAGTCCGTGTTACAACGCAGTGGGGGGAGACCAAAATTTGGTCAGGCGTAAGAGGAAGTTACGCCTGAATGAGGCGCAAGAGCAGGTTATGCCCCATTGTCATCAGGCGTAACTTTGTGGTTACGCCTATATTTTTTTTTTTTTTGTTAATGGGAAGTTACGCCCCATTCAGGCGCAACTTTATGTTGCGCCCCATTTTTTTATTTATTATTTTTTGGGTCAGGCGGAGTTTGAGGTTATGCCTGTTCGGGCGTAGGCGTAAATTATGCCCGATTAAAGACCAGACTAAAGACCAAATTTACTCTGATTTTTAGTTTTGGTATGGTCACTGGTCTTTACTCCACCCCCGTAGCGCCTGGTTTTTGGACCAAATTTTTAGTTTTGGTCCATGAATGTGGTTGCTCTAAGGTGAAAGAGTAAAATTTGATGGTGGGGTCTACGTCGAAATTGGTTTGCTCCGTGGTCCGTATAAACTATGTTTGAGTTAAGCGTACATATCATTAGCGCTGATATGGGGCGGAGATTTATTGTGCGTTTGCTGTCGGGCGAAGTTATAAAGCACGCCCGAGTCACAGGCACGGTTTGGCCGAAATTTGACACCAATGGTATTTGTTCGAACTTAGTTTGAAACGGTTTGGCCGAAATTTGACACCAAGTTTAATTCGTCTTGGGTCTTAATTCGAACTTAGTTTGACACGTAGCATCCACCGGATTTTCTATCTAAAAATTCATCAAAATGCATATAGCCTTTGATGTAATTAACCTTTTTTTTTTATGAAAAAAATAATATATTAATTAATCAATTGAGTACATAAGATTTACAATATCTTTTTTTTCAAAAATATTGGACGTCACACTAGATTGTGAAATCCTTATTTGTATTTGGTTTGAGAAATTTTTCATATTCTTTGCACGAGCTTCCTTTGCTATGTGGTCTGCTGCAGAGTTGTATCTTCTATTAATATGGTGCACTTGAGCTTGAGGGAGTTTTTGTAGAATTGTATGAGTCGCCTTGATGGTGGTCTCCGCATTCCAATCTGGGATCTTGCATTCATTTCTGATTGTTTCTGCTAACATTTTGCAATCTGTAACTAAGGAGACACTGGATAAAATATTCTCACTTAACCAAGAAGAGGCCTTCAATAAAGCTTTTGATTCTGCATGGAAAGCCGAAGTAGCCCTATCTGATCCAGCTGTTATGTGCATAAAGGTCTTGTTGTCCACCGAATAAAGTATAAAGGTATATCCCATGGTGGAATTTTCCTTTTTAAAAGCCGCATCTATAAAAATAATCCAATCTGATGTTAGGCTTGTCCATTTTTCCTTGATGTTCATACCTGGCTGTATCCTTTTACTCTTGTGGATATTCTCCTGAGGACGTTGTTGTAAGAATTTTTTGATTTGCTCTATAAGAGAATTTGGGTTTGGGTTTATTTTGTCAAAAACTATTGCGCATCTATACTTCCAGATGAACCAAGAGATTGTTGCGATCTTATCAGAATAGATAGTGAAGTCTGGTTCCGTGATCCACTCTTTAATCCAAGTTACTATTGAATCTGAATTAATTCTTGAATTAACTGCATCTAAAGAGAGCCCAAACCAGACAGCTCTAGCAAAAGGGCAAGATCTTATTAGTCATTGCTCTGTTTCCCGTTTTGAACGTTGCACATAGGACAATCCGTGATAAAATCTTTATTATGAGCTCCTAGTCTGACATTGGTTGGGAGAGCTTTCTGGGCTAATTTCCAAATAAAAATTTTAATCCTAGAAATCACATTGATTTTCCATATTTTTTGCCAGGGAAAATCCATAATGTTGTTATTTTCTTGGTCTTCTTTTATAAGGAAGTTGTAGACATTTTTCGCTGAGAAAGAACCAGAGCTGTGTTGCTGCCATCTTATCCTATCTTGTTCTTGAGTGTTAGGAGAAATTGCAAGGATTTTTTCTTTAATGTCCGGAGTCAAGAGATTATCAAGTTTATCGTGATCCCAATTTTCATCATGTGTAATCAGATCACTTACTCTTTGAGGGACCTGATCATGCGAAGCCATCGGTTGCTGAATGGTATCTTCATTGGGTATCCATTTATCTTCCCAAATTTTTATCGAAGCTCCATTTTTTACTTGCCACACAAAATTACCTTTAATAAGGCTTAGACCTTTTTGTATACTTGTCCAAATCCATGATAAATTTGAAGTCCTAGAGGCTTCTAATGGGTGGTTATTGGGGAAGTATTTTGCTTTCAGAAGTTTAGCCCAGAGTTGATCATGTTCTGACTGCTTGCTAACTTCGTTAGGAGTGCTATATTGAATTGATGTGGGTTTTTAATTCCCAGTCCTCCTTGCGAAATTGGTTTGCATATGCTGACCCAAGCTTTAAAATAACCTCCTCTTTTTTTGGGCTTATCTTTATTCCACCAGAAGTCCCTTTGAATTTTATCCATTTGATCTAGAGTTTCCTTAGGAAGATCCAGAATTTGCATCTGATAAGTAGGATAACCTTGTAGAACTGATTTTATTAACACCGTTCTACCAGCTTGAGATAGTAATTTTGATTTCCAACCTTGCAAAGTGGCATAGTATTTTTGTAGAAGGGGTTCAAAATTTTCTTTTCTTTTTTTATCAAAAAAGAGTGGTGTTCCTAAATATTTATCATTTTTTGTCATTAAGGGAACTTTTAGAATTTTGGCTATGATTTTGCCGTGTTTCGGAGGAATTCTATGGCTGAAATAAATTCCGGATTTTTGAAGGTTTATCATTTGACCTGTAATTTCTCCAAACCTGGATAAGATGTCCAGAAGGTTTTTTGCTTCCCCTAAATCTGCTTTTGTGAAAATAAAGCAATCATCTGCGAAGAATAGGTGGGAAATATTGGGGGCATTTTTGTTTATTTTCAGACCGGATATTTTCCTTTCCGAAACCGATTTGTCTAGAAGCCTAGAAAGGATTTTCATGCAGATGAGGAAGAGATAAGGGGAGAGGGGGTCACCTTGTATAAGCCCTCTGGAGGTTTTGAAAGAAGGGACCGGTGAACCATTTATAAGGATGGAGAAGGAAGTGGTTGAAATATATTGTGCAATGAGGTTTACCCCGAAATCACTAAAACCTAAAGAAGTTAGGGCAGCTTTAATGAAATTCCATTCCACCCTGTCAAAAGCTTTCGAGAGATCTAATTTTAGAGCAAGATGTCCTTTTCTGGCTTTCGATGTTTTCATTGTGTGGATAAGCTCATGGGCAATGATGATATTATCAGTGATTTGTCTACCAGGGAGAAAAGCTGATTGGTTAGGAGAGATAATTTTATTAAGGATTGGTTTGATACGATTGGAAAGAATTTTTGATATGGTTTTGTAGATAGTATTACTCAGGCTAATGGGTCTAAAATCATATGGAGTTTGAGGAGTGGAAATTTTTGGGATAAGAGTTATGTAAGAATAATTAATTTCGGGTCTAAAGATCCCGATTTAAAGAAATCTTGCACTGATTGAATTATATCTGGCCCTAAAATATCCCAATTAGCTTTAAAGAAGCATGGTTGAAACCTATCAGGCCCTGGGGCTCCCCATTGGTTCATATTAGAGATAGTGTTCCAAATCTCTTGTTTTGAAGGAATCAAGGTAAGAGCTAGATTTTCCTCTTCAGAAATACAGGGATCAATAATGTTGGATAAATCTTCCAAATAATTTGGGATCTGTGAGGTGCCTATTTGAGAGAAATGGTTTATCAGAAGCGAATTGATTTGATCTCTTTCTGAAATCCATAGGCCTGAAGGTTCTCTAAGGGTATGAATTGCGTTTATTCTTTTCCTATTGGAGGCGGTATCATGAAAGTATTCGGTGTTTTGGTCATATTCCTTAAATAATTTGTCCCTAGAGAGTTGGTGGTAGTAGTCATTTTTGATCTTGTACCAATCTCCTAATTCGGTTTGCAGATTTTTAATTTTTTCTAAATTGGCAGAGTAATTGCCTAATTTGTGTAGGGAGTCAATTCTATTGTTTAAGGATTTGATATTTTTGTGGATATTTCTGAAAACATCTGAATTCCATTTAGATAGGTCTGACGAGAGGAGTTGGAGTTTGGAAAAGATGTTATTATTTTGATCACTATGGGAATGGAGTTTCCAAGAATTGGTTATTAAGGCAGAAATGGATGGGTGAGAGAGCCAAGATCTAATGCATCTAAATGGTTTTTGTAATAATTCTTTATCAGGGTGAGAATCTAGTAAGAGCGGGGTATGATCAGACCCTACTCTAGGGAGATGACTTACCTTGGTATTCGGGAAATTTTGTATCCACAGATATGACGTAAGAGCTCTGTCGATTCTTTCACAAATATTCACGTTTCCTTGTCTGTTATTTGACCATGTAAAAGGAGCTCCCTCATAACCTACATCCTGAAGTCCCATGGAGTCTATAGTCTGAATAATAAATGACTTGCTGCTGGAGCTAGGATCACATTTAAATCTCCAATAAGAACCCAAGGTTTGCTGACCTGCTGTACAATGTTAGCAATATATGACCATTGTTCAAATTTGTCTTCCGATTCCACTGCGCCATATACACAGGTTAGTATCACCTCCTTATCTCCAATTCTTGAATCAAAATGACAAACATTTAAATTTGATGAAATCAAGTTCATCTCTATATTATTATGCCACGCTATCACTAACCCTTTTGCAATTCCCACGGATGGAACAATAAACCAATCAGAGAAATGAATTTTTTTAAAGAAAGGTTCCATTCTAGCCAATGGGGCTTTGGTTTCTGCAAGAAAAACTATGTCAGGCTTGTAGTAAGAATTGAGGTAATTGAAATGGTCTTGGGTTATTGGAGTCCCAATTCCTTGGACATTCCAAGAGAGGAGCTTCATATAGAAAAACTAGAAAACCAGGGTACTAGGGGTGGAATTAAGGACCAAAATACGATCAAGGGGGGATGATTTTGATTTAAAAAAAAACCACACCTTAAAAGGGTTAGAAGGAACTGAAAATAAATCACACAGTCCTTTACAATTGTCCTAAAAGATACTGAGGAAACCCTTACAAACAAAAAAACCTAACCCCAAATTTTTACAACAAAGATTGTAGCAGTACGAGGGATTAGAAAAAAGGGAGGGAGGAAGACAAGGAAAATGAAATAAGGGAATAAAAGCCTGGTGGTAAGGACTTCAATTCACAAAAAAATAGCCAAAGGATGCAGGCCTGGCTGGGTGGAGGGGCTGCACAGTTAAAGAATGAAGCCACAAAAAATATACAGTGTTAGAAAAATGGTACTGAAAAGATTTTTGCTCAGCTAGAATTAGCTAAAGTTAAACTGTCAGCAAATAAATTACAGAAAAAAAACTGAGCAGTCAGTAGAGTGAAACCAATCTTCACCAGAAAGAGTAAAACAAAGGAATTAATATATTACAGTAAAAAAAAAGATTACAAGATGGAGTGAACTACTTATAATTACAGAAAGGGAAAGTACAACAAAAAACAGGAAAGGGAAAGTACAGCAAAAAAAAAAAAACCAGATGAAATAAGTACAGATAATAGCAGGAAAACAAAACAGTTAAGCAAAAAAAGCATATGGTCCCTCATGGTTTCCTGTTGCTATTCTTTATATGGGATACTCATTCAGTTGTTGCTGCTTGCAACTTTGTCCTTTCCTTGAAATGTAGATGAACTGGCTTGTACCTTGATCCATTGGTGAGGATGTTCTCTCAAAGAGACAGTAGGTTCAATGACAATTACATCTCTAGATTCAGCTGGCACTTGGTTCAATTCAACTTCATTAAGTCTCAATCTTTTAGGGACTGGCATGTTATCCTCTTGAAAATATTTCTCCATAGTGTTCCAATTGTTCCAGTAGTCTTGCTCAGATGGAGAAATTCTCTGTTGTGAAGAGGAAGCTTCATTCTTTGATAATGTCTTAGATACATACTCCATCATGTGTGGTGTTGCACATGTCAACCTAGGAGAGCTTTGATCTTCTTGGATTGCTAGCTCAGCCTCAATTTCTTTTTGAATGTCAATGAAAGTGACCTCTGAGGCTAGTGAACTTGCTGATGATGTGGACAGAGAATATTCTGACCACTCCATACCTTCTTGCACCATTGCAGGGTGTATATCCACATTGTTCTGAGCTAATTGTTCTTGGATTTGAAGTTCTTCTTCTTGCTGTTGTTGTAATGCTGCAAGGTAGGCATTAAGCTCATCTTGTTGCAGGGCTTCTTGTTGCACTACTGCATGTTGTTGTGCTAGCTCAAATCTAGCACACACACCTATCTTGTGGCCAATCAAGTCACAGAACCCACAAAACAGAATTGGGAATTTATGAAATTCAAAGTTCACCCTATTGTAATGTCCTAAAGCATTTTCAGCGTTGATAAAAAATATGATAGGTTGTCTGATGTTTACAAGATCTTTGATATTGATAGTGAATCTGCCATCAGGATGGCGAAGAGGAAATCCAAAGGAAGTAATATGACCATTTACAGAAAAATACCTTCTAAGGTTTTCACTAGTTACTTGCTCAGGAAAGAGGTTGCTCAAAGTTACAAAGAACATTTCCATAGTAGGGAACCAGTGACGAATATCATCAATGATTTCAAGTTTTTTGATACACAAAAGATCCCAAAAAACTCTCCTAGTATCTAAAGATAAAACACGATTCATCTCATGCTCAAATTCAAAGCGAATAAGGAAAACAACATTACTACTATTACTAGTTCTCCTAACAGAAATCCCTCCATGAACGTTCTAGAGAAAAATGAGAGAATTTCTAATATCAAAGTTTTTCCTGTTAGAAGGAATTGGTGCTATGAACCTTCCTAGGAGAGTACTGGTCCAAAGGCGCCTATTGTTTTGAAAACGAAAAGGAATAATTTGGCTTAGAACAAAGTCATTACCATTGTTTAAAATCAGGGAATTATGGAGTTGATCATACAATTGAGAAACATCACCATGCCAAGCACACATGATGATACAGACAGCGAAAAACCAGCTTACAGCCACAGAAATTTGCAGGATGATTGAAAAACAAACTTAACTTAAAACTTAATCCAGAAAAGTAAAACTGAAAACAAGAAGGATTACAGAGCATGAGATACAAAACACATGTTGAAAACAAACACACACCACCGAGTTTATATAGGGGAAAATTTGATTGATGAGCAAGTAAATCAGACCGATAGATTAAAGAATTAGTTCCCAAAGCAATCATGATTACTAAGCAAAGATAACTTATCCCTAGATTAGACATAGGTTTGGAATTAAAAATCAATTTAGCAACAGATGTTAACAAAGTAGAAGGAAAATCACCAAATGTCAAATTACCAATAAGAAATTCCATTAATCTAATCAAAAGTTCTTAATACTAACAATATGGTGAACTGAATACGTTTAGATCCCAACTCTAGGTAAATGATTACCTGATAAAGACATGAAAGAAGTCCCTGAACCATCCAGACATAGCGTGTAGAAGATGAATTGGGAAAGGATAATATTTTGATGCTGAAGACATCGTTAACTCCGTCTTCATAAAAAATTATGAGTACCCATATCTTATTCTAGCAAATAAGTAGCCACAAGGGCCTATAACAGTTGATTAGCTGGTCATGAGGTGAGAAGATTTAACAATTTTTTTGAGAGAAATCGATTAAGATTTGGGGAAGAAAGGAAAAGAAAGGA
Organism: Papaver bracteatum; assembly: GCA_023529315.1. Classification (NCBI taxonomy): domain Eukaryota; kingdom Viridiplantae; phylum Streptophyta; class Magnoliopsida; order Ranunculales; family Papaveraceae; genus Papaver; species Papaver bracteatum. The sequence continues at coordinate 1,016,574 of JAJJWX010002346.1, read as the reverse complement.
AGAACTGGTTATTTTTTGGGTTTCTCCGTGGGAAAGCGAAAGGGGTTCAACTCTTCGTTCAGAAAATATTTCGCTGTAATTAACCTTATGAAAACCAACTAAATATCGGTAAGGCACTTTATGTACATAGACAGTAGTGAGAAATATTGAAACTGGAGAGTAGGCAGGCCATATGCATAAATATTTCGAAGTTGATTGATATTCAAGCGAATTTTAAATGTTCGCCTCACATGGGGCGCATTTTATATTTATGCTCCGTCGGGCGTAGTTAATATCTTCGCCTTATTCAAACGGATCTTAAACTTCACTTCATCAGCAGGAGAATATTATACATTCATTCCACTCCAAACGATGATTATACATACGCCTGGTATCAAACGCACTTTTAACGTTCGCTCGATCAAATATAGTTTCAAATTATATACCAAATATATTCTGATATTTGGTTTTAGTCCGCCATTTTACTCTTTACTCCATTCCACTGTAATTGAATTTTGGACCAAATTTATAGTTTTGGTCGCCCATTGTGGACGCTCTGAGAACTTAGTATTGACTTGGAAATAGACGGATAAAAATCTAGTCTTAATTTTTTTTCTTTCTTTTTTTCCTTCTTTCTTAAAAGAGGAAACCCTCTATATCGATAGTAAAGTATCATTGTTTCCATAGTTGGAACAACGATATATCATTACATCTTCATTCCAGTTTGGAAGCTTAAACCTCTTTAATGTTTAGAATTTAAGTACTCCCTCCGTTCCATTTTACTTGATGTTGTAAAGTTTTTCACGCAGATTAAGGAACATCACAGAGAATTACATTTTTCCAATTCTACTCATATTGATACCTTTTAGAAAAATTAAATGATCTAGTTTTTAGTATCTAAATTCTAGAGAAAGTTACTAATCCAATTGTAATTTACTTGGGATGTACCAATTTTTATAGATTAGAGTATATAACCTCCATGAGAAATATTTAAAAATTGGAATAATTGTTTATGTGTTGATTACGATGAGAATTTATGCTCCGGTGTGATTCCAAAGCAAGGGTAAATTAGAGAGAATTTGGGGGAAATACTAAAACTTTCATCTATTTTGGAACAGAAAATAAACTCTAAAACATCAAGTAAAGTGAAACGGGGGGAGTATTAACTTCAACTTGAGTTATCTTTATTACTTTGGGAAAGATTTAGATCTTTATAACAACCACAACTTAGTAAAAAAATCATCACTCATTACCCAGTGGACGTAGACGAAATTTGAACCACCTAAAGCTTTGTGTCTTTTGATAACTTAATAGTCCTTACATTATTATTGTGTTTATCGTTATTACTATTCTTATCTTGAGCACCTTTGATCGCTTAGCTTTATCAGTTCAACATATACTATTACTTCCTAGTATTGGATTCTCTGAACTGTTCATATTACGTAGACTATGGGAAAAATAGTAGTCACACTCAGTTTTGTTTCAAATATATTAAAACTCCTTATCTGTGGTGTTGTGTACCAGCAAAAATTAGGGGCGAGATGGGTGGATGAAGATTTGGTATCACCAGCATTCAGCCATCTAAATGGCGGATTAGAGTTTTTTACCCACGTCCAGTCCATTACTCGTGGAATTTGACCCCCGTAAGTGAGTAGATGAACGTTACGAACGGTATGCAAATTAAAAAAAATAAATAGTCGAAAACATGTAAATGTTTAATGAGATTAATGAAACTTAGATTGAGGTCCCAGTTGAATGATTATTCTGCAACTGCAATGAATCTAGTTCACATCTTCTGCTGCATTGTACTTTTGCAAGAGAAGTCTGGGTGGAGTTTCTTTCGAAGTTAAGTTGGTTTTTCTGCACTCCTGGCTCAAAGAGAACCAGGATGGAGGACATGTCACTATTCAATTCGTTGTTCTCATTCCTTAGCCTAGTGTTCTCAGTCTTCAGCTCCTCATGCCCAGATTTCAACTCGGAAAGCTCACTACGAAGCTTGCGAAGTTCAGCTTCGGATTTATCTTTCCTCTTAATTATTCTATCTTTGTCCTCCTCAAGACACCTAACTTGACCCATGGATGAGGAATGAAGGTTACGGGAATTAGTGAGAGAATTACTGATCCGTTGAAGCTCAGTTCTCAACCGTTCATTCTCCTCATGAAGATGGAAATTCAACTCTTCATTATTAGCGGATTCATTAGCTAGACGCTCAGCCAGAGAATATGATGTCATTAGCTTTTCATTCAGGATCTCATTTTCAGATAGATAACAATTAATCTGAGACAAAAGGTTTGCTTGTTCTGCTTGGTAATCATCCGTGGTCGACTTGGCTTCTTCAAAACTCATATAATACTTCACAGAATGGGCTTGAAGAAAAACAACAAGATAGTAAAAACGAGAGCGAGATAGAAATAAAGACCGAGAAGAGATTAAACTTACTGCTAAGCTCCGAAATCCTTTCATCTTTCTTGACTGAATGCTCCCTCTCATCAGCGAGATCATTCTTAAGATCCTGAATTCGTTCATTAGCAGTCTTCAGATTCTCGCGGGCAACCCTCATCTCCACGAGTTGATCCATATGACGGTTGAACTCATGGGAAGTATTTCCAGTAAGATGGGGATTTGTATGTCAAATGCATTTAAGATTGATAATATTAACCAAGGCCATAATAGCAGTGTGCTGATTGGTGGAGAGATTCAACGAAGCGTTCTGCATGAAAGATTGATCTTGAGCTAGAAAAGTATCGGCGCATATCGAGATTACATATTCCATAGCTGCAGACCTTGTGGAAGGGTTGTTCCGAGTTAAAAATAAGAGCGTCCCTTAAGAAGTCCATGTCGGGGGCATAGGCCGGATCCTCTGCTTCAAAAACCATCTGAGTCTTTGCACTAGAAGGACCTGCTGATGATTTAACCGGGGACTCTTCCACCATGATACGAGGAGTTGGCATGGGGACCTTCGGAGAAGGAGTGGCACCCTTTGGCATCTCGGTCTTGTTCTTGCCAGGAGGAGAAGGAAACTCTACATGCTTCTGGGCTAAAGGTATACGGGTGAGATTCCCCATATTCAAGACCCTGCGACGTTTTTGGGGTTCAGCTGCAGGAACGGATTGAGAAGGAACCTGAAAATAGGGATTAGTAACTCGGAATTGAATAAAGGCTAAGGAAGCAAGGAGAGAGATACAATCTCGGAAGTAACTATAACGGAAAATACCTGAGTAACAGCAGCAGCAGCTAGGCTTCCCTGACGATCTCGCTTCTTATGAACACGAGGGTTTACAACGGGAGGTTCCACGAATTCTTCCTCCTGTCGAAATCAAAATTTAGATTCCGAAAGCAAAATTAAAACACCAAAAGAGAAGTAGAAAGCGGGCTACCTGGTCAGTAGTAGGAGATCCAACAGTTAGTTTCTTGGTATAGGAGGATCTATCCTTAATCAAGCCGGGACCAGGCAATATGTACTACCAAAAAAAAAAAAACACAAAAGATAAGAAACACAGATAAAAGGAAATGAAATGAAACGAGGGGGAAAGATTATCGAACTTACATCGGAGGGCTTCTCGGACCAGCAGAACTTCCAAGGCTCGAAGGAAGCGAGATGAACGTGACTTGGGAGGGGGCCCTCCCGAGCATTTCCGGATTCATCATAACCCCAGACAAGGGGGCCCTGAATAACGACTGGGAACATCATCCAGTCATCATCATTACTCAGACGCAGAGAGGGGCCTTTGGGAGCCTCCTTTGAAGAACTAACGGGCTCGACATCCAAAAGAAGAACTTTGGAAGGATCCTTCAGGGACTTCCGATGTAGAGCAACACCCCATTATTGATACTTCCTTCTCCGACCTTGGGTCTTATCGAAGTAATTCTCCGAGAAAGAAGTAATGTTGTAATCCGAAGGGTTGAAATTCTCTCCCGCAGCCGGGATCTGGGACGAACCACCAGAGGAACGCCTCACAAACTCGTTGCAAATCCGAATTGAATTACCGTTCAGCTGTAAGGCTCCCCTGCTGAGATGAGCAAGAATCTCACAGAAAAGAGGATTTCGGGCGTCATACATAGGAAAGGTTAAGCCCGATCTCAGCTGACCCAAAGTGGAAATCATCCTGGTAGACGACCATGTCTCTTCCTCGATCCAGCGGTTGTTCAATTCCATCCGTTTGGTTGCAGTTACCGGAGGCGCAACTGAAAGATCCACCGCCGGTGACAAAGTTAAACCTAGTTTTTTGAAATCGGCCTGGAAATATTCAAGCTGCTTTGATGTAGTAGCAAGGGGAAATTTTCTGGGTGCCATTGTTGAAAGAAGAGAAGATGATGCGGAAAAATTGAGGAAGAACTAAAGAAAGCAGAAAGCGAACAGAGTTTACAGAAGAACGGAGTTGGGGAAGAAGGAACATGAGACTATAAAAAGATGAAAAGGTAAAGAAGATAGACTATTTATAGAGAGCCAAGGCATGACCGGGAGAGGCGGTTACACGAGGAGAGAAACCGACTAGTGACTGTTGACAAGAATCGTGGGAGACAAGATGGAGGAAAATCTGGGTACGTGGCGGTTACGAATTTAATGCGAGGTTCTCTTTACTTTCTTGGTACCCGCAAAAGGAATGAGAAAAGGAAAAATGTAGGTGCAGAAAACCACTCCGCCACGTGTCCGAGGAAGATTGAGTGAGATAATAAGAAGAATCTTCGAGAAATATATTATACACCACTCCCGAAGGAGAGTAAGTGAGCAGTCTAATCAACTGTCAGATCTGCCTAAACGAGGCTCCGTCAGCAAAGAAGTACTAACTTGCTCGGAAGTACATCTAGCGAAGAAGAACAGAAATTGCTCGGGAAGGCACCTAGCGAGGTAGAGCTAACCTGCTCGGGAAGACATCTGGCGAGGTAGACATAACTTGCTCGGGAAGATATTTAGTGAGGTATGGATTGTTGCACAAGAAAAGGGAAGGGTCGCGAAGTCGATTGCGCGAGGTATGAATTGTTGTCCAAGAAATAGTGAGGTTTCCCGAAGTAATAACGCGAAGTGTAGATTGTTGTACAAGAAAAGGGACAGCTGTCCCCGACAAGAACCGATCTTTAAGGCGAAAAGTAAGCATAAAAGTTGTTCCAAGCGAGATAAAATTGTCAGTCCGAGATAAATCGAGCTGTATTCCACTATGTAATTCTGCCCTATAAAAGGGAGACTTAGCCTCCTGAGAAGGGGTTGGATCATTTTAGGAGAGAGGGAGATAATTTGTAAGGAGAGATAATCTAGATCTTGAGTGTTCTTGAGCGTATTGTAACTTTGAATCGAAATAAATTCAATATAATAGAAGATCTGTGCATAAACTCTTGTTTGTATCTATCGAATTAGTGAGTGGGTGTAACTATGGATTTTCCGTAGTTACACGGTGAGTTCGAATATTTGTTGAGAGAATACAAGGATGTGTTCTCCTGGACATATGAGGACATACCAGGGATAAATCCAACCTTGGTTTGTCATGAGTTAAAGTTAGATCCCAGTAACAAGCCAGTAAGGAAACCATGGCGCCAGTTTCACCACGAGACTGAGGAGAAGATAAAAGAAGAAGTGAAGAAGTTGTTAGACGTTGGATATATAAAGCCAATACATCGCGCCACATGGATGGCAAACATAGTGCCCGTGTAAATGAAGAACGGTAGGATCCTCTGCTACGTAGATTTTCGTGACTTAAATCGTGCATGTTCGAAGGACGAGTTCCCACTCCCTAACATAGATATGACCGTAGAAGCGACTTGCGACCATGAAATGTTCTCATTCATGGATGGACTGAGCGGCTACAACTAGATCAAAGTGAAAGAGAGCGATATGACTAAGACAACGTTTTTCAATGCCGATTGGAATTTTTTACTATGTATTCATGCCCTTCGGTTTGAAGAACGCGGGGGACACATACCAACGCGCCATGACATTGATCTTCCACGACATGAACCACGAGGCAGTGGAGATTTATGTGGATGATATTGTCGTCAAATCTAAAAAATGCGAAGGCCATGTTCATAGCCTACGAAGGGTCTTTCAGCGTTGCCGAGAGTTCAATCTAAAAATGAATCCTGCTTAGTGTTTCTTCGGAATTACGACAGGGAAATTCTTGGGCTATCAAGTTTCAGACAAAGGAATTGAAGTCGACTCCGCCAAGGCAGAGGCCATTCTTTCCATGCCGCCACCCAAAAATAAAGAGTAACTCCATATGATGATTGGAAAGGCCTCATATGTAAGGCGCTTTATCCCGAGTCTAGCGCAGACTGTGACTCATTTATTATGATGCTTAAGAATGATGGGAAGTTCGCCTAGCAAGCGGCACAACATGAAGCGTTCGATACAATCAAGAGATGCCTCACCCATCCTCATGTCTTACGACCACAAATCAAATGCGAACCACTTTACTTATATCTAGCAAATACCGAGACTACCATAGGGGTACTCCTCGCTCAAGATATGGGGGGAGCTAATTTAGTCTCAATTTATTATATTAGTAAGGTTATAAAGAATGCTGAGTTGAGATATACCCATGCCGAAAAGGCGTGCTTACCCTTGATTCTAGTGGCACAGAAATTGCGACATTACCTACTAAGGCATAAAACTATGTGGTTACAGCATCCAAACCAATTATCTACATGACGATTAGGCTTATCCAATCAAGAATGATGGCTAGATAGTCAATGCAATTTCTCTAATTCGATTTCACGCCCATACGACCACAAGGAGTCCAAGGTCAGGCCATCACAAACTTACTAGTGTCCTTCCCAGGAAATGATGCTTTCGAAGTGCATGCTAAGGTACCAGGATATATTGCTCTACTTGAAGAAGTATCGCCCAAAGTATGGAAGCTATATTTTTATGGGTACTCATATAGGAGACACATAGGTGTCGGGGTCATGTTCGAATCACCTGAGGGAGAATTGATGTCATATGCGTATAAACTTGATTATCACTGCACTAATAACGCGACAGAGTATGAAAGTTTTCTCATTGGGATGCAGATGGAGATGGAAATGAGAATAAAAAACTTGGAAGTGATGGGAGACTCCAGGATTTTAGTTAATCAGATGAAAGGAGAATTTAATGTGAAGGATCCAACTTTGGCAGTCTATCGATATAAAGCTCAACGGTTCATGCAGCGCTTCGAACACATTTCAATCCAGTATATGGGACGATTATCTAATAGGCATGCGGATGAACTAGCCACTTTGGTGACTAAACTACATATACTCAAAGGAGATGATGAAACGATTACCATCATCAGAAAGACTTCACCTTTAGCGTCAGAGGAAAAAGTGGAAATGGAAACACTCGATTGGCGCCAGGTAATCATAGCGGACCTAAGGCAACCACCTGAAGAAAGGAAACTACCCTGGAAGACGCTAAAGTCATATACTATCCTCGATGAAAATCTATACTATATCACCGTGGGAGGCGGATGTACTGATCTATAAGGATCAATACAAGAAGATGAATATGAATTTTGGTAGCAAGCTACCTTCTCTCTGAAATCAGAGCCTATTTTACTTCTAAATGAAATTTTATTCATTCATGAAAAACAAAATCTTACAATGATTTCCTTTTAGTAGTTCTCATGAATTCAAAACAATCTCAACGGCTTACAAAGCACTAGTTACTCAACACATAACTCTAGGAAAAATAATGACAACCCTAGTTATAATCATAAGCTAAGACACCACAAAGTACCCCTTAGCAATTAGGTTGCACTAACAGGCTTAACCTTAGTCATGGTCCTGGCAGGTTCATGAAAATTCCCTCCCCTTCAAGCATCCTTGCACTCAAGGATGAAGTTTGGGAACTGAGCTTGAATGTGTGAAGTTTCTTCCCATGTAGCATCCTCTGGTGAAGAATTGGACCACTGAATTAGGAGCTGAGGAGATACTGTGTCAGCCCTGAGAGTATATCTAGTTCGTAGCACAGCCATAGGTTCAACCACAGATAACCCATGGTGATCAACAATAGACAGTTGTGGCAAGATAGAAGCATGTAAGCCAATCTTCTTCTTCAACTGGGATACATCAAATACTGGATGGATTCTAGACCCAACATGAAGCTTGAGTTTATAAGCAATAGCCCTAATTTTCTAAATAACTTCAAATGGCCCAAAATACTTAGGAGATAGTTTAAAAAATTTTCTTAAGGCAACTGATGTTTGCATATATGGCTGCAGCTTGAGAAAAACCATATCACCAATCTCAAAAGTTCTGTCAGATCTGTGCCTATCTGCAAATTGCTTCATTCTACATTGAGCCTTGGATAACTCCTCCCTTAGCAATTGGAGCATATCATCTCTATTCATGAGATAGTCTTCCACAGTAGCTACTTTAGTAAAATGAGGAATGGGAAAAACCAAGTGTTGTGGCTGGTATCCATACAATGCTTAAAATGGTGACATTTTGAGGCTTGTGTGTTAGTTAGTGTTGAACCAATATTCTGCCAAATCCAGCCAGGCAGCCCATTGTTTTGGATGTGATATGGTTATGCATCTAAGGTACTGCTCTACACAAGCATTAGTCATCTCAGTCTGACCATCAGTTTGAGGATGGTAGGCACTGCTCAAATGTAACTGAGTTCCCAAGGATTTAAACAAGGCTTGCCAGAACTGACTGATGAAGATCTTATCTCTATCACTGACAATGGAGGTAGGTAGACCATGCATCTTAAAAATGTGAGGTGGGAATTCCTTAGCCACGGAGATGGCAGTGTAAGGGTGACTTAATGCAAGGAAATGACTATATTTAGTTAATCTGTCAACCACAACTAAAATGACACTCTTCATGTTGGATATTGGTAAGCCTTCTATGAAGTCTAGTGATATATGCTTCCAAGCAGTGTCAGGGATAGGCAAGGGCTATAGTAAACCTCTAGTAAAAGAATGATCACCTTTATGGAACTGACAAACATCAAAAGAAGAGATAAAAGCAATAATATCTTGTTTCATGAGAGACCAGTAGAAGGAGGCTTTAGCTCTGTTGTAAGTACTAGTAATCCCAAAATGGCCTCCTACTGCAGAGAAATTGAGTGAATACAAAAGTTGAGTTTTAATGCCATTACCTGAGCCTATATAAAGTTTGACCTTGAATCTGAGAAGCCCATGCTGATAAGTAAATTGAGGGTGAGCTGGGTTGACCAAAAGTTGAGAAATATGTTGTTGAGCTGTGTTGTTAGAGTCATAACTGGAGATAATGTCATGTGCCCATTGTGGTTGAGTCAAAGACAAGGTATTACATTCAATAGAAGAATGAGGAAGTCTGGATAAGGCATCAACAGTTGTATTGTCCAAACCCTTCTTATATTAGATAACATAATAAAATCCCATTAACTTGATCAATCATCTCTGTTGAACTGAAGTAGATAACCTTTGTTCCATTAGGTATTTCAAGCTTTGATGGTTAGTGTGGATGATGAATTGGGATCTACTCAAATAATGTTTCCACTTCTGCACATCCATAACTATAGTTAGAAACTCATTCTCATAGGTAGATAGGGCTAGAGCCTTAGGACCAAGAGCTTTACCGAAGAAGGAAATAGGTCTCCCTTCTTGCATTAATATTGCACCTACACCTTTAGCACAAAAATCAGTTTCCAATATAAAAGGTTTGGTGAAGTCAGGCAGTGCAAGAACTAGAGCTATAGTCATAGCAGCTTTGAGGTCAGAGAAGGCATGATGAGCATCAGGAGTCCAAAAGAATGCATCTTTCTTCAACATGTCAGTGAGGGGCTTAGAAATGGTTCCATAACCTTTGATGAATCTTCTATAGTACCCAGTAAGTCCAAGAAAACCTCTCAATTGCTTCAAGGTTGTTGGATGATGCCAAGACTGCATAACAACAATCTTTAGGGTCAGCTTCCACTCTATTAGCTTTAATGATGTGACCCAAGCACTCCAGTGTAGGTTGAGCAAATGAACATTTTGATATCTTGGCAAATAATGAGTGTTGTATGAGTAAAGAGAGAACTTGCTGCAAGTGTGGCAACTGCCAAATGTTCTGCCAAGGAAGTACTGTAGACCAGAATGTCATAAAAAAAACTAGCACAAACTTCCTTAAGAATGGTTGAAAAACCTCATTCACGAGTGCTTGAAATGAAGCAGGGGCATTAATAAGTCCAAATGGCATAACCTTAAACTCAAAGTGGCCATGATGAGTGCTAAAGGCTGTTTTAGGGATATTATTGCATAAAATCTAATCTGGTAATAACCAGATCTCAAATAAATTTTAGAGAAAATTATTGCACCTTTTAGTTCATCCAACAACTCCTCTATGGTAGGGATAGAAAAGCTATCTTTGATAGTGAGCTCATTGAGCTTCATATAATCAACACAAAACCTCCAGCTATTATATTTTTTATTGACTAGAAAGATAGGGGAAACAAAGGGACTGTGGTTGTGTTGAATGAAGTCATTATGAGTAATTATTGTACTAACCCTTCAACAATAGACTTATTAAATATGGGCATTTATAAGGCCTTTGAAAGGTGGGTGTTGAATGTGGTTTAAGAGGAATTTTATGGTCTAAAGGTCTATTAGGTGGCAGGGTTTTGGGTTCTGTAAAAACATCATCAAAATATGCTAATAACTCAGTAACAGGGGAAGGAATGGGTTGCACTGGTGTAGCCTGGATGGAAAAAATTGGCTAATTATTGTTGGAGTTTTACTTTTAATAAACTGTTTAAGAGAAGAACCATTCATAAAACTAAAGGATGGTTTAACAGTACTGCCCTGAAGAGTAATCATGCTTCCTTAATGGAGGAAGGAAATGTTGAGTTGAGAAAAGTTGAAGGTGACATCTCCCAGCTGTCGTAACCAGTCAGCTCCAAGTACCATATCACAGCCTCCTAAGGGAAGATCTCTCAAGTCAGCTGAGAATTGATAACCTTGCATTTCCCATGATAAGTTCTGACAAACACCTTTAATGATAGTTGTAGCTCCATTTGCAACTGTGATTACCATATGGACAGTAGGTGAAACATGAAGTCCAAGTTTGTTAGTGAGGGAAGTATCAATGAAGCTATCTGTGCTACCTGTATCAATGAGTACCACCACAGGAAGTTTATTAAGATGACCAGAGATTCTAATTGTGTCATGGCCAATATTCCTTGTTAAAGCATTTAAGGATATCTCCATTGTGGACTCACTACTATAGGGAGAAGCAACTGGGGTCTCTGCAGGAGAAGTAGTGCTTGTCTCATCCACTTCATCTACTGATGCAACTAACATGAATAGTTGTTGTGTTTTGCACATATGGCCAGGTCTGTAAAATTCTTCACAGTTATAGCACAAGCCATAATCTCTTTTAATCTTCATTTGCGCCTGGGTAAGTCTTTTAACTGGGGGTAGTATAGTATTGGTTTTTGGTGAAGATTTAGGGTGGGTGATAATGGGTGTAGTGGGGGAAAGGTTAATTTGGGGGGGGGGGGGGATGATATGAAGAGAAAAATGGCTTAATAGTGGAGGGTGGGTGTGAGACAGATAATGGGGATGGGGAGAAAGGTCTGTTAAAAGACTTAACATGTTTTGGGAGGTTAGAAAGTGAAGCTTGTCGCAGTCTGGCTAAGTAAAAATCTTCAGCAGTGGACTCTGGCTTGAACATTTGAACCACAGTACGTATCTCCTCTTTCAACACAGTGATAAAGCTAAGTATATAAAAATTTTCAGGAAGAGATGGATTATTAGCAACCATAAATCCTTTATAGTGCTCTCATTTATCATAGTAATCTTCAACAGTGGTTGACTGTGATAATTTATTGAAACTACCCACATAATTATCAGAAGCAACATCTTCAAATCGAGCATATAGATCTTTAACAAATAAATCCCAATGAATGAATGGCTTACCTTGCTGGTAATTCAGAAACCATGGATCTACTTGAGTATCAAAGTGAATATAAGTCATATCAACTCGTTCAGAATTCGGGAATTTATGCAGTTGAAAATATCGTTCACATTTTTGAACCCAACCACGAGGGTTAGAACCATCAAATCTTGGAAAATCATCCTTAGGGTGACGAGAAAACTTACTAGAAAGAGTGAGTGCACGATGATCATTATCTCCAGAGCTCGAATCATCCTTGTTGCCACTGTGAGAACCAGATTCAAACAGTGCATCTGTAGACGGATGAGTTATGACCGGTAGAGTAATACCCATAGTTTTGAAGAGTAAGGCAAAACTATCTTTAACTAGAGTATCTTGAATAGATCGAGCAGAAACATCATCACTGAGTTTCTGCAACTGATCTTTGATGAGTAAGATGGCTGTTGCGTTATCTTGAGCCATACCAAGAATATCTTTAATGGTTGTTTATCACCCCCTGTCATGATGTAGGTCCCAGAACGAAATCTGATACCAAATGTACTGATATATAAGGATCAATACAAGAAGATGAAGATGAATTTGGGTTGCAAGCTACCTTCTCTCTGAACATAACATGTTTTACTTCCAAAGGACATTTTATTTATTCATGAAAAACAAACTCTTACAATGATTGCCTTTTAGTAGTTCTCATGAACTCAAAACAATCTCAATGGCTTACAAAGCATCTAGTTACTCAACACAGAACTCTAGGAAAAATAAGGACAACCCTAGTTACAATCATAAGCTAAGACACCCCAAAGTACACCTTAGCAATTAGGTTGCACTAACATGCTTAACCTTAGTCGTGGGCCTGGTAGGTTCATGACAGCGGACTGTGCAAGTGCCTGAGACCTTTCGAAGGAAAAAAAAAATTATAAAAAATACATCATCGTATATGCGGCCATGCCGCTTCTATAGTGTTGCATCGACGGATCCAGCGTGCAGGTTTTTACAGGCTATACATGGCAGTCCAAGCAAAAAATTTACAAAATGCATGTATCATTTGTCAAGGGTTTCCCCAAGAGGCGGAAGTTTGTGTTTCTGAAGAGGATGAGGAGGATTGGAGAGAACCTTATATTGCTTACCTCACGAACCGAACCTTACCAAGTGACAAGAAGGCGGCCCTTAGGCTGGTTAAAAAATCAGAATGATATTTTGTTGTCGACAAAAAATTGTTCGGCAGAAGCTTTGGGCACCAAACGCTGACCTGTTTGAGAAAAAGTGAGGCTATTCGAGTGATAGAGCTGACACATGATGTAGAGAATCAGGGTAAAGCGAGACTATTCTCACAGATCTATAGAGCAGGGTACTATTGTCCTACTATGGAAATCTATACCGCCGAGTATGTGCAGAAATGCGAACAATGCCAAATACATGGCAATCTGATCCATGCTCCTCATACTATGTTATATAGCATCTCCACGCCATGACCCTTACACACCTAGGGACTGGACAATATCGGTCCTATCACGCCAAAGTCTTCTAAACAACATGAGTATATCGTAACCACAACGGAGTGTTTTACAAAATGGGTCGAAAGTATTCCCTTAAAAAGCACCACTGGAGCCACCATCGCTGCCTTCATCAAAGAGTATATTATCAAGCACTTCGGGATACCTATGTGCATCGTCTCTGACAATGGCTCACCTTTTGTTAACAACGATGTCAAAGGTTTAATGAAATATTTCCACATCAAGAAAAAGACGTCTACCCCGTATTATCCCAAGGGAAATGGGAAAGCAGAAGCAAATAATAAAATACTCCTCTGCATCCTGAGTAGGAATTTTTATGACAATAAGAGGCTCTGACATGAATAATTACCAATGACGCTTTGGGTATATCGAATAGCTAAGAGATCATCCATTGGAGCAGCTCCTTACAGCTTGTTTAACGGGGAAGACGCTATCTTACCCGCATAAGTTGTTATTGTCTCGTCTTGAGTAATTGCAGCAAGCGGTCTACAGGTCGAAGACGACAAGATATTTCAAGTATTTGACATGATACCATAACGGACGCGCACACCCAGAAGTATCGTGATCGAATGTCTAAAGCCTATAACCAGAAGGTTAAGCCAAGAATCTTCGCAATAGGAGACTAGTGCTTTCTATTTCTCTATATGTACCTCGGAACTCTAGCCCTGGAAAATTTGCTCCGAATTGGGAAGGACCATTTCGAGTCACTGAAGCTGTAGAGAGTGGATACTACAAGATTGAGCACGCCGATGGTATTCCTATAAAAGGAAAACTCAATGGCAAGTGGCTCAAGACCTTTTACATGTAATGAATGCGTGCTATGAATAAAATAGTTGTTAATTATAAAATCTAGCTTTATTCTTCTACCCACTCTTTGAGCCCACTCCAACGCCACTTATGAAAGGCGGAGTGTCTAAAATCCCCTTATAATCACTCTTTGAGACTCGGCTGTCTAAACCTTCCAAGCCTTGATTAAAGGTGGAGGGCCCACGAATCCTCCTGCGCTCACCCTTTGAGCCATGAGTGTCTACACCCCCTCGCGCTCATTCCTCGAGCCTTGTGTGGCTAAATCCTCATGCCCTTGATGAAAGGAGGAGTGTATGCACTCTAGCGTTCACTCAAGCTTGAGTGACTAAATCCTCCAGAACCTTGATAAAAAAAAGGAGGGGAGGGAACACTTTTGTTCCCATAAACGCGCCTCTAGCGCCATCCTTTTTGTTCTTACAAACATGCCTCAAGTGCTATCCTTTTAGCCCCTGAAGGCGAGTCAAAAAAAAAGAGGGGGGAACACTTTTGTTCCCATAAATGCGCTACTAGCGCCATCTTTTTCCTATGAAGGCGAGTTGATTTTTTTTAGGGAGGGGACACTTTTGTTCCTATAAGCGTGCCTCTAACACCATTCCTTTTGTTCTTACATGCACGCCTTTAGTGCCATCCTTTTAACCCTTGAAGACAAGTCAAAAGAATATTAAAAATGGGAATGGGCATTTTTGTTCTCATAAACGCGCTTCTAGCGCCATCCTTTTATCCCCTGAAGGCAAGTCAAAATAAAAATAAAAATGGGAAGGAACACTTTTGTTCCCACAAACGCGCCTCTGGCGTCATCCATTTTGTTCTTACAAGCAAACCTCTAGTGCTATCCTTTTAGTCCCTGAAGGCAAGTAAAAAAAAAATGGGAAGGAACACTTTTGTTCCCATAAACACGCTTCTAGCGCCATCCTTTTCAGCCCTCGAAGGAAAGTAAAAAAAAAACAAAACGGGAGGGGACATTTTTGTTCCCATAAACACGCCTCTAGCGCCATTCTTTTTGTTCTTACAGGCACACCTATAGTGACAACCTTTTATCCCCTGAAGGCAAGTCATAATTTTTTTTTTGGGAAGGAACACTTTTGTTCCCATAAACAATTACCCAGCGCCATCACTCTAGCCTTTAAAGGCAAGACATACTAACGCCGCTACTATGGTGCTATATATTTTGGAACACCTTTGGCTTTCATAGATGCCATACTAGCACCGTTACTTCGTCTCCTAAAGGAAAATTCCGAAACAATACCAATGATAACAACATATCCACACTAAATGATAACAAAGGAAAAGCACAATAAGGAAGGGACAACATTTCTTTCCAATACCAAGCGGTTTACAACGCCATCAGATCAAAAGGAAATAACATGTATGCTAAGGAAACATATTGAGTAAAGCCTGGGTATCTGCAAGCACCCTATTTATAATGCCTATTGCAAGAAACACCTGCACGTAACAATCATAATTGACATCCACCCGCTCCAAGCATTGGCGTCGATGCTCATGAAATGATAAGGCTAAAGGCTGAACCCCCTCAACCTCCTCCTGCAACTTCTAATCAGCACTCACCACAAGGAACTAGCAGCGCCTATGTTTATCTACAAAATGGTCAAACACAATACGTAACGCACTCGTCATGAGTTTCAGGCGCTTAAACTCCTCAAACACTTGAGCATGAGACACTCTCGAAGAAACCCCAAAATAAAATTGATACTAATAATTATCAAGCATAGATACTTATAGCTGACTAACTACCTGAAAATTGTCTTAAAAGAAAGAAAGAAAGAAAGAAAGAAAATAAAAATAAGCCGATTAAAGGTTGGCAAGCATGGCATTATACTTGGATATCTCCCCCCTCCACTAAGGACATACTTACACGAGCACCTTTTAGCGCCTCCTGTGCATGCATTCAGGCAATCCCAACTTCTCTAAAATGACGATCTACTTTTACAAAAGCTTCCTGAGAAATAGTGCCAGTATATGCCATGTAATAGGTATCAGCACATTCAGACCATTATGAGCGAACAACCTCTAAATGCCTCTCGCGATTAACCAACGCGTCTGCACACTCAATTCTGATTTGTTCCAAGCGGCGGATTTTTCCCCGAAATATCTCTGCACGATTATCTGAGGACGCCGCTGGCAATGACAAAACCCACTCCTTGGTTTCTCTACCGCGATACATATGAAACAATAGAGAAAATAAAAAATAAATTAAAAACCTAGCTAATAAACACATATATATATATACAACTTTCAACCACATTTATTACACCAACCACTACAGACACGTGGCCGAGCCTTTAAACTTAGATAAAGCTGATGGCAATGCTGCTTCATTAGCACCCCTATATGCGACAACCTCCATCAAGCCCAGGTCTGATGAGACGCGACGCTCTTTAAAGATAAGAACACTCTAGTGCCAAGTAATCAGTGCCTAATAATGCATATTTCTAAACTATTTTATAGTCATTTATCACATTCCTAGTGCTTCATTGTTCTATTTTCTTGTATTTTGCACATTTATCCATTAACGGGTAATTTTCTACGAATAATCTCATTTTGTTGTGTGTTATAGGTGGTTGAGTAAATGGTGAACAAGAGAGAGAAAATACAGAGTCGATCCCACAGAGACTAGGGAAATGTAGAGTTGATTCTTAGGTCTTTCTGTACTGATTCAAATTGAGAGTAACCAAAAGGGGTGTTTGTGTCGATACAACTAATAGGTTGATAGTAACTAAAGCAATGAAACATAATGTAAGCAAGAATGCAAATTAAAAGGGACTAGGGCAGTTGAATCCACCACCTAACCCATGCTAATCAATTTCAGTTTCAAATTATGTTCTTGTCCCTTTACAATAGATACCGGTGAAGATTCAAGCCTTCCATTTAATCCATGGAGTTATCAAGTGGATGGCCTATCAACTAATATCACTAATTCACCCCTAGTATTAGTTGTCTTCTTACAGTATAACCAATCACATGCTAATTTGATCAACTAGCTAACTAATCCTTCCTAAATCAATTAAACACAACAAGAACAATAACAATAACATCAATCAAACTAGCAGTAGATTAAGGGATTCATCTCAAACCTAGTTATGAAATTAAAACATGGTGAAGAAATACTGAAATTTAATCTATTTTACTGCTTGGTGCTCCGGCTAATCCTGGCATGGTTTTTTTAATACATTTGCTTCCCCATTTATACAAATTATACAAAGCACTCCCTAACTTTTCGATCCCACTGACAACAAAAATACATATAAAATTAGGGGTACAACTCACCAACTGATTCAAACATGAAATAAAGGACCGTTGTCGCTGATTGTTGACAAAATTTTAGTCTTCTTGCATTTGTGCCCAATTCAAGCCACCCTAGCTATTTCTACTAGGCTATCAACCTCTTAGTTGTATCGACACAAACACGCTTTTGGTTACTCTCAATTTTAATCAGTACAGAAAGACCTTAGAATCAACTCTACATCTCCCTAGTCTCTAGCGCGACCCGTTGGTGGGAAACTAGATATTGCGGTTTATCTTTAGTTTTCGTATTGGTTTGATTGACTAATGGTGGTTGAACTTTGATTGCACCTAGTTTGTTTATGATTGAGAATCTTCGCTTCTGATATAAGATTCACTCAAACTAGTTCAAGGTTTCGACGTGGATCTTTAGATAGTTGTTAGATCTAAAAACCCTCGTGCTTGACTCAACAGGTTGCAAGTCTATTTTGAGATTTGTAAGTTCCGTTTAGTGTTGTCCATTATTTTTTGTTTCTTTGTCATTTTTGTGACAAAAAGGGGGAGAAATATATAGAGTAAACAAGTGATGATAATATCAATTTATGGTTGATTGGTGTCACTAGGGAAGATGATAATGGTGCTTGAACGTTTATCTAACGAATAAGGAAAAGCACAGACTAAGGGGGAGTAACATATCTATACCATACCATACCATTATATAAAGGGAACACCCTTTATTGTTCCCGCTACAGTAAATGAAGCTGTAAGTTTTAAAATCCCGAAATTTCCCTTAATTTTGTCACCCTATAAAAGATGCCATACAAATAAAATGGGGTTAAAATGGTAAAAGCTGGAAAAAAAATCGTTGCTCGGGAGAGAATAAGAGAGCAGTGTGTGTGGGTCAGGGAAGAAAAATATGGTGAGAGAAAGAGAGAGAGCAGTAATGATTTGAAGAAAAAATATGGTGAGAGAAAGAGAGAGATGGGGAGAGAGAGAGAGCAGTAATGATTTGAAGAAAAAATATGGTGAGAGAAAGAGAGAGAGGGGGAGAGAGAGGGGGAGAGAGAGCAGTAATGATTTTAGGGAATTTTAGGGAAAGAAAAAAAAAAACGCAAGGAGAAGATAGGGATAATGGTTGCAATTTTTTAATTTCCAAAACTGCCCTTTTTAGATGCCTACATGAATTATATACTAAAATAAAAGTGAGGGTATATCAGTAACTTTACGTTTTAATTTCAAAACAGTAACAAATCCCCAACTGCCCACAAAAGTGATGGCCTTCTTTCTAGAAATTGCACGTACGTATGCACGTGCTAAATAATCTTGTCATATGAATGGGATAACAAAGATGTGCGGATTGAAAATCTACCTAGCTCACCTTTAGGGGGAGTATAAGCTTTGTTATTATAGTGCAGCTGCTGCATTTTTGAGTATTCTTGTAATTTGTTTATCCATATGATTGTAAGAGTTTTGTCACTAAAATTGACAAAGGGGGAGATTGTTAGAGCATTGCTCGGTTGAACCTACCAATCGTTGGTATGTCGAGTTTGGTTGTCATATTTTAGTGAAGCAAAACTCATTTAAGAGTCGCTTGATTTAAATGTACTAGAGTTAACTTCGTATAGGTTAGGTTGAAAGTATTAGGGTGAGACATTACAAGTATTGCGAAGACTTGAAGAAGTGAAGAAGTGCTGAGTTACTACGACAACATAATCCTTCCACTTGAGTTTAGTGATATTTGACTTGAACTGTTACATTCCATAACGTATCTTTCAAGTCGTGCATATTGAAAACATAAAACTGCGAAGCATGAACACTCTAGATGGACATAGTATTAAGGAATACAATATGAAGTTTCTTGCTTAACCATTAAACTTTGTATATAAGACATCGACATAATCGTATGAATGCTATTGTGATTATGTATGGGTATGAGGTGAGGATTTTATCCTAGGGAACAATGTTTACATGTGTTCTAAGGAAGTAAGTTCATGATATGTGTTGTGAAACGAAAAGGAAATCGCCAGGCGTTATTGGGGCTGTTCTTCATTGCATATCTTATGAATGACCAATATGTGTGATTAGTATAACCGCTCACGACTTGTTTGTGTTCTTGGTAAAACTAATCAAATGAGGCCTGACTTATGTATTGGTATGACTTTTATTAGTGAAACCAATCTTAAGTAATCACATGGGGTATGATCGGGTTGTGTATGTCTGAACTTATTACTGGGAAGAGGGGAACCGACCCTAGTAAGAGGTGCAGTGCATCACAAGGGGAACAGATCCTTGTAAAAGGTGCAGCAAGGTTTATGGAAGAATGGGGAACTGATCCTATGAACATGTGCAACAAGTTTTTGGGAAGGGGGAACCGATCCTATGGACATGTGCAGTGCATACAAGTTAGATACCAAATATATGTGGGGAACCGATCCTAGTACCTAGTCAGCCATATCTTTAGTAAGCTAGTGTAACTATGCATAATACTCACATGGAGGTAGAACCGAAAACTGTTTTGGTAGAACCGTAAACCCATGAGTGGTGATTGAGTAGTACTTGATCAATCACATAGTTCTTGAAACTCGGATGAACCAATTCTAAACTTGTTTGGAAGTGTGGTAAATCGGTTTCAAGTGAGCAAGCATGGAAAAGACTTGCAAGAGTATGATGTCATCACTCTTTAAACACGGTGCATTAATGATTATTCTATTTTGTTCAAAGATATTCCTTAACGGCAAAGAAAGAAGTAAATCCCAAGATCGAATTTAAATAAGTTAAGAATCATTTTAATTAAGGTATTTTAATTATATATGGAAATAAGAATTAGTAATGTGCATTTGCTAATTAAAGATTTTCCATGGAGATTTTGATCATTATTTTTGGACAGTGCATTTACAAGAATTATGAAAACCGAATTTGGTGGAGTAATGAAAAATATCTTGAGAATATTTTCGGTTTTGGAAATTACTTGGTGTCCAAACTTCCTTGTAAATAAATACTTTGAGTTTTCATTTCGAGCAAACTAATCCTACGTAACCTAGACTTACTCTTTTGTCTTTGTTACTGGTGAAGCCGCCTATTGGAGAGGAGAGTAATCTAATTAGGTGAAATCTCTTACGACCGCTCAATTTAAAGCCTTCTTTGGGATTAAGAAGCTCTAGCGCGATCCGTTGGTGGGAAACTAGATATTGCGGTTTATCTTTAGTTTTCGTATTGATTTGATTGACTAATGGTGGTTGAACTTTGATTGCACCTAGTTTGTTTATGCTTGAGAATCTTCTCTTCTGATATAAGATTCACTCAAACTATTTTAAGGTTTCGACAAGGATCTTTAGACAGTTGTTAGATCTTAAGACGATCTTGTGATAATCAATTGTTAACAGACTTCGTTTTGTGTGTGATTGATCACAAGAGATTCAAGTAGTTATGTGCAGGTGTTTATTGAAGATCTAAGAAGATTTGAAGACAAAGAAGATACTGAAGATTTCTAACTTGGCTTTTACAATATTTGGTGTGCACAATACTTGTTTGGGAAAAAGAGGATCCAATTAATAATCGGTTTATCCTTGTGGTAAATTGGATTGATTAATTGAGGAAGATCGGCATCAATACATATCACTTGGTTGAAGAGTGTTTTTGGATTAATCTTAACGATTGCCTTTGGGTGATTGAACATAAGATAGATCTTGGAACCTGGCAAAGGAGTTTATGTTAAGATAAACAAGGGAACCTTTGCGTAACTCATACACTTGGTTGAAGATAGTTGATACCAAACAGATTTGTTGTTCCTTTACCTGTTTGGAATACGAACCAAAGGAATTGGTCCAAGTACGTGACTTGTTTACTAGTTGGAGGCGTGGGAATACAGACGGAACTAGGTGAACTATAGGTTTAGTTGCTTGGTCTCAACTATACGAAGTTGTCTTATTTTGTATAGCGGCTTAATCCTGGGAGTATTCAATTCCAGACTAGGTCCCGAGGTTTTTCTGCATTTGCGGTTTCCTCGTTAACAAAATCTGGATGTGTCATTTACTTTATATTTTCGCATTATAATTGTTTTAATATAATTAAAGTAAATTGCACAAACGTTAATTCCTATTTATTTGATACGTGAATCCAATTGAGTTTGGTTAAGTCCGAACCTTTGTATCAAGTAAACACACTTTATTGTTGTATTGTCTCGATCTCGTATCCATAGACGATCAAACAAAGTGTGAACCGATTTGTTGTATTATCTCGACTCAGTCCATAGACAATCACTTTCGGGGAAAGGACTTATAGGAAGGAAAAGTTATAGCTTGAGGTATAATTGGGGTACCCTCGCCTTTTCACTCTCAACTGAGAAGAAGATGGGTGATCATCAGCGTCCGCCATTTCATTCACCACGTCCAAAACGACCAGAGTATATGACAAAATGACGTTGGTATCAGGCAAGACCGCGTCAGAACCAATGTGGCCATGTTGAGACGCAACCTGAGCATGTAAAGCCTCGTACCGAGGAGGAACCAAAACTGATAAATAGAGGTGTAATCTTCACCGCGGCGAACCGAGTCATGCTCGATAGGCCTACCCTCAATAAGGAATGTCCGGGGAGATTTCAAGCCGTCATCCGTTAAAGGGACTGCTTGAGTGGCCTGATGGACAAGACTGGTCTGTGGGCGCATCTGAATTATGCTCTTTTTAGAATTCTCATTGCCTTCTCTGACATCATTGCGACCATGCTTCGGCATATTTCACCCCTACAAAGCAAGACAAGAGTAACGCTTAGTAAACAAGGACAAAAAAGAAAGAATATATAGCAAGAACTTTGTAAAACTAACTTACTTGAGCTGATATGAGAGACTGAGGATCAATGGCACCCTGGAGCATATGAGCGGGGACAGAAGAAGAATAACTCGTACTTGAAGCACCACGACTAGCCGACTGATTGTTTTGATCTCCTGTAAACAATAAAACACTAAGAATATATTTCGTTCACACTACCCCTATATATAGGCCAAAGATGTCTCAGCAATAAATAAATGACAAGTAACGGACACGTGTCTATATATAAGACAAAATAACCGATCATCCCGATGATTGATCAGCCCGCTGACTAGGCGAAACACGAATTTGACCCTGGGATGCCATAAAAGTAACTCTGAAATAGCAGGGTATGAAGGCAGACTCGAATTGGGACTCACACCTTGTTGCGATGTGCTGCCCTTGGAGGAATGCCCTCTGAGGAAAGCCACCGCCCTATCAGAAGAAGATCGGCGGGGTGGAGACCTAGGAAAATGCATAATTGGAACAATACCTGAATCTCGGCGTCGTTGTCTCAGGGAACCTCTATGAAAAATCGCGAACGTTAATCCCAAACCACTCATGTGAAAACTGCCTCAGGGGACCATGTAGTGGGACATTTATCTAAGAGGGATTTTTAGTCAATAAATATAGAGGAAAATGTATGAATAGAAAAGAAAACAAGAGGTATTCAAACAAACAAACAATGACAAGTACCTGAGTTTCTTGTGACAAAGAAACACACAAATCATTGTTATAAAAATGTATGAGGTTTATGTGCATGATAACAAAAGCTATCAGACAGACGACATTTAATTTTGACTCGATCCGAAGGTCGGGATACTACGGATTGGAAAGTCATTCGACGGCTACGAAGGATTCACCTTAAAAAGGGACTCCTTTTCCCATCTATATCGAGATGTTCCGGATGGATTTTCTCAATTCTACGTCCAGGAAACTTTGGGTTACGTCCGGTAGGATGCTGGTGAACAAATAATACGCTTTATGTGTTCGTTCAATTTTTATTCTTCTTTTTTTTTCTTCACTCCTTCGTTTTAGTTTTCTCTGTCTGGAATTAGGTTTAAGGTTTCTCTCTTTAATAACAATGGAGGAAGTTATTGATGGAGTAACTAACCTCAATATCAACGATTCACACAAAAGTATCTAATACTAAAAAACCCCTCTTCTTCTATGCAAATCTTTCCAAGGTATTACCCTAATCCCTTCTCTATTGCGTGATTAAACTGCACAGTGATTTTTTATCCGTTTGGTTTGGATATTAGTGTAGAATCTGGGATCAATTTGTTACGTCTAGGGTTAGGTAAGGATTAGTATTATTGCATCCTATTATTGTGTTTTTTTATTCTTCAGTTTTCTGGCTTCAAATTTGGGTTTTTTCTCTCACTGTTCTCCCAATTGTTTGCCAGTTACAAAAAAAAAAAAAAAAAAAAAGCACCAACATGATTTGCGTCATTAAATCCCTTCGAATCATACCCGGCTGTTCAATTTGATGCGTTACAAACACCTACCCTTCACGTTCCCCTAAATGTTCTCCTGTATAAACCTCAACAAAGGTTATCATCTTCCAGCATACTCTCTCAAGTCTCCAGACTACCAGGTCAGTATTATCTTTTTCTTTAAATTTGAATTTGATTAATTTCTTTAAATTGATTAGTTTCTTCACGATCTAATTAAAATTTGCTATCTTTTAATACAAACGTGTTGAACTTGCCTACATTTGTTTCATTTTTTAATTTTTATCTTTGCTGCCTAAAATTAGGGCTTTACTTCCAGTTACTCTCCTCCGATTGTTCGCCTGTAAAATTTCCCGTTAACAGCTCCATCGTTTCTGAATCAACCTACCAAAAATAAGGGTCCGTCTTCAACGTATTGTCCATTGTTCGTATCAACTTAAAAACATCGTATTTTCTCCATTATTTCATACTTCGGGAAAATTGAAGGTATTTAGAATGATGAATCTCTCTGCTATGTTTATTTAGGGATTTTTACTTTTATTAACAGATGATATTTTTAATTTCTTACAAATCTAACAGGATAATTTTATATAAGTTGGCTTTAGATGATTTATTTTTCTTTTCTTTTCATGGATACATGATCGTTAAGTGGGTAATTTGATTTTGTCTTTGTTCCAAGATATATTTTCCATAGAGAATTGGTTCTGTGTTCTTCGAGTATAGCTTGAGTTTTCTTGCCCTTCTGATAATCATTTTCAGGTGTTGATTTTTAAAATAAAGATGTTCACAAGGGGTGGAGAAAACCTTAAGCTATCAATTTGGGATGTTGGGCAGGATACGGTAAACAAGCGGTGGAGAGAAGCTTAAGCTATCGGTGAAACATTTCTATTGGTATGGTTTGTTCTGCAGTAACAACCTAATTGCCAATTGTATTTTTATTGATAAAATTGCACATAGCTTTCACATTTGACCTGAGTTTCTAAGTGACACAAATTACTAAAGACCATCCTTATAAAATATGTACTTGCTGTTAGTTTAGGGAACATCTTAGCATTATACGTTCATCTTTTGCAACTGATCGATATATGTTCTTTGTACAGATATTAAACGACATCTTTGTCTTGATCTAGCATTTTAAAGTTGAGGGTAATCATTCATAACAAACAACCCCCCCTCGAAGATTGCGTTTTAGAATCCAATGAGTTCACGAGTCACTCTCTCATTTGCTGACTGTTTTATAAATTTTATAGGTCACAAGAGTTTGATTGAAAGGCCGAGTTCTCTCACAACAGGTACAACTCTTTTAGTATTTGTCATTTCAAATTAGCTTATCTATTCATTGTCGTAAGATTATAATTTCAAATTAATATTCAATAAAGATTTGATCTATTTGCAAATTGCCAGGGTAGAATGCTAAAGAGTATCAATAAAATGCTTTGTCAAAGTTAATAGTGGGGTTAATTTTTGTGCATATCATGTAAGGGAGATATGCAATGATCTCCTTTACTGCTTTATAATGTCATATTGCACTTGAATTTCACATCATGTATTGTTTTAAGAATTTAAAAACTCAGTAGCCGAAAATTAGAACTTGGTAACCAAACTGCTTTCGGTTGGAACTTCACATTATCATTGACAACTGCTAAAAATCTATACTTTACCTTGATACATCCGTAATACCGTAGATCAATGAGGCATGACTTATACCATCTTAATTATTAATTTGTGACTGCAGATGCTGTCGAATTACTGATTGCAATCCAAATCCCAACCCAACAAGGCAAAGCGCCTGAAGGCATTTTAGGTTACATATCATTTGGTTATATACGTTATTTCAGTCCCTACTTAACAATAGCAACATCTGGCACTAGAGATAAGCTGTGTTTCAGTTTATGTTTGGTCATTGTTGCAGCATTGACCGTCTTTCTCTAATCTTAAGTACAATAACTGTGCGTTAGATGCCTCTGCACCCATATTTTTTTCTCAAGTGTCTGTCATCTTCGCAACTGAAATTCGTTTCCAAGTCTCATCTCCTGATCATCGAATGAATAAAAAGTCTTGATTTATATTTCTAATAGATCAAGAAAATGAATTCCCAATTAGTATATATAGTTCATTCAGTCTTTTTCATTCTATTTTTGGTATATTCAGAGCTAG
This sequence comes from Papaver bracteatum, assembly GCA_023529315.1. Taxonomy (NCBI): domain Eukaryota; kingdom Viridiplantae; phylum Streptophyta; class Magnoliopsida; order Ranunculales; family Papaveraceae; genus Papaver; species Papaver bracteatum. The sequence goes on along the minus strand of JAJJWX010002346.1, from coordinate 990,788 downwards.
GGTTTAACTTGATTTTTTGCCCCCATTTTGGATCTGATCATTCTTTTTTTGATTATAGGGTTTTTATGTCATCATCGTAAAATCCATGGAAAAGTGCAGAAGGTTACCATCCCTGGGTTTCTACTTGAGCAAATCGAATCCTCTTGATGTATACATATTCCAGCGTGGTTAAGGAGGATTGACAACTGTTGTGATGCAACACGGGTTATCCAAATGAGTCAGAGCACAAGGTTTGTGATGTTACTTTAGAAAGTTATTATTCACGATAGTTTTCTCTAAGTGACTTTTCAAGATTCCTTGCGCCTATTTCCATGACCTCAATAAGTGTATCCCCTTTCCATAGATTCTGTTGATTAATGGAGATATTGGAAATTATAATGTTGTGTGAATAATTAAATTCACAGTATATTATTTTCTCTAATCAGACACAATTGAAATGGTGAATCTAGGAGGATGCAGTATGTATGTTTGTCGTCTTCAACTTCATCTCAAAATTATGGAGGTTTGCTAACTCTTTTTATTTCCTTATTAGTAAATCTTGAAGGTTAAGATGATGGAATTGATTAAAACGGTCGGATTTTATTGGTACGAGGTTTGTCATTTCAGTATTGAATCACTGATATGTGTAAAATATTTTGAATTTTAACTGAAACTTCTATGCTCAGGATTTGTTTCTCTACATCCTATATGGGTTTAAATTTGTTTCATATATGATATATTTGTTCTTCAAATTCAGTAATCTAAAATGCAAGCGACTTCTTATTCTTTTAAACCTCCCTATTATTCAGTCATCTAAAATTCCTATCATTACCAGATTCATTGCAAAATAATACATAGGTTTGATCCCTGAAAAATAGAAAACCTCCCTATTACACTTGCATTCTACACTAACAACAGTCAAAAGCATGTGCTTCTATTAGGTATTCTTTTGAGAGAGCTACTAAACCTCTTTAGCTGAACTCATATGGGTTTTACAGGATGGTTATGTGGTAATTGCTCCATATGGGATTGGTATATACCCTGTAATAACTGAATTAAGAGCTGGAAATGATAAAGTTGGTGTCAACTGTGGCAATGTGGCTTATGTTACAAAATTGTTGTGAGTTTCCTTATCTAACTATTTGAATTGTTATATATTCATGTATTCTATCTAGAAATGTTAATCAGTATATACTGGTGCATTACGTGCTCCATGGGCTCTTTGACCAAACATAATTGGTATACACATCGCTTATCCTGTTAGGTCAGTCACTAAATGCTTAATTTCATTAGAATTTAAATTTGTCAATATTGTTCTCTATAAGTTGTTGAAATGCCAACAATTTCTGATTTAGTGTATCTTTTTTTGTTGTAGCCCCTGAAAACATTTATGCCTTTCCCAACACCCATCCATACTTGCTAATTTTGTCGTTCTTATGTTTTGAATGGATACATGGAATATTTTCCCAACTTTAAGATTGTCCTCATGTCTTTCAGTGTGGTGGTTAACTGAGAAAGCTAAATTGAAAAATTACCCACGGTTGTTTTATTTCCTGAACGTAACTTTTCTGGCGAATGTTACGTTCATGAATTTGTTGAAAATCACCGTAGGTTTTTCGAATTTCATATTGAAAATAATTTTGGGTCTTGCTTTACAGTTGATTCTGTTTAAAACATGTACTTTGTTCATCTTCCACAAGCAGTTGATTCTGTCAAACGGTAGTGTAATAAATTGTCGAAGTTTAAATTTAGACATCCATATATTTCTTTAGTTTTGGATCTTACCTGCATCAAACTGATTTGCCAATTCAAAAAAGTTGCATTATGATTGAGGGTTCTATGTTTTTCTTGGCTGTTATGCTTACAAATGTTTTTTCTTAAAAGATCATGACGAGCATGTTTTACCTGATATTGTGCAGCTTCTGCTCCAACCATTCAAGCGAACAGGATCCCCCCCCCAACCCCCCCCCCCCCACCACCACCACCACCATAATCATTAGTGGCTCTAACTATGGTTCATGTGAGTGTTTATGAATTAGACAAAGGAAAAACATAAAAGTGTGTCTGAGGGATATAATACTGGGGATGAGACCATTATTTCAGGCTAGGAAGATTCAAGCTTGCATCATTGTTGGCTTAACTTCCGTGTTATAATACCGAAATGGAACAAAATAGTTGTGTTATATATTTATCTTTTGCATAAATATCTTTGTAGTCTTTTCCCGCACACTGCCATTGTTTTCCCATCTTTTACAACCTAAGGTGTACTACCAGACTATGCCCCTTTTAAATAATCATGCTATATGTCGTCGCCCAACCCTCTGCAAAGGCGTTCTTTATTTTGGCACAACTCTACTACTGTGATACTCGGTGACAATGTCAATTCTATCCATATCAATTAGCAAGCCCTACTGCTTAAAATAACCTTGAGGTTTCGAAGGGGAAGTTCAAGTTCGTGTTGTCATTAAGTGTATGGTGCGTCTCATTGATTATACGATTAATGGAATGCTGGCGAGCTCCTTTGTATAGTAATAGGATACTCATGTATATCTCCGATCAATGAATGCCATTAAGTGAAGGTTGTGTTACTTCCATTATTACCCGATTAAAGTATTTGTGAGTACACGGTTGTATAATGATTAGATGTTGGATTCATAAATTTTCCAGAGAACTATAAGGCCAAAGGCGGGCCGTTACGGCACAATTAAACTCTATAGAAGTTTGATGAAGATTGGGCGACCTGACTGAACGACCAACTGCATTTGAGCATGCCCGAAGATATTTTACTGAACTTTAACAGGTAAGAACTCTTTGAGCATTTGTGATTTGATGCCATAAAGAGTATAAATCATACATATCTTTGTACTTAGGTGCCCTTGGTGTACTATACAATTGAACAAGAGAAGAATAAGCAATCAGATTCAATAAATTACATCCATTGGATAATTCAAACAAATAACATCTCTTCAGTATCAATATCAATGTTTCAGCATGGTTCATATGACCGAATGCCATTTCAAGCTCTTGAAACTTACACTCAGTAACAGATCATTCCAATTGGATTTATTCATATGAGTTAGTGATAAAGTTTTAGTTGATTTTTCTATAAAATTTCTGTTTGTTCCCAAAATTTTGGCTTGGTGGGTAACTGAAGATAGTTACCATGAATATTCTTATAGAATTAAATTAATTTATGATAATTGGAAAAGTGAGATTGAAGTGATATTACGCTGGCATGAATATCAATATAATATAAAAATATTGAAGCGTAGTTTGGTCTATTTTTATACCAAATTGTATAAAATATTAGTATTGAAGTTACTGAGATCGACCTATTTATTAGCCAAAGAAGTGATTGTATGTTTTCGGCGATGTTCGTGATGTAGTATTCGACTAACTACACTGATAAAAACTATTTAGTATCATAAATATGAGTTAATTAACATGTGCATATGTAATGGAATGTTTATATGAAATTTTTAAGTTTGTTTATATACAGGGTAGTCATGGTTCAATTTTTCTTAATTCGACAAGCACAAAATGTGCAATTTCCAAGAGGCTTCAGTATTGTTGCAAGGCTGTAGTTGAAAAAGTGTGCCCTGGAGTTATTTCCTGTGCAGAGATATTCTAGCTAGCATTGTACGCAAGAGATTTAGTAGATATGGTAACTAATTAATCTGATCCATGCTCATAGTCTAAATATTATTATTTTTAACTAATCTATATAGATTAAAGGGCCGTGGTGGAATGTACCCACTGTGCAAAGAGATGGGCGAGTATCGACTATTAAAGATGCTTTTATCAGGTATATTTGCATCCAAGGCGTTGAATGTAAAAGACCTTGCAGTCTTATCAGGTACATGCACAAAAATTTATGAATAAGTTGGTGGATGCTTAGGCTGCTGATATTTCAAAGTCATGGATGAAAAAATATGTTTTATAAAACTATATAAGCATACTTGATTAAAATAGGTCGAAACACTTTCTTTAAGGTTAATGTTATATAATGAGCAGTTGATGACGTGCGCTAAGGCTATCAGACGGACGACGTTTGACAGGTACCATCATTCGGCGGTGGGGAAGCTACATATTGAATTTTCGCTTGGACGGCCGGGAAAGCTTGAGTTTTATATTACAAAAAGAAAATTCTAAACAAAAAGAAAAGGGAAAAATTATTATGGGTTTCCTTGATCATGCCCAATCGTTGGTTCCGTTAATAACATCTTATAAATTTCCATTTCCCTTTCCCTTTTTTCTTTCAATCTCTCTCTCTAATCGTATTTTATTGATTAGTCAACATGTACAAAAACGAGAATTTAACCAGGTATGAATTTGGTTTCCTCCATCTATTTGCTTTCGATTTTTTTTTTTGTGTGTAATTTTCATTAGGGTTAATTCTCAAGAGATCCATCCATCAATGTGCGAGAGATATTTTTGAGAGTCGTGTTCCCTGCATTTTTGAAGGTGTTTCCAATCGTTAAAACCTTGGATTTTTTTTTTTTTTTTTTGCGTTTCTTTCATGCTTCTATGTTATGAATGTGGTTCCAAATTAGAGTTTGGTAAATATGCATCTTAAGTACTACACCTATGATAATCAATTGTATTTTTCATGTCTGTAAAGTTTTCTCAATATAAAAGGGCAAATAATTGTTCTCTTAATTTATTCGAGTTATTCTAATTAGTAACTGTTCATTTCTGATCAAATGATTGTAGCCCGAATACTATAATTGGAAATCTCTCCAAGATATATTATATGCATAAAGTATCTAATTTAAATTGGCTTACAATTTTCTGTGTTGGTACAGAACCTGCTTCGATTTGAAGCACAAACCAGTACTGGGTCCACCGTTGTAGAGAGATCATCATTTGCATTTGAGGTCACTAAGAGCGTCTGCACCGGACGATCAAGAGTAAAAATTTGGTCTTTAACAGAGACGTAGTGGGATGGAGTAAAGACTAAATCCCCGACCATACCAAATTTCCAGACTATATTTGGTCCGCGACCAAGACTAAACCCAAATATAGTCGGGCGTTGATAAAGTTTACGCCCCACAGCGGGCGTTGATAAAGTTTACGCCCCTAAAGTTCACGCCCCGCGCATTAAAGTTTACGCCTAACGGGCGTTAATAAAGTTTTTTTGCCCATGCAGGCGGGCGTTGTTAAAGTTTACGCCCATGAGCGGGCGTTGATAAAGTTTTCTCTTAGCAGCGGGCGCGGTTTATACCCCGCCCCATGTTTTTTTTTTAATTTATTGTAGGGCGTGGTTTATACCAACGCCCCACTCAAAAATTTTGGTAAGATTTGGGGCGTGGTTTATACCAGCGCCCCATTGTTTTTTTTTTTTTTTTTTTTTCTTTTCTGTTTACGTTTTCGCACCAGGCGAACTTATACCCTTCGCCCCACATCGAGCGCACGTATACTTCACGCCCCACACCAGGCGCTGTTATAGTTTACGCACCAAAAATTTAGTCTTCCTCCCACTGCGTCACTCAACGGACTAAACCCAAATTTGGTCTTTTTTTTTACTCTTTAGTCTTTACTCTTGGTCGTACCGCTGCAGACGCTCTAAGCTGATGATCACTTATCACCTTCTCAAGGGAAACATCTATATATTCTTGATTCTATAGGTATTCCAGAGCTCTCATCCACTTGCAACTTGCAAGCCATGAAAAATATGAAGATATCATATGACAACACAGGGAAGCATATACATCACTTGGGGATGATACTGATGATGGTGAATCAGAGTCGAAAAGAAGGTGATTTTCTTTAATGTTAATGCTAGGGTTATGCCAATCCATATGTCTTCTAGCCCATCATCAGTGGATCAATAGATTACATAATTACAATATGGTCACAGGTTATGGGATTTAGGACATGTGGGTGTGTGTGAATCTAGGCATTGCGGAGATTCAGATCTTGCAAACAATTGGAAAAGAGAGAGGTTCCTCGGCGTACTCATCGAAGTGAACTGCTTCATGTGATACTCATCTAGGTATGGTTAGTCTTCTAATAAACTTTGATTTATGTGACTCTTAGTCATCGTAAATGGAAGTTTATTAGTTGGTCATAATTGACAAAAATAGTGGTTACTTGGTTCGGGTAACAATGAATATTGCCTCTTAGAGTTAGATATTCGGGTAAATGAGAATGAGAACCAATAAATTATGTGATCCCGAAAACTCCAGCGCGGTGTGTGATGCCGATGCATTACTTGGATCTAGGAATGGTTTACTTTCATGGAAATACGCTTTATTTATTTATTTATTTTGACATCATTTCAGAGTATATGGATTGTTTATGTGATTAGTTAATTTATCAGTCTTTTAGTTTATTTTTTTGTTTGGCAAGGTAGACAAGCTATCTTCCATGTAGTTGGTATTAATTACATCTGCATTTGCACATCTTGGGAAGGTAAAGGTAAAATTCCAGCAAAAGATTAACTAATAATTTAAGAAAGGGAAGACAGTCATTTGCAAAATCTGTCAAGATCATGAGCGTATTTCTAAGAGTTGGTCCTGAAACTTTCTATGCACAAATGGTTGCCTAAAGACAATCTACCCATCTATAATGAGAATTATCTCCATCCAGGTTCACAGTGATGTTCATGGAATTAGCTGAATTTGTTTTGGATGACCACTCAAATTTAGAAAATTTTGCCCGGTTGTGTACTGCTCAAAGTCGTTGCAGCAGAGAAATTTGCCGAACCTGATTCGGAGAGTGGAAACCAAGGAAATATGTTATTCTGGAAACTATGGCGTGTGTGATCGCGGGTGCTTCAGAGTCTCGAGAGCATTCATTGATAGACTGAAACTATTAAGATTTAATTATTTGTTTTTGTTTGAGTGTCTAAGTTGTATTTCTAGAATAACTCTCTTTGATTTTCCATTTAGTTTTTTTTGACATTGGATATTTAATTATTTTTTATCATGGATGCCACACCTATTTTATAGATATTATAATCGACCATATTTGTTTTCACAATGGCTTTAGATGTGGGTTGGATTTTGGGGAGAAGATTTTTCTCAGACGTTTTCACTAAGGTAATGTCCGAACTAAATTTGTATAACTTTTGTTCTCTTATAAGTAGTAAATGTCTGGAAGGAGCGAAACTAGCATAGATAAGAATCCATCTATGAGGCAGTTAAACTAACTACACTTCTAACTACCAGTTACAACTAGAGGATATGCAAACCAGCGATCTCCAAGTGGCCTACACTTGGGCCAACAACTTAAATAGGAACGTATTAGGAGATTCCGGCTCCTGACGTATACTAAATTTCGCTTATTGCTATTGCATGAGTACGCACTATACAGAATTAGGAAATCGTGATTTAAATCTTATAAGCTTATGTTAGTTTTCTTCCTTTCTTTTTGGGCAGAATCATCAAGAACCTTGGAAGATATTCACCCAAATGCTCCCATGATTTTGGGATATCGTACTAATTTCATTGTGGTGCACTTTGTGCGACAACTTTTTTTTTAGTAAATACTAAATCATATCGGTCATTGAAAATATTGGTACGTAGGTTCTAAATTTTAATAAACTAAAACATTCAAAGTAAAAGAAAGAAAAATAAAGACAATTTGTTAATAAAAACCTTCCATCATCCACGTAAGCTGGGTTTTGCGGATACTTCCAATAGGTGGATGTTATTCAAGTTTAATCAATGGTCACTTCAAATTATTTTGGAATCAATGAATAGAAATGTCTCAAAGGAATTTTTTATAAGTAACAATCAACAGTGACACATGGATATTAGCAAAAACATATTAATGATTGTTTTATAATATTTAGATAGAGCATAACAAGTTAGACCCCGAGTTATATATCTAAGACTTTGTGACGCATGATACTAACCACAGGTTGAGTCGGGGCCGTAAGGCCCTGGTGATACCTAGTTATGAACGAAATCTTGAATCTTTGAAACTATTGAAGACTTCGGTTTAGCCCTACTTCGAGGGGTAAGATCATCAGAACGCTTTCCTTTGGCACTGAATCCGAGACCATAAATACGCACAACCTCCTGAGGCAATTTGAAACGCCCTAGACGATGTAGCTCTGGTGGATGCGGTGGGGGAACTTATATGGTGTCTAATACTAAAACACCATGAATATTCTACAATTATTTGAGCCAGTAGAGATACCACTTATGAGTAACCTTCATCTCCCGATCAACTTGCGGAACCTTCAGAGGGTTGAAAGGAGGACAACAAAAGTGTGGCACACCACGTTTGAAGACAAAGCGCATGAAGATTTCCTATACTTTCCAAGACTCTGTGCGGCAAGCTGGGAGTTGGAAGGAACTAGTCCCCCTGATCTAACCCAGCTTGGAGAGCAATGCGTTCGAGATTATAAGCCTCAGCGTAAAACTCACCCTTATAATAACCAGGAAGGTACCCCGGGGTAACCGCGACTACGAAGTTACAGGAATCATGAGAAAGAACATCTGCCTGAGTATCTACGTAATCCTCAAGAAACAAGGAATCAAGCCTATGAGAATACACTTCGCTCTCACCATCGTCGTAGGGGAGGAAGGTAAATTCCTCCAAATCATCCAATAAAGGAGCCAAGCGAACTGATGGTTTTGCCGTCACCTTATCATATAGAGCAGTACGAGGGTTGGATATGGGATAAGTAGTTGCTCACCGCCTTCCTCAGTAAAAACAACATATTCACCCTCGAGATCCAAATCGATAACATCTGACCGATAGGCGCGGTAATGCTCCCATGACCATATTTGAAGAAAGTTGGCCAGGACGTAGGTCTCGACTATGTAACTGGCATCGTTCGCCTTCTAAAGGTCGCTCGCCAATAAATCCAAGTGATGGTACATGCCACCAAGAAACATATGAGCCAAGGTAAAGGATACCCCGCGTGACACTGATACTACCATGAACATAGAATCATCCCTAACAGTGTCACTAGGGGAATGCTCGAACACTTCGTGAGATAACCAGGGGGTAATGTTGGAGAATCCCACTTTGATTGTCCTACCAAATGAGGCGCCCACATATTAACCCACATGTTCAAGGTAGCGCACCTGGTAGGCTGCCGAGAGGTCTTGGAATACACAACAGCCTCTTCTGTAGAGAGTGCCCTTTTTTCCTTTAGAAGAGGTGGCGCCATCAATATCTCTCCCCTTTGAGCGCCTAGGAGGAGGCTTAGACGCGGATGACGAACTTTCCATGCTGGATTGCTTCTCCGAATATGCACGCGCCTGCTTTAAAAAGTGTAAAACAATGGCATCCTCACCTATCAAGACGCCGCTACCACCTAAGTCCTTGAAATCATGGCTACCATGAAGATGGAGACCAGTTATTGATGGTGGATTTAAGTGCAAGGCTAAAGTTGTAAAACCAAATCTTTGTACAGCCGTCCTGCAAAGGATAAGGCCATTTGATAAGTGATGAATACTTCTTCACTTTATTATTTCACCTAGAATGGAGCATGTAGCAACAATCCCCAAGTATTCTGTGAATTTTAGCATTACCAATTAATGCATAAAATGCCTTGTATTTCTTGTGCTGTTCCCAGCAGAACTCTTATTGTTGGTGCGGCATGATGACTGATTGTTAATCTCAGCAGAGTAACATGAATATCCAAGTATCAACAAATGAGGCATGCACGAAATACCCGTACAGGCTGCACCATTCTCTGACAAAGAGAATCATCTCTCGGTGTGTTATACTAGCCCGATTGAGCATATTTGAATATGGACTGACCATATCAGTCTCAGAAACAATCACGACCATCCAACTTCACTAGCATGATTGGATGGCCCAAATTGAATCCATAACCCTCAAGCAGGTATTGGAGTATTCACCACCGACCCAATGCAGGCCCCGCATGGTCGGCCTCCCCAAGAGGGAAGCATAGATTACCAGTCCGTCCAGCCATAGTAGCATGGACGTGAAACCCTAAACTAGGGTTATGGCACTTTACATGTGTCGCAAATCGATCACAAACGTCCATCTTCGCAGGCATAGATGGAGGGTGTAGATGTAGATTCAAAAGGCCCAGAGCATCACTACACCAAATTCCTGGATTAGTAACAGGACTGAGCCGTTACTAAAACGGGTTGTAACGGCTCATGGCTGTTACAAAACGAGGCGTTACATTTTTTGTAACGGCAATGTAGCCGTTACGAATTTGGTTGTAACGGCCCTTAGTAACAGGTGAGGACCGTTACGAATCGCCACGTGGTAACATGCCAGAGCCGTTACGATTGTTTTTTGTAACAAGGACGTCGTAACATGTTAGAGCCGTTACTACGTGGCAGGTTAGCAACATGCCAGAGCCGTTACTACGTGGCAAATTTAAACAGTTTTTAGCCGTTACTAATTTTTTCGTAACAGCAAAAAATTACTGCCAGTCAACCTTGACCCGGTCAAAATTGGTCAATATGGACTAATTTTGACCAGGTCAGGCCTGACTGGCAGTTCATTTTCTACCGGAAATTAGCCGGAATTATAAATTCAATACCTGCATACATTCATCATCCACAATCGACAATTTCTTCAATCTATTCATATCACATTCATTCAACTCATCAGATTTATATTACAAAAGAACTGAAATTTCTGTAAGTACCAAACTTTTTGAAATTTCCCTAAGTACCAAACATTTTTTTTTTCTGTTAAGTATCCAAATTTCTAAGGAAATACATGGAAGGGTTCCAAACTTCTAAGGGAACACGGAAACTTACTAACTGCCTACAAAACAAAACTTGAATAACCGCTACTTACAAATCTTGAAGCTGCTTTGTTCTCCACCCTTGCAACTAAGCTTTATATCCTTTGCAGGATTGCTTTTGTTGAAAGCTTGGGTCAGTGAGAAAGAGAAGAATCCAGACCTGCATAGTTTAGAGTCGAATATATGAGGTCAGTTAAATCAGCCACCAGACAATATATATCTACTTTCTTTTGCTAGTAATTCTTAGAGCAAACCCTCAGAGACATCTACAGTTAATCAGTTATAAAAGGATGAGAATAACAAAGACTGGCTTCATTGACTTTTTTTTTTATATATTTGTTACTATAGAAGCTAACCTACATTTAACAAGAAAATAACCTCTCAAACCTTGACTGTATCAAGTGGAATACTACGGCACAAACACTTTCTTGGCCAAACAAGTTAACTGCAGCAACAACAACAAAATCATCTAAAAACATAGGATATATATTTTTCCCTAATTTCAACAGCCCATGGTTATGCATGGTAGAGGCCATTATTGCCTACACAAGCCTCTACTAGAACCACATAATCAAGGAATTTCAACAAAATAGTTCAGTTTTTCTATATTCAAGTTCCATGAGTTACAAATAAAATGCATACCTATATGCAATGCAACAGTTCACTAAGTTGTTCTCTGTTTCTAGTAATGAGCTTTGGAGCATCATCGAAAACATCAATTGTGGTCTTTCCATTGTAGGTTCATTCTGCATCATATAAAAAACCGAGAATTTTCAGTAAAGTCATCATACAGAAAATTATATGAAGAAAAATACAACTTTGAGTTAGCTGATCAAAGAATGAAGAATATATAAAGGCACTTATGGAAATTACCAGTCCTTCCTAGAATCCAACAATTCATTTGGAAATGTCTTACTGCATGATGCTCTTCCAACAAGAATTAGGACTTCTGTGGAAAACAGAAACTTAGATGTCTCTTGTCCTATGGGTTGTAATGCAGCCGAAAATTCTTCACATTTGTTAATGTCCTGCAACTTTGCAAGGGCAGTTTGACTTATTATCATGGGCAGAATCAGTGACCAGAATCAGGATCTAAAAGAGTGGATAATCAGCTGGTTTGAAGATTGTCACTCAGGATATATTTCTGAAACTGAAATTATCAAAAGAGCTATCACTGCATGGGAAATTTGGAATAGTACAAATGAGGTTATTTTCCAGCCAAAAAGTATTGACATAAACCATACAATAAAGAGTGTTCAAGAGAAATGAGATGAAATAAATTTCAGGCAATAGCATTCTAACGATTTGATTTTGTATAACGTTGTTTCTAACTTTCTAATCCGCATTTCAGGAAGTCCATGCCTCGAACATGCATCATAAAGTAACAGTAATAATGTTGGTGGCTTTCAATAATATTTGTACAACTAAATATGAATACGTAAGTTATACAGGACCATTTGGGATATATTAGGATTTAGGAATGGACAAAAACAAAATATTAGCAAAAAACAATACATGTTCTATCTAGTTGAAATCCTGGTAAAATATCTTTGAAATTGAAGAATGATTTCCTCCTTGAACTATATTTTGGGAAGTTATTTCCCGTCACATTCCAATGGCTGGTCCAGCAAAAAACCTACGTGAAAAGCTTGGTACCAGTAAGAAACCAACACTATTCAAAGTGAGTGGATACGATTGGCTAAAACAACCTCAAATTTTAAAAGATGGTCAACATACGGATTTGGCCATGGGGACCTAGTCTATATCATGCATGAAAGTGCATTTATACATCTATTTTAATACATTAAAGGACAGACAAATCAAAATTAGACAACTTCGGTTATAATCAAGCGAAAATTGGAATGATGGGATTTTTCTCAATCAAAATTAGACAAATCAAAACTGCCAACAGGATAAGTGTCTCTAACCATACTTGGTTACCTCCTAAACATGGTGAACTGACTATTAATATAGGTGGTTCTTATAAACAGCTTACCAACTCAGGGGGTATCGGACCAACCATTCATCATTGTGCAGGTATCTCAAGAGGAGCTAAATGTGCGTATCCCGCCAGGCCAGTGAATGCGGAACATGCAGAACAACAAGCGTTATATGCAGCAGTTCATTGGGCACAACAGATTAATCTGGGGCGAGTGAACTTTGAAATGGATTCGAAGCTGATAGTCAATACAGTTACAAAGGGAAAAAGAAATGTAACATGGAGGATTCAACATGAAGTAGAAGACGTTATTGAAGTTTTTAAGAATAATAATCTGTGGAAATGCTATTAATTCCAAAACAGAGAAACAAAGTTGCAGACATTTTATCTAAAATAGCTAGGACTCAAAAATTTAACAAAAAATAGAGTTTAAACCTACCTAGTAGTATCAATAGCCAAATACTGGCAGATCAATCCAATGTACTCTGTTTACATGCAAATAGTAGCCAACCGTTATACCATTCAAGAATCAGTTTCATAAAAGTAAAGGGATTTACCTTACTTAACACAAAGATGATGACCAAATCCATGAAGCTGGAACCCATTGAATATTTCACAATCACCCATTTGTCCACCATCAAATTCCTTCCCAGCAGTTACTTCTTGTCTTATTACAGACACCGGCAACCACCGAAATCCAACTTAATACTGATTTCTAAATTCCATTGCAGAAAACATCTCATGTTCCCTTTTCTTACTGATTTCTAAAACATCTCATGTTCCCGTGTAACTTCTTTACTTCACTGACTTCACTTTAATACATCCATTCTCTGTAATACCTCCTCTCGATTAACAACACAGAGACTTTAAAATTGAGGAAAAGGTACTAAAAAAATTCAATTTATAAAGAGAGAAAAACAGTAACTACAAGTGAACTGAAGTAGTGAGAAACAGGAACCCTAGAAAAAAAATCAATTTAAAAATCCAATAAGGAATTCGAAGTGAATTCAATGTTGTTAGGTTTTTGAAACCCTAAAATAAAATTTTGAATTTTTTTTTTTTGAACATAATCCAATGCCATCTGAAAAACAATCGAATTAAGAATCAGAAGAGATGAAACTTACCCCAGTTGTTGAAATTGGTTGATGAACTTTTTTTCTCTCGATGTTGTTCTTCACTGAAAAGAGAAGAGATGATGGAATACTGAAACCCTAAAATCTAACAGACAAAAGATATAAACATATACCTTCTAAGCTAAGATTCAAGATCAGTTAATCAAAGTTCCAGATCTAACGAACCCTAAAATGAAATCGAAAAAAAAAAAAATTAGATAAAACCCTAAAATCTGATTTGACATAGATGAAAACCTAAAATCGAAAAACTGATAATGACTTACACAGATCAAAATCTTAAAGTCGATTAACGTTACATAGTTCTTCAAAGATCAGATGATTGATTAACCTTACACAGTTGAGAGGGAAGAGAATAGAGGCAAGAGAAGAAAAAGAGAAAAAAAAGAAGGCTATTATTGGGGCGTCACACTTCAATAGAGGGGCTTCAATTGGATTCTTAGTGTCCAAAAAAGTGGTTATGGGATATCCTAACACAAATACAAAATATCTAGATTACCCTTTAACTAAAATAAAAACTTAATTATAACGTTAAACAAACCCATCTTTGTAAGATCATTACGGTCAGGTATTGTTAATTTGTTAACCGTATTATTCTCTGTATCTGTTACGGTTGGGAAACTAAGAACTCCCAACCGTAAATTCAAAAAATAAATAAATTGAATGTGATTTTACGGTTTGGTCAAAACCAAACCTAACCGTAACAAATGAATTTACGATTTGAATCTTATAAAATCTAACCGTAAAATGAAGATACGGGAAGAACTTATGGTGAGCTTTACGGTTTGAATCTTATAAAAGCTAACCGTAAATTAGTAAATTAAACCGTAAATTCACGGTTAGCTTTTAATTAAAACCTAACCGTGAATTAAAACCTAACCGTAAATTAAAAGCTAACCGTAAATTTTTAGGGTTGGAATTTACGGTTTGAATCTTATAAAAGCTAACCGTAAATTAACAAATGAATTTACAGTTTGAATCTTTTACGTCCAAGTTTGGATTAATTCCAACCGTAAAAATTAATTACGGTTGGGTTTGGCATGACAACTTCCCAACCGTAATATGTCTTTTGTCATATTGAAAACCAGTTACGGTTTGGAGTTCATCCAAACCTAACCGTAAGTATAAATTATGGTTGGGAACGAAGCTTCAACCCAACCGTAACAGGAGCAGTAAGTGGAAAAATGTGATTTTTTTAACGTACTTTAGCTAATTTTGTGTGAAATTGAACTCATGGGAGATAGTTTAGAGGCATACCTGTTGATTTTCAACCAATAGTTCTCCACTTTGATTCATTTTGGTTGAGTGAATCAAAATCTAGATTTTGAAAGAAATCTCCAAAAAAATTCTTTTTTCTCTTCTCTCTAGTTTTTCTTCCCACAAAAAATTTGTCCCAGAATTCACCAATTATATAACAAAATTCATTAGTTCAATTATCATCTAATTAAATCAAATTAAAATTAACTAAATAAGGGTTGTTTGGTCATTACAAAATTATTTGAGATAAGGGGTTTTTGAAATTACTTATGAGTGACCCGTTTTTGTCCTATTAGGTGACGCCCCTCTAATAGAATGTGACGCCCCAATAATAGCCTTCAAAAAAAATGAAGAGATGAAAATTCGAGAGAATGGGGAGAAATAGTGATTGTGAATTGCAAACATGTGAGTGGCACACACACAGGGTGGAAACATCCTCTAGTTCAACGAGTGTGGGATGGAAAATATATATCTCGCATGTGAATGGCACGCCTAAAAACTCCAAGTGTTACCACCCAAGTGTGACCAAGCGTGTGACTGGCACGCCTATAAAAAAATTCGTAACGGCATATCTCTGTTACGAATTTAAAAAAAAAATTAGTAACGGCTTCAGCCTGTTACGAATATTTTGTAACGTCATTTGTAACGACAATTTTGTAACGGCAATAAAGCCGTTACGAATTCGGGAATTTGGTGTAGTGCATGTTAACACAAACACCACGGGCCTGCCTACATACCTAACCGATCGATCAAGTGAAACTATGTTTGGTGTTCACAATTCGTGCGCGCAAACAAGGCGTGACACGCGGCTGACAAAACCCTAATTGGGGTTTGCGGCATCATCCATGTGTTGCAAAATCATCTCAAGCGTCCATCTTCGCAGGCTTGAATGGAAGGAAAAAATGAAACTTCCGGGGAGGCTGAGCATGCTAGCATGACCACCGTGGGCACGACTTCATGTTCGACCGATCGGCCAAAGCCGGCCTTGGTTAGGCGCCTCGGTTCGCAGGTGTGTCACGATGTATTAACAAATCCTTTGCGACATAGGATTTTTGTTGAAATCTAATCTTGACCACTCGTCTTTGCTGGCCAAATTGAGTGGTCTAGATTGGACCTCTGAGAGTCAAGCAAGCATGGGCGTAAACACCAGCGTGCCACCTCCTTTCAAGACCAATCGGTCCCTCCAGAAATGCTCCCTAAGCTTGAATTCGTTCGAGCTGAAAGTGGCAGCTTGCGTACCTCCCAAACCCTAAT
Organism: Papaver bracteatum; assembly: GCA_023529315.1. Taxonomy (NCBI): domain Eukaryota; kingdom Viridiplantae; phylum Streptophyta; class Magnoliopsida; order Ranunculales; family Papaveraceae; genus Papaver; species Papaver bracteatum. The sequence continues at coordinate 974,533 of JAJJWX010002346.1, read as the reverse complement.
CCAACGGTCGCAGATTAGGGTCGTAAGCCATCTCATCCGCCTAACTTCGCTAGATTGGATGGATAGCCTAGAATGGAAGTTAGGCGACAAGTGAGATATCACCGTGATCACCGTCCGCCACTCTTCCACATAATGTGATCGGCTAAGGCATGGCTCGCCCATGCAGCCTCCAAACGGTCATTCAAAGTAGGCAGGGCATGATGCTCAATATCGATGCTTCATACATGCTGAATACATTCGATGCATAACTTGCATAGGTTACACTCGATACTTCACAAGTATCGACTTTCTAAATAACTTAGTTATTTAACCTAGCATCATATGCTACCTTCTATGGGTCCCATGATCCACACTCGAGATATCAATCATATCACAAACTAGGGGATACAAACTGGGGTATTGGTATGGCGGTTTACGGCGTGCAGCGTGCAACGCGCCATCACAAGAATGTGTCAGGAAGACATGTACGGTTAGTGATGATGGGAGAAGTGGGAAAGGCTAATCGTGTGACACTAACACACAACTCCATCACTCCACTTCCTACGAGCGACGAGAATGAGGCTCAAATGACTTGTATAAATAAGTTTTCCTCCCTATTTCCAATACAGAAGACAACACAGAAACCAAGTGTTAATACAAAAACGTATTCAAACACCCAGAGCCTGCTCGCGTTAATTGTAAGCCTGCTCACCTTTCTATTACAAGTCATAAACAAGCTTACACCTTCACAATCCCAACACCTTATTCGCTTCCATCCCTAAGATCAACCCCATATCCTTCACCTTGTGACCGAAACAAGTCTGGAACGACCATTTCTTGGTTTAGGCCATAATTGTACAGATTGATCTCTCGAATCAAAAGCACTCCCGTGCAGTGCATTTGTTTAGGGTTTAGATTCATTTCTCATCCACACACCCCAAATTACCAAAACCAGCATAAATAGTTTTCACCCATAAATAATTGGCGACCACGGTGGGAGATTAATCTCTCGGTTGTAAAGTCATTTCATCAATACCCAATCTCATTGGTTGATCTCAATATGGTTGGTATTAGGACTTACCAAACAGTTTCAAATTCCGGTCGAAGTTCCTCCAACGAAGATGCTCCTCCTCCCAATGGCGTGTCTGATGGTGTAACCGGAAGAATCCCAACATTGATCGAGTTAGCATGGGTGCAGAAGATTCACACGAAGAACATGGACCTGATCAAAGAAACGATAAACGGCATACTCGATCTCCTCATCAAGATGACATCAAAAATGAGCGACTCCCATGTCACAGAGATTTCTACACTGGGGACTGATTCTTACAACGATCCTCCTCAAGTCAACAGTTTTACTATGAATCAGAGGCCGGTGGACCAGGAAACGGCTTCTCTAGTGAAAAGATTGTGCAAACTTTTACACCTCTCGAAGAATCAGCGGGCGGAGACGTTTGCTGCAATCAATCAGATAGCCTTGGACATACAGTTAATTCCTTCGCGTCCACAAGCCTTCAGAGCACCGGAGATGTCTGTGAATAATGTTACATTTACCGAAGAAGACATGATGGTATAAGAAGGTCACAACCGGGACCTACACGTTACTGCACGCATCAAGGTTTCAGAGTTCAAGAGGGTCCTCATCGACACATAAGCATCTTCGAATGTGATTTCAAGACACTCAGGACAATCAAGGTTCGCCCGAACAAGATCGTACGGCAGCCTACCACGATGACAGACTTTGAAGGAAACTAAACCAACACGTATGGGATTGTCCCTTCGATGTATCATCAGTGCCCGAAGACTATGTTGAATAAAGAAGTCATTTGTATTCCTGCATCGCTGTCTCCTTACCCACCGATATGAGTAGTGGAGTTATTTAAACCAAGAGAAGCTCCGCGGGAAGAACCAGAAAAAGTTCATTGCATCTCACTCCCCACGTGGGCGTCAATCTAGGAGGAGGACCGAGTTGCATATCCTCACGATGCATCTTTGCTGACAAGGCGTTCTTCTTCGTCCGGTAAAGCAGCGACCCACGCTCATACTAAGAGGGAGACTGATGCCTAGTATCCCCACCCAGTTGAATGCTACAAGAACGACGAGCCACAAGAAGAGGTTCTGGATGCTCCACGATATCTGCAAGACGGGACCAACTCCACGACATCTACAAGACGGCACCAACTCCACGATTGAATAGCTCGACGATGAGGAATCTCCTAGGCCTATCTTCATCAGTTCCACCTTGTGTAGGAATTCATACAATCTCCGATCCAAGCCAGTCAAACAATCTCTGAGGCAATTCAGGCACGAGATCAGGTGTTGCGCGGATTCCAGAGACTTGAACGAATGCTACCCCAAAGACGATATTCCTCTACCTAACATTGACATGTTAGTAGATGCCACCAGCGGACACAACATGTTCTCCTTCATGGATGGATATAGAGTATACAATCAGATAAGTATGTATGAGCATGACGCGAGTAAGATAGATTTTCGAACTCCTCTCGAAAATTTTATTATACTGTAATGCCATTTGGTTTAAAAAATGCCGGTGCAACGTATCAACGCGCTATGACGGCAATCTTCCATGACATGATGCATAAGCAAGTTGAAGACTAAGTAGATGATATAATACTCAAATTAAAATCTCGGGCGGCCCACACAGGAGTCTTACGACAAGTGTTTGAGTTCCTTGAATACAAGTTGAAGATGAATCGTTTGAAATGCGCTTTCAGCGTCTCTTCAGGAAAATTTCTGGGATTCCAGGTGACTGCTGAGGGGATCAAAGTAGACCCATCCAAGAACCAATCTATCCTTATGACTAGGTCTGGAAATGGATGTCCGATATCCGGGATCCGTTTCCGATTATTCGAAATCCTATAGGATTTTATCCGATAACTTGTCGGATATTACCTCTTAACCTATCAGAATCGGATTGGGCTCTATCCATTTGGTTAATATCCGATATTCGATAGTGTAGGGGCGTACACATAATTTTCCCATACCTAGTGGCCAGTCCACTAGTCGAGGAGGAGTCGAGCAGACAGAACTAATTTCCCTTTTATTTTTTCTTCTCTAATTCTTTTCTCAGTTGATTCGCTCCCCCCTCTCCAATAATTAATCACTCAAGTCAATCAGGTATGTATTGATTCACTCCCACCTCTATGTTGTAATTATTTCTCTTTTAATTTGTTCGATTTCTATGTTCAATAACGATTCTTATGAAATTAGGGTTTTTGTGTTGCAATAAATAACTAGGGTTTCTGTATGGATAAAATATTTGAGATGGGTTTATGCTGAATTAAAATATGTGGTAGAATAATAACTTAATATTGATAGTTAGGGTTTGATAAATTGCGATCTTAGCTCGATCTAAATCCCTCCCTCTTCTAGGGTTGTCACTGATGTGTTTTTTTTTTTTGAAATTCATCCGCTTCTTGGTGTTTCTTCTGTATTTTTTGAGCCTAAATAGGTTATTCACCATAGTAATTGCATTTTGTAAAGTTGCACACATAATGTTGTTGGTTAATCGTGCACAAGCAGCTCTCCCTTACTAGAGAGATTCTGATCCCAGTTTGCAAGGTAGTATGTCCTCTCCCTCCACCAGAATCAGTGAGTCTCGCAGAATCTTCAACAGATTATAGAATTATTGTGTTTCCTGATCTAATGGTTGTTAGTCGAATCTTCCATCTTCCTTTGTCAATTAGCTCCCCCACTCTTGCCATTTTAATTTGCAGCAGCATTGAAGGCCAACTGGTGGGAAATATAGAATGAGTCTCACAAACCAACTGTCAAACAGAACCTGACAGATTTCCTTTATTGCACCTTAGCTGAGCAATTCCTCTCAATGACCCATCTTTCTTTCTTTCTGACTATCATCCCAGAACCCTCTCATATATGGCAGATTGATCTCTTTTGTCCACAAAAACCTTCTCTGGCTTAAGCTCTGTGAAAGAGAGAAATCATAAGATTCCCATTCCTATTTTGAGAATCATTTTAGGATTCCAAAATTTCACTTATCCATGCTCACGACTAGGAGGGTAGAATTAAAATAGACATATATTAGGTATTTTATTTGACCAGGTCTCACGTAGCCGTGGTTGCCAACTTTTGGAATCTTTGGAGAATAGTAGAACATATGGAATTTTTTTCTCTTCCTCAAAAATGTGATGTTCACTACTCCCGTGTCCCTTTCCCTATTTCATCTTTTGGAATCTTTGGAGCATTAGCCTTTATTTTTAGTTTAGTGGTTTTTGGTGTGTTCTGGTTCAGGTTCTGGTTCTAGTTGTTGCTTTGCCACATTTTTAGTGGTTGTTATGTCGTATCAGGATCCAGTGCGAAACATTTGTATAACATTCGATCCAAATATCAATCACAGATTCACAGCCGATGCCGTGAGGATTCATATTTGTGCTCGAATTAAAGAACTGGTTTTTGCAAGTGAGATGACCAGACTAGATTCCGCAAGTGCCAAGTGGCGTAAGATTTTGGTCGATCATTGCCCACGTGTTAGAAACCCACGACATAAGTGGTTGTTAATTAGCACGTGGCAATTTTCTATAACTGGAAAATTCCTTCGATATATAGTCTCCCTAGTGAACTTAAAGCTAAAATAAGATCTGTGATTCCCGTAGTGGATTATATTGATTCAGTAGAGTAGTCTAATACATTTTTTTTTGTTGCTGGTTTAAGATTTCTTTTGTTTTTCATCAAATAATTATTTTTGTTTTTCATTTCTATTCTTATATTCTATTGTATAGAAATATTCTTGTGAAACTATTGGAAGTTCGCAGACCCCTCTCGGCTAAATGTCGCGTTCGCAAATGAAATAAAACCATTTGGGCCTTGCTGAACTTCTTTGATGCATGTAAATCTTCTTTGTTAATGAATATGTTATCTTACTGCCATTATTTTGTCATCTAACTTCAAATTCAACTCATCTTTGTATATAAAAACAGTTCTTCATTTAGCAGTATACTTCAATTCTAGTTACAGATCATTACAGCGTTTGTCATCTTTGAGATTATGAATTTGACAATGACAGTGCACCTATGCAGATACGGAAATCGTGGACTGAAGTGAAGTTGATGCAATGATACAACATGCCAGGAAGCCAAGAAAGATCACACTAAGTTACACTACTCACTAGCGTGTTCTGTGACTGTTAAATTGTTTTTTTTCTTTTTTAGCTTTGTTGTAGCATGTTGCGTACTTTCTTTTGTAGGGAGTAAACTCTTTAACTCTGAACATTATGCTTGTGTGGCTTTGTACTTTACACTGAACATTTTGAACTAAAAAAGACAAAGACTATGTTTTTTTCAAGCTTTTAGCTTTTTTCCTAGTTATCGGATTTTAACGGATAAATATCCGATAGCTTAACCTTAACCTTATCAAATTGGATTTTCTGATATCCGTCGGATGTTATCGGATATCGGATATCCGATAAACCTTAACCTTATCGGAACTGTCAATATCCGTCGGATATTTATCCGTTGCCAGCCCTACTTACGACGCCGCCTCCGCAAACTGTAAAGAAACTCCAGAGCTTCATTGGCAAAAAATGAGAAAGTTTTGTTTAGACCGCACTACAGCGGGAAGCGTTTCGGAAGATTCAACGAACATTTTCATATCCAAATCATCATAAATGGTTCGCCTATTATGTCAGTCCGGAAGAAGAGCGAGCCCAGGACATCTTCAGATCTACTGGAGCCAACACCTCAAGGGAGCAGCCTCAAGAAGATAGGCATCATCATGTCGAGAAAAAAATCCGCATCTTGGATGAATCACTCTGTCAGACTTAAGAGGAATGCTTCAGCGAAACAGTGAACATCCAAATGATTATGTCAAGAGGTCCCGAATTCAGGCACTGAAGGGTCACAATCCAAATGTGACTGAACAACAAGTGGAGTAATTGTGCATCAATAGGATGGTATCTATCAATCGTGCTTCGTCGAAGAGCCTGTGCTTTCAGACACCCTCTGAACTCTGTGAAGCTGCTAAACGCTCATGTTTCAACAACACCTTCCCTGCTAGAAAGAACAAGCCTGCCTGTCATAAAGAGACTCATGATGTTCTTGGAAACATACATCTCACCAACAGGAAGTGCAAGCTTCAGCCTTCTGTAAGCAGTTTCGCTGAAGTAGCAAGAGGAAGACCACCGAGATACAACATCCTGCACGTCCAAAATCACCAACTCCGGACTCCAATACCATATGCACGACTGCAACAACGGTGAAACAACGTCCAAGATATTCCATATCTGGATTGACGGTAGCTACGTCAACAAGAGACGCTTTCAGAATTTGTTTCCCGTGGAAGAAGTAGTTGCGTTACCAAAGGGGTATGACTGGGGACTTCTTACCACTGCCCATCTCAAAGATGGTGAATTTAAAGAGATGTAAGCATGCTATCATTATGATTCCAAGATGGCCAAAGATGAGAATATACTCTAGAGAGCAGATGTAAAGACGGCCCCGTGAACTAGCTTGGAAACATCTATCAAGTCGAGATCTATGGATACTCGCGGTCAGGGGACCGTCTCCCTCTTGTCTATTCCATGATGAAACATCAAGAAAGCTATCGGTTCCAGTGTATCCCTCTAATAACGAGACGATTTCTATCGTTGTATGAAGAGTGCCAAGTTCGTGTAAGTTGCTATCACGCCTCTTCCTGCCAGTCTCTTCTGATCACAGCTGTAGCTAAGAACCGTTGTTCATTTGTTGATACCAGTGCCCGAGCTTCACGATAGCAACAACCACTACGGACAGAGGTAATCCGAACTTCTGCATATTTTATTTTCCCATGGAGAAGTAATAGAGTCACGGAGAAGAGATGTCGATATCTTTATTATGGTAAACTCATCAACCATACAAGATAGAACCATATAAATCACGCTTGGGGACTGAGGCTCAACATGAAATTCCTTCGCCGTCAATCAAGGACTTCTTCAATACAAGAGATATCGTCAATCAAGAAGCATGTAATTTGCAAGGGGAAACCAAACTGAAGAAGAGGCCGCTTCAACGCTCCCTCCAAGCCGCTTCAATGTTCTCTCCAGAAGAAGGCATTTCAGCTCTCTCTCTCCAGAAGAAGAAGTCGATTCAATACTTCAACGCTCCCTCCAGCAGAAGCTGCTTCAACACTCTCCGGGACCTGTTCCCTCTAGAACCTGCTTCAACACTCCCAGGGACCTGTTCGCTCTAGAAGATGCTTCAACACTCTACAGGACCTGTTCTCTCCAGAAGCTGCTTCAACACTCTCCGTGACCTGTTCGCTCCATAAGCTGCTTCAACGCTCTCTGCTGGACCTACATCCATATTTGAGCACACAAGGTTCATTTTTGAGCAAAGCAAGCACGCAGTGGGACTTTTGAGCGAAGCATGAAGCACGGTCAAGGAAGTAAGGCCGATGTTTGGTCAAGATAGCAGGGTCGGTGTTTGGTCAAAGTAGCAAGGATGACGCTCGAGCAAGCACATCAACCGTACGGGAAAAGCAGGAACAGAATAGGGCCGACGCCTAAAACATGTACACGGTGGACCCATGTTTGATCGAAGCATGCACAACTACCCATGTTCAAAGCAATCATGCTCACATCAGGTCCCACGCTTGACCTAAGCAGACATAGCAAGGTCGATCGAAGTAGGCAAGACCGACATTCGAGCGGAGCAAGCACGAAGAAGGCTTTCGACCGAAGCAAGCATAGCAAGGTCAATCGAAGCAGGCAAGACCGACATTCGAGCGGAGCAAGCACGAAGCAGGCTTTCGACCGAAGAAATCATAGCAAGGTCGATCGAAGTAGGCAATACCGATATCATGCTAGGGGAACGCTCGCCTGGACGCCTCTTGAGCATGACATGCTCTAAGGACAGGACGAACCGTCTCTCCTGGTAATATCTAAACTTTGTCTCAAAAGTTTTATCTTTATTTGTCACCATCTAATGCCTACCCCACAATAGTGTAACCATTGCATGCTAGGTAAGGGACTTAATGTTGATGGTGGATTTTAGTGCAGGGCTAAAGTTATAAAACCAAATTTTTGTATAGCCGTCCTGCAAAGGATAAGGTCATTTGATAAGTGACGAATACTTCTTCACTTTATTAATTCACCTAGAATGGAGCATGTAGCAACAATCCCCAAGTATTCTGTGAATTTTAGCATTACCAATTAATGCATAAAATGACTTGTATTTCCTGTGTTGTTCCCAGCAGAACTCTTATTATTGGTGCGGCATGATGACTGATTGTTACTCTCAGCAGAGAAACATGAATATCCAAGTATCAATAAATGAGGCATGAACGAAATACCCGTACAGGCTACACCATTCTCTGACAAAGAGAATCATCTCTCGGTGTGTTATACTAGCCCGATTGAGCATATTTGAATATGGACTGACCATATCAGTCTCAGAAACAATCACGACCATCCAACTTCACTAACATGATTGGATGACCCAAATTGAATCCATAACCCTCAAGCAGGTATTTGAGTATTCACCACCGACCCAATGCAGGCCCCGCATGGTCGGCCTCCCCAAGAGGGAAGCATAGCTTACCAGTCCGTCCAGCCATAGTAGCATGGACGTGAAACCCTAAACTAGGGTTACGACACATTACATGTGTCGCAAATCGATCAAAAACGTCCATCTTCGTAGGCATAAATGAAGGGTGTAGATGTAGATTCAAAAGGCCCAGAGTATGTCAACACAAACACCGTGGGCCCGCCTACATACCTGACCGATCGATCAAGACCAACTCTGTTTGGTATTCACAATTCGTGCGCCCAAACAAGGAGTGACACACGGCCTACAAAACCCTAATTGGGGTTTGCGACATCATCCATGTGTTGCAAAATCATCTCAAGCTTCCATCTTTGCAGGCTTGAATGAAAGGCAAAGATGAAACTTCAAGGGAGGCCGAACATGCTAGCATGACTACCGTGGGCCCGACTTCATGTCCGACCGATCGGCCAAAGTCGACCTTGGTCATGTGCCTCGGTTCGCGCATCCAAAACTGGTGTGTCACGCTGCCTTAACAAATCCTTTGCGACATAGGATTTTTGTTGAAATCTAATCTCGACCACTCGTCTTTGCTGGACAAATTGAGTGGTCTAGATTGGACCTTTGCGGCTCAAGCAAGCATGGGAGTAAACACCAGCATGCCACCTCCTTGCAAGACCAATCAGTCCCTCCAGAAAAGCTTCCTAAGCTTGAATTTGTTCGAGCTGAAAGTGGAAGCTTGCGTACCCTAATCCAACGGTCGCAGATTAGGGTCGCTATCCATCTCATCCGTACAACTTTGCTAGCTTGTACGGATAGCCTAGAATGGAAGTTATGCGACAAGTGAGATATCACTGTGATCACCGTCCGCCACTCTTCCACATAATGTGATCGTCTAAGGCACGACTCACCCATGCAGCCTCCAAACGGTCACTCAAAGTAAGTAGGGCATGATGCTCAACATCGATGTTTCATACATGCTGAATACATTCGATGCATAACTTGCATAGGTTACACTCGATATTTCACAAGTATCGACTTTCTAAATAACTTAGTTATTTAACCTAGCATCACATGCTACCTTATGTGGGTCCCATGATCCACACTCGAGACATCAATCATGTCACAAACTGGGGGATACATACTGGGGTATTGGTATGGCAGTTTACGGCATGCAGCGTGCAACGCGCCATCACAAGAACGTGTCAGGAAGACATGGACGGTTAGTGATGATGAGAGAAGTGGGCAAGACTAATCGTGTGACACTAACACACATATCCATCACTCCACTTCCTCCACTTCCTACGAGAGACGAGAATGAGGCTCAAATGACTTGTATAAATAGGTTCTCCTCCCTATTTCCAATACAGAAGACAACACAGAAACCAAGTGTTAATACAAAAACGTATTCAAACACCCAGAGCCTGCTTGCGTTAATTGTAAGCCTGCTCACCTTTCTGTTACAAGTCATAAACAAGCCTACACCTTCAAAATCTCAATACCTTCTTCGCTTCCCTCCCTAAGATCAACCCCATCTCCTTCACCTTGTGACCGAAACAAGTATGGAACGACCATTTCTTGGTTTAGGCCAGAATTGTACAGATTGATCTCTCGAATCAAAAGCACTCACGTGCAGTGCATTTGTTTAGGTTTAGATTCATTTCTCATCCACACACCCCAAATTACCAAAACCAGCAGAAATAGTTTTCACCCATAAATAATTGACGACCACAGTGGGATATTAATCTCTCGGTTGTAAAGTCATTTCATCAATACCCAATCTCATTGGTTGATCTCAATATGGTTGGTCTTAGGACTTACCAAACAGTTTCAAACTGGGGGATACATACTGGGGTATTGGTATGGCGGTTTACGGCGTGTAGCGTGCAACGCGCCATCACAAGAACGTGTCAGGAAGACATGGACGGTTAGTGATGATGGGAGAAGTGGGCAAGACTAATCGTGTGACACTAACACACAACTTCACTACTCCATCACTCCACTTCCTCCATTTCCTACGAGAGACGTGAATGAGGCTCAAATGACTTGTATAAATAGGCCAAACTTTGGCCGGCATGATCTTCATTCGTCGACCTTTCCGACTTTTTTTTTTTTGACACACAAGAGATGACAGAAAAAATTTATTTGCCGGCAAGGTCTTCAAAAAATACCATGCCGGCTGTTAAAAATACCATGTCGGCTGTTGAAAATACTCTGTCGGCTGTTCAGAAAAATGAATTAGCCGGCAAGGTTTTAAAAAATAACCTGCCGGCTGTTTATTAGCCGGCAAGGTCTTCAGAAAATACCCTGCCGGCTGTTTAAAAATTTACAGTCGCCATGGCTATTATGAAAGGTTGGCAAGATATGCATGTTACAACCTTGCCAGCTGTATTGGCCAGCAAGGTCTTCAAAATATACCCTTCCGGCTGTTGAATTTTTTTTTACAGTGGCCATGGTAGTTATGAAAAGTCGGCAAGATATGCATGTTACGACCTTGCCGGCTAAAAACACAGAAAGCACAATTTTCGATTTCTAACCTAATATAACAGTCAAATCACACAACACAATGATGGTTTTGAGTTTAAACATCATTTATAGTCTTCTTTTCGCCCGTAGAATCGACAATTTTTTTGGAAAATCAATGTTGAAATTTTTAATATGGTTTTGGTTGATGAAAGATGTAGATGAAGAAGAAGAAAAGATTAGGAGTTGTTTAGTTTTTTTAATTTTAAGGTTAATGAAATTAAGAAATTGGTATATTTTTTAGATTTAATTAGCTCAAGGGTATTAAAGTAAAATCACCCTTTTTAATAATGACACACTATGTCCCCTTGAAATTGGGTATACCCCAATTAATCTGGGTATACCCCAATCAAGCCAGGCATATAAAGTCCAATAAGAACCTAAAAATAATCAAAAATAAAATAAAATCGGTCCGCGAGTTATAATCCCAAAGGTGTCACTATCCATCCACAAAAAATCCATCAAAACAAAAGTAACACAGAAACCCCATCAAAACAAAACTAACACAAAAACCCCAAAGAATTTGATGAAACCAATTTTGGTTTCATCATAAAATTTGATAAAACCAATTTTGAAATTTGGGGTTTTTGTATCAATTTTGTTTAAGATGGAGTTTTAATTGATCCCAACATTAGAATGGGGTTTTCGTACCACACGTTTGGTCACATTGGGTTTTTATGACTAGTTCTAAATTTTATTTATAAAAACGCACAATGCTAGCTAACCATTTCGGCCCACATTTTTTTTAATCATTTTTATCTTGATTTTTTCTTAAAATTATGTCACCTAGACACCACATGAGTTTCACAACGTGTTTTAGAAAGAAATAATTTACTGATTTATTATAATTTTGTAATTACGCAAATACCATGGGGATAACTTTTGAGAGTTAACAAAACAACAAAAATACTTTGAATACGTACAAGCCAAAAGTTTACGAAAATTTAAATTACTAAGCTAGCTATTAATTGATCTCACTACTAATTGGGAAGTTTGCACTCTTCAGAGGTCTGATTGTTTACCGTCCTTTTTTATCTGGGGGAAAAAGGTTGATTAGGTCGTCATACAGTATTTGCATTATTAATATCATGGCTGACCACCATCTAACGAAGAAGGTCAACCCGGTCAATTCTTGTAAAAAAAAGAAAGATATAGTAGTAGTTAATTCTTAGCAAAAAAAAAAAAAAAAAAAGTTAATTCTTGTCTAAAGAGATACATGTAAATCATGTCTAGCCAACCAAAGACACGTAACATCCCATATGGTAAGTTAGTGTAGGTTGTAACCAAGGGCGGAGCCAGCCCAGTGCAGGGGTGTGCACTTGCACCCCCAGCCCAGCTGGCTCCAAAGCCTAATTCGGGTCTTTTAAGCAATTTTTAGACCATTTATAAGCCTGATTTTACTTTTTGCACCCCTTAAAAAAAAATTAACCCGCCCAAAACAAATTTTTACACTCCCTTCATCGAGATCTTGGCTCCGCCCCTAGTTGTAACAAACCCCATGTAAGGAAACCGAATACTTCCCACTTTCTCCTCCAAATTTGATCTGTCATCATGAAGTAAACATACTACGTAGCAAGTCTTCATTTTTTTGGGCCCTCAAAAATTTGGGCCTAGGGCGGTCGACCATCTCGCCCTAGGCCTAAGACGGTTATCCATAGAAAATGTAAGGATTTGTTTCTTCAGCGGAAGGAAATCGTATTAAGAATGGTTTAGTACTCAATTTTCCGAAGTTATGGAAGCTCATTTGATCATTTTCAAACAAGTGCACTTGTATCATCTCGACCCCGATTCAATTTTTGTTTTGGTTTGCCTCGAGCTGTATACAGTCCATTGGTTCCATTTACAACTACAAGGACCGGTTCATTCAAGTGTAGCCACAGAAATACAAAAAATGGAAGAGAAAAAAAACGTGCCGCGTGGATCCAAAAGAAGATAGGAGTCGTGTATAGACTGACTGGTACATCCAAAAAGTTCGTCTTGTTCAAGGGGCAACTCTCTCTCTGTCTTCCGGTGAAACTTTTCATTCAAAAAATTCAAAGCCCCAACAAAAACCAATTCCCATTTCTCACTCACTGTTTTCATCAAAATTTAGATTCAATCCCCCATTTTTCTTTCCCAATTACAGAGAATTAGAGTGAGAGAGACGAGTTTTTGAGAGAGTGGAAATAAAGATAGGAAGAACTGGAGCCTTCACAGGAAACAACGACTCAGTCCTCATTGAAGGCACAACCGGGTAACGGAAAGATCCGGTATAGATCACCTTCATCTGTAGAACTAGAAGGTCAAAATTACTTACTACAGCAACAACAAGATCATCATCACAATAATCATAATCAAGTAGTAGATTCATTAGATCTAGATTCACAATTAGATAAAATGTTGAAAAGAACAAGACAAGAATCATTCTCAGATAAGATCCATAAATACAGAGGTGTTATTTTAATTGTCTCAATTCCTCTTCTTCTCATTACTTTTGTTCTCTTTCTTATGCCCCATTCTTCCTCTGATGCCCTCATAAGTAATCGTTTCGTCACTCCCAACCATCGCGGCAGTAGATCATATGCTGTCATCTTTGATGCTGGTAGTTCTGGTAGTAGAGTTCATGTTTACTGTTTTGATAATGATTTGAATCTCGTCCCCATTGGCAAAGAACTCGAACTTTTCGTACAGGTAAATAACACCTCAATTTTGATGTTTGAATGAAATGTCATGATGTACTTTGTTCTCGAATTCGGTTGAATGTGATTTTGTTTCGGATCCCTGGGTAACAATGTGGTTCTAATTTGAATTGGAGTCTTATGCTCTCAATTGTGTAATTCTTTCAGAAAAAACCGGGTTTGAGTGCATATGCCAGTGATCCTCGTGAAGCCGCAGAATCACTTCAGTCGCTACTTGAGCAAGCTGAGAATGCTGTACCAAAAGAGCTTCGTAGTAAAACACCGGTCAGAGTTGGGGTAATATTTGATGTTCCTTGAAACAATTTATAAAACTGTCTCATCTTTCCCCACTCATTATAGAATGTATTACTGTATAGTATACTGACATTGGATGATATTTGCAAAGGCGACAGCAGGTCTGAGGCAACTAGAAGGTGATGCATCTGATAGGATTTTGCAGTCGGTAAGTGCATTCTTGTCTTATCATTGGAACTTTGTTATTTCACCTTGTTTTGAATACTCTCAAAATCTTAGTCATCAGAATCGTGTGCTTAGCGTGCAGATTCTGGAAGGATTCACCATTCCAAAAGATTGATAACTAATAACATTAAAATAACTCTTTTTGCAGGTGAGGGATTATCTTCAAGAGAAGAGTGCATTGAAATCACAACCTGATTGGGTCACAGTTCTGGATGGAACTCAGGAAGGTGCTTTTCAGTGGGTATGTTTTCAACATTTACTTCACTCATGTTTCCAATTTTCTTAGTTGTTGAAATTGAAATATCATACATATAGCTCGTACATTTCATGTTCTTTTGGTCTTATATGGTCTACTTATAAGATGCTTATAAGTAATGGAAGATGCTTTAGAAATGGAAGCAATAGTGATTTTGAGTTGTAACTAAATAGTTAAGAGATAGCAAGTGACCCCTCACAAAACCTAGAGTATAAGAGAGTTGCTCCTCAACTAACATAGAACAGATTGGGTGCGTCCTAATATTTTTATATGCACTAACTAAATAACTAAATGATTGCTTACATCTTTCCGATTCTAATGAAAACAACTACCAGTAGTTGCTTGGGGGCATGTATGAATGTTCATTTTTCCAAAAGATTTGTTGTTCTCAAAACTATTTGAATAGGATGATTGGGTTATGTGAGTGACAACCACAATTATATAACTTTCATTCCTCATCTTACTTTAGCATTAGATGAAAAGCCTGTTCTTTTTCCACTATTTGTTGAACCTTATCTAAACCATAATTGGTTCGCGGTAAAAATCTACGTCATAATTTTTTGTTTCATAGGTCACCATAAACTATCTGCTTGGGAATTTAGGAAAGGAATACTCGAACACAGTTGGAGTCGTTGATCTTGGTGGAGGATCTGTTCAAATGGCTTATGCTATTTCAGAGAAAGATGCTGCAAAAGCTCCCAAATTATCAGATGGGGAGGATACATATGTGAAGGAACTGTTTCTTAAAGGAACGAAATATTACCTTTACGTTCACAGGTTTTATATCTTCCTATAATGATTTCATCGTTTCGCTGATTGTAAAATTGTCGTAGTCAGACTCTTGATCTCTTTGCTGGGGTTCTGAAATCATGGAAACACCTTATTTCTCCTATTGGGAACCGTCGTTTTAAGATGGCAACATGTTTGATTCAATTGTTGCAGCTACTTGCGTTATGGATTATTAGCAGCTCGAGCTGAGATTCTGAAGGCAGCAGTGGGCTCTGGCAATTCGTGCATCTTGACTGGCTCTTGCGGTATGTATTTATCATGCATGTCATTTCTTATGATGATTTTGGTTAATCGTTAGCTTTCCTATTCTCAATTTTGCGATGTATGTGATGGGTAGAGGGAATATCTTTAGATTTTATATGAGATGAAATAAGATGCACAGTCCCATCCTATGATTAGCTGAAGTTAGAGAAAACAATTTGTGCTCACAGTATCTTGTTTTGTCTGTCTACCTTATCCATGATTAGGTCCTTATTTGGACCTCAGATTCACATTTGTTAGTCCACTTCCTGTGTTTGGATCTTCCTGTAAAGCCATATTCTGTTAAAGGTCTAAAGCCCCGCTTCCTATTGGTTTCACGTGGTGCACAATCTATGGGATTAAATATAATTATATATACTAGAGTATAGGTGCTTCATTTTCTTCCCATTTCTTAGTTCCTTATTATTAAGCAGCCAGTTCTTTTCAAGTACCTGCAACCGTTGCATGAGAGATTTAAAAGAAAAGCATAAATGTAGGTAGCAGTTAGACTTTTTACTACTTGGTGAATGCAGCAACCTTTTATATTTCTTTCGATTTTCGACTGTTCCTCAATTAGTATCTTAGAAGAAGTTATGGTTTATTCTTCCCCAAGGTTCGTACAAGTACGGTGGAGCAGAATTTGATGCATCGTCTACTTCTTCCGGTTCCAACATGAACAAGTGTAGGAGAGCAGCCTACAAGGCTCTCCAAGTTAATGAATCAACATGTACTCACATGAAGTGTACATTTGGTGGGATATGGAATGGTGGTGGCGGGGACGGACAAAAGAACCTCTTTGTTGCCTCATTTTTCTTTGACAGAGCAGCTGAGGTAACATTCCCCCTGATCTGGATGCTAATGCTTGATCCATTTCGTCTATTCAACTTGCTGATTCCTAAGACTTGAGTATTTTACTTATACATGCTGACTAAATCATGTTCCCACATACAGGCCGGTTTTGTTAATTCCAACTTGCCGGTTGCTAAAGTCCGGCCCGTTGACTTTGAGGAAGCTGCTAAGCGTGCTTGTGAAACGAAACTGGAAGATGCCAAGACTACTTACCCTCGTGTTGAGGAGGCTAACTTGCCCTATATATGCATGGACCTTGTGTATCAGTTCACATTGCTCGTTGATGGGTTTGGTATGTTAAAGTTCACAAACATGTAACCGTTCTAGTAGGTTCCTTGATACACTTCAGAATGGCTACTGAACCTTTTTTTTTCCTTTTCCTGAAACAGGTCTAGATCCATGGCAAGACATCACGTTGGTGAAGCAAGTGAAATATGGGAATTCTTTGGTGGAAGCTGCATGGCCTCTAGGGAGTGCTATTGAAGTTGCGTCAGCATCAAAATAAATGGATCCAGATTGATACTTAAGCTGCCTTTATTGTTCAGAATTTTTTGTGACAAGGACGACGTCTATTGCAGCAAATTGGCTGTTGGTGCATGACAACATAAACCACCATGCTTGTGCAATGCCCCAAAGTCTCAAGTTTGACTGGCAACACCGTTCCGGTTCATCTTCGCTCAGGTGCAATTGCACCTCCAGTAGATTTATTTTTCCTTTTTTTTTTTTTTGTGTCTAATTTTGAGATATAGTAGAGGAGGGAGTATGATTCATTATCCATTTGTAATTTAATTTTCTTACACAAAAATGTCATTTTTTAACTTCAGAGTAAAATTTAGCGTATTCTTTCTAGTAGGCAGAAAAAATGAAATTACTACGCATCTCAGTTAGATTGAGCTTTATTTTCATCGCACGAGTATTGACTTTATTTAGTCTTGGGAGCTAGGGGTACAAGAATTAGCCGTGGAGCATTTTACAGGTGGACAGGATTCTACTGTGCCTGTAAACCCTCCACATGTGACAACAGCTTGCACGGTTCACCATGCCCAAGCTTCCTATGTCATTGGGGAAAAATACAGTTTACTCCAAAAGTCAGTACAAAAGTACAATTTAGTCTAGCCCGAGTCAACTATGTACAAATTAGTCCAAAATATAGGAAAGTACACTAATAACCCTTATCATTTACAATTTCATCCAAATATTTGCAGTTTAGTCCGCAGTGATTTATGATGATGTCAGCAATTTTAATTAACACAAAAATAATTAAAATTCAATTTATTTTTTGAACCGTTTGTCCAAAATTCACAAACTTTATATATTCGGAAAGCTCTTTCCGAGAGCTACAAAAAAAGTACCCATATGACTATAATTCTCATTTTTTTAAAATCTTAATTTATACTGTACACATCAACAAAAATCCGGAAAATTCAAAGACAAGATATGGTGCACCATTTTGTACACCACATACAAATAAATCATTCACCTAAGCACCAAAATCAGAAAATCCATAAAATCGCCCATCTACAAAACCTGTGTATTGTTCTTCCCACTTTCTTAAGCTCTCTCGAAAAGTACCTAAACACATAGCAAGGATGCTATTAAAATCATCTCATGATATCAAAAAACAACAACTTACAGTTTCATCAAGAATTAGTTTTTTTTAATATTTTTAAGAGATTAGAATGTTGTCCAATTATCTACACACCTACAAAAATCTAACAGCCATATCCAAAAAAACAGACTATATATTACAGTGGTGTACAACTATGTGCACATATAAAAAATCTAACTAATCCAGCATCCATACACACAAAACGGGTCATATATGTTATTGAGATTATACAATGGTATATACACCTACAAAAATCTAGCGTGCATACCCACACACACACACAAAAAAAAACATAAAATCATGAGAGACCATAATGGTGTACAACTATGTAGACGCTTACAAAAATCCGTCTTCTGTATCCACAAAACATGCATATATTACTGAGTATGTACACACCAAAACAGGTCATATATATTATTGAGATTGTACAGTGGTGTATACACCTATAAAAATCCAAGGCCATAAAATCATGAGAGAGCAAAATGGTGTACATAGTTGAGATAACGCAATGGTGTACAACTATGTACACAGCTATAAAAAGTCCAACACCTGTTCACATCAGTGCTTTCCCTCATTTTTGGTTTGTATACATAAAATGTAAGTGTACAATATATAAACATCACTAAGCCCTTTGATGCTTATGAGTCCCTAAATTTTACTACCTAACCAAGACTTGGGGATAATGATATTTGACATTGGAAGAATTTTATGTTTATTATGTATAGACATGTCTAAATGAAAGTACTATTTTGTTGGATTCAGGTCCATAATCAATGTAGAAGCAAACTGCACGATTTACAACAAGCATGTATGATATCTTAGTACACTAAAAAGTACACTGCGCATGGCTAGTGTATAAACAAGTACACCTCGTACATCCGGTATAATAAAAACAATGCACATAAAGATTCTACCGGTCTTTAACCTTTCAAAAGAATATCTTCACAAATTTCACAAGGAAAAGAATAATGGTTAAAGAGATCACAAATGAAGAATTTACCTTGTGAAATTTACTATTCAGAGATGCAACTCATTTTCTTGTTGACGATATCGTTAGCTACAGAAAGAAAATATAGGAAATTACGACAAGCCAAGAAATGAAAGAAAATATAAGACGAATAAAGTAGAAAAACAAGGCGGTAACTAGAAAATAGCAGTGAGCATAAATATATTTTGCACATCGACCATTCCAAATAGCTTTTCTATTGATTATGGACTTTTCAGAAAGAAATCATGAGCTATTGAAATTATTGGTGACTCATGACATATCTTCAACTCAATAAAAAAAGTCCAATGATGCCAAAAAATCACCTAAAATAGGAATCCATGAAGAAAATATTTGTTATAGATATGGAACAAAAGTTTAAAATGGAAGTGAGTCTAGTGTTATATTAGCATGTGTACGCCTAATTATGTACATATTTGCAAATCAACAGGTGTATAATTTTGTACATATTAACAAATAAACAGGTGTACAATTTTGTACACATTAAGAATCAACGCGTGTAGAACTATGTTCACATTAAGTACCACAAAATATGCATGTTTTCTATATAAGTCAACGTGTTCCTAGAACTAATATACATGTCACACTCAATTTATTCTACAATCAACACATAATAACAAATACCAACATCACCTAACTTCTAGGAATTCATCCAAGAAGTATCAAAGATAATTCATCTGAAAAAATTGAAATATCAAACCATATAAGCTGGAAAAAGAAATACTACGACGATGCAACCAATTACTACATAGGAAAAATTATGTACACATAAACGATATACAAGTGTAAAAATATGTGTACCTTAACGATCAATGGGTACAATTATGTACACGGTAACATCAACAGGTGTATAATAAAGTACACATTAAAGATCAACATGTGTATAGTTATGTACACATTAAGAATTAACATGTGTACACCTATGTGCACATTAGCAAAAAAAAAACCATGAATGTTATATAATGAGGTTAAGTTAAGAAAAGTGAACCGAAAAAAATTACAGAACTTACAATATAACCCACTGGATTGGGGCACCCTTCAAAGAACATAAGTGTCTTCACCAATTTCTTTCCTCACTGTTGATCAAGACCAGTAGTCTGTCTAAACGCCTATAAAGAGTGAGCATGTTAAAATCTGGATGACATTAACTTCGCAACAAAAAGTAGCCTAAATTATTCTTTTGCTTACATATATTGTTTATACATAATAAAATTTCAATATAGTATTCGCCTACAGAATGAAGATACAAAGGAAAGCAAACATAAGTATATATAAGCATAAGATACTATAGAATCTAGAACATATAGAACAATGAAAGATATTAAAGATCCTAACAGTAAACCATTAAATAATAGTTACGAATGAACAAGTTTTAAATACAAGAATAACAACTGATATATAAGCACACTAAGATCCCTACCATATGAATTCACCAGGTAAAACAACGTAACGAGTAGTTAGAAATAGTGGCCCTGAGTCCCAGACACAGACACATCACATATGGTACCTTATGGATCAGAACATTTTATTTTATTACGAATGTGAGTTCAGAGACGTTACAGCTGATACACTTTGCTGCAAGCAAACATACTTGGAAAAAAGATGGAACCTTTGTAGGTTTCTAGGTTCAAAGAGACATCCCAATGATATCATACACTAGGATCGGATAAAAAGATATTATTCGCAACCATATTCGCAGCTGCATGGTTGGATAAGCTAAGCTCAACAAACTTTCCAAACGATAATCCCTAGCAGGTTAAGACATTACTACTCTATGAATTGCTGATGGGATCCTATTTAGACGAGGACACAACAAGCATTTGTGCCATATCAAAATATTTCCATCTCGTTCATCTGGTAAGAAAAACTTCTTAACGAATATCGTGAGGCTGCCCTCCCGATGAGTATAAGAATGAACATGTGCTTACATAGTCGTTTTTCTACACGTGCACCAGTTTATACACTTAGGCATTTATGCAACATAAATATTATCAAGTCAATCTTTTTCCCATGCGCACCAATTTTTACACCCTAGTTACTTACGCAAAAATAAGCTTATGGAGGCATTTTTTTTCACCTGTGCACCACATTGTACACACCAGTTATAGTAATTATGCTGTCATTACTCAGTGATTGTTTAGAACCTGCTCGATCTATACTGCATTGTTATTCAATCATTTCCAACCTGCCTGATGGAATATACACACGTATAACGATCCACAATAGTTGAAAGTAATGGTAAGGATATGTTTTACAAGGTAAATATATTTCAAATCTTGACGAATTTAACCAAGCATTTCTCTGGTAATGTAAACTTGAATCACCATTAACTACGGCTTAGAATTTTTATTTTTTGTAATAATATAACTATCAAGCTTTTCGTAGTATGATTACAACAACTTTTTGGCCTGCTATTTTTTGTCTCATAAGGACCCTATATAGACCCTACTTGAAGAAAAAACCAAATATTTCGCAAGCTTCAATGAAGTAAACAACATATGATGTCTTTCGTAAACATAAAATTATAAATTTAGATTTCAAACCTCTTTGAGCATAATTTGAGTCATCCTCTTCCTGAAGCTTACGGTAATAATCTTGTTCAAATTTATCCAGGGCATGCAATTCATGATGTAATTCCTGTAAGAGATTCAATCCTCTTGTTTTGCATAAATTTCTCAAATTCCTGAATCTGTAGTAAATAAATTATTAAACCAAAATAGAGAATACACAAATACAAATATTAGAGTCAACTAGTATGTAACCCGTGCTACGCACCGGGGCCGGTGGGATCATCTAATTTAGTGTGGCGGAGCTTCGCCCCGCGCACCTGGTGAAATACATTAGATTTTTCTGAATAGTCTTTGATTAGTTTTATTTTTTAAAGGGATAGGGAACTCTGATACACTTTAGGTAACTAATGATTAAATTTGGTATTATATACCTAAATTCATATACCGATGTTATGGGCAGATATTAAAATAATTAAAAATAAGTTGACTCCATAAATTTAAGATTTAAAATAATAAAATTTTATATCCCTATATGTACTTGCAATTATACATAATTACACGTTTTTTTTTGTCCAACCTTTTTTTATAAACAAATTTAAACGGTCCAACGATTTTACCTGTAAAAGTTTGAAGGATATATAGATCACATGCAGATTTGTGAAATGCAAGTTTCAAAAAAAAAAAAAAAGTGAAATGCAAGAAGTGTTAATATAGTGTTACTGCTGAGATAACTTTATTTATGTCGAGATTTAGAAGTCTATGAATGTAACAATACTATGTTGAATCCAATTGTGTGTATCGCATTATTAGGATTACATAATTGTTGGTGGTGTTTGAACTACTACTTAATCGTAGTTCCATGATACAGCTTAATCGACCTTATCCAAGATGGGAACTGGTCCCCAAGAAAGAACGACGTGGTAGCATCGTTAATTATAAGATTCACATCCGTTTAAAGTTTCCATGGTTGGTTGTTGGTTTTAAAAAATTTAAACATATATATTGTCGGAAAATAATAATATGTTTGAAAAGAATTATCATAATCAAATAAATACTTATGCTATTTATAATCTTTATTAATAATAAATACTTCATTGCCTTCTTCAAAGCATTATCATAATCAAATATGTCATGTGCTTTTAGACTCAGATATATATGAAGTTTCATTCTTCAAGTATGAACCTAAAAACCATTAATTTTCCTATTGCAGGTAATAATTCTTCTACGCGGTCTACATGATTTTTTTGCAAAACAAAATTATTCTTTAAGAGGTTGCATTCAGTTTTTTCCTCGATAATTATGCTTATTATAAATATTATGGTTACATGTACATATACCATTGACAATGCCATCATCTTTGTTACTCTAATATTCTTATCCATAACCACTTCAGCTATTTGTCCCACTGTTGTGATTAGGATGTCGTCGTTACCGTCGCGTACTATAAATTGGAGAATGTAACTGTCACAAATCATGTCTTAGTTTAGTAATGTTTTTCCTAAAACATGTAATAAGAAATAAATATGGATATTTATAACTCAGCATTTCTACTTGTTACCGTGGATTGATGCGTTTACTGTGACCGCACATCAATTGCACCTTGTCTCTCCTTTCATGGAGTCTTGCCTTTCCTCACATATTGGACATGCCATGTAGTACCACAAAGAAATCATCTCAATTCCAATAATTGCTCCTTCAAAGGTAAATGTTGCGCTTTGCATTGCATTCAATTATTTCATAATTCTTTTTTTTTTACAGTTAAATACAATTTAAATTGCATTAGTTTTACGGATCTTATTATAAACCTTTCCATGTTATATAACATTTTTAGTGCTTCGTCGAGTGATATTCGATTTTCGAACATCAATTCTTACTTTGTTTGGTTTGGGATTCCTTTAGTTTTTCTACTGGCATATATTTCTTGTTGCCAACATGTTAGTGTCAAAATCATCAACGATTTATTAAATACTAAGTTGATCAGTTCAAATGTATTTCTCATAACATACATTCCCGTGTAAATCTCCAAATCTGGTACATAGAGACTTATGTATATTCTTGTAGCTTTACCAGTCTGTATAAAGATCTCTCATGTGATCATTCAATTTTCAATGTTAAGCGATCATTCAATTTCCAATGTTAATCCCAATTTAAAAATTAAATTTGTTATCAAATTCGTTGTACTGTCTTATGGCCTTCAATCAATGTTAATATATGTTGTTAAGCTCAATTTAATTTGAATTTTACACATACCTTGAAATTGCTCAATGATTGTTGAAGTTTCTATTATTATTCGACTAACCCCATCGATTTCCAAGATATAATCACTTAGTTGGGTGTGGTCATATTTTCCCATACAGTTACCGTTATTGAAACTCCATTGTGGCTTTGTATTAGAACATCACGTGTGGGTGCATCGGTTTCACTTTTCTACCTTTCCTCTGAATTTTCGAAAGACCCCTTAAGATCCCAACAATAATTGTAAAAATAATTACTATGTTTAAATATTCTTATTGTACATAAATAATTCTTACTCTATTGTTTGATATATTCTTACTGCATTACTATGTTTAAATAATTCAAATTGTACATATCAGATCTGTTCAATTATTTATTTTTATTTCTAAGTGTTGTAATATTTTTATATTGATATTTGATGATCCTTTTCGGAACAATACTATGCTCGTGAATGTATTCACCTAGCTTTTACTTTTCATATGCTATAAAGAATCCAGTCGTTTTCTTCTTTTAAATTAGATATTAAGTCATTAGTGTAGCATGTCATTAAGATGTCCTCAAGATAGTCATTTAAGCCCCGTTATTTGTAAATGAAGCAAGTCTTGGACAACATATCCATACGCATAAATATGTATTAATCGATGTGTCCAACTATATTTCACTATTGACCAACTTAAAAGATCGACTATAGAGTGCATTGAGTGAAGATATATTGCAGGTTTAGCGACAGGGAGACACATTCTAATCCTAATCTCCCTAACACCAGTTTCGTACCTAATTCCATTCGAATCCTTAACCAACAGATCAATGATAAATATGGATAATAGAAAAACCCAAGAATTTTTTTTTATTATTATTGTTACTATGCCACCACATAAACTACCACCAACAACATCCACCTCGACCACACGCTCACCACTGCACATGCTGCTAATACCAGCTATCACCACCACCAATCATGCACAACACCCACCAAACATGCACTTCACACTCATAACCACCAAACAGATTCAAGAATAAAAGTTTCAATCTTCAAAACCCTATGTACTTAAATCGATGTTCAAACATCTCACTTATATGTAAATATAAAGTAAAAAAGCATACCAATCTATAATTAACTGGCATTACACCTATGAATCTACTACTCACCCATACCGAATCAACCACCGATTACTTGTCTTATGGATGATACATACACATCAACTAAACAACCAACCATACCCTTTTAGTAGAGTCTGGCGTTCGATACAAATAATAACAAACTGAACAATTACCTTATGATATCCAATGGCATCTCTTAAATATATCCCACACATTTATTAACCATATCCCATTTAAAATAAGTGCTTAAGCTAACCAAACACACATTTATAATCATTCCACATAGCCCACAAAATTATATATGATTATTATATATAACCCAAAATAATAAGATAATCATTAAATCTTTAAATCAATACCAACGCCAACAAAAAAAAAGTTATTTGATATAATTAATGTTTTTGAAAAATAATCAATACCCTCAATTAATCTTAATGTAATCATGATTGAGAAGGGGAAAAAAACATCATCTTAGAGATTTTTCTTGTTTTATGGAGTTATAGGAGAATGGTCATATGAAAAAAAAAACAAAATATTGGTTTATTACATTTCGATTGATGTTGTTGTGAAGTTTTTTTTTAAGAGAACAATTAGAATATACATCAATTTTAATGTAATCATGATTAAGAAAGAATTATTTTAGAGAAAATTATGAATTAGAATTTATTTTGTACTGGGGAAAAAAAAGAATTAAGGCTTATATATAATTATTTAATTTGTGAGAATACTAAGAACAATGATAATAAATTTTAAGTATGATTAACAAAAAAAGTTAGGATTTATTTTAATTTTGAGTAAAAAGAGTATTTAAGTTGAATTGTTAGTAGAAAATTAAGACTTGTTCGGTTTTTCACTTTAACTTTTGGCTTTTCATTTTAACTTAAACTTTTTGGGTTGTGGTTAATAAATCTGTGGGCTATATTTAAGAGAAGCCCATCCAATATTGGAGTCTGTCGTTGATCATAAGATACGAATAATAGTAGAGGTATGTTCTTAATCCCTTCCGTGCTGCACTCCATCAAATTTCATTGTTGTAAAAAAAACGATACAAAGCAATTCAATACTGAAAATTACGTGCAATGTGGAAAAATTCATTGCCCGTGGTTACTAACCCATTGTTCTTTAACCTCATCGGTAAAAATCATCAATCTTTTTCAACACCAAATATCGTTCGTCAATCAAAACGTCAATACCTCACATCGTATAAGCTATCTGAATGGTAGTCCCCATTTTTAGTACTTCAATCCTTACTTTTTTTTTTCCTATGCGATACTATCAATGACTTACAGAATATTGTATAAATTGCAATGAGTTTACTCCACTGTAATGTCAAAGAATTGAAGATTATCTACGCAGACCGGTCTGGTTTCTACTTTTAAGGCTATTTATGAGAAACTTATTTATATCAAAAAGTAGCAGATAATATGTAAGAAGTATGCCCTAAGATAAATCTAGGGAATCCCATGCCACAACAATACATTTCCAACTGAGTATTATTTCTTCAAACCGAGTCTCACAAACGATTATACTCGGTAAAGAACAATAGCGTACGATATCATTGATACAACAAACCATCTCAACATGTTCAATAACGGATACTTGTGTAATAATGTAATTGTGCACTAACTTAAGTTAAAAAAAATAAATTCAAATTCAGATCTCTGAATTATGCACAAACTTACCCATTTTATGCTTAATTTTTCAAGTTACAGATAATAATTAATAAAACAATGATCCTAGAAGCAAGGGTAGGAGGATTCGGTAACCTGCTTGTTTGGGAAGAGCAGGCCAATTTCAATGACCATATTGCTGAATATAAGGTATAAAAGTTTTATCTTATTCAGCAGTTCATGGACCACTTTTCAATCTCATTTTTTCCTTGCAAGGAGCTCTAACCATTTTATTCTCCTTAAAAAGAGAAGAAATTGATATACCCAGTTCTCTTCTTCTTCTTTAAATATATTCTTAACAGTTGAGATAAATTATTTGTTGTTTCTTTCTTAAATATTAGATTAAAATTGGTGATTAGAGATCCCAAAGTTGTAGGCATATTTTCTTCTTCGGTGGTTGTGGGAGAAAACCAACGATAGTATGGTATAATAACCTTTGCAAGCAGAAGGTGCATACCATCGGTTCCACTTTTCATGTCTTTGTCAAGGTGTACACTCATTGATGTGAAAGCACACACATGGATATGTTCCCCATTTTCATCACATCTCTTTCGCCTTCATATTTTGCTCCATGTTTCATCCCATTCGTTGTGGCTACTGGGACTTTGGCTCCATCTTTTGCTCTGTGCTCTGACTTAATAAACTCATAACCACCAATTATTTACCGATAAAAGAAAAATAAAATAAATTGCTCCATGTTCACACAATAAAGTTACTCAGGATCTGAGTTAGGAACTTGTAACACTAATTCTTTATAAAAAATTCGATTATGTGGGCATCTCGTTATCGCTCATTATGCCTTCGTAAACTAACACTGAATCATTAATACCGAAATACATATTGCATCGTTTCCCCTTCAAACATACCCATTTTTGGTTCCAGTAAATAAACATTTGTTTTAATGCTCATTATTTATTTTCCAGACCCCAGATACCTTTCCCCAGTCAATGTGGATGACATGGTACGAATATTCAAGCTTATTGTATTGGCATATCTTCTACTAAGCTAGTAGTTGGTTTCCATGCCCCAAGGTAAGTCTGACTTAGAACCTTAGAAAACATCAAATACCAGCTGCCATAGACAATTTTTAATGTTATGAAAAGCCATAGCATGACAAAGAATCAAAAAAAAAAGAAGCTACTTTATACTACTTGACCACTCAATTAAAGAAAGAAGGTCAGCACTAAAAAATGATTATGGGCATTCAACATTCACAGTCACTGCACCATTTCCTCGAACACAATTTTCTGGCCTATCCACGGTTCCTTCCTTGACTCAATTCGTAAAGCAGTCCCAATGTCAGCGTAAGAAATAGATGGTGCATCATTTATTTTATCTCCCACCTTCAAAGAGATTTAGATGTACGTATGTAAGAACTTTTTCGAATATATACTAACATATTCTATAATACGTGATATAAACAACATTCTAAGAGAAATTCGCTAATTTTATATGCTCAATTTTATGCCTGGTCTACCACACATGGAATTATGCCTTGCTGAACCAACAATGTTCATTTGGAACCGAAACATTGCAGACATAGTAACTTGAAGTTACCTAGTTCAGATGAAAATAGTTGGAATTACAGTAACAATAAAATTAAAAAAACTCAAAGCTTCTAAAAATGACCGGTACACCGAAGTAACATATTTTCTGATCTGTTGAATCACTTTATTTATCCCACCATCTTTTCTTATTTGTGCCTGTTGAATATTGATCCCACCAGATAAGATCATATGTGTATTTCAATACCTATATATCGAAGAAGCATGGCTCATTGAATCCTCCATTCCTAACAATAACAAAGAAAGATCCACATTTATTGTTGAACTGCACTAAGTAGTCCTAACACTTTTTGTATTTGTAAATTATGGATCAAATTTCACGACCCCAAATAAGTAGAAATATACTTGAACATATTGATTGATAAACCGTTAGAGATGATCCCTAAAAATATTTTTATCCAACGGTGCAAAACAAATGAACACAAACTAAATATATTAAATGCATTGTATTACTTGCTCGGAGCCAATGTTTTCTTTGCAATTGTGTTCACATAGAAATTATTTTTATTCATTGGAAGCATACTTGACCTTTGAAATTCAAGAGGAAGATTGGGAGCTAATCATCTGATGATTTTCTAAAGAAACTGATGAGCAAATCCAGTACGTGGTCTTGCTCTTTATAATTTTGAGTTCATTGCACAACCATACCAGTTTAGAAAAAATATTATTTCGTGTAATTTACAATTAGATTTCCATGTAGTAGACAAAAATAACAAAAAAGATAAGTTTTTGAAGGATATTCATTTGCAAATTTCAATTTAATGGCCCAAAAATGCTATTCTATACACCATTAACATCACTACTAACCACTCAACTTCATGTGTCTCAAGAGTATTGGTTAAGGTTATTCAGCAGTGACCCACCCGCTCCCCAAAAGGGTTTATCACTTCAAAAATCTAGGTCTAGATGTGGGTGAGTGGTGAGTAGTGATGTGTTAAGTGAGCAGAATATCAACTCCCTTTTTCAAATTCCAAAGATTATCCATATATGAAGATGAATCATAGATTCTGATCTGTTGAATCACTTTATCAATCCCACCATCTTTTCTTATATGGGCCTGTTGAATATTGATCCCACCAGATAAGCTCATATGTGTATTACAATACCTATATATCCAAGAAGCATGGCTCATTGAATCCTCTATTTCTAACAATAACAAAGAAAGATCCATATTTATTGTTGAACTGCACTAAGTAGTCCTAACACTTTTTGTATTTGTAAATTATGGATCAAATTTCACGACCCCAAATAAGTAGAAATATACTTGAACATATTGATTGATAAACTGATAGAGATGATCCCTAAAAAGAGTTTTAGCCAACGGTGAAAAACAAATGAACACAAACTAAATATATTAAATGCACTGTATTACTTTCTCAGAGCCAATGTTTTCTTTGCAATTGTGTTCACATGGAAATCATTTGTATTCATTGGAAGCATACTTGACCTTTGAAATTCAAGAGGGAGATTGGGAAGCTACTCATCTGATGATTTTCTAAAGAAGCCAATGAGCAAATCCAGTACTTGGTCTTGCTCTTTATAATTTTGAGTTCATTGCACAACCATACCAGTTTAGAAAAAAATATTATTTCGTGTAATTTACAATTAGATTTCCATGTAGTAGACAAAAATAACAAAAAAGATAAGTTTTTGAAGGCTATTCATTTGCAAATTTAAATTTAATGGCATGGAAATGATGTTCTATACACCATTAACAGCACTACTAACCACTCAACTTCATATGTCTCAAGAGTATTGGTTAAGGTTGTTCAACAATGACCCACCCGCTCCCCAAAAGGGTTTATCACTTCAAAAATCTAGGGTCTAGATGTGGGTGAGTGGTGAGTAGTGCTATGTTAAGTGAGCAGAATAGCAACTCCCTTTTTCAAATTCCAAAGATTATCCATAGATTATCCATATATGAAGATGAATCATAGATCATGTTTGGTTGGTGACAAACATAATGCAATCTTCAGTGTCTATGATACAAAACTTCACATTCTTGTAAACCTTTCTTATCTTATACATTAGAGGCATGTACCTAACTAAATTTTTTATATTCATTCCTATTTATAAAATTATAGATGGTTACGGACAAAAGAAACATAATTTACTCACAATGTGTATTCATAATTCACTAATTCACAACGTGTATGCACAACATCGTGAGAACCGCGTAGTTACCCCTAAAAACTCAAATGAGTAACTTATATTTCTTTACAATCACCATGTTTTTGACAACCACAGTTTGGTTCTAACTGCAATAATGTTCGAAGAATAATTTTGTTAGCTTGTTGGACAAATTATTGTATAAAATGTTTCTCATCATATTGTGTAGCCGAGAAAGTTCAGAATTTGTACATGATCATCAACAAAGAAAAGACTCAATCCTCAAGGTAAATGATTCATATGGAAAAAAAAAAGGCAAAAGCTATGGATTATTCATTAAAACTAGAAAACACTCTATTTAATCCTTATACTCAGATACTCACACCATTCCGTAGTTGATGTTACATGACCCCAGAAGATCGACATTTTATATGACATTTCCCCTATAAATTCCAATTCCAAGGGTTGTAAAATATGTATATATTTAAGTTACTGATCAGTTGTAGACCTCAATAAAAAATATTGTGCCTGCATAGCATAAATATTTTCTTAGATCGATGAATGAAGAGAATAAGATATGCAAAACAGGATCTCCAACAAAAAAAAAGGAGTTATATAGATCACCAAAAACAAAACTACTGCAAGCCAAAGGAAATTGCTAAATAGTGGTGTTGGTATCATTCATGTCCTGTTATACATAAAAAAAATTAAAAAAATACCTCAGAATATTAATGACCAATGTCTGGGAAATGAAAATTTTGACGGCTGACCTCTATCTCTCTCATTCGTGGTGTGCACGGTAACACTTTATCTTTAACTCTTTCTCTTGAAAAATTTATTACCAGTCTTTTACCCACCTAAGATTTTGTAGGTTCTTTTCACCTATATTATATTATGGAAATTAATATAATCGTTTTTGCCTGCCATAGTGCAGGTTGTGCAAGGATCTAACATGTCGGCGTAAAAACTATGTTATACATTTATGAGATAAACTCTAGACTACCTGGTACTTGCTACTGGACAAATGCTTTGGTTTTGGTTAATCGTTTTTAATTAGGAAATTAATTAAGTTATATTAAGAAAACACAAATGAATTCATTTCATTACAATGTAACAGTAGTATTAGTTGGGGCACCAGTTCTCATGTCTGCACGTATAGGAGCTCAATAACCAAAAGAACCACAAAGTTATATCTCGTTCCAAGTTTCAAACCACACTTGTCATCATGTTCCCTTTGCGGATAGCATTATTTGTATTTTACATCACGAACCTATCTTATAAGCCTTTTTCCGTAACACCATTTTTTCACTAACTCGACGAACTTGTACATTACCATAATCCTTCTATTGTACCACCATTTATCTTTTACGAACCTGTACATTTCTGTACATTTAAAAGAATTATATCAGAATACGACATTAAGGTAACTAAGAAAATTAAGGACCGCATAACCCCGTGGAGAGTGTGTTTTAAATCTCGTCGCTGCATTAGCCCAGTTTTTCAATACATTAACAGGTGTTAGGTAGACGTATATGATAATTCCCCAACCCGTAGTATAATCCAATGATCATGTATACCAATGGCTAAATACCAATTCAGCAAAATTAGGTACAAATTAGAAATACAACGAATAAGAAGAAACAATTCGTCCGAAACATTTGCATTTTTATGCCGAGACTTTGAATCTGTTGCTTTGTTGACAATTGGATATTTCTTTCGATTGTATAAGTGCCTTACAATGGTATGGAACAATTACAATATCAGTGAACAAAAAATGTAACAACTCTCTCGAATCACTTCTTAGTTTTTCATATGTGCTGTCCACTAAGTAGTCTCGTCCTGGAAACTTCTGCTAACAAAGAAGTTCGAGAGACAGGATATGACAACACAGCTAAAAATATATACCAAGAATCCCAGACCGCATCTGGACCTGGTCAATGCAAAATTAAAGATGTTGTGAATTCATAGCTTAATATACATCAATGTTTCCATCCAACAAACAAATAGAGAGATTTCGGGCGAGCAATCCCGACGGAAATCACTCACCACGTGTGACTTTCCGTTCCCTCTATAAACATATGGTGTTTTTGAGAAGCAAAAACAACACCTGGCGAAAGGCAACACCAATGAAAGCCTATTATACGTAGTAAGCAGTAAATGCAAAAAGAAAAAAACAAAAAGAAAAATAAACAAAATCAAGCTACTCTTAATGGATTTCATAGATGCTACACCCAAAGGAGAAAAAACCATGGTTCTACCTACAAAAAAAAAAGCAATAAGAATAATTAGAATTGCGAGAGAAAAAGAGCTCCCAAATACTAAAAAAAAAATCCAGCAGAAAGATAACTGAATTAAGAAAAACAATTGAACGAAAAAAGGAGTTGAATGCTAACCAAAACACTAAATCCATTGATGTCTCCTTGAATGATTAACTACATAAATTTTTATGATTCTCATTAGGCAACCATAGATTTATCCCTCGAATAATTATTAATATATTGCTCTTATCTCAGTTTTTCAACAAAAACACACAATGCTATCTAACTGTAAATCATTGACAATCGAGGATGAAAATAGCTTGTGATGCATATGCAAATATTACTGTTCCCTAATCAATGAGTTTACCACAGATTAAGAAAAATATGTGATAAAATGAGAAGCTCTACAAGAGCAGTATATACTTAATCATGAGCATATATAAAAAATGAGCTTAAAGATGCATATACCCGAATACTTATTGTATTGTTTCCTTGTTGTTAGCTCACTGACTAAAGAAATTCCTGCACAGGCAAATGTGAAAAATGAATTACTTTATTAACATATTTTTATGTAGCCTAATTCATATTATAAGAAAAATGTTTATCATATTATAAGAAAAATGTTTATGATATTCCTAAAGCAACAGGTATGTGCTATAGTTTACTTTCTAGCAAAAACTATGATTCTTTGTTCATGTTTTTTCATTTTGTCAACCTACAAATCAACATAGATCATTAACATCAACAACACAGAAATCATAAAAAACAAACCAAACCAAACGATATAAACAACCTAAATATCTAAGCAGATGCAGTATACGGTTTAGAATCCAAAAGAAAAACCCTAAATTAGTTTTGTACCTGAAAAAATACATATTAAACATAAATCATAGAGGAGCAAGCGACTGGGAAACAACACGATTTGGCTTTTCCTCGAAAACTTTATAGTTCATATACACGGATGCCAAAGGAAATTTTGGTATTTAAGGAATACTTGTCACATATATTTAATCATTCACAGATACTGCTACCTTATTAAACGTACTGACTTACCAATGTTACCATCAACCATTGATTGAATCGACGAAACTTAGACTCCACGAAATTTCCAACTTTTTCCATTAATTAACTGCCGATAAAAGATGATAAAAGGATAAAAGAATCACCTGTTTGCTAAATTTAGCATTAACCGCCGATAAAAGAATCACTAAATATACCTGCCAAAATATATTTTCGGAAGTTCTCATATTTTTCAACTAAAATATAGTAATGAAAATATTCAAAAGTATCTCAATTTAAATCATATTGATACGATTAATTATTTTTATCCAGCAGTTCCAACAGTTTTTAGATTTGTTAACAAAAATATGGATATATTTCTCTCTTTCATAATTCCAAAAGATTTAGAAGATCGTGGCACCCATAAATACGCAAAACAACCTATTTATTGAACTGAATCAGATTTTCCGTATATATATATATTTTTTTTAATATTGTTTAACGTAGATCATTAGATCAAATCAATTTAATTAAAAATTGACGATTTCTTTTCCATTAATTGCTTATGAAAGAATCCCGTAAATTATTATTTTTTTCTTTGGTATGTAAATCTCATAAAAAAAATTTTACATGTTGATTTTCCTTCTACATGGAATTATTTTTTTTTCCAAAAAAAAAAACGTGTGGACTCTCTCCGAAAGATATTTGTAGATTTTACCGCTAATCCGAAGGCTCAGATTTTATACCAATAAAAAAAACGTGTGGCCCATCCCCGAAAGATATTTGTAGATTTTCGAAGATTTCTTTTCCATTAAAGAATCCCGTAATTTTTTTTTTGTTTCTTTGGTATGTAAATCTTGTAAAAAAACTTATGCATGTTGATTTTCCTTCTACATGGAAATTTTTATTTTTCCCAAAAAAAAAAAACGTGTGGGTCCTCCCCGAAAGGTATTTGTAGATTTCCGAAGATTTATTTTCCATTAATTGCTCATAAAAGAATCCCGTAAATTTTTGTTTTTTTCTTTGGTATGTAAATCTCGTAAAAAAAGTTATACATGTCGATTTTCCTTCTACATGGAAATTTTTGTTTTTTTTCCCAAAAAAAAAAACATGTGGGCCCTCCCTGAAAGATATTTGTAGATTTTACCGCTAATCCGATGGCCCAGATTTCATATTCTATTAAAAATTAACGGTTACGAAATGTAAGGGGGATAACTTTGATTTCGGCCAATCAGGAGCGAGGGTTTTATTGATTGGCCAATGGGATGGGAGGTTACCGCAACACTCGACGTGGTGTGGGAGATGTGGTTGGGTGTTTAGGTTATTGATGGACAAATATATCAAGATGATATGATTATCATTCTAAACTCTTATTACGAATCGAATAAGAAATTCTAACTACGATCGAAGTAATTAGGTTTTCGAAACCGTATTTTTGTTTTTCCCTTAAAATCAATTTCAAAATAATAAAATTAATAATTGCGATCAAAAACAATAAGAGTAGATTCAACTTATCTTTAAAATGGCT
Organism: Papaver bracteatum; assembly: GCA_023529315.1. NCBI lineage: Eukaryota > Viridiplantae > Streptophyta > Magnoliopsida > Ranunculales > Papaveraceae > Papaver > Papaver bracteatum. Next base: position 939,675 of record JAJJWX010002346.1, on the reverse strand, counting down.
TTCAACAATGAAATCTTCTAATTAATTTACTGGGATTGAATCTGGGTATCTATTCCCCTCCATTTCGGATTAATCTTCAAGAAAATGTACCGTTGATGACAATCTAGAGTTTTCGAGTTGAATCGATTCGATTAAACGTGTTTGTTTGATTATAAGATTCATTTTTAGGGGTTGAATCTTCATTGAGATGAGATTGAATTTTAGTATCCATTCTCTAAAAGAAGAAAGGTAGCGAACAATTGTTTCACGAAGATTAAAATGGTTCATGGGTATTTTTGTCAGGAAAGAAAAGCGTTTTGGACTAACTCATTCACAAAAGGACCGACTCGTTTCAAATTGGGACCTTCTGGTACTAGGCTTGAGTGACATGACTAGAGTGTTTAAAGGCCAGCTAGTTTGGGATTATACGTTAATTTCTACATGTCATTGTCCCCTTGGTGTTCGCTAGGACTTGATCCGTGGAATTGGCCGTCTTTTCATGGAACTAACATGTTTTCCGTCATTTGATTACAATTTTTTTCCACGAAATTATGGACCAGTTACAAAAAAACATGGAAAGTCTTTCCTTGTCTCTCCAGGGATACTGATTCTATGAAATACACTTTTCATGTAATTGTTTCCTTTCTCTACATCAAACAAAACCTAAAGTAAACCCAAATTACAACAATTGTTAGGTTATTCCAACTCCGGCACTAAAACACTGTTAGCAATCAGTGATCAAATCAAATACTCCAGAAAATAGGTGACCAGACGTCCATCAACAAAAATGAATTTCACTGATTGTGCTCTTTAACAAAAGTGCATTTCACTGATTGTGCTCAATAATAGATTGAAGCAGTAAGATTATTTTGAACAAAAATGATCTGTTGAAGGAATCCTCCTTGCCAAAATTTTGTTGTACAAAGTAGTGACATAAAAAGCAATGCGCCTTCAAGGTTGTAGCCAAATCAAGCTGTATCTTGTTTAAATAAATTTAAATAAATAACTGTATAAGAAGCAATTACTACTCCCACTACGCGAGACTCCAGGGCTGAATTAGTCAGTCATCTCTACAAGTTATTTTCTTCCTTTATCAAGTTCCCTTGAGCAAGCCACCAACCTTGACAAGCCAAACGAAAAAATTACAAGAATTACACTCTTTACGGTGTTTGCCATCTACCAAAAAGTTCATCTTCAATTTGGCCACTTAACTGTTGGAATACCAAGAATATTTCATTCTCCAAACGATGAGAATGACCTGACACAGTAAATGTGTAAATCGTACTATCTATTTCCACCCAACTAACTGCTCGTTCATTTTTCACTCGCCTCCTATTCATAAGTTCCCACACCTTCTCCAGAGATTCCAAAGTGCCAACTGAGGCATACAAATTTGCAAGCAATACAAAAGCGGCAGAGTCTTGCGGCTCCAATTCAAGCAGGTGTTTTACAGCTTTTCTTCCTAATTCTACATTTCTATGGACCTTACATGCTCTAAGGACGGAATTCCAAATTCTAGTGTTGGGCTTACATGGCATCTTCTTCAGCTGAGACTCCATTTCATCAAGTCGTCCAGCACGACCTAAGAGATCAATTAACCATGCGTAGTGGTCTTCGTCGGCAACAATGTCGTAATCCACAGTCATAGCCTCGAAAATCTCGATTCCTACATCCACGAGTCCTGAGTGACTGCATGCATTAAGAAGAACAACCAAGGTAGTTTTATCTGGTTTCACTCCTGCTTTCAACATGTCGAGAAACAAATCTATTGCCTCTTCCCCGATTCCATGCTGTGCTAAAGCTGATATCATTGTATTCCACAACACTGCCTCCTTTTTATTACTAGTAAGATAAAAAACCCTCCTAGCGATATCTAAACACCCACATTTTGAGTACATATCAATGAGAGAGCAAACAACTACTGTATTGGGCACGAAATCCATTTGTATCAAACGAGTGTGGATTTGTTTACCGTAATTAAGTGAAGCAATACTCGAGCAAGCACAGAGGCTACTACTGAAAACGAATCGATCCGGTCGAAAACCCCTCAAAGTCATCTCTTCAAATAGCTTAAGTGCTTCGTGCCCCTGACCATTCCGAACATAGGCCTCAATCAATACTGTCCACGATACTGGATTCGGCTCAGGCATCTGAGCAAACAATTCCCGAGCTGATTCAAGATCACCAGAGTTAGCATACCCAGAGACCATGGTGGTCCATGCAAGAACATCTTTTTCCATCATGCCATTAAACAATTTGAAGGCGTCTTTAATTAATCCACATTTAGCATAAGCATCAACCGTAGAGCTCGAAAGTACCATGTTTGATAGCAACCCAGCCACCAAAATCTGCGCATGAACCTGCTGAGTAAGACCCACATTTTCCAACTTCACACAAGTAATTAACACTCCAGCAAAACTGAAGTGGTCAAATTCAATCGAAGAACGACGCAAATGATCAAAGTAACTTAAAGCTTTACCATGGAAACCATTCTTTGCAAATGAAATAACCATCGTATTCCAAGACACGACATCCTTTTCTTGCATTTGACCAAAAAGCCTCTCTGCTGGTTCAACCAAACCAAGTTTAGCATAACCAGAAAGCATATTATTCCAAGAATATAGATTTCTAATATACATTTTGTCAAACACTTTACGGGCGCTTTTATAATCGCCACAACGAGAGTACATATGGATCAAATGGTTCGATAACAATGCTGTGGGTCGCTTTCTTCCAGTGCCCAAATGAAGATGAACCCATTTCCCTTCTCTAAGTGATCTAGATTCCGCACAACGTTGGAGAAGAAAAGCAACTGTTTGAGAGTCTAATCTGATGCCACTTCTTGAGATAAAGTCTATGGATTCTACGGCTTGTTTGAGATTGAGTTTGAATTTTCCCTGAGAGGCAAGATCAATTAACCGCTGAACGACACAAAGTGGATGAGTTTTGGGTGAATTTTTCGGATTTAGATTTCGTTTCAGAACTTGATTTGCAGAAAATCTGATGGGCATTGGAAAAAGGTAAGACTTCTTCACACGTCTTCATCTAGTTTCAGCTGTTAAAAAATTTGCTGAAGAATCACGATGAGCCGGATCGTTTCGGTACCACATCTAGATCTAGGTATACGCAATGTAGTCAATATCGGAAATATCGGCATATCGGTCGAGCAGCGAGACACGATATTTCGGCCAATACCGGTGAAATATCGGCCAATATCGGCGGAATACAAGGCCAATACCGGTAATATCGGCATCTCGGTGAAACACGGTGCCAAATATCGTAGATATTTAGTAGGTACAAACGAAATTGACTACACTGGGTATACGTCAGTGTCAGTGTAGTCAATTTCGTTTGTACCGGCCGAAATATCGGCGATATTTCGGGTACCGGTGTTTCACCGAGATGCCGATATTTCACCGGTATTGGCCGAAATATCGTGTCTCGCTGCTCGACCGGTATGCCGATATTTCCGATATTGACTACATTGGTCAATGTGTAAGCCGGTCCATCCAGGAAATATTTGTTTTTCCTTTCTTTTTCAAGATTTTGATTATCCAAAAAAAAAAAAAAAATCTTATTTCATGCATACATTTTATCAAGTTAAACTAAGATTACCCTTGGGTATGTTACGCCCATAAAACTTATAGGCGGGGCATTACATTGTCTCACACTGTCGTTGTGAGCTTTATATAGAGCAGTTATCTGTCGCTTGATTTGCCAGACCGTCCATTACTTGATTTACTTTTTTGTAGACGTGTTCGGTGGTATATTGTTGAATTTGGGTAAATTTATGCTTGATATATGCAATATGATTAGAAAAATACCATGGGGCGTCGACATTCGAGGTTAGAAATCTCGTTAAGTTTTCCGAGTCCGTTTTGAATTGAACTTTTGGCCACCCCCGTTCCATCGTTATTCTAGAAACGATGAGCATGGACCAAGTTTCCGTTGCATGTGCAGTGGTGATGCCCAATGGTTATGCTATTGCTAAGATTGTGTCATCCCCTTGTTTCGACATATAATACCTGCTCCCACAATTCCGGTATATCCCCTTACCGTTTCGTCCGTGCTAATTTTGATCTAATCTAAGCGGGGTTTAGCCATCCCACGAAGATGATTGATGTTGCAAGTATTATTTGTGATGGGTTTAGATATAGTTGCATCTCAGGTAATACTACTGGTAGGTGGTATTGAACCCGGGTATATTCCTGCTAGAGTTTGATGGCAATTTACGTTATATTCGTCGGATTTGGCTGTTGCTGGCGATAAACTTCTATTTTCTTTTTTACTTTGTACGCCACTTTTTTTCTTCTAAATTTTTAATAAAAACTAGCGAGTATATTTGAGTTAATATATTGGATTCTATATTTGTGCACCACTTTAAAATCGGGGTGCACGTTCTGTCTCTTTTAATCGGCTTAAATTTCTGAAAGCGATATTTATTTTTTATTATTATAATATTACATTCTTTATCTTGTTTCCTAAAATTACGTTTGGAAAGAAAAAGTAAAAATAGAATTTCCAAATCTCCACGACACCTATCGAACTCGCAAGTATTGCTATCTCAAGCTTGTTAGTCAAGTTTAGGTTTTATGGATTAATAAATCATGTTACAATAGTCTCTCTATTTACAGATTTTCAAGGCCACAGATAGCTTTGTATTCAAGCCAAGGTTAGCTTGATATCCAAGAAGACACTTTCCAAATTTAGATGAAATTCTTATTAGGAATTGATATAAGCATGTGAAAAGTATGCCTTGAAATTACACAGAAGAATATGCATTATGGTCCAGGGTCCTGAAATCGTGCACAATGATAATCCATAGCGGTAAGTATGCCTTTGAACTTACAAGCACTAATGGTGTTCAATAACATTCAAGACTAAACAATAATCCACAATCCCAAAGTGATTTTTGTAAATGAAGTTGTCTTGAAAGTGTTTATGAGAGTTGTAGAAAAAACGAACATAGTCATATAGAGTAGTTTGTGAACTTTTGCTAATATTGTAACGAGACAGGTTTGCGAGCCGGATTTGCAAACCTTGGTAGTTCAAGAATTCAGGCCACATGGGTTTACAAACCTTTGCAGATTGAGAATTCAGGCCACATGGGTTCACAAACCTTTGCAGTTCGTGAATTTAGTGGATAGGGTTTGCAAACGTACCCCATTCCCGAACTTAAGATATAAGGGGTTCGCGAACCTACACACTTCGCATAATTAAACTGACTAGGTAATAGATACAAGTATGTGTACCTTACACCAAGTAGTTGAAATATCTCATAATTCAATTTGAAACATTCCCAATAGCCATAAACATATGCATTGTTGCTTGAAAAATTTCCAAATGATCTACTTGAAAAACAAATAGCTCGTGAACAATCGATTGTTCAAACTAAGATTGCTAAGGATCTATTAACATTTCATTTCTTGAATTATATTTCGATAGTTTAACCAAGACAAGCTTGAATTCGAAATTTCTTCTTTGCAATATTAATTCTATTGAAATCATACGACATGGTCTCTTAAGATAGAATTGTATATTCCATGAGTAAATAGGATAGGTCAGTTTTCACATACCTCTTTATTGATGAAATTCTCGAAAATATCATCGTTTTTTATTCAATATTCAATTTTCGAGGGTTATTCAGTGATGTATGATACTCAATTACCATAATCCAATCCTAGTCTGAGACTTGACCTTAGTAGACTATAATTCAAGATTTAATTTTGTACACCTAACATTGACAACACTCTTGAGATAGCAAAACTTACGAGTTCGACCGAGGGATGCTCTAACATAACTATCTACCAATCCTAATTTTAACGGTTAAAAATTCGTTGATTTTCGAGGACTGATTTTCAAAGTAATAGATGAAGGTGTTATATGTCTCGGAATATTCACACTTTTAGTAGGAAAGTAGAGCTTGGTAAGAGGAACATATCACAAATATATTAGCTTCAAATTCGTCAACTTTTAGGTTTTATAAAAAAAAAAGTTTAAAGTGTAATATGGCGTGAGTTATGTAAAGGAAATACTTTTGTTTTTTGAAAATTTGTTAAAGAAATCAGATTTCTTGACTTAAAATTCCTTACTTAATCGTATACTTCATTTCTCCGCCATTAGATGCAAGTGTATGTGCATTGAATACCAAGATATGATTTCAGAAAACAAGGGAGTTATTCTCAATTATCCATACACTTGCGTCTGATGAAAATGTGTCACTTGCCCATTGTTCAGGTTTTCTTTTCTTTTCTCAAACTAATCCATCAGTTACAAGCTAATGAGTGGAAGAACATCAAGTTTGAATTCATAGTGTAGAGTTGTACTACGAATTTATACATTCTGATATTTATTTTTAGTTACAGAGTGTTAGAGCATAGATCAGTTGAACCCACCAAGTGTTGGTATTTCAAGTTTGGTTGTCATAATTTAATATCAAAACTCATCTAGAGTCGCTTGATTATTTACCAGAGTCAACTTCGTTTAGGTTAGACTAGAAAGTCTAGGAATGTTGAGACATACAAGTATTACTCTGAAGACCTGAAGAAAGTGAAGAAGTAACGAGTGCAACAAAGACATCATCCTTTCTCTTGAGGTTAGTAGTATTGACTTGATATTGTTTCCATTCATAACGTATCTTTCAAGTCGCTTTATATTGAAACATAACATGCGAAGTTATACTTATGACACTCTAGTGATTAGACTTGGTCATAGCATTATGATCAAAGTATCAAGGAATTATATTGAATTACGAAGTATAACACTTATATTTTGAACTTCGTAAATACAACATCAACATAATCTATGTATTTAATTATTTTATTATGTGTGGGATATAGGTGTGATTTCGACCCGCTTGGCATGCTCCGACTTTCCGGTACGCCATTTGAAAAACCGGGTTTTCAAAATTTTCAGACCAATACGATTTATCAAGCAAATGCTTATCTAATTAGGAATTTGATTACCAATTTGGCTGAAGATTTCAACATTTATAACGATTATTCATTAATGTATCCCAAATTGTTTTATAAGCAGACAAACATAATTTTCATTTCCAATGGTTATCGAATCCATCAAATTGGTGTATGATTTTAGATATCATTGTTGATATTTATTTATTCCAACAAAATGATTTGAATCACATTATGCAGACTATCAGAGTTTTGAAATTGATATTTTGTTGAACATAAACCTCATCTAAGGATCATCTCGTTGCTAGGGAATTCAGATATATGCCATTGTACCAAAAAGTTTTTAGGTATCTATCGAGGTGGTGGGATGCTAGCCGTCCTGGCAACATATGCCATTTTGGATGAATGAGGGATGATCAGTCCTAATGTCAAGTCAACGTTCCAAGAACGTTCTTTCTGGTAACTACCGATGTGGTGGGTTTCCAGTTAAGGTGTGACAATCTCGATGTCGCAGATGGTACATCCGCTTTTGGTGGCAGTATCAATTATATCCCATTAAATGGTATGAATTGCCAACCAGCAACCGTTCCTTTATAAATGATATGAATTGCCATTAAATGGAAACAACTATCTCCAAGTTTCATATTATGAAATGAATTGGTAATGGCATCCAATAATGATCTCTTTATTTCTCATTAGATGATATGAACAACCTTGAAGATGTTGCAATTATCCTTCAAGGTAGTACAAACAACCATTGGGTTTACTGCTATTACCTCATAACGACCATATAAACTGTTTTGAGAAAGTTACAATCGTATATGAACTAAATTGTATGAACTTGTAAAACCCACACTTTTCCCATGACGCATGTTCTAAGATTCATCTCTGAATGAGATGAAACTTCATCTCAAGCTTGTGTTGCACGTTTAGGGCATGTTTACCCAAAATAGAATCTGCACCATAATGGTGCATCGCGCCAGTGGGAGGTAGGCTAAGTGTGATGTTGCACCACAATGGCGCATCACACAAGTGAGAGGATGGCCAAAAGAAATATTGTACCACTAAGGTATAATACTCAATTGGGCACCAGGGCAGAATTGGTTATGCACCACTATGGTGAAATTTCCAAAACTCGTTGTCGCGTAAACATATGAACTTGGTACGTGTTCATCCCCTCCTCTTTTTCTATTTGTAGAAATGTCAATAAGACATGTATAAGGTATATCTTGAAACTAACCCTGGATTATTTTGGAAGCCTGATGGTTTATCATAAAAGCCCGATGGTTCATTAAGAAACTAACCCTGGTTTATTGTGAAATCCCGTAGTTTATTGTAGAAATCAACCTTGGCTTATCGTGGACGCTTAGTGGGGCTTATTCTGGAACCCCAATGGTTTATTATAGAAACAACCTATGGATCATTGTGGAAGCTAAGTCGTGGCTTATTGTAAAGGCTACTCTAAGATAAATACAAATCTTAAAAAGATAGCAATAAATCTCTTATGATAGATGCAAACCTTAAAGAGGTAGATATGGGTCTTTTAAGATAACTACAAATACTGGCAAGACAGACATAGATCTTCCAAGATATATACAAACCTTGACAAGATATATATATATATATATATATATATATGGATCTTCCAAAATATACATAAATATTGTGAAGATAAACATATATTTTCAAGATATACTGTAATTACAAATCTTGACAAGATAAGCATGATTCTTTCATGATTTACATAATTTCTACTTATTTTTCCCACAATTCATCTGCTTAAAACTCTCTCTCTGACTTCAGTATCGAAGTATTTTTACACGTATCTCAAAAATTGTTGATGCAATTAATTTTGCACTAGCATTTAGTTTAAGGGTCATTCATGACTTCAAGTTTTATAGAGAGCCCTGTTATAAGCCTGCTAGAAGATAACCCCTGGGAACTTTCGAAAAATTTGACCATTATTATTCCCACATTAGAAAGTACGTGTGAAGAAAGAGTTATAAATTAGTCCCACGTTGGAGAGTACATATGACCGATAGTGCCTTTGTTATATAAATATAGTAGACAATGCGTTATAAAGGAACGCGCGATTAGAGGATACTTATATTAATTGGGGGATATAAATTACTTTCCCAACCAATAGTGTTTGCTAAGGGGTGTTTTTTTTGGGGGGGGGGGAATTACTAAAATACCCTTCTCTCAAAATAAAAATCTAAAAACAAAATCATATCTCCCATTTTCATCTTCACTGCCGGCATTCTCGTTAGGGTTAGGGATTTGAAACCTAAATATTCTCCTCTTTGAAAACATTTTTTTTTTACATTCGGAAGTGATGAAGACCATGCCGGAAGTGATGAAGACCAGGCCAGTATTGATGAAGACCATGCCGGTAGTGATGAAGACCATGTCGGATTTTTTTTACATCGCCGAAAGTGATGAAGACCATGCCGAAAAATGGTGCCGGCATTCTTGGTAACTAACATTCAATGTCGTAACTTAATGCCGGCATGCTCGATAGAAATCCATCAATGCCTGTAGTCAAGTGAAAAAAAATTCAATTTTCTGGATACTTTACATCATGTGCCGGCAAAGAAATTTAAGCAACATACTATGCCGTTAACAGTACCGGCACGCTCGAGAATTAACTGACTGTGCCGACAGTGGACTGATTAAAACCAAAAATAAATCAAAACAGAATAGGTCGAACACAGCTGGGAGGGGCTACGCCCCCGGACCCCCCCCGATAGCGACAAACATTTATGAAACTTTCCAACAAATGTCGGCATGGATGGACGACCGAAAACAACGCTGGCACACTGTGTTGGTTGAATATTCCCTGGTACGTGAAAATATGGTGCGCCGACATTGATATAACTATGAATACCATGCCGGTTTAGGTTGTTCCGGCATGGTATTCATAATTATATCAATGCCGGCATGATGTTTTGCAGGTACAGCCATGGTGAATCCAAAGTTACATCTGGAGAAGATTCAATATAAAATACATATTTGTTGGTAACGTGAAGACTCAGAGATAATACTTTGGTCACTATGGTCACTCATCTCAACCAAAAAATTTTAACCCAACATTCATACTTCTAATCTCTCCAAAATGATAAAGATTTATATAAATCATTTTCAAACTAATCAATTAACATAACTAATTATTATTAACCACTAAACCTGATTAATAAAGGGTAGATTAGGAATTAGTGAAAATACATGGATATGAGGTGACCTTGATTTACTATTTAAATCTTGTTTTTGTCTTTTTCATATACCCCCAATTAATATAAATATCCTTCAAATGCGCGTTCTTATAAAGGTTAAAAATATAGAAGACATGCATTTTTTTTAAAATCATGAATATAGAAGACGATGCCTTTTTAAAGTCACGATCCTTCAAGTAGATACTCCCTCCTACTCTGAAAAAAAAAAATGATACCTCTTAGCTAAACGGATTGGTAATAAGTGATCCTTCAAGTAGATAACATCAGGACATTTTATTATGTGAGAATTGGGTGTCCTGCCTAAGCCTGGTGACGACAATATGGGCATTCCCATTTGTTACCAATTCGATCCCTAAGAGCAGTTCCTATGGGATGAACAAACTCAGAGTTTGTTCATTTTGCTCCCACTATGGCATGAACAAACATGAAAAATGGATGTTCAAATTATCAAATCTGTTGGTTTGAACATTGAGTCGTAACATCCAGCGCGCGTCTGTGTTAAAGACGGGCGTCATTTCTACCTATGCTGGCGTCCGAAGAAATAACGCCCGCGTTATTATTTCCAGTGCGCGTCTTCATGTATAGCGTTAGAGTCCGTATCAATAACTCCAACGTCAGTCACTATGGCACCAATAGCTCAATCTGAACGGCTGCAGAAACCCTTTGATCCAACGACTACATTTTCTGAAATCTATAAATACTCATTTGAATTATAAATTCACACATTCTACACATTCTTCCATCTCAAATCATCTACAAAAATGCCTCCCAGAGTTCGTTCTGGTATATTTACTAAATAAAAGGATTTAGCTATTTGCAGAGCCTACGTTTTTCAAACAGAAGATGTTGTCGCTGATGTTGCTACCGGTAGGAATGTATCACAATTGACGTTCTGGCAGAAAGTTTTTTAAATTTTCGCTGTTGAAACGATGAACATTAATAGGCGTGATTGTCAGGGATTGGCGCATCGTTTTAGTGTAATTAATTTTAATGTATCGGAGTTCATCGCTGAACTAATGGAGAATCACAAAAATAAGCTCAACGGTGAAGCCGAACATGAAGTGGAACCCAAAATTCTAGCGATGTGGCCAGCATCTCACCGCGGTCGTCAGTTCGAATTCCATGCTTGTTTCAACATTCTTAGGGTGCACATCAAATATGTTCCCTACACTGCCTTAGGAATTCCACTACCCGCCGAGAACTGACGCCGCCTATGTAGTACTTGTTTTAATCTAATGTATTTCTTTTATTCTCATGTATGGTGTGGTTGTTCAATGCAGTATGTTTTTATTTATGAAATTGATGGGGGAAAATTTAAAGTACTTGATATTGATGGTTTTAGTGAATCGATTTGTCCAACAACTTCAATCAGCCCACTTCACCAAAAAACTCCTGGGACATTCCCAGAAATGCCTTCCATATGTGTCTTCTTCAGAAGACGTCCGCAAATGCATAAAATTCTTGCAACCGGGCTTTGAGCATGCATTGATTCTCTGTGGACAATGTTTATAATCGCGATCTCCATATCCACAATGCTTGCAGTGTAATAGCCCCTTCTTCAATTTGGCTTTAAATTTAAAGTTTTTGCAGAATGTTGCAATCTGTTTATAGCATCATCCAGCATATGTGGTTCCTCTGGACAGTTGGGATCTTGACATTGCAAATACCTGAGCTTTTCCGGTTGTGATTCAATCACCATTCTGATGCGTGAACAACCTTCCCGCGGACACTTTGAATACATCCAAGGACATTGCATAAGACTGTGGTTATCCATGAATCACAATGGACAAACCTATTTTGCTTCGAAACATAATATTTTCTTCGCTTTGCCTTTAGAAAACATAGTGGATGTTGAGAAAGAACACTACACCATTTTAGCTGATTATCAACTCAGATTCGCAACAGCACTAGCGCCGTTGCGAAATTTCTGTTGCTAATGTTTCGCAACGTCAGATTTCTGTTGCTAATTTCGCAACCTTGGATGTTCTGTTGCTATTAGCAACTGCAGAATATTTACGTGTGCGGTTAGACCATGTGGATGGAAAAACATAGTTTGACACTTTGACTTGACTTTACGTGTGTGAGATATGCGTGTGTGAGGATCAATCATTTAACCCTAATCTTATACCCTCTATCTCTTTCTAGTCTTCTACCTCTCTCTATCCCTACCGCTGCTGCTTCTTTCTGTACTTCTTCTTTAGTTCTTTTCTTCATCAATAACAAAAACACGAAGATTCATTGACCAAATCCATCAAATTCATAAAATCTCCTCTACTCTCTTCATCAGCACCAACTGAAAACGAAGATTCATCAAAAAAATCCGTCAACAACGTCTTTCTTCTACTGCTATTGCTTCTCTTTTTCATTAAAAAAAGAACGAAAATTCATCAACGAAATCCACCAAAAACATCAGATCTTCTCTATTCTCTTCATCAACACCAACTGAAAACGAAGATTCACCAACAAAATCCACCAACAACTTCGAATCTTCGATTAATTATTCTGAATCGAGAGTAATTTATGTTGTCTAAAGTAATTGGTAATTGTACTGAGATTATGTCTCTACTTTGGTATGTTGTTGGTAAGGGAAAACCTAGTCTGTTTCTACTTGATGTTGGTGGTGATGTGATTTTAGAAATTTATCAAATGAGAAATTTTTGTAGTTTACATTCTGTTAATTCAGGTAATATAGATGTGGTTGTGGTTTTGACTAAATCCAGTTAAGATATTGATAGTTCGGTTTTTACATGATTCAATTGATTGTTGTTTGCAGCTGTAAGTTAATTGTTGAGTGATGATAGTGAGTTAATGTTATTCCTAAACTAAAAAACCAGGTTAGGGCTTCTTCAAATCAATATCTTCTTATTCTATTCATTTGTATTAAGGTTTTTGATTATAGTATTTTGTTTCAATTTCATTGTAATTAAATCCAGTAGCTAATGATGTCTCTCAGTCATTATAATTACGCGGAACTTGGGGTTTAACATTGTTTACTAATTTTTATATGCATCATCAGTGTTTAGCATCATTGTATGAATATGATTTTGAAGGAAACACCGACCTGTGAGCCCCACTTCTAAAATTTAGTGTTCTTTACCTTGAAGATATTGATAAAATGATGTGGTTTCATGTTGAATCTGCAGTGAGGATAAAAGATGATTCATGGAGGGTATGCAGGTTCAAATAGTTGATGTGGTCAGAAGAATGAAAGAGATTACTCTTGTCACGAAGACTTGAAAAGGGTGATATGATTGCACCTATGGTGGCTTTGGCTCCTCTACTATGTCGGCTACCTTAACAGTGGTAGTCGTCTTCGAATTTAGTTTTGGTAAGTTTAGCAGTACTTTGTATAACATTTTTGCAGTCGTCTTCATATTATCTTTTTGAGAACCATCAGATAATTCTTTTGGTGTATTGGCTTAATAAATAGAAACAATAAACACATTTTTGCAAGGGCTACGTTGGGTAAAGGATTTAATCAAGCATTAGCAGCATTTTTAGCTGGTGCCTTAGGATTTGGCACTCATTACTTGGCAACTATCGCTGGAGACAAAGGGCATCCTGCAATTCTTTGGTTCTTTACCTTCCCTTCTAGGTAAGGTCACCCGAAAGGAAAACAAACTTTAATATTTTTATTTTGTAACTAGTGATCTTTATGTATTTGTATTATATGGTATAACCTTCTCCTTTAAGTTATTGATTTTATTGGCAGCGACTGTAGCATCATTTGTCCGTTTCTTTCCGGGGGTCAAAGCACGATACGATTGTGGGGTGTCTATGTTTACACTAACATTTTGTTCAGTATCGGTATCTGGTTATCAAGAAGATGTGATCTTAAAACTTGCTCACAAAAGGGTATCGACTGTTGCTCTAGGTTGTTTAACGTGTGTTATTATGTCCATATTTGTGTTCCCTGTATGGGCTGGTCATGACTTACACAAACTGATTGCTCACAACATAGAAAAGCAAGCATATTTCTTACAAGGTTTGTGATTACTGTGTTGATTGTCTTGATAACCAGATAAGAAATGCATTTATTAGTTCGATCTGTAATCTTAATTACCAACAATAATTATTCTATAGGATTTAGAGAATTATATTTCGGAACAAAGGGGGATACAGATATGTCATGGCTTCATGGATACAGAATTGTTTTGAATTCTATGACAGCTGAAGAAGCAATGGTGAGGAGAATCTCTTTTAAGTGTTCATCTCTGGCTGTTTTTATTAAGCCCGTCCTTTCAAATGACTTGACCACATATATTAAATTTTAATAAGTTTATTGGCTTACATGTACCACATCATCCACTTGATTATGGATTAAGACCTAATTAACTATTATATTTTGCAGTAAGTCTAGTGGCTTACATGTAACACAGTAGCACAGTACCAGACGTCTAATAATGTACCAACAGTATAACCTCATAATTAAATATGAATTTTGAGGTGCCGTTAGATTCCATCTGTTATTTCAATTGTTTCTTATTGAAAACTTTATTTGATTTGTCGACATTACCAAAATTGAATATTTTCATTGTGCATATGGATTATTTGCTATTCACTAATCAATATCTACAATCTTGAAAAAAAAACCTTTGGTTCTGAAAGATATGCTTTTCTTGGTGTAATTTATTTTCTAGGCAAATTTTGCTAGATGGGAGCCACCTCATGGAATATTCAGGTTTGGCCACCATGGAAGCAATATTTGAAAATTAGCGCAAGGACTCGACAATTGGCATACAGGCTGGAAACACTAAGCAACATCATCACCTCTGAAATAAAAGTATGCAAATCTTTTTCCTATTGTCCATATCTATATAAGTCACGACATCATCTTGATTCGTAGGTTCAATAGGCCCTTTGGTGTATATGACTCTACCGCTTAGTACTTGCATCATTTCTATTTTCAAGGACCCTTGTCATATATTTTATGTGATGCAATGTAATTCTCCCAAAGGCAGACTAGCTTTCCTTCAAATCAATCTCAGGCATTCTCAACCAATCGTTTTTATCTATGCCTTCCCTCAATTCTTCTAACAGATTTTTACCCCACATTGCCTTATAATAATGTCTCTTTAATTCTATATTCCTTAGCATTGTCTCTCGCAAATACCTACAAGGGTTGTGATGCTTCACTTTGAAAGTCAATTGCTCCAACAACACGTGATAACCACAATTTTCATCCATTGGCATTTCTTGCGTTGCAGCGATGAATTTATGCATTATCGGAGGCATGAAACTCAAGTATTTTGGGTTAATTAAGTTGCTATTTTTTTTCTACTGCTAGCATTTCACGATTCCTCTTTTCACCCAATTTTTCCATAATAGCCATAGTTTTATTGACATGTTCATAGAAAGATGAGTCTCTTCCAGTGGATCTATCTTTCATTAGTTGTTTCTTGGACTTGCGCCCCCTTTTCACTTCTGATACTTCTGGCTCGTGAACATTGACAGTGCTTGGAAATGCAATTGGCTGCAGTTGAGCTGGCATTCTCACTTGTTCGTTTTCTGTCGCTCGTCCCCATGCATCCCGTATTGTATAGAACTCTGGTGTCTCTTCAAATGGTACTCTCCCCAGGTTTGGACACAAAGGTGAACTACTCAATTGCCTCCAAAAATGGTCAATGACATCGAGCGCTATGACTTTACCTTTTCTTTTCAACGCACGTATTTCACATGCACATGGAAGCCCATTGATTTTGCCAGCCAGACAATTGCATGTTATATCAATATCCATATTGTCGACACTATTAGGTATCTCATTATATATGATATTAAAAGCTTTAATAGAGACAAAATTAAGGATTTTCGTGAACAATTCTTCCTCTCTATGATCATGCATTTGTGTTGTTTTGCTTCTCTCAAACTCAGAATCAACATTAACATGTTCATTCTCGTACGAACAATGCGCACGAATGAAGCAATTTGCAAAGTTACCTCGTGAGTTCCCTAAGTATAGTTTTAACTTGGCATGAGCACTCTCAACTCTACTTGTTGAAATGTTATCGAAATGTTTAATGTTATTGGTCCAAGCCGAAACAAACTTCTCTTTATATGGAACTAACCAAGTATTGATAACATTCCTTACAACATCCTTGTGTGTCGGCTCCTATGTAGAAATAACCTTATTTAGATTTTCCTGGTAATCCTCTTCCGATAATGACTTAACAATATCTTGCCATGCCTTATACCACTTCCTAAGTTCCTTCTTTTTTTCGTCTTGCTTTTCCTTTAATTTCCCCTTTGCTTCTTTATGGGTTATGATGGTATCTATCTTCTTCGGTTTGTCTTCATCACTAATTGTTGTAAGCTTGAGCTTGAAAAACTTTTGACCGTGAGCATATACATTTTTCCCTATGTGTCATGCACAAAGTAGATGGGACGATGTTGGAAACACATGTTTAATTGCGCTAATCAAACCAACTTCACAAACTGTCACAAAAACTGAAGGAATCTCATTCTCTCTGTAAAGTCGCTTCACACACTTTAAAGCATATACGTAGTTTGCTTCTTTTACACGGCTCATGAAGGCTACTGCAACCGTGAATATTTCCCCCGTTGATGTATGTGATACAATATGGAATAAAGGTAACCCGTACCTGTTAGTTTTGTATGTGCAATCCAATAGAAGAAACTCATGAAAACATTGTGCCAACTTTACGGTTCCGGATGGGCGAAAAATAGATCAGTTACCTTCTTTGTTAGAGGATCAAATTTATACTCAACCGTATAATGGTGTTCTTGAGCTAACTTGAAGAAATGTTGCATCAACGATCTACCTTGCATTGCATATATTTTTAATTTACGTCTTGCATTGTAGATGGTTCTCATAGTTGAATAATTATTTCTATATTTATTCTTGATGCTTGTAAGAATTTGCATTGTAGATGGTTCTCATAGTTGAATAATTATTTCTATATTTATTCTTGATGCTTGTAAGAATTTCCCGAGGTCGACATCCACTATTTGTCAATTCAAGAACATGCAACTTTTATTCTTTTGCCAACCTCCCTGCGTATGCATGTCCCGTCAATGTAGTTGGAATAGGGTGATTGTGAAAACCGCAACGAACTTGGATATTCTATCTCTCAAACTTGTCACAACTAGCATTTAGACGGATGGGACACCCACACTTGATGGAACCGCATTTCCTCTTTTTTGTTGTGGTCTTTGGCACATGGTTTTTCGCTTGGTGACTAATGGGCTTACCACTTCTTTCACAACACAATTGTAGCCAAGATCCTTGTGCAGAACCGCATAAGTCCTTAATCTTTGAGGATTTACACACAATTACAAAGTTGTGCGCTTTACCAACACCTATACACCATGACTGTAACTCTTCTCTAGATCCAAAACTATTTTTTCTTTGAAAATATTATTTAAAATTGGGATATTCCGAGGGTACCGAAGAAACTGGCATATGATGACTTTCTTCATTCATAGGGAGAGTCGCAAATGGAACAACCTATCAAAATCAAGTGTGATATCAGTAAGACTAACCAAACTAAAACACTAACTAAAACAACTAAAATTGGAAGAATAAAGGGGAAAAAATGGTCAGTAAAACGTTCAAACATGTCACTGTCACTTAAATGGTAGAGAAATAATGCATTTCACCACCAATAAGTTGACAGTGAATGTTGATTTTCACCACATTTAAATGATAGAGAAATATGGTATATCACCATCACTTAGTGATACTGAAAGTTTTCATTTCACTTCTATTCGGAAGGAAGTGAAATAATGAGTTTCACCATTTTCTATACAGAAGAGAAGTATGTGATTCACGTTTTTGACCCATGCCGTGAATCTTTGATTTCGCCCCTATTGGTATAAACGATATAAACGATATAAACGAACGAAGGTTTTACATGCAATTTTTTTTCACACATACATAAAAATATTCGAAAATTATGCTTTGATCGTTTGGGTACCTGGGATTCTTCGTTTCCGGCAAACTCGGGTACATTTGATGGAAGAGATTCACATAATGGAAGAGGAAGTGTAATGGATTGATTGTCATCTTCCCAACCTTCAAAATCAATATATGCACGTGTCATTTTATTCTTAACTTTGTGGGAGATATAGATTCAGTAAAAAAGTATCCAAAAGCATTACGATTTCACAGTTGATCATAAATGAATTGGGGGGAATTTGATGTTTTAGGAATTTTTTTCTCTGTTGATAGGAAAACGAAACCCAGTGAGCGGTATAATGATAAATATCTAACGAGTGGAGGATATTTTGGTCCAAAAAAAAAATAGAATTTAACTCACTCTTAAAATCAGTGAGTCAATTACGGATTTTCCACTCCCTTGATAAAAAAACTCCCTCCCAGTAACAAAAGTGAGTGTTTATATAAAGACTTGTTGTCTCTTTGCCCCCACTCTTCCGGTCTTTCCAAGCACTACCATCATAATTGCATGACTTCGTTTTCAGAGCGTACACCCGAACATAATATGGTAGTCTACTTAGGAATCAAGAGTAACACACTGTTAGAGCATCTTAGCTTTTTGTGTGGATGCATTGGTGGATCATATTGAGATTTTGGGAGAGTCGGAGCACTAAAAGAATCTATGATTCTCTCTCAAGATGGGTTTCATTGTCAAGGTCAGACGAGGGCAATTGAGCATTCAACGGGGTGTCAGAACTCCTTGGTTGCAGCAACCTGAGACGGGGATTCCACCTGGGACAAGGGAGGGACATCTCAATGGGCAATTGGGCATTAAGTTCAGGTGTGGAGTTTTCATTTGTTGGTTTGTTAAGCTGACAACATACTTAGCACTGGGAGAGATAAATGAGTCATAGGAAAATGCTTGGTATTTATAAAAACATATGAGTCCAGCACAAATTGGCAACAAGGAATGATGATTTATTGATACTGCTGCACTTTTATTTCATAAAATTACATCTTCATTAGCGTTTGATCACTTGAGTAATTGTATCTTACCTGTCGAGGATAAAAAACCCACTGCTTAGATCTTGTTATACATCACTGATGAAAGTGGTAGAAGGAGGAGGTTTCCTGATAAGTGTAATCTGCTCAAACCCGTAAGAAATTTCAATCAGCTTTGGTTCCGAACCTCTTAATCCTTCGAAACATATTCCAACAGGCATTCCATCATCCTCATACCCTGCTGGAACGATAATTCCTGGATGTCCTCCTATTGCAAGCACAGTAGAAAAACTATTTCCTGGAGTGACGACTGCATCCAAGTTATTCTTAATCATACTCTTGAACCCTTCATTGTCAAGTTTCTGCATATTTAACAGAGCTCCTTGTCTCTCTGCCTCGTTTCCACTGGTCTTCTCAGCGTCTATCATTGTATATTGATCATAGACATCAGTCATTTCCTGATCATGCATGATTGGCACCATTTCTTTTAGGTATCAATGTAACTCAACAAATGTAAAAGAGGAAAATTAAGTTAAGCATCCCTTAGTAGGATGGTCAGTTGGTAACTTATTCTATTAGCTGTTTGAAAGCTCACCAAAGACAAATTGTTCTTGTTGAAGGCAATTACATCAGCTAACGACCTCACAGGAGAAGTAACTAGATCTTTCAAGTAGACATTCAGAGACTGCTTGAACTCAGACAACATTTCTGGCATTTCACCACTAGATGGATCATAAATTGTTTGGATATTGTCGATTTCGATATTGTCCACTATAACTGCACCCTGCTTGTCTTCGTTTTTACAGAGAAAAATGAGTATTAGGCCATATACCTAGACAGTAAGCTACACTCAACGCAGGTCGCCACAGTTTGATCTTTTCAAAACCAAACAAAAAAAGAAGTCATCAAAGTTGGATACCTTAGCGTCTCGATGTGGCCCTCAAAGAGCTGGAGAAGAGGTCCACCGAATAATATCCTGACTATTCCTAATCTTTTTCCTCGTAGACCATCCTTCTTCAGAAACTGGCTGTAGCCATCTTTAGGTATGAACTTTGCTCCTGTAGATGTTGCTACGGCATCATTCGGATCAAAGCCTACAATTGAATTCAGTACTACACAACATCTGAAACTGTTCTGCACATTGGTCTGTTTCGCCCAGTAATGCAAACCAAATGTTGACATTTAGAGGATAGTTAAATAATCAAGCTGAAAACATGTTGTGAATCGTGTTAACATACCCCACCGTATCCTGTCTAGGCGAGATAGGAATACTCCAGCTCGACTAGTGAGTCCAACTGTAGGTTTAATTGCGATAACTGCATTAGAACTGGCTGGGCAGAGGATTAATCCATCAGTTTCTGTTCCCAAAGACACTGTCACCAAATTTGCAGCAACTGATATAGCTGATCCACTGCTAGAACCACATGCCCCCCTTGAAAATGGGCCCTTTGACAGTATAACATACGGATTCTGCATCACAGTCTTACAGATAAGTCTACATATCATAAGATTCGACAGTATGCATGATTTTTGTTTTTGGATTTAGAAGGCATAGCTACAGCTTAATATTAAAACTTCATATATCTACAGGAGAATGGACAAGCATTTCAAAATAACATACCACGCCTTGTTTGCTTCTTCCACACCATGCCGAGGGAACAGTGGTACCACGGAAATGGGACCACTCGCTAAGGCTGGCCTTCCCCATGATCAGCGCTCCAGCTTTTCTCAACTTTCTCACCACCCATGCATCACGTGGGACCACAGAATTCAACAGTGAAAATGATCCAGCGGTAGTGTTAAGTTTGTCTTAGGTTGCTATATTGTCCTTGAGGAGGATTGGAATTCCGTGAAGTTCTCCCAGTGGCTTGAGGGAACTAGGTCTCGGCATCTTCCTTTCAAGATCGGCCTTGTCAGCTTGACTTAACACGTCTGGATTCACCTCAATAACTGCATTGAGAATTGGATTGAGTGTTTGAATCTCCTGGATGTAATGCTGCACGAGTTGCCTAGTTGGATATCTTGGATACTGGCTTCTTTTATGGAGAAACCATGGCAGTTAACGATGAATAAGCTAGCACAGACACTGATCAATAAAAACAGCTTGATTAGTAGTAGAAATGAAGAAAACGGTGCAGTGGTTGAAGTGATTGGCCGGAACTGAGAAAAAGGAATGGCCATGGTTTCTTGAAACTTGCTAGTACAGACACTGATCAATAACCACTACCAATACTACTCGAGATTGAGAATTTATGCTCCCAACAACATGAAAAATGACTTCTCTAAAGTCTATATTAGCCCAAACCATGAGTAGGGACGATGGTACGCTGATGGAGGCACCACGTGCTTATCATAACTAGTGTGCTTATGGCCGTTGGATAACGGTCAACCGACAGATTTCTAGGTGTTAATTCACTCATTCAACTATCGGTAATTGACATTATCCCTCATAATTTTTTATTATTTTTTATCATTTCCAAGGCTAATGATTGGCTCTTATTTTGTGCATAGGTGCACAAGATAACAAAACCCTTGACAATTTGTGTCATAGTTCCACAAAGAGCCAAGAGAGTATTATATGCAATCACTAGGTATCACCGGGGCCTTACGGCCCCGGCTCAACCTTTCCTTTTAGTATATACTTTAGGCATACACTGCAAGCCAACGTTTCTAAGGGCAGAACAAAGCATAAAAAGATAAAATAATATACTAAACCCCTTTATATATTCCTGGTCTAATTATTACTGTTGTGTTGGGGAGTAGTTTTATACTGCCTTTGTCATTACATGTTCACGGTAAAATGAAATACAAAAAGCGGAAAACTATAATCGAATTAATTAGACTTTATACTATTATTATCATTCGAAAATGATAATAATAGACCAAACATGCAGTAAGTCGATTGTATATTAATAAGATTCTCAGAGGAATTATTATTAGCAAACGTCTATTCAAGTACATTAATAGACCAAACCCGCAACCAGTATTCCTTCGCATAATGTTAAATTGGTGTAAAATTAGGACCTATATGAGAAAAACTATGACTGCAGTCCTTCAAGATCATATGGTTTACAGAGCCCGAAGCCTCCTGACATCCAATTGAAATTTTAACACCTCGTGCCATTATAGCTATTCATATTAGTATCTCAAAATAATATATTTCATCAATATAAAATAAATATTTATGTTAATATTTCCGTTTAATTCACAACATTTAAGATTATGTAAACACCTATAAGATCAAAACATTCCTTCCATTTCATATTCATTTCATTCCATCATTCAATAGTTCACTAAAGGAAAGCAAATGACAACAAAAGTAATTTTATCCGAAAATGGTGACAGAAACTGGAATAACCAAACTACATGAAACTGGGTTGAGTTTCAATATTTATTTTCTTGTAATCCAACCCGGGTGTATTTATTTTCTTGTAATTAGGGGTGGGACTTGGGTTGGTTGGGCGGGCTTAGAAGGCTTGGCCGAGGCAGACCCGAGCTAGGAATCTTGTGCCCAGATTGCCCATCGAACCCGTGGAACCCATGGAGGTACTCCCCAAGTCCGCCCAAGTTATGTTCCTCGGGTTCCTCGGGTTGGCCCAAGTTTCACTAGATATACGATTTTATTAATATGACAATAACAAATTTTAGTAATAATAAGATTCAATTGCTCCATTTATCTTAAATTTCCAAATAACTGAAGATTATTTACAATAATATTTTTTTTCTTCATATTGAATGATTAATGAGATGGATATAATTTATATTTTCATTATTAGATTTGAAGATAATAATCTAAAATTACTCTAAATAGATAATAATACCAATTATAAAAATAGTTTTATATAATTATATCATGGTTTTCGGGTTGGGCGGGTTGCTTGGGTTAAAAATATTTGTGCCCATGCTTTCCCAAATTTAACTCAGGTTTGTAAAATTTATGCCCAAGCTTGCCCAAAGTTTTGAAATATGTTGCCCATGTCCGCCCAACTTTCGGGTTGGGCACGGGTTGGGTGGGTTAACCCAACCCAAGTCCCACCCCTACTTGTAATCCAATATTAGTTTTGAAATTGGTTTTTATTTAATATTTTAAATTAAAAAAATATTATAGGTAAGATTTTTATCGGGTCGGGACAGGAAAAACGATGAACGGTTGAGGATTATAAAGAAACCAAGCTCTGAATGTCAGATACCAAACCAGGATTGTGGTTGTTTACATCATTATTGTATCATTAACTTCGAATAATAAATATTTTACTAATCTATCATTATAAATGTCTTAATAATATATTTTCATTAAATAAATAATAAATTTATTAATAATCATTACAGATGATTGGGGTGGTCTTTGTGAGTGGTAGTGCATGGATCCCGTTACGATAATGCTGGTGGTGAAAAAAGGTAGTGGTGATGGTAGTGCATGTGCTAAATGTGTCGATCTATGTCGTTAGGACACATGTAACATTAAGTTGTGGTTGATTTTTTTAATTTGAAAATAAGATGGTTATTAATAGAAAAGAAACTATTGTACAGGCTGACTATAATTTTTTTTTCCGAAAAATAACCCGACAAAAACCCAGCGATGATAGGGATAGTAAAAGTTTTCAGTTGATTCCACTACATGTTTCACCCGGTGATTTTTTCTAGCCAAATATTTCGGCCAACCTAGCAATTCTCTGGAAAAAAACATAACAATAAAAAAGATGAGAATACATTGTCACTTTATATGGAGCCAACAAAAGAATGACAGGGGTTTAAATTGACATAATTTTTTTTACTTACTATGGAGGCCGTGCCGTTACGGCACGGGTGAAGTTCTAGTGGTCTATAAAGAAAAGAATATAGAGAAGAGGGAAAAAATGCAAAGAAATAAGATATGATGTTGCTTAACTGTATTTGCAACTTCGCAGTTTTTTTTAAAATTTGAACTTCACCGTGGATACTGTAAATCTAAAGTCGCCATAAAAGTATGTAAGGTTTTAGCAAACTCGAATAACAATGCCATCTGTAGGAGTTGAACCTACACCAACATGGTTCAGAACCATGTGCTCTTCCATTTGAGCTAAGACGGCAAGTATCATTTCCAAATGCAAGTGAGATTTAATATAATGACACTTAAGCGCACATCATTCATAGGCAAAAAGGGTTTGCAAGCAAAGAATTTGCCCTCAACTTACTTATTGCATGTACGAAATCAAGCATCTTACACTAAATTTTTGAATGTCAGCCAAATCAGATCCTTAACCAATAAGAGATTCATTCTAACAAATTCCAAACTATGTACAATAAACTATTCACTCTTTTATATTTACTTACCAATTTATCTTTGTTTCTACAAATGTAGTAATCACAAACATATTTTCCTTGGTCCCCCGGGCCCAAGTTTTGTTTTTTTGTGCGGAACCTGACAATGAATGAAGTGATGAGAATGATTTATAATGTGCTAAAATACAGTAGTAGTCTCTCACTTGTAGATATGTATGCCATCACGCTCAAGGAAAATCCTAGGGAGAAGAAAATAAATGCACAAATGAAACTGAGTTCATATAATTTGCTAAGAATTAACGGAAAATCTATATGACAAAATACCCCAATCAATGTGGATGCATCTATTTGTTCGCAACTTCATGGTTAGGTGTATCTCATCTATGCATATTGAGATTAATTAAAGACAGGTGCAAAGAGATATAAGTCCAACTAAAACCAAATCCATAAAACTTTACGTTTCAGACTTTTCTAAATTTGAAGTTGTAGTACACCACTATGGATGCATCTCATTGCTTCAACTCTTGAACACGCTGTCATTCAAGAATTCAAAAGAGGATAATAGGATATGGAAAAGGTAATAGGACCAAAGTAAAAAACTCACATTGCATAGTTATGTGGCAGCTATTGAAGACACCTTTAGAAGGTGGTATGGGAGAGAGAGATTCAACTCTTGCTCTGTTGATTCAAAAAAAAAAAAAACTCTTCCTCTATTTCTTCTAGGAGAACCCCAAGCAACTGCATGATTCCTTAGCTTCTTGATTATTATTTCCATTATATGCACAATAATCTGAACTTCCATCTTCTTCCCTCTCATGATTTTCATCATTTCACATGATGAGATGAACACTCGGTAAGAACTGAATTCATTTCCTTTTGGAAATCTCCAATCGGCATCCATGGATCATTTTTGTTTGCATAAGTAGGTACAAAATTCTGAACTGTTGTATCCCTAACTCTTAAAAATAATGACCCACATTAAATTTGAACATATCATATAATGCCTTGAAAAGCTCTTGATATCCCTCTTAAATTTTAAGGTCAACCTTTTTAAGGTAAGGAGCTCTATCCATACTAACTTTCACATAGTAATTCATTAATTCTCTCGTTCAATGTTCTTCTTTGGTTGCAGATTGTTTGTCTCATAAATCTAACCGGTATCCATCTGACTGCTTGTTGCCTGCAATGATCATATTCAAACCCGTTAGTCGATGATGGATAATATACCACATTAACCAAATACAGTATATCAAACCACATAAATATATAGATGGAATTACATTAAATTTGCGACGACTTACTTGGCAGGTGGCATGAATAACTGGTTGTTGTCTCTAGCATCCGAAACATCTGAACAGTTGCTTTTGGATCTACATTATTTTTCGTCTTCATCTCTCTCGGATAATGTAAAATTATGAACAGTTCGAAAAAATTCAAAATTCAAAATAAAAAAATCTAGAGTTTCAATATTTAAAAGACACAGCCTGGTCTTCCTTAGCTAATTTGTTGGACGAAAACAAACTCAACTGAAACTATAAATATGACTACATTAGAGTTGCTATAGATAATGTCTCCAGATATTGGAGTAGTCCACGTCGTCTGGCTTTCTAGGAGATGGAATTAGAAAGTATAGTGAAATAAAAGAACGAATAATATTTAAAATCAGCAGGAGTTTGTTATTATGCATTTTTATGCTCCTGAAATATACAACTTTCAGTCACTGTCAGATATAAGCCATGCATCATTTCACTTGTTGCATTGGAAAGGAAAGATTTTTTAATGCATCCAATTGCAGCTGAACATTCCAAAGAAATTTTTCCAAGTACTAAACCAATTACAACAACTCTCTGAGAGTTATAAGTTTTCCAACCAATTGTTAAACCACATCGACATAAAGTCGCCTAAGATATAATTTTCACCACACACAGATTAATAATTACAATATTTCTTCATAGAAATTCAATGCTTGGTAATCTGTATCTGAAGAACTAATATTGAAAGTAGAAGATTTCAGGTACGTAGATATTTATAATCAAGTTAAACTCAGCTACAACATCGACATCAGTCACAATAAAATATATTGCTTTAGTTTATTCATGCATTGTAGAACATTAAAAAAATCGGTAACAATAAAAAGATTTTATAAAGAAGCAGGAAAAGAGGTTGCACTGCCCATATCCGAGGATGCACAGAAAAAAACATGTAGTCAAGTCAAAAAGATCCTAAGCTAGCATATTCAACTTTGGAATTTATAAGAGTATGAATCGACCAAATAGAATAAGGGTTGTAGAATAATTCTTAAAGAATGATTAGAACGAAGTTCAAGACGTTTTATCTGTACGAAAATAAAATGATCAGAACTACGTAAATGAAATCATAAACACTAAACTGCAGCCTTGGTCTCACTTTTCTATCCAAAAAAAAAAAGTGATCAGTTGCTGAAACTTAACATATTATTGATAGTTAAGCATCACAATAGACATATTAGGAAATATTAGGAACTTAATATTACTTGAAAAATATTATTATTGATGTTGATAACCAATAAATATATAAATCAAGTTCTGTTGTATAAGAGTTTCATGAATGATGGAGTATAATCATAACCATAGTACCTTGATCAATGCTCATTTCACTATGGCAATTCACAATGTAGCTCAATGTACTTTCGATGAAAATCATCATTAATATAGTAAGCAACCCAGATGACTTATACACTAAGACCTAACCAAATGAAAGAGAGTAATAAGCATAATTGAAAAAAGATAATAGTTATACACCGAAACAAACACCCTATACATGAGAAACAAATGATAATAGATAAGAAATAAAACATTTTCGCAAAATGACACATTGCATATTTTCCTCGTACACAATAATCACCATGTAATTGTGTGAGATTAGTCTTCAACTTAGGTAATAAGAGGTTGACGATGATGATACATGATTATCAGAGTCAATTCTTTCTCTACAAATGGTTCATATTGATGGCCTATAAATGGGTACAGAAGTTAATCATAATGCGTTGTCGTGTTCAGAACATTAAGCTGGCGATAAACATTTCTCGACTCGTACACTTCAAGTATCCAAGCATATTAAAATCTATTCTAGTGGTATCTACCCAACTTCCAAACTTTGTGTTAACATGTCACTACAATCAATCTGACCTGCAGAGAAGATACAATAAGAGCAAAACCACATCCACCCTGGATATGATCCAGCATAATCCCCCCTTTTAGGGACAACAAATACTCAAAACATAACCACAACAGTGAAGATAGTTTGATTAAACCCTGCATTAAGCCAATGTTCTGTAGAAACACAAAGTTAGTTTCTAGATTAATTAGAGAATAAGGTTGTCGAAAAAAAAATATATAACAACTTAAGGCACTTAGCAGCAAAGAGACAAATTGTCGTGTCTTTTCTCTTCATGCAGTGAGCAGCGGAGAGAGAAATGTTGTGTGAGATTATCAAAGTTGTGGGTTAGTATCTATAGTTCCAACCCCAAGGTGCTTCTAAAAGAAACATAACGGTTAGACGTACAAATACTAACTCAGTTTAGTTAAAGTTGGTCTTTGTCTCTTTCATTGCCGCGTTTTCAGTTCATCGGGTGCACTAAAACACCACAGAATACTTGTAATCTCTGTCAAAACCTCTTTCACCAAGAACATACCTGCCTAAAATTTCTAGCTGTATTTTTATATTATGTGAAACTGAATATTTTTTAGTTCACTATGTGTACTGTTTTTCAATAGAATCAGGTACAAATATTACAGAACACTTGTAAACTCTGTCAAGCATCCTTCGCCAAGTACAACATACTACCTAAAAATGTGGTTGCTCTTTAATTATGTGAAACTGAATCATTTTACGTCTGGCGGTTTTATAGTTTTACCTTTTTCACATGATAATAATTACTCTTCATATTGAGTAGCATTTCTTATTGTTGTCCTGTTGTTTGAAACTGTACTATGATCGTCGTGATAGTTCTTTGAAAATTCAGTGTACAATTTAGGAAGAAGCACACCGGAAATTATTCTTACAAAGTCAAGTAATTAATGTATAAACTTAGGGGTAACAAAGAGAACCTTCATAAAAAACTAAATAAAATAGAAGTCTGTCGGTCGATCATCACTTCATTCTTTTGTTTTACCTACCTAAGTTTCGGTGTCTTTATAGTGCTTGGTTTTTTGTTCCGGTAATCAACACAAATTTCGCAAAGAGATACATTCGATGATACTAATGGTAGCAGATATAAAGAGACATGGATTATATGTACCTGTTTTAGCCACCATGTCGCTGCTACATGAGGGAATACTATAGCAGGTGTTGGGTGAGGAGCAGCAAACACAAATTGATCTCTGTCATTATGGCCAAGATCGGTCAATTCACTGCAAAATAATTTAAAAAAACCAACTGAAGTTAGCTTTGGTGCAACAAATTGTTCTAAAAAAAACAATTTAAATACGGAAACACAATTCGCCAATCACATCTATTCAGTATTCACATTCTGATCACAGGAAACTACTTCTAACATGTCCAACAGTAGTAACACCCCAACTGGACCAAGTATCAGTCAATGTAGGTTTGGTAATTCTTGCCAAAACGAAATTGCCAGAAACTATTATTAAAAAGGTCATCAGACAACTTCTGCAGGCTCCTTATAAATTCACATGATGTGTTTTCTTAGCTGGCAATTTTTCCCTTCCAAAGATCAGTTACACGTTGAGTTAGAGCACTATCGCCTATCATAATAGCAAATGGGTAAAAACGGCATGCTTTACCATCAAGGACGCTATGCAGACAATTGAAGGAATCACGTACCTTGTTTGATAGTGTCGATCCTGGAAAGTCCCTTAGTATGCATTGCGCAAGTGTCCTCAGCGCTGCAGAAATGCAGCTTGTTATCAATAAGTCTTATAGTTCTTTCTATATATAGAAGGGTGACCATCCTTTCTGTAGCAGATATACTGAAGGTTGGCGTAGTTTCTTTACAACAATGACCACCTGAGTTCTATTGTCCACCCAATTTACCATATCAGATTCTTTAGCGGTATATATAAAATTTTCCCTAGCATTAGTAAGTTTTATATGAATTCCTATATGAACTTGAAACGGCCTGATCAAGACTAATTGTTTAACAACCATAATTCGTGAAAATCAACCAAATAGTATGAAGAGATTTTATGCAATGACTTCTGAGCTAAGATTAGAGAAGATGCAGTACAGAAAAGGCACCAAATGGATTGAGATGCCACACTTCAGAAAACACAGCAAGAAAGTTGAAAGCGCACAAAGCAAAATTTAAAATATCGGTTCATAAAAAAATTTCTTACTTGAATTGGGAAAATGAATACCTTCTGAATATTACCCGAGTTTTGTTAGTATTGATATCGTCATCAACCCATTTTTTCAAAGACTGAGATTAACCTTCTGAATATAACGCGAGTTCTCTCGAATGCTTCCGGTACCTCTTATTTTTGGTACACTTTTTGCCTTTTTTGGTAGTAGTTCTTTCTATATGAACAGCACAAATCACAAAAGTTATAAATATGATACGGGATGAAAAAGCAGTAAGATAATCTTGTTTTTTCTAATGAGCATAGTTTCGAAATTTATTAGTGAACCCCAGCATAATAAGATTAACCGAATCTAAAGAAGAACACAAACCATGTGACCGATTAGAGTTCTACCAATTTAGAAGCCTTAGCTCTAATTTCAACATTGAATGCCCATCTAAGATGTTAGAGAAATTGTAGCACTTAAAATTGCGGCATGCACTGCCAATAAAACTTCTGACATAAAATTTTGCTTAAAACAGTGGCTGGAGTAGTCAGTTGAATTAGGATTTCTTGGGTAGCTTACATGAGACTGCCTTCATGTCAATACACCTCAAAACTAAGGATCAAACTCATAGATATATTTCGTGATTTGAAGTGCTACTCATAGGAGAACTTGTATCCTATCTATATAGGTTTCAAAGAAGCCCTAAATCACAACAATCTTATTAGAACCCTAATTTATCAAAGGAGTGACTCGATGATTCGAAATAAAAACGAATCAAAATGCTAGATATCATATAAATTGAAAAATTAGGGATTGCTGCAATTGGTTTCGAGATCCATACCTCTTAGAAGAACTACAATATTTTCCTCTTGAATTCTGCGAACCATACAAAAGATCTGTAATTTCATTAACAAAATTGCAGAAACAAAGAAATCAAAGCCATAAAAAAGAGTAACTCAATAATTCGAAACAAAAACGAATAAAGAAGCCACTAAACTGATAACCCCCCAGATTTACCCCAGATATATGAAACCCTAGGTTTTAATTTCTAAAATATTAATAAAATTCAACTACTATTACCAAAATCTCTACTTACTTAGCAAATCCCTTCATGACCAACTGAAAAGGAAAAGAAGAAGGAAAAGTAGATGAAGGTATAGATTCTGGTGGTAATGGTGCTGGTGGCAGTGCCGAGAACCAAAAGAAGAACTCAGTATGTGGAAGAAGAAAATAGTATCGACGGTGGGCTGCAGCAAAACAATACTGAATACTTGCTTCACTTGATTTTTTCAGCGGAATCTGTTAGCACCAATTGTAGATTGACTTGAACTACAGTCTGATAAAGAAAAAGAAAAAAGAAAAAAAACTAAGACGTACCAAAAAAATGGACGAACTACAAAAAAATAGAATAACGGTAACTATATGATAACTGTTGCATCCAAAAGACATTGAAACAAAGAATAGCAGGACCAAAATAGAATCTATAGCTGTATTTGTTTTTTGAGACGTTCACAATCACAAACCATTGGGCATGTTCTCAATCCAGCACCATAGCAATTGAATTCGCTTAACCAGAACTAATAGGTCTTCTTCAATCCACCTCCATTAGCTTGACTATATTTTTGATACTTATGATTGCTAAACTATTGCATATAGAACCTTTGGGCCAAGAACTGTACTCCCACTAAACTAAATAACAAATTCCTTCCAAGCTAAAAACTTTGACTTGGCGTCGAAAGAGTTAACCGATTGCAGACCCAAAGACTAAATAAAATAACTCCATACATAAAAAGAAACACCACACAACAGCAATATATGAGCAGTTTCCTCAACTTCCTGACCACACAGTAGACAAAATTTGACTACAACTGGATTCCTCTTCTTTGGATCAAACTTCTAGATGAGAGAGAGTTATGTTGGACTGGCCATATGATGAAAAAAAGAAATTAGGAGGGAGTTGGCAAAAGCATCATCCAAGTTACTGTTGCATAGGTCATTAATTATATAGTGCTCTCTATAAAGTCCATCTGAAGTGAAGTTGTTAAGACTCGAAGTTTAAACTAAATGATTTGCAAGTTATGTCTCAGCTGAAGCAAATCAATGCTTTCCACTGGATCAAGTTCTCGTTTAAATTTGCAGTTATCCTATAATGTTAAGAAATCACCAACCATATATAGCCTCCTCATTTGAAGGCAATATAAGAACAATTAATTGGGGGATATGGATTTTAATTGAGGGATATGAATTACTTCCCCCAACCATTTGTGATTGATAAGGGGTGTCTTTTGGGTGCGAAAATACCAGAATATCCCTTCATTAATTAAAAAACATTATGAAATTACTATTTTGCCCTCTCTACTAAACATTAAAATCAAAACCCAAAATCATATATCCCCCTTCTCAAATCAGTACCGGCATAGGCTTATGTTTAGAAATTTTTTTTTTCTTCATCGTTCATTCTTCATCGACGATTAATCGTTGAATCAAACATTTCTTCGTTGACTAACCTACCATAACCATGCCTCCACGAAAGAAATCAAAAGCAAAACGGAACACTAAATCGATTGCTCAACAAACACATGAACAACGAATCAAGAACATTGCTCAAGAACTAGAAGAGGACGAAGCATCCAACTCGGATGATCAACCAATCATGGCTTCTCTGAGAAGGTAAGTGTTTTTTTAGCTCATTTATGATTGTTTTAATCGATTTGTAGCCATGGGTTTAGGTTAGAATTGCCAAAATTGGTGAAACTGTGGAGTTGCAGAGAAAACCGGCATTGAATCTTAGTTTGAATACCAAGCCGGTTTAGAAAACGGCATAGACTTTTGGTCGAATACGATGTTGGTTTAACTTCAACACGAAATATCTATACCGGCATACGATAGTAGTTGAACACCAAACCGAAGCAGTTCACGAAAATTAGATTTTAGGACCGACATTCGAATTGGGTTGAAGGCTATTCCGTAGTCAACTAAAAAAACACAGGAATAATTTTTTTTTACCTGCATTATATCTAGGTTTCGTCATTGCCGGTTTTGAAATACCGGCATCGGAGTAGTTCAATTCGTGTATCTTAGGTTTGACACTTGAAACATTCAATAAGAAAAAGCTGAAAAACCGGCATGCTCGATATTTGAACATATATCTTGGGTACATGTTACGAAGCATTAGTTGTTTTAAGAATTTCAATGCCGGTTTACAAACTGTGATGACTTTTCTTATGTTTGTTTCTTTTTCTTATGTTATAGGTCAAAAGCCAAAGTATCGAGGAAAAATAAAGGTCCTATTCTCACTAAAAAAAGGAGAAAGGACGGTCTTGATACTCCCCAGTCCCTGCCTCCCCGGGGGATAGATGCGGGTCGCAAGAAGCGTTTGGGGTTTCAAACAAGAGGGTTAGATTGGGAGAGTGGTGGTGAACGTAATGCACTTAGAATCCGTGAAGGTACATTTGTGAACGATGAGAATGATGAAGGGGACACTGAGGATAAAGATGATGAGGTTCCCCCAAGTCAATTAGCAATCCAAACCGAAGTTGGTGAGACTAGTCAACAACCAACACAAGGAAAGGGCAAACACAAAGTTAAAGGTTGTCACCTTCCTCACATTGATGACATGATACCCGACCGCGATGATGGTAAAATTTGGGGTTAAGCTCCGGAACCGAAAGTACTCTTTGGATACAAGAACTCTTGGGCTCGTACAATCTTTCAAACTTATGTAAGTATTTTTTATTTTGTGCATGTGCATTGTTTTATTTTTTACATTATCTCTTAATCGTATTATGTCTTATTTGTAGGATCATACTAAGGCTGTGCGTGTTTGCCGAAACCAAGCCGCGGCTGAGTGGAAATTTTCGTTGGAACATGAAGATGTCCAAACATTAGTAAGGAACTCGGGTTTGTATTCTTTGGTTGAAAATTACTTGAATCCGAGATCATCGTCACCGTCAATTGCTTTGTCGAAAGGTATCATGGTGAAACCGATACAATGCACTTCCCGTTCGGGGAGATGACCTTGATTCCTGAAGATGCTTATGCCATTCTAGCCTTGAATGTTATCGGAAAATCAATTTCATAAGGAGTTGAGTCTCGGGACCTAGATTGGCTGAAGTTGCACGATTTGACTGAAAAGTTGTTTGGTTGGGACTTCAAAACTTCTTCGGATAGCTTTTATGTAGCATCGAACGGAAGTAAGACGAAGACATTCAAGCTGACGATGCTTAAGAAGATGTTTGAAAATACAAAGGCTAGAAGCTTGGAGGCTGGATGGGACCCTGCACAGATTCGCTATACCGCCGCCGCGTACCTGTTATACCTCTTGGGCACTAGGGCATTCCCTGACAGTAATGGCAACCGGGTAAGTGCAAACTTTCTCCAGTACCTTGACCCGTTGGAAGGTGCGTGTGTGGCTATTCTTGGGGCACCGCGGTCATGGCACATTTGATGGCGAAGATGAGAAGGGCTTCATTGGCTAAAACAAACCAATTTGTCGGGAATTTCACTATACTCCAGGTACAATTTTTTTTAATCTATGTTCACATGTATTTATTTAACTTTTGTTCACATGTATATTGTTCACATTGGATTAGGTGTGGTGTTATGAACACTTCCCAACCTTGTTCAAGGACTGCCCATTCTTGAAGATCAAAGACCTTCCTGAACCCGATATCCCTAGAGCTCAGAGGTTCGAGTTTCACAGTAATCCGAAGCCCGGTAACAAAGGTCGAGTCATCGATATGAGATTGGCTATGGATGCTATGAGGAAGGAAGACGTTGTGTTCGACACTTATAAGGAGATTAGAGGATACCGTCAAATCCCAAGAGATGTTGCATTGTACCATGGGCCTTTGTACCACCCAAGAGGATACATCATGGCCGACCCATGCCGTGTGATGCGCCAACATGGATTTAAACAATTATCCCGTTTTTGGTCGACCTCTGATGATAATTATCTTCTTTACTTTTCTCGGTGCAATTCAACTCCCAACAAGTTGCATGTAGTGTAAGATCCAGAACTGGAACCAACACATTGGAGGGAAAGAGACCCACGTCGTTTGGTAGATATTAGTAAGTGGGAGCTTGCGGAAAATGGTTATGAAGTTGATGACAGCTATATGAGGGATTACCTAGAATGGTCACATCCTTATGTCGTGCGCCCTCCCTCCGTGGAAGCTCCACACCAAGAAAACCCTCCTGTTGAAATTCCTCCACCTCCACAACCTACGATGGCCCAACTTCTCAAGACTTTCGGAATGGTGGTAAGTTTTCTTAATTGGTTATAGTTATTAAATGTAAACATAATCATATATTAATATATATGTTGATTATGTATTTGATGTATTAAACTAGCGACGTCGACTTGGCAGGGTTACGAAGATGTTAGGTTGCAAGCATAAGGATGGAGTTGTGCTATCTCTTCAAGAAATCAAGGAACTCGAGGAAAAGCTTCATAGAATTGAAGAAACCGACCCTACTGTCAAAGCTATGTATGGGGAAACAAGGAAGGCGCCAACCCAAAAGAAACAAAAGACTAATTAGTGATGGTTAACTCTTTAGTTTTTTGGTTACGTCAAAAACAATTTCAAACTTGTTTTGGTTTGTACTGTGGGTTAACTCTTTATTTACTTTGGTTTATGTTGAACATGATTAGAGTTTTGGTTTGAAAGTTAAAATGTTCCGGCATAGGACAGTTCATTGTTTGAAATACCGTTACACATACCGGCATTTCTGAATTCATCAGGTTTCACAAACCGGCATAGTAAAATTCAAAATCGGACATGTCTTAGGCATTGTTGTGTTTGCTAAGGTCTATGCCGGTATTCAAAATCTCCAAAAACTATTAAATAAGTGACAGAAAACCGGCATATGAATATTCATTTTAAGAATGCCGGTATTCAAAAACTCTTTAATTATCTCCTAATGGAACCCCATTCCCAAAACCGGCATTGAAGTTATTAAACATTGTATGCTGGTATAGTAGTTATATTTGGTTCCTCAACCTGAATAGAATTTCCTCAAAACCGGCATCATCGTTGTATTACGTTGAGTGCGGAACATAGTCTGGCGTAGTTTTACTTCATCCATTGTCTGCCGGTTTCAGGCATTGAATACCTAACGGCTAGTTTTTTAAACCATACTCTAGAAAACATTAGTTCCGGCGTGGGATCTGAGTTTCTTATTGTGCCGTTACTAAAGTGGAAAAGAGCCGTTATGACTAAATCTATTTAAAGGAATGGATACACCCATTGCACTTGATACCTCACTGATATATCTCCAATGGATTATTACTCACCGGCTGCCAAGTTCATCAATTCCCCCGAAAAAGAAAAACGTTTGAGGAGCATATTGTCCACTCCGACAGGAATTCAATAATCAACCACGACCAACTCCATTGCCACAATACTAGAAAAACTAAGAAGGAAGGAAGAAACTACCAACTCAATTGTCGCAATGGAGGAAGAGATAAGTAAAAGGAAGAGATAAGAAAAAGAGGAAGCAAAGATTGAACGTTATCGTCAAAAAATAGATAACATCAGAGCGGAAGCTTTGGAAGAGGTTAAACATCAAAAAGAAGCTAAGATAGAAGCAGATATTGAGGAGGAAATAGAATGGATTAGAAATTACTACTTAGTATTGGATTTGGCGGAGGATGAACGCCCGTCAGAAGTGTTTTGGGGCCTTGTAATGAATGGTTCTTACAAGCATTACACGGTTAACGGTAAGAAACGCAAAACTGAATACGCTGATCAAATAGTACGCATTCGAACAACTGCAGTCATCAAATCATGTCTCAAATACAACGAATTCCTATCAAGATACGGTGGTGATAGGTATAAAGCTCAGGATGCATATACGAAGTGGATAAAAGAGCCTTTTAGGCATTTCGAAGCTGCTTTGATTGTTCAATCTAATTCCAATAAATTATTTTAAATTGTATTACTATTGATATCTTTAATTCTATGTGTAACGTTATTCCCTTAAATGATGTTAATTGGAAAATGCTTGAGATCTTATGTTTGTGGTTAATGATGTTTATTTCGTGAAATTTTGTTCAAATACCAGCAACAGCTATGAGTTAAAAAAATAAGAAGTTATGATATCTTAAAACCGGCATCATGTATATGTTTACGATAGATGCCGGTTTACCCACACTAAGAAGTTAAAAAAATAATGAACTTGTAATGCCGGCATCACCGGTATGTAATTGTCAATCTTGCAGTATTAAGGCGTTTAAAATTTCATTCAACTTGGTTGACGGTTAGAATTTCATTCAACTTTTTTTATTTTACAATTTCATTCAATTTGTTTGACGGTTACAATTTCATTCTACTAATATGACGGTTTCCAAATATTTAATGAGTCATTGGAAGGTTACAAAATCGTGGGTTTCTTTAATGACGGTTTCAAACTTCCAAAGCTATATAAGTGACGGTTTTGGAAAGAAAACTATCTTCTCAAATTCTTTTAATGATACGCGTGTAGTTGTGATCCCAAACTATCTTCTCAAATTCTTGCATAACATTCCTCCCTTCCCATTCCAACCTTTTAATAGTTGCTTGTGCGCTATAAATTGTACTTAGTGAAGAAACGTTCATCTTATCCTTTGCCTTGAAGGTTCGGAGAATCACTCTTGGTTTGATACATGCTTTTGTCATCATCTTGACATCCTCGAATTGATCAGGTTTTAGCTTCGCAACTAGGGAGTGACCTTCAAAATCTTTCGGATCGGGGGTGGTTGTGACGGCCAAACCACACCTTACATTCCCATTCTTTTTCTTCTTTACTTTCTCCTCTTAGATAGAATACAAGCTTAAAGGGGCACTCATCCTTTCTCGTAACTGTTTTGTATACCCTCTTAGTCTTCTTTTCATATACATAACCCTTTCTCTTATGGCTATTCTCCTTGTATTTTCCGCTTCTCTCACAAACCATCTCAAAACGAACATATGAATGTTGACTATTCCTCACTAAGACACACATGTTCTTAAGAGCCGTCTCTTTTGCCCAAGCAATTACTTCCTTTTCATCTTTTATTCCCTACATAAGAATGAGAGATTACAAGCAAATCCCAACATTAAATTGTAAAAACTAGGTGGAAGACTTGTTTGGTAACATACCCGAGGTATTTTATAGTGTTCCGACGTATCCCGATGGAGCGGTTTGGAGTTTGGTTGATCGTTGTACAGAATTATCTAAATGAAAATAAAATTGGATTAGTTAAAACCGGCAGTGTCGATAAGTAAATTAAAGTGCCGGTTTTCAAAACCGGCATACAAGGTAATTGTCATTCTATGCCAGTATTAAAATCGGCATTTTTACAAATTAAGTTACTATGCCGGGATATAGTACCGGCATACATAGATCAAAAAAAGGAATGCCGGTTTTTAAGTTCAAAATATAATTTGTTTCTGTATATTTTTCCTATTAAACCGGCACCATCGACATGCAAGGATCTATGCCGGTATCACAAACCGGCATGGTGTGTCATGTACGGTTAGTGCCGGTTTGAGTATTCCATACAATATTCGGTGGTTGGTAAAAATTATAAATTCAAACCGGCATGCAATCTTGGTTTGAATGGTACGCCGGTATGTTCTTGAACAGTTGGGGATATTTTAAACCGGCATTCAAATTTGTATGAATACAATGCCGGTTATAGAGGTTCCGGCATGGTATTCATATAACGCGCATCTTGTTTTTTTCTGCTTTTTCGGACAGAAATGGCGGTTTCGAAAAAAAAAAACAAATTTTCGACCTCTTTGAAGCATTACTTGTGTGTTGGGGATGCTTGTATGTTGAACATGTTTACTTTCTTGAGTTGGTTCTTCACATAACTCCTCATGGTCACGAAAATCGTGATCCAAGGGTGTTGGTTCATCATATAACTCCAATTGGGAGGTGTTATCATTAACTGAAGATTGAAGATATGATTGTTGTTGTAGTTGAGCCAAGGATTCAGCAGCTGCAAGTCTCTCTTCAAATTCATCTTCCATTTTAAAAAAAAAAAAAAATTCTACTCTAAAATTTTTTCCTTCCTTCTACCCACAAAAAATTAAAATAAACTCACAAAAACAAAATATATCCCCCAAATCATTAAGATTTTACTAATCTTAATTAGTAACTAATCCTAATTAGGGAGGGTTAGATTAGGAAATAATAAATTAATTACATAAGGGGTAACCCAGCTAGGATATTCGGATCCCTATTTTGTCCTCTAGTGATATCCCCGATTAAAATCCATATCCCCAATTAATTGTTCCAATATAAACAATGTTGGATATTTTTATATTTTTTCTCTGAACATTTGTTAACTTTATCACCACCAATCTTTGCAACTCGATCCTTGTTTACAAAACAGATAGCCATACACCCTTACAGATAGTAAAAGGTTTTCAACTGGAACAATACAACTTTATTCTGTCTTTGTTTTCTCCACTATAAATTTAATCCATAAAGCCTCTATGTATGTAAAAGTTAATAACATTAGTAGAGAACGCGATCCATAAATTATCATATCCGGATATCCCCTAACCCGTTACACTTTTCCTTTGTGCCTTCAAAGCTCAAATTATGACCTAAAACCCCAGCGAGAAATCAAACTAATATAAAACCATACTTCAATAACTAATTATAAGATGAAGTATAAAATAGTGAATTTCAAAAAGATTATATTGAAGTTATAGAGCTTATTTACCCTCATAGCGTCCACATCTTCCTCGAATGATTATTTAAAGTCTCCTAATACCCAAGGATTTTTAAGTTTGATCAATTGGATATACCCGGCATAAGCTTACCCGGTATTATTTTCAATTTGGGGTGACAATTCAGAAAAACAATACTTGTTAGATGATCAACAATAGCATATCAAAGAAGATACGGCTGGTGATGGAAAGAGAACCTTTCATCAATTCCTGCACGGATACGATAGAGATAATTTTGAACCTAATAAGGTGGAAAAATAAGTATCTTATCCACATGAACAACAATCTCCCAATTATGTCGGATTTGTATGTGCTATTGCCTTTTTATGTTACATACTAAAGACCTCTCACTAACATCATGTGTTGATTGTGCAGCCGCCACTTGCAGGGAAACCATCACTACCTCCTGCACCACCGGCAAAGCTGTTGTCATTGCTACTGACACACCAAAAAAAAAAAACAGTTCTTCCACTTTCGTTTGACAATATGGAGAAACAAATGTAAATGGTATAAAAGAGAAAAGGAATTACCTATGGTATTGCGTTATCGTTATTGGGCAGTTAAGATCATAATCAAAGTGAATATATATAATCCTCCGTTGTACCAGCTGATGACATGCATACTTCCCAAAGACAATCTAATCAATCTCACATAAGATACGTGCACATTGAACATAGGAAATCCACTAAAAAAAAGGTCAGAATCTCGGATTATGCATACATATAAAACAATGTACACAGTACAATTAATGGATCTCCATTAAACTATGTACATCAACATCAAAGTACAAAGTAAATCCCTGGAAATATCAACAACAAAAAAATTCATAAATCAAAATTAGGATACTTTTTTTATCTCCATAGGCCGGTTCCAAATTCAATGCGTACCTATGATCACCAAAATAGTACAATGCATAAAACTTATGTGGATTTCCTGAAGATAACATGAGACTCAGTCTTCGAAACCCTCTTTGCGAGTACAATTCATAACCCCAAAACCCAAATTGGAATTGAATTTGAAAGAGATATTATACCAATTTAGAGAAAACTTTTTAAGGTAACACAGTATAAAGATATTCATTTTTCTGCATTGGGTTAACAGAGTTCAATTTTTAATGGAATGATAAAGACAGTAAACTTCACATCATCTTATGATTGATCCAACATCACCCCTGCAGTGAATAAGATGGAATAATCAAACAAAATTAAACTAAAAAAACCAAACAAAACAAAAGAACAGGATTTTAGGTTTAGGGTTCATAAAGAACCGAAAGCTAGGAGAAGATATTGAATTTAGTCAGGGTAACATCCGATAAGATATATAGAGTTGCCATTAGGAAGCAAAAAATTGAAAAAACAATGATAATTAGAGAAGATGAGAAACTTACCGGCAATATTCAATTTTGATTGAGAAGGCGTTGGTAAAGAGAAAAGGCCAAGAGCGTAAATTCGCACAATATTTTGTTCGCCCACTTCGACCAACTTAACATTACCGTGAATCTTTCCCAGCCGTCCATTGAAAAACTTCATCCGGATGGTCACGACCGCCCCCGTTAAATGTCGTCCGTCTGATAGCCCTGGCTATCATGAAGACAAACCTCATACCTTTTCATAACAATGATGTTTGTCACGTTAGCTCGTAATAAACTTGCAAATACGTTTATAAAAAGTGTAAATCATGTTGGAAATAATGACAACATTCCTAATTAACTAAGAAAAAAATATTTAGCTCAAACCGACGCCTGATTGATGTTCCGGGAGATACACTGATAATGGTAGCAGGAACTAGTAGAGGCATGTATGAGATACGCTGACCTAAAGGCAATATCGCATGCTACTCCTCTTGTAGAGAGATGCTATAGCAGTTGGAGAGTCACCTCCAGGATACAACTACTGATAGTACTCCTCTTCGTAGCATACAAAAAAATTACTCTAAGAGCTTTGCAGAAATGTATGAAGAAAAGAAAATAGTTACAGTGAAAACTAAAACAGTAGCAAAAGAAAAATAATGGGGGAAGAAGTTGTTTCTGTTTCTGTATTCTCAAATAAGCTAAAACATTTCCTTATATTTTGTTTGAAAATAAGTTAGGCGTTACCAATGTAGTCAATTTCGCTGGTACCGGCCGAAATATCGGCGGAATTTCGTGTACCGGTGTTAGAGCGAAACGAAAACACAAATATTGCGGTATGATATTTAGCCGATAATATCTGCAGATATATACGAAACGATACAGTCCGGTTTGCCCGATATGTGATAGTTTCAGAATTTTTTGATGTAAAATTAGGCGATCTTTCAAAGCCATGGTGACTAAAAATAATACACACTCTCCTATTTGTATCAGATAAAGAGAGAGAAAGGGAATTGAAAAAAAAAATGGGTCTCATTCCTTAAATAAGTAGAAAAATTTCCAGTAAAATTTATAACTCAAAAAAAAAAGTACAGAGAATAGGAAGAATTAGTGATTGAGATTGAAAGAAGAGAAAGGGATATTTTTGATTTCACCAGAAGTCACGAGAGAGATATAGAAGGAAAGGAAGAGATAAGAAAAACAGAGTGATTGAGAGAGAAATAAAGAGAGGGTGAGATCCGTTAAGGGTTCTGAAACAACCAGGAGAGACCCTTCTTTTCACTGTTTCACTCTCTGTGTATAGGTTAGGGGAGGAGGGATTGAGTGTAGGAACAAGGAAGAGAAGAAAAGAGGTGACAAAAACAGAGGAAGAGACAAGGATTACACAAAAACAGTTTCAGTTTTTCCTATGAGAGTCTACTCTTTCTTTTCACTGTTTTTATTTTCTAGGACCACTGTTTTTGGTAACAAAATTACTGATTCAAGATTACATCTGGCTTACTGCTAGATCGCGTACTATTTTTGTCACTATGGCGGCTCTTATTTTTCGAATGAACTTGTTTTGTTTTTCTAAAATTGATGCATTTTTATCTTGTCTAATTTTGTGTGAAACAATATAAATTTAGAACCGATATTGCACCGATATTTGAAACCGAAATCTCCCCGATACAATGTTGTACCAGTGTACCGGTCCTCAGCCGAGACAAACCGATATCCGATATTAACTACATTGGGCGTTACAAATAATAGAGGAAAGATTCTCACGCATGGACAACCTTTTGTCAGAAAACTGATTTTACTTTAAGCAGAAAAACAGCTTGTCAGAAACAACTTTCACTTTTGTCAGTGTTTACTCACGCATATGCAAATTCCAACAGGAGAAGATTTTGTCAAAAGAAAAAATCTGTGTGAGATACACGTTTGAAAATTTCAGCAAAAAGATAGGTCTGTGAACAAATCAGTCTCTATAGAGCCTAGATATCGTTATCATAATCTAAACAAGCTAATAGGTTGCAGTACTATTGTTGTTCTGCATCGGCAGCTTGGTATTTGCAAGGTTTACTGTTTTTTTTTTTTGTGTGTAAAAGCAGGAAATTTTTGGCGGTCTAATTAGTTATTTATGGGAGAAGAAAGACACGTCAAAGAGTGACAGAATTATTATTATTATTAAACAAGGATTAGAAAGGAGAAACAATCCATTTAAATTGCAGATGTTCATTTTGATATCATCAAATTAGAAATAAGTACATATGTTCTCCACAACAGTTATACTAATAGATCAATACAGACAAACTCACACACAGATGCTGGTAGTTTACAATGACACACAAGAACCAACTATTGTTTTGTACCCTTCAATCAAAAGAGAACACCAAAGAAACCCAAAGCAACAAAGGTAACCAAAGCAACCCCCAGTTTGGATTGTTTAGTTATCATGGAAGAAGTTGACCCACTGTCGAAAGGAGTATTGTCAATGAGAGGTTGCTGCATACCTTGAGTGGCACTAGCACTACCGACTCCTCCTCCAAAAGCAGCAGCAGCAGGCTGATGATGTACAGATGGAGATAAAGGTTGTTGGGTACTTAAATCACCTACAGTCGATAGAGGGTCAGCCAAACCTGGTTGTTGGAAGTCTTCTCCTGGTTGACTTAGACCTGCTTCAGGTTGTGGTAGTTCACCTGGTTGGTTCAGAGCACCCTGCTGATAAGCAGGATTACCTGCCTCGGGCTGATGTGCAGGTGCTTGTAATTCATCTGGTTGGCTTAGACCATCTTGTTGTTGAGGAATACCCGCCTCTGGTTGTTGTAATTCTTCCTGTGGGAC
The DNA here is from genome assembly GCA_023529315.1 of Papaver bracteatum. NCBI lineage: Eukaryota > Viridiplantae > Streptophyta > Magnoliopsida > Ranunculales > Papaveraceae > Papaver > Papaver bracteatum. The sequence goes on along the minus strand of JAJJWX010002346.1, from coordinate 896,233 downwards.
AGTTAATTGAGCCTGTTGTGCTCCTGCTCCTTGCTGAACATTGTTTTCCAATGACTGCCCAAAGGGACCCCTTACATCATCGCCGTGAACTGAAGAAGCAAAGGGTGGAAGTGCTGGAGACATTCCAGGTGCTCCAATTGATCCACAATTTTGGTTCACAATGGGGTTATCACTTGCCCTCCAAACCATTACACCTTCTCTATCTCTTATCTGCATATCACCGCTATCAATCAGAACCAACTCCTGAAGATAGTCACCTTCCACGTCATTGTCCCATGCAGAGTTGCTTCCATCAAAAATCTCAAGTCCACCTTCAGTAAACACTAAGGTACATGTATTGACATTGCTAACCGGAGTGCATTCTGATTCCCACACACTTACACCGTTATCTTGGACTTGTATGTAACAGAAATCAGACCCAAATCCACCAGCACCAAAAGAAGTCACACGACGGAGGAGGAAAACAGAATACTTTCCTGATGGAGAGGTTAGGAACAACTGCGAAGAGCCAAGTGCTGTTGTTTCATGGCTTAGTGGTGGTACACTTGCTAGAACTTGCTGTTTAGTAACCCTTTCAATGGTACCAGCTGGAGATATGGCATGCGAAAGAAGGGTGGAATACGAAAAGAAGAAAATGAGTGGTGAAGCCAGAAAGAGATTATATTTGAGAAAGCTTTCCATATCTAATAAATTTAAGTCTTGTGTAGCAAATGAGCTTCAAATATTGAGAAACAGAAAAGATTGACGAGGAAGTAAATTGGAGTTGGATCATATTTATAGGGAACTAAAAGAATGAGCTATGAGCAGTTCAATTAGTAGGATAGTGAAACTGGTTTTTCTATTGAAGTGGCTGGCTAGATAACTAGACATATAGGAGCAGTTGAAAATGACTTGGATCATTCAAGAATTCATTAGTTCAACCGTTAAAAGCTGATAAAATAGTATAGTTTGTTTCTTGGCACACTCTACATTCGTAGGATCGAAGAGTTATATGACCCTTTGGCCTTTGTTTATGCCCAATAATCCTCCTTGTTTCTGTACATGTTTTTTAACTATAGAACGATTTGGTGCAAAATACATAACCAAATCCACAATTTTAGTTGTTATATTTGGTTAGGTTTGAAGGGTGCCATAGTTGGTAAATCCCCATATTATTCGAGAATTATTCACTGACCGTACGAAGTCTGCAGTTGGAAAGAGTCGTCGTATAACAAGTACGAGTAGGGATGGTCATGGGGCGGGGATCTTATATCCCAGTCACTGCCCCGTTTAAAAAAAAAAAATACCCTCCCCGTTACCCGTATGATATGGGACGGGGCGGGTATGAGAAATACCCGTACGACGCGGGTTTCTCATGGGTTACCCATAACATTTAGTTCAAGTATGATGAGTTAATTTAATAATCAAAATTTAAGCACGATGTTTCAACTAATAATAATAATAGTCTAAGAAAATGGTTTCTAAAATCTCAAACTCATAAACTAATCTTAAAACAAGCAAACGAAAAAAAAAATAGCCTATAAATAAATATCACTCCTTTTAGTTCTTAATTCCTTTTTATCAAGTATCTTCCTCCATGTTAACCATCTTATGGGGCGGGGACCTTGAATCTCATCCCCACCCCATCGCTTCACTGATTTTGGGTATTACCCATACCCAAACTCATCCCCGTTTGTACGGGTAAAACCTTACCCAAGAGGGTCGGGTACCCACGGGGATGGGTTTGGGTAGGGCAAATGGCTATCCCTAAGAGCAAGGGCTATGGGATAAAGTGTTTTAACACTCTATCCCTTTCAAAACGGTAGAGAGACTAACTGGGAGAGTGAGTTTTGCACTGTGGGAAAGAGTGAGTGAGAGACTGTCCGACAATTTTTTGTCGTTTGAAAAAGATAAAGATTGTGAACGGCAGTTGATTAGCCGTCCACACCCAAATAAGATCCTTATTTATCCTATATTATACCTAAAACATATATTTGGTAAATATTTTTTATATTATTTTTAACAACTTTAGACTTACACGGCATTTGGTTTGCCGTTTTTTCCCTTTTTTTTCCACACGGATCTTGATTAGCCGTATAGTCTTCACTATCATGCACTCTTTCAATCGATCGAGTGTTTGATTGAGTTCGGAGGGAAAGTGGGTTTTCCTCTCCCCATAGTAGCACCAAACTAGGTCTTTTGGGATGGACTCTTTCGTTTTGAACGAGACTCTCAGCCCCATAGCCCTTGCTCTAAGTACGAGGTTATGTTGGCAGGACTTAAAAGAATATCCCATACAGTATACCATTTATAATGGTTGTTTTACATTTGGTCCTTGGTAGTGCTTAAAACAATCTTGTACTCTTGCTTGTCCCCCCCCCCTTTTTTTTAAATAAATAAACCAGGACATAAGCATCACGAAAAAAACATAACATAAAAACATTACACAAAGTGACTTCCAAATAGTACCAGAACTTCGTAACCAGAATCGCTTCGAACCAGAATCTCGCAGTAGGCAAAATCTCATACCCTGAATCCAGTAGTAGTGACCGGGTGTTGAACAACAACAGATACTCTAAAACTAACCGTAACAGTAACATCCGACATACATACCGGTGAGTTTGGATCGTTGCAACATGATCCACAACTCGGTAATTTTTTTCTTCAAAAGATTCGATAAGGAGATATGACTGAAGGCCAAAAGTGAGCTCCATCTTACGTAGCTCGCTGAAAAAGTCATCAAAACCTTTCAACTCGCTTGAGAAGTAGATATCAACCTTGGGGTACCAATTCTTCCGAAGAAGATCGTCACCTTTCTTGAGCCATACAAATATCAGAATCAAATCAACAACCCCTACTAACAGAACTACGGGAAGGATTAAAAGCACACGAGTAAGAGCAATCACTAAGCCGATCCGAGACAGAGATTCAGTAACCCCAGGAGCAAAACCGACATCTCCTTTTACAGAGAAATCAAAGACCCACCGGAGATAATCATCACCGATTACAACACAATCCTCTTCCTCTTGCAACTCAGGATCTTGAGATTCACCAAAAAAAATCAGTTGCCGGAGAAGCTTGTCGTGAAAGAACTGGTCACTGCAAATCACTGTTATTTCACCATCACAAACACAACATACAAATAGATATGGTCTTGTTAAAATCCCTTCATAATAGCCGGACAAGCCAAGAAACAGAAGAGGAACAAAACCAAGACTGAAAATTAAAAAACAAGACTTAAACACTGAAAAAAGATTACAGACTACCACATAAACACTACTACAAGCCATTAAAGCGAAACACATAAGAGATCTGCTCAGATCTGCTCCCGAAGAAGCCGATCTGAGCAGAAAAGGGGGTGCCGGCAGAGGATTTTTCGTTAGGTTATGAGAAATACAGACTACCACATAAACACTACTACTAGCCGATCCGATCTTGCCAAGTCGAACTCCCCTAAAAAGGCTTGTTTTACAGCCAATTAAAGTTTATATTACCTTGTGGCTATGAAGTTCAGGAACAACACACCCGATAGAATTAAGGTACTCCAAACAAGTTGTTAGATTTGGAACAAGCATGAATTGTTCATCCCAGACAAAGTCAGTAGTAAATATATACTCCCTCCGTCCCACTATTAAGTGACTTATTTGATTTTAGATTTTGTCCCACTAATAAGTGACATATATCACTAAACAAGGAGATATTTCTAAAATTATCCTTTTAGTTAATTATAAAAAGTATAAGAAATATACATAATTTGATAGGCATGTTTATATTCGTTACATAGGTGTTCTAAAATACTTTTCAATGGTATGAAGTTTACGAATATTCGTGGAGTAGTTTGTGAGATAATTCATTTCTAATTTCACTAATTATTATTCATAAGAGTATAATTGTAAAAAATGCTTAAAAATATTCTTTTCCTTGCTTGCTTTCAAAATTGTGCAAACTTAAACTATGTCACTTAATAGTGGGACGAAGGGAGTATGATACACTGACTAGTACATGTCAAAACAAATAAAATTTTCAATTCAAACATGACTGTACACATCGTAAACCTTCTTCACAAATATAGTTTATATACAAATATATCAAGAAAATATAATCCGGCGAAAATGGTAGTTATCCAGTGATAGAACTATGTGAAACTAAAAAACAAGAAAAAACAAGAATTATTCTTCTAACTAGTTGTCTCCAACCCATCAATCACATCCAAACTGTTGGTCTTTGTTTCGTTGAACTCTCTAGTTGGAGAGCTGCCACTACTCTTGCTCATCCTCAACCTATTTGTTGTTCTCCTTTTACCGCGACTCCTAAATTCTTGACTTTTACTTATCCCGGGGTTCAACCTTCTAAAGCTAACATCAGCTAATATGTCTTGAATTTCTGGAGAGAGCTGAAAAACCAAGTTAGTTTGATTTTTTCTTGGCAGATCTTCTTGCGTTTCAACCAGTAAAACCACAGCCTTCTGGCTAAGGGATCGAACAGGAGCCAGTGACTTGTTGGATCCATTATCTCTATTTCTTATCTGACTGATCATGCGATGAAGCCATGTAACAAGTTCAAGAATATATGTGTCTGTCTTCTCCTTCTCTGCATGATAAAGTGTCTGGATGCGCATCAAGCTATTTTGTCCTGATGTCTTTTTGTTGAAGTCATTGCTGTTTAATCAACAAACAGTATAGGCATAAATTCACACTGATAACATTGAAATCAAAAGATTCGGGGTAAAGTAGCTAAACAGTTTTCAACTGACCCTGTGTTTGCCCACTCTCCAACCCATCCAAAACCTTGATGTGCTCTGTATCATGAAGAGATGAAGGAGTCAGAAGAGAGCTATGCGTAATCATGATGAGAACAACAAATACTGACAGTCTGCATTTATTATTTATTAAAAAATTAAACTATATCAAACATAAGGGAATCAAAGAATTATCCACACATGATGAACGGAACTTTAATGACCTACTTGGTTGTATTTGTAGCTACAGGAAAAAGCCAATCGAGGATTTTTGCCATCTCAGCCTTCATTTGAGGAACCGTCAACTGCATGGACCCATTTCATATCAAAATTAAGAACCAGGAAAGCGCCGAAGAGTAAAGCACAGGAAAAAGTAAATTAAGTACCTCTTCCTTCCCGCTGTATGATTGTATTCGAGAACGGAGAGCCGTCTTAACACCAGTAGGCAAACCACTGTACAACGTGTCCCTCACATTAGGAGGTAAGAAATTTGGACGAGAGACCTATTGACAGGCAAATAGGTCAAAACAGTAGGAAAGCAAATAACAGCACCAAGAATGCCACCCTTATCAAGTCTAGTTAGCCAACTCTGATAAAAGTTAAATCATCATCAAAAGTTCAGAACCACACAGTTGTTTTCTTTAGAGAGAGAGTACTAACTCCTAATCCCCAAATACACAGACATACAAAGTCATTAATATTCACATGTTTTATCAAGTATATAGAGTGCCAGTCCTCCCAATCTAAAGTGGCATATTCGTGCATAACAACATGTTGCCTAGCTTAAAACCTGTCTTATCAAGAGTAAAGCATATCTTAAATTTCTAAAATTTAAATATGACAAGGAAATTATATACTTACAATACAATCTATCTGATTTATGATGTTTGCATAGTGTAGTGCAAGGCCAGATGCACCTAGTCGTTGAGGCTTATGAATTTGTTCCTCGTTAGCAATGGTACAACCTGTCGTGGCTTGAAGTGAATTTAAATTTTAAGATATACACAAAGGAGGATAAGATTGTAATAGACTGGAAAGCAATAACAAAATCCTTAGTGAAGGTTTTAGGTTCTTTAAAATCAACAATATGAAGGGTTCACTAACTAGTGGAAAACTGTAAATTAGTGGTTTCTATGTGTCCTTACCATAGTTGCTGCTGAACGCTTCCACAATTTCCTGATGTATAAAGGTAACAATGTCGACGAGTTTCTCCACAACCTACATGTACTGCGTAATTATAATTTGGAAACTTAACAGATGAAGATATTTTTAACACTAAGTAACATGATTAAAAAAAATCAATTCTAATCATATCGTAAAAGGAGTACATTCTTCAAAAGGATAAGAGGATGTGGAATGAAATCATGGTTTATACCAGTACCAATTTTAAATTGCGGCGACAAAGTAAGATGTGGAAAAAAGTGAGATAGGTTTACATACCACATCCAAATTTTTCGACCAAAGAGATTTCCTTTTCAAATTCTTGACATGCTTTCTTTGTTGTTTCAGCTCACCGCGTAATATAATCACATTCCCTCCTATAAATTTCAAATGCAATGGAATGTTAATCAAGATATAGACCCGACCATAGAAGTTCAAAATGAAATTCAGAAGAAAAAATAACTAATATTTATCATAGATTTCATAATTAATGGGCACAGAATCAAAACTACATTTTCTGTGAGAAGAAAGTGTTTTTAACCTCTTTTAGGAAGCTTTAAAGACTCTAGCTCTTCAAGCTTTCGCTGGTAATCCTGTTCAAGCCTGTCCAATGGAGATAACTCATGGTATAGTTCCTGTACACAAAAATTGAGTTAGTTTATTACAGATTCCAATATAATAAGTACAAAAGGTAATGAATGACCAAGCCACGAGAGTAGACATGTACAGAACCAGCACAAAGTTTCCAAATGAACATTAAAAATATACTTACAGAAGTATGCTGAGCTAAGGTCATAAGAGCTTGCATTGTTTTTTCTGCCTCGTCTCTGTGTTGTCTGTGTGCCGCAAAATTTGTATCTAAACTGAAACAGCAACCACACAATTCAAAAAAGAAAATTCCATCATCAGTAAATGCCAGCTTCTGATTTACCAATGTAACACACTATGTCAACCTTACTTTTGAAAGTAGCGACCCAGCTGGTGCCACTGGGGGTCTTTGCAGAGGTCTCCAAATCTAATGACTTCACGTGAAAAAAGATTGAATTCCTCCCTAAAAACAGCACGAAACCGCCACAAGTTAGAGCTATGGGAATTCCAAATACACAATTCTACCTTTACAAGACAATTCAAAGCTACGAGGTTGGTTCCAAAGACTGCAATAAATCACCTTTTGTCTGAAGCAGCAAGCCTCAGCAGCTCCTCCATATCGGTAGATACTAGTCTGTGTACACCTTCTGAATGTAGAACACTTTCTTTTAAAAACTGCACGTTTTCCTCCGAAAGTGATTGCAAGAGATTTGCACCTTTCACAATCGTATTAGCTACTTCAAATGCTAGAATAGATATTTTATTTCCTCGAGGTGCAATCCCATAAGAAAAGCCACTGCTTGCATTCAAATTTGACATACTACTCCCTAGTGTATCTAAAACCTCCAAACCAACATTCCCAGCTTTTCCTAAAAATGAGCTCATTTGTGGTACCTATACATCAAGCAAATAAACAAACAAGAATACACTTAACCTTGTGTCTAAGATTCTATGCTTCAAATTGCATCTCAAAAGTCCAATAAAATTCATCATCCCTTGTTAACACGTTTTCAAAAACGAGTCTGATAGAATTAGAACAGATTCCTGCCGACCATTCTTCCAACCGATTCTATAATTTTACTGAGTGCATCTAGTCTAGCAATTAAACCAGTTCCACAATTTGGCCAGGGGGGTGACTCTAATACTAGAGGTTTTTTACAGATTCGGTGTTTAGAATCCATTAAACTATTCTCATGGACTAGATTTCATTAGTCATTAGGAATTATCCGTTTCTCAGAATGTAATAAAAATGTACAAAAAATGAATAAAAAATAAAATAAATAAATATCGCCCAAGAAAAAGAAATTTACCTTGGTACTGGCAGGCCTAACAGGGATTGGAGTAGGTTTCAATTCACTTGAAAATGATAACCTATATTCACTTAGATCATACATAGGATGTGAAGAATTCCTTCCATATACACCGTCATAATCATCATCATCACCAACAACGTCATCATCATCATAACTATTATTCTTAGTATCAGAAACTAAATTCAGATTTTTCCTTTGATTTTTATCATCAAAGCTTTTAACAGTCTTGAATATACCAGAATACTCAACAGGAGCAGAAGAAGAAACATTCTTCTCAAATTCTAAATCTTTCCTTTTCATAATTCCACCTGAACATACCCCTCCCATTGCCGCTACCACAATTTGATCAGATACAATCAATAAGAACTCTAATTTTACTACAACAAAACCCTAATTATATTAAGGAGAATAGAACTGAAGAATTGAATTGAAGAGAGAGAAAATATGGGAAGGACAGGGAAGTTAAAGTCTACTGTTTTTTCGTATGAAGGGAAGAGCGGGTGAAGATGTGTTAAAGTTGTCGTGTTTTGGTGGAGAAAAATCTAACTTTTGTAATTATCATATTGCCCTTGTTTCGTACGAGCTACTGCGGAGGTTTTATTGTCCTTTCAAGTTTATTTCCTTATTAATCAAATCGGCAGTGATTAAAGATTTGACTAATTACTAGTCAAACTTTAGACCTTTTCGTACCCCATTTTGCAGTCTTGATGATTTTGAGCTTTCCATTTAAAATGAAAATCTAATAAAATGGCTAAGAAAAGTCTACTGCAACGCAAAAGGACGAGAATACGAGTTAGACTAGACGTCCTTTAACAATAAAAAAAGAATCCTACTATCGGGCTCGAGGGGCTAAAAGACTAAGCGGAGGCTAAGTGGTATATGGGGGAACCAAATCAATAATAAATATTAAATAGGGAAAATTAGGCTAAGGCCTAACCCATGGATAACCCATAATATGAGGCCCTTAATTAGGGCTGCACATGGGACGGTACGGCCCGGTTCTCTTATGGAACCGGTCCCTGTACTTGGTGTTGACCGGTACCCCATTTTGAGGACCGGTACCTGTACTTGTACCTGGTGTTGTCCCGGTCCTCCCACGATGCGGTCAGTGCAGGGTTTTTTACCCACAATTTGATGCGTAGATGGAAAATTCACAAAACCCAAACGGTTTGAAACCTCCCAAGATCAAAACCCATGTTACAAAATCGATTAATGGTTCCTAAGAAATTGAACAGAGATATAAGAAATTGAACAGAGGTACAATAAAAAATTGTTCGCATAGAGACATAAACAGAACTAGCTAGAAATTGAATAGAGGTACAATAAAAAAAAATTAAAATCCATCTTCCAGAACTGCATCTGCATATTTACCAAAATCCATCAACCTCTGCATTCTCATGTTCAGTCACCACCAATGTTTCCTCTCTTGCAATTAAATTTAAATAAGAACTCAAATTTAAAAAACATCAAATCAACCCTAAAATTCAGATTTTCATCCTTCCCGACCCTTATGAAACCCTAAGCTTCAGATTCATCATCAAATCAACTTCACAACATCTATTAATGATGGCTAACTGAAAGAAATTGAACATTGACTGCAAAAATCAAACCAAATTAGCAAAATCAGATCACAAAAACAAAAATTAAAAAAGAAATCATGGCTAAACAAAACCCAAATCAAAAGAGATAGAGAGATTAATTACACATTGATGTTTAATCAAACATGCAATTATAATAAGAACCCAACAAAAAATAATCTTTTTTACCCAAAATCAGATTGAGATGTTAGTAACTAAAGAAGAAAAAGAAGTGAAGAACAAGATGGTGGTTGACTGGTTGTTGTGCTAGAGTTATGTTTGCAGAACAAAGAAGAAGAAATCGGTGGTTGTTGCGAATCTGTGAATATAGTTTCCTTCTTCACTGAAGAAGAAGAAGTGAAGGAGGAGAGGAGAAAGGAACGAAGTGAAGTTAAGGGTTAGGGTTAGGGTAGTTGAAGTTAAATGAGAAGAATTGGAGGGTCAGGATTAAAACTAATCTTGATCTTACGGCTATTACACACCGGGACATATGGTCCGGTTCAAGTCCGGTTCCCCCGGCCGGTGTATGCATCTTCGGTCTACACCGGTTCTCAGCTTCCAATACCGGTGTCTGTACCGGCTAGACCGGTTCTTGTCCGGTCCCGGTTCGGTATTTCCGGTTCTACTTCGGTCCAGGTTATCTCAACCGGTTCTTGTGCAGCCCTACCCTTAATTAAAAGAAGTTTAAATCTAGGCCCCAAATTATTAAAAGACCTTGATACCCTTATGTATATTGTCAAACCCATAATTAAATAAAATTTAAATTTAGGCCCAAAATTATTAAAATATTATGTGATGATGTTCCAACCACCTTCAACCACCACAGCCACCGCCAACCACCTCCGGCCGCCACCGCCACCAACCACCACCTCCAGCCACCTCCGACCACCACTGCCGCCAGCCACCGCCAACCAACGCTGACGACCTCCGGCCACCACCGCCGTTGGCGGCGCCGCCACCAACTGCCACAACTTCCGACCACCACCAACATGATGTGTACACAGAACTTACACATGCATATGACATGTGTATCCAGAAGTTACACATTCATATAAAATGTGTAATGCAGAGTTACACTTGTACATAGATGTGTACTTTGTAGTTACACATGTGTACCCAGAAGTTACACATGCGTATGGCATGTGTATCTACAAGTTACACATCCATATGCATGTGTAACTTTTTATTACACATGCTATATGTAAGGTTATCTACAACTTATTCATCATAAAATACATGTATTACAATAATTTGTACGTTCATCAATTACTACAATCATAGTTGTTTGAACACAATAAACGAATTAAAACACGAGATATGGAAAGCGAAATCCTAGAAATTATACACTATATCCTATAATAGAAATATTTCCTTCCTTTTTTGTCTTTCTCGATTCCAATATGTTTGCGCATCTGCAAACAAGAATAAACATCAATAGAATTAGGTTGGATGGACAAAAACTAAAGAAATAAAATTATAGAATAATTGCAATACAAAATTACAGAACAATGATTACATAAAAGGCACATGATAACGTATGTTAGCATGTGTAATTAGGAGTTACACATGCATTCGTCTAGTGTAACTTGGAATTACACATGTATCTATCTAGTGTAATTGACAGTTACACATGCATATGAGTTGGATACCTAGCATGTGTAATTTTTTGGTTATAAGATTTTTTCATTTTAGCATGTGTAACAAGGAGTTACACAAGCAGCTAACTTGTGTAACTAGAAGTTACACAAGCATCTGTCTAGTGTAAGGAAAAGTTACACATGCATATAGAATGTGTAACTAGGAGTTACACATACATATGACCTGTGTACTCAGCAATTACTATGTCTAATTGTGCATCTCTAACAAAAATTCCATCTGAGCATCAAACTAATATGGTTCAAAGACCTCAGTGTTTATAATTCAAAGTTTTTATGTTTGGATACAACTAAACTAATGTGCGGATGCATGCTTGTTTTTATAATTCAAATAAATATCTTAGACCTAACTATGCATATAGAACAATCATTGTGAAACTTATCAAACAAACACGATGATAAAGACAAATTGTAAGAGAGATCAATACCTGAAAGAGCTTACTTCACATCTGAATTTCCTCTATTCCATTACCACTGTCTTAACTGCAGCTGCAACAGTACCTATAATGTAAACTCCTAACATACATCTATCTGAGCATCATTAACTCAAACCCATCTGATTCTTCAACCAGTGCATACCTGAGCTATTCTCATTCATCCCATAGTTATATCACTGCAATAACAACACCAGTTCATTCCAAACAAACTCCAATCTGCATTTGTACCACTTGCACACTCCTACAACTCTCCGTGAACTTTCACACTCTGAAATCAACACCTCCATAACCTGTAATTAGCAACAACAGCCTGTTCATAACCATTCTCATGCTCAGTTCCATCCTTAAACCATCTTCAATTCACTTGTGAACTACATATTCACCAGCTAACCTTCAATGCCATCTACAGCAGAAAATACCCTCTCTCACGTACAATAAAATCAAGACATCAAACAAATTGCACAAAAATTAAGCATCACTGCATGTTCACTCTGCTTCACATACAAATAACAAGGTTTAAGACACCTAAATGGACCTCCTTGCGCATATCTACATCTTTAATAAGTCCTACACAAATGAAAACCAAACCATATGAATAAATGAGACAAAACAAAAAAACAACATATTACCAAAAGTGAATTTGTTTACAATCAAACCATTCTCAAGATGAGAGTGCTTCTTCAGTGAATGCATAAAAATAACATACCATCAACAAATAATGTCATAGTGCACTGTGTTAGACTAAGCTACTAAAAAGATCTAGTTTGTGTAGACAATAACAATGTGTAAAAGAACATTTTGAATACTAAGGCAATTAAAAGAAGTAAAACAACTAAAAAAACATGGAAAAAGTTCACACACAAGCAAAATCGACTACATGTAATCAGCAGTTACACACGATATATTATCATGTGTAAGTCGTAGTTACATATGCCATAGGCATGTGTAAGCATGATTACACATGCATATGGCATGTGTAAGCTGCAGTTACACATCAGTATTATTGCTTGTATATTGGCATGAACAAATATTCATCTCTCATTCAAACAAACTGAGGTCATAAACAATTCATTATGCAAGTCCAAATGTTACGCTCCAAGAAATGCTAAATATATTTTTCAAAACGACTTAAACAGAATAGATCTTTGTTAACATGACAACAAAAATACTCAAAGAAATGCTAAATATTTACTCATAAACGACTAAAACAGAATATATCTCTGTTAACATGACAACAAAAACAATTTTGTAGTTTCTACTGTTATAAGGGGAACACATGTGACTAATCGCTCAGTTAAACACAGATGGATTTCAAGACTTGTTAGATATTTGTCGAGGAATAAAAACACCTAAACAATGATTATCTACAGAAATCAAATGTTGGATAGTAACAAACAAATAAGATCTATTCGCCACAGTTAATAGGCGCATCTAAAACTTAACATAACCAAACCGATGATCGAAGTTAGTATACTACTAATCAAGTTACATATTCTACTACATCAATTACTGAAACACCAATCATTTGCATAATCACATTGCATTTCTACAAAAAAACTCAAATCAGGAAAACATAGAAATACTTCATCTTTAACCCTCCCTATCATCAAAACTAAGTCACTAAATAGCATTGGAAGCAAAAAACATACTGGAAAAAGAATAGAAACATCAAGTGGTAGCTTGAGAAACACTCTCTCTGTAATATCAATGTTGATTCCACAATAATAATGCTACTCAGCCAAATACATTAGGTAAACAGTTTACAATAGATAGAATTAAATTCCTGCTACAAAACTAATCTAGGAACGATCAAAACTAGCTTCTCAACCCCAAAATAAAAAAAACGAAATGGTAAAAACACCACAAAGAATATGGAAACCTCCAATATTAGCTTTATAAACAATCTCAGGTTCATGCCTAAACAAGATCAGTGAGCTACCAAATGCATCAAGTAAACTGTTACAACCCTTGATTTTAATCTAACAACTGAAATGATAACAAATTAAACCTAAAAAGAAAGAAAAAAATAACAAACTTTGGTTCCTTGAGTCTTAGAAACAAGAGTCTTTCCATCATTTCTCACAATGAACATAGATGAAGCCTTGATATCATACCAGTCCTTCTTGGAAAAAGGATTAACACTACATTCAGAAAACAACATCAATACAAAGTTAATAGCAAAAACTAAACACAAATTGCAAAGTTTATTAGGTTTTCTCATAATAAACTTACGTCTTCTTCTTTCCTCCTTTCTTCCCTTTGGATATTCTCTTGTTCTTACTGTTAAACACATAGACAAAGAAGAATCGATTAGTAGCAGTTAACAGAGAAACTTTGACGAAGAGATCTAACTGATTGAGGTAATATTAATTATAACAAATCTAACTCATTGCCTCCCATAGAAAATCCAATCACAAATTCAAAAGCAATTGATCATGAACATATATGAGTTCAAATCAGATCGAAAATCAAAAGTAAGTAAATACTTAAATCGATTCAGAGGGTAATAAGCAGTAAGATGTTCTAATCACGAATCCAATTGTCGATCACGATTACAAATTAAGAGACAAATCAATTTTAAGCAGTAAGCCCTAGAAAATTTGACGACAAATATTTTTCAAGTTTCTTAACTCAACATGAAGATTAGTATAAGATGATAACCGATCTATACTATGATCATGAATTAATCAAGAAATTTCAGTTGAAATCAAAGTTAATTAGATTTTCAAGAGACATAAGAATTAGTTTCTTCTGAGTTTTATTTCAGAATCACATGCAATTGATTTAAATATGATTAGAAGGGAGAAACTTATCTTTCTCAACTTTTGTTGTTGTTGAATCTTCATATCTACTTGTTGATGACAATTTTCATCTTCTCTACATCTCGATTGGACTTACTCAGAAACGAATGAAGATCCAGAAACATCATCAGTAGATACATAAGTAGAGATCATAGAATCTATTTCTTCCTCTTCGTAGTATAGAGAATCAATAAAAACCCTAGAAAATGAATCTAATGAGAGCGGCTCTGGTTTACGCTCTAGTTTTAGATGGAGAGAGAAAGTGAAAGTGAAAATGAATCTGGAAATGAAACCTATAGCCTATTTGATTAGGTATATATAGTAAAGCGTATTTTTGGTATTAAGAATTTCTCCCAAACCCTAAACTTTATTACCAAGCCCTGAAATCTAAATTTTTTGGCTTAGAAATATTAAAAAGTGAAACTATGGAGTTGATAGGGGAGGATCCATTTAGTGGGGCTTCTATATATTGAACCCATATAGTAGGGGGTTCTAGTATTTTTCACTATTAAATATATAATTTCCTATAGATATATTATTTAGAAAATAAATAAATTAATCTTCTCTTCTTCTTCTTCCCTTCTCCTTCATTTCATCGTGATTAAATCATGATAAAAATGATGATCATAATTTCATGATGAAATCGTGATCATTAAAAAACTTAAATCTTTTTCTTCCTTTTTTCTATTTTTTCTCCATCACATCGTGATTCTTCATTGCATCGTGATGAAAATGATGATCCTAAAATAAAATAAAAAAATATTATTTTTCTTTCTCTCTTCTTCTTTATCTTCTCCATTGCGTATAGAGATGATAGAAAAAAAAACAAAAACAAAAACTAAGAAAACCCACCATTTACTTTTACTTTTGATCGACTTAAAAATTCGATTCGATTAAGTTGAGAAAATAAAAAGTTTCTGGAACTGTATAACGGTTGGGAGTTCACCCTTTCCCAACCGTGAATCCTGTATTATGGTTAGGAAAATACATGTTTCCCAACCGTGAACCCTGAACCTACCTATACAGTTGGGAAAGTAAGAGCTCCCAATCGTAAAAGAGTGTCTGCGGTTAGATTTTCCTAGCCGTAAGCTATTCTGATAATCACATTAAAAAAAAAAAAAAAACATAGGTCTAATTTCGGTTAGGTTTTCCCGCCGAAAATGCTTACTTTCGGTTAGGTTTCCCAGCCGTAACTTGAAATTTCGGCTTGGAAAACCTAGCCGTAATTGTTTCTGATACTTACAAAAAATAGTAGGAAAAAAATCTTCAATTCCGAGTCGTAAATTACTAATTTCGTCCGGGTCGACAAATTTACCCAGCCGTAACATCAGAAAATTCTAGATTTTTTTTCTTCAGATTTTTGACGGATTTGAATTGATGAAATTGATGTTGGGAGTTGATTATAAGGTTATCTTGAATTTTGTTTCATGTTTCTTCAAAAACAATTCACCAAAATCATCATTTTTCCTTCTTCAAAACTCAAAAAAATCAAGTTTTGATTTGCAAAAGATTAATGTTTTGATTAGTCTAATCGATTCACTAAGACTGATTAGTTAGCTTAATCAAGTTAATTAGCACTAATCAAATTAAGGGTAGATTGGGCGTTACAAAAAATGATGGATAAGGGGTCCTATGGGGTATTATTTCATGACCCCATTTAGCCCCCAAAAACCCATCTGTATTCAGCCCAAAAATTAAGGGTGCACACGGTACGGTTCGACTCGGTTCTTGACGAGACCGAGTACCTGTACCTCCCTAGCCTCGGTTCCAAAATTTTGGTCCGGTACCTGTACCTGTACCTTGTACCTCGGTTTTGGTACCATTCGGTACACGGCCGGTACCAGGTATGGTTCCGGTACCAGTCGGTACTTTTCCAGACAGAAATATATGTATTTTTCTCTAACAATCTAAGTACCTGTTTTTTACCTGTTTTTAAATATATTAAGTAATACTAATATCTCAAATTCTCATTCAAAGCAACAACTAATAAGTAGCAATATTACTAGCAAACCAAACAAACAATGTCTTGAAAATCTGAAAAAAGAAGTAGCAGTAGGAAGTACTGTAGCACACAAACTGACAAACACACACACTAAAGTCTGGAAAATCTGAAAAAAGAACAAGTAGCAGTAGGCAGTAGCCACAGACACACACTAAGTCTTGAAAATGAGAAAATCTGGAAAAAAAAAAAGAACAACTAGCAGTGCAGCTAGTGCTGCAGTAGTCTTGAATCTTGATCTTCTAATCCATGTCAGCAGCACTTGTGGTGTCATCAGTGTTGATAGGACCAAATAACGCTGCAAAAACAAATAATATCAGTTAGTAACTATTACACTATATCTATTACTGCCTAACACAAGTAATAATGTAATATGTTACCTTTTTCAATTTCAACATCATCATCTGGTATGTAATCAGATAGAAGATCAAGTTGTATTGGCTTCCTTAGCCAACTTTGTGTGCAAAGCAATGCCTCAACTGTCCTTGTAGATAAAGAGCTTCTACAAGGACTTAAGACTCGCTTTCCTGTGCTAAAAGCAGACTCAAAGGCAACAGAAGACACATGAATGGCTAATATGTCCTTAGCCATATGTCCAAGTATCTTATATTTTGTATTGTTGAGTATTTTACTAAAAGTCTAAAACAGCTTTACATATCTAAGAAAAATCATTTTGATGAGCAATTTTATCAAACACTATTAGTGCATTCAAAAAATTACAGATGCTTAAACATTGCCAACCCTTAGAATATTTTGATTCTTAAACGTTGCAAACCCAAATGATAAAAGATTTTGATTGCATCCACACCACACCCCATCATTAAATCATTCTATTGAACCTAACAGAAACAATCAAGTTTCCCAAAATCAAATCTAAGCAATAAACAAAGAAGAACACATACCCCTCTACTGGATCAGTTCTTCAGGCTTCTCCTCTGAAACTCTACACCCATTATTCTGGAAAAAAAATTAAAAACAAAAAATTAAAAACAAAAATCCGTCAATCTCAATCACAGGCATACAAAAATTAAAAACAAATTGAACAAAAAAGATGAAACAAATCAGGTGATTAAGAAAGAAAGAAAGAAAGAAAGAAATAAGGAATTTTCAATAAAGATTACTTACCCCGTGATTAAGATTCTGAAATTGTTCTTCTTATTTTCTTCACACCGAAATTAGAAAACAGGCAAAAACTGTAGTACAAAGAGATACGAACTCAGTTTGATGAAGAAACGAAGATTTGAGGTTTTTTTTTTACTTAAATTTGGTAGAGATTGGGTTAACAGAGAAGAAGTTCTTCTCCTTCTCAGAGAGAGGAGACTAGAAAAAAAAAGAAAAAAAGGGAACTGAAACCCTAACCCTATTATGTTAGTTTATATACCCCCTTTAATCTAACGGCTAATACTGATCCCTTATCCCCTAAATCTAACTGTTTATATTATTCAGGACTTTCGGTCCGGTACGGCACGGTACTTGTCTTGGACCATGTACCTGTACCCCAGACCTCGGTTCCTATTTTTTGGACGGTACATGTACCTTGTACCTCAGTTCGGTCCAAAACCAGGTACGGTTCCACCGGTATTCCACTATTTTTCTAAGCGCATTTCTATACAAGCTCTGCGGAAATACAGTTTTGTGAATGATCATTTACATCGAATTTTTTCATGCGGTACCGGTGTTGTGCATCTAAGGACATAATCACTGAATGCTAGTGAAAAACTCAACAGACAACCACCAACAAACTCGAACAGTCGAACTCCATAGTATACTATACTCAGTCAATTTAAGGCAGATACGATAGAGCTACCAGAAGCTCAAATCCAATCGAAATAGCCATTCTTAATCAAGAAAAATGTTAATTATGTTAACGCGTGTGGTTGTTCAAGATATTTTTTTAATAAAATACTCGAGACCTAAGTGCTAATCGAAGTCTACTCATGTTTAATTAGATTGGTCGACACTAGGACAAAGAGATAGAGAACGCGGAAGAGACGCCAAAGAGGACGGGAACATACCAAACTCGTTTTTCATTATTTGTTTAAGATTCTTCTGCCCCTAGTACAGTTCTAGTCAACCATTTCACACTCTTCTTCAAAAATATCAATTCCAGTTTTACGGTAATTCGCAGTAATTAAGAATTACGGGTTGGTCTCTTGTGTTTTCGATTCCCATCCGAATTTATTATAGGGTACTGTAATTCTCACCTGTTCTTACACAACTATTTACTACTACCACGTGATTTACGACGGGAGCGTCTACAGCTGGCACACACAGGATGATCCAAATTTTGGACATGAGGTGGCATAATCTTAATGGTTGAGAGGGGAATGATTCTAGCAACCGGATTAGTAGTGGGTGAAGAGGGAAATGATTAAAGGTCCAGATTTATTGTCCCATATCTGGACAATAACAGTTGTCGCAAATGTAGAGTTTTCGATTTATGACCAATTATAGATAATCTACCCTACAAGTGCAGCCAGACCCTATCGACAAGAAATCGAGAGTTTTAGTTTTATATGCAGCAACTCCGTAGATGAAACTTGTACACATTTATCGCACAGGGCATGTCTACTTGACAAAGGTCTCCCGGTACATTTCACATACTGGGTGTTCCTTGGAAACTACACTATTTTTTTTTTTTTTTTGCTAAGAAACACATTATATATTAAGCAATAAGAGAATTACAAACTTTTACCGGAGGTTCCTACATAACTAGAGTGTCCAAAAAAGAAGGAAAAGGAACCTAGTAGTCTGTAGTACAATTCTTCCTAGCTCGACGTGCAAGTCGATCAGCTAGACGATTTTTAACACGCTTAATATACATAATTTTAAAAGTTTTACTATTAGAAAGTACAGATTGAAAATCTACCAGACTATCACTACTTCTCCATCCGATAATACTACTGTCCCCATTAACAAATTCCACAAGTTGGAGACAGTCACTAATGAAAATTACTTTAGATAGATTTTTCTCTTGCGCCCAAGAGAAAGCCCAAAAAAGCGCAGCTGCTTTAGCACCAACCACATCTTGAATCAGTCCAAAATCTGAACCATAACCTTTTATCCTTCCTGAAGTATCATACCAAATGAAACTCATACCCACATTTTTTTTGATCGATAAAGAAGAATAGATTGATCAAAAAGAGAGAGGGTACAAAGTGGCTTGTACCACCCTCAAGAGAGTACAAGAGAATGGGGAAAAAAGAAGAGAGCTCAGGAGATAACAGACTATCTCAACAAGCTAAAGGAAATCAAAATAGATTTTAGGCCAACTTGCCATTACATCATGAAAACTAGGAGATTCTAAATTCTTAAAAACTAAGCACCAAGTGAAAAGGGTGTACTTGATTTTATGTTGGACTGCAACTTCAGTACTCACTTTGTTCTGAAAATACCTTGCGTTTCTCTCGTTCCAGATGCACCAAAAGATGGCAATAGCAATCAAATACCAGATTTGAATATGTTGAGAGTTCTGCAAAGAAATCTCCCAATAGAAAAACAATGTAGAAAGATCATCAGGCATGACAAAATTCCAATTGAGCTTGTTTTTGAAGTGAGACCAAATCTTTCCTGCAAAGTCATAGTGCAAGAAAAGATGTTTTGCAGATTCATGATGACTACAGAACAAACAATTAGGAGAAACATCCATCCCTCTTCTTCTCAACATTTCCATGGTAGGAAACCTATTATGAGCAATAGTCCATAGAAAGAAACTAATTTTAGGAGGCAAATTATGTTCCCATATGTGTTTGAAGATCGGTTGAGGCTCTGAATCTGAGGATGAATAGCTAATTGCATCATAGGTGGATCTAAATGAGAAATGGCCCTTGCTTCCAATAGACCACAGAATTTCATCAGCACCAGAGGGATTCAAAACAACCAAATTGAGACATCTTTGAAGATCTGTAAATTCGGCTCTAACTGTAGCATTCATTATTCTGTGAGATAAAAGATTCCAATTATCTGTATCTGTATTGTAACATTCATCCACAGTAAAATATTTAGACCTGCAAAATCTTTAAAAGAACCATCAACAAAAATAAAATGATTCACATCTTCTTTGAATATCTTTAACTCTATCCTAACATTCTGATTAACCACACGAGAGAACATATACGTGTTTATCATTCTTCTTGATTTTTGTTAAAGGGAAATCAAAATGTGATCCGAGGAGTGCAAAAACCGTAGTAGACTCGCTAACTAGGATCAACTTGGTATAATTTTTTTAACTTAGACTAAGATACCCTTACTTGGGAAACATATTCCTTGCATACGTTCAAAAATTCCTATCATCTTCTTCGTTGGTTGAACAAAAACTTAAGAAATAAATTATGGAGAATGGTCTTTTAGATCTTTGCATTCAAATCTGTTGTTTTGGTGATCGACAATTGGGTCATAAATGTTGGTGTCCAGTGAATGCGTATGGTTTCAACTTTCAACTTGCGACTGCTAATCACCATTGAAACGTGTTTTACTAACTAAACAGGAAAAGAAAAAAGCAGTAAATAAAAATTGATATTCTAGTTCATGTTTGCTTTGTTATATTAGTTGTTAAGAAGATTTCGTGAGTGGGTGATAAGCATGTAAATGCTACATTTTATACCCATATTTATATTATCTAGGATACAATATTTTAGTTACTAATACTATTTTTAGGGCTGAACATGGTGTCGGTTAACCATTGGAAACCGACCCAACCAGACCAATAAGCAAGAAACCGAACCAAACCATTTATATTTGGATTGGTTTGGTAAAAAAATTTGAAAAACCGACACTATTGGTTTGGTTTTGGTTTCACCTGAAAACCGAACCAAGAACCATTGGTAAAACCGATAATAATTCTGTACTTAGTTTCAACCGTTGATCTTAGATATATTAGATCACTTAATTTCTGCCGTTGATTTTTGATATATTATATCACAGCCATTGGATTAGGGTATAAAAATCACCCAACCCTAATAATAATTCATCCTCCTTCTTTCTCTTTCTCCCTCTCTCTATCTCATTCTCATCGCCTCCATGGCTCCCTCCCCCTAACTGCTTCACCTTCTTCTTCCATCTCTCTATCGATTTTAGATCTATATTCATTCTTATTCTTCTCCTGAATCTAATCTCAAGAGAGAGACAATGGCGTCGACACTGTTGAAAACCTTCCTGGATCCAAAGAAGAACCGGTTAGCTGGTGTTCATAAGAAAGCCATCGCCAATCGTCTCACTCACTACGGTTAGTTTCTTTCTTATCTTAATTTGTTTTCATTTTTGATTGATTTATTTTAGGTTTTTTTTTTTTTTTGTTTATTAGGGTTTGTAATTTTTTTATTTAATCGATGGATTTTTTTGTACAGGTCTTTGATTTGACGATCTATATGATCCATTTCATGGATTTGGATATTAAAGAAGCTTTAAATCGTCTACCTGTTGAAGTCGTTGATGCAAGGAATCAACGTCTTAAACGTGCTATGGATCTGTCAATGAAACATGAGTACCTGTCTCCAGAATTGCAGATGAGTTAGAGAATTTTTGGATGAAAAGTTCTGGATATCAATTTTTCGTCTGTCGATTTATTAGAACATTATAAGTTAATTCATGTTTTGATTTTGGATCTGTGATTTATTGATGTGATGATGTATTAGAACATGATGGAGAAGATGATAAGCTCTTAGACATCATGATTCATTTTCAATCTGATTCATTTATTGATATGATTTATTCAATCTGATTCATTTTCTTTTATGTGTATTTTTTTTATTTTCTTTGAACGGTCAGTCCCCTAAAACTGACAGATTAGTTGGTTAACCGGAACCAAGTGGTTAAAACCGAAACCGGCTGGAACCATTGGAACCAAAAACCAATGGTTAATGGATTGGTTTGGTTTCAATTATTAGAAACCGAGAGTATTGGTTTCGGTTTTGGTTTTGCTTGAAACCGAACCAAACCGGACCATGTACACCCCTAACTATTTTAGTGCTTTTGTAGAAAGTACAAGTGCATTTGATCATCCAACGAATAAACAAAATGTGAGACTTATTGGTATTTGCGACGAAAATGATGAAATGAGGTTGGCTGGTATCTCCATGTATCAGCAACCAATGATCAAATATGTTGGCCTGGTATTTCTATATATCAGCAGCACTTATTATGTTGGCCTGGTATTTCTATATATCAGCAGCACTTATTAAGATGGCCTGATATCTCCATATATCAGCAGCAATGAAATGGGCTGGCCTAGTATTTCTATATATCAGCAGCCGGGTTGGCCTGGTATCTCCATGTATCAGCAACCAAAATAATAAAATGAGGTTGGCCTGATATCTCCATGTATCAGCAACCAAAATGGTTGGCCTGGTATTTCCATGTATCAGCAACCAGTCTAGTTACCATGGCAACAGAAGGAGACGGGTACTCTAACTATTCATTTGCAATACCACCAAAGGATGTCACTCCAGCAGATCATATGGTTTAGAGATTGTCTTTGCCCAGCCCACTAGTGGGTAACCAAGAAGATAGTCCAACTTCCAAGTGGTGCTGTAAATTCTGTTCACGTACTAAAATGATAATTATTAATGGGCAATGAAGCTGATCTCGTGGTCAGTTGGAAGGAGCTGGGTTTACTGCCGTGGTGGAGGTGATGATCTTACGGCAACAATGGCAGTAGAATTGGAGTTCGTCTGTGTCTGAATCGAGTATGTGAATGGAGATGGCAGTGACGGACGAATAACAGAAAATCTAGGTGAAGATGGGTATGTACTGCCATAGATTCATGGATATTGTTGTGCAGTCTAGAAACTATCTCAATAATCAGGCAGTGGTGTTTCTTCTCGGTATTGGTGATGGGACTGCGTTGATTATATGGAAGAATGGGAAGAGCTAGTTGTAGCCGAGTGTAGCCTGAAGATGATGGGAGTTGGGGTCTTTTGGTGGCTTTGCTAACGGTGAAGGAAGGCAGTGACGTTCGCTGCTACTTTGTACGGGAGTTGTTGGCTGAGATGGTTGGGGATTAGTCGTGAATAGTGGTAGCTCGATGAGCTTTGGGTAGGCTAAACTTGGCCGAGTATTGTAGCTGGTGATTTGAAGCTTAAACAGAAGAACTCCAAATGAATCTGTTATGGGAGAATTTGGTCGAGCTGGTTCAGACGAAGGTGCGAGATGGTGATTTCGTGAATAAAAGGGGTTGAAGGTGTTGCTAAGAGAGGGCCTTCATACGTCAAGCTATTGCAGTCAGTGGAAGTGTTGGCTTGTCGATAAATTGTCTTAATAACCAAGCAGTGAAGAAGAGATGCATGGCGTCAAAGTTATGCCGGAAGCTCAACAACAATGAAGTGAAATTGGGTTTAATGGGAACTGTGAGGGAAGAAAGTCTTGATTCACGAGTTTACTGCTTGGGTTCGTGTTGGAGTTGTGCTATAAAACTTTTGCTACCTCAAATGAGAACAAATGGGTACATGGTTGAACTGAAGTACAAGGAGCATTAAGTGATTGTAATGGATGAAGATGAGCAGTGCAGTAGCCAATATGGGGTTCTAAGTCGAAGAAGAGATGGTGATGTTGGTCATGTGATCGAACACAACGGAGTTAGGAAGAGATATTTTGGCTGGTTTCGTATGGACTGCTGCCGTCGATGCAGTGGAGGAAGGTGCTTACAGGTTACTTTGAATTGGCAGTGAACAAGGTCCGAGAGTTGGATGAGTTTGTATGAGCCATTGCATGGCTGTGTACTCAAATCGAGATGGAGTGAATCAGTCTCTGTTACAGGAAGTAGTGGTGATTGTTTTTGAGTCCCCTGCATCGACAGAATCGAAGGTGCTTTGGCTGGAACTGATTGAGGCCAGTAGTGATCGTATTCGGCATTGAGGAAAGAACTAGTGTTGTTGCTGTTGATATTTGGGGTGATTGAACTGTTAAGAAGTGGTTGTGAGGGTGCAGGTGAGCTCGGGTGATAATTTGTATGCTCTGTTGACACAAGAGGATGATACACAGTGAGAAGATGGAAAGAGATAAGTTGTATACGCTGGCTGGTGGATTGAATAGCTGGTGGTTCACGAGTTTTGGAATCTTGAGGCAGCTGAGGTAGGTTGAGCTAGTGCGATCTGTGGACGATGAGGGCTGAATGTAAATGCACAACAGCGAAGAAGAAATATGTCTATGGAATGGTTTTATTTGTTCGGTCCAGATAGTTCTTTGGTTGAAGTGTTGCTGCCTGTTCAGGAAGGACAGAAATTGAAGTTAGTGTTTGTAACCGGATTTGGCCAGTGGCCTGATTTTGGAGTTGGGTTCTATTGGACTGGGCCTTGGCATATTCGCTAGGTTTTGGTTTTAGACTCTCGCAGCTATAAGAAAGGGGCAGGAAAAAGAAAAAAAAAGGGGGAGGCAGGCGCGGTCGCAGAGCCGTCTGCAGAGAAGAGAACAAGGGTTTGGTGTTTTGATTTTCTTTTTCCATGATTTGCTAATTGTTTGTTAGGGTTTAGGTAGAAACCAATTTGATTGTGTAAACCCTACATTTATATGCTTAATAATGATTTGAATGATTAGTAATTATCTTCATAAAACCTTGGTATGTAATTGTTTATGTGATTTTCTTGATTATTTATGCTTTTGAATTGATATTTTGTGCTTCGGTTAAATCCCTAGACGTGGTATGCAAGGATAGATAGGTAATGCTTTAGGATCACTACATAATAAGCGAAGGAAATTACAGCGGATAAACAATATTTAAAAATACATGAAATATATTTTTAAAGATTAGTAGAGTTTGCATAATTAATTGATGGAAACTGAAAACCTAATAACCCCATTCTTGTTTGTTTATCATTAGAATTATTATTATTTCATTTTGTTCCAAATTTCTAAATTTTTTTGCTAAAACACCATCTTGTCGATTGGTTACTTTTGATATTAGTTAGTAGTAGTATTTCACACTCCTCGTGGGAACGACCTGTACTTGCCATCGTTCTACTAGTTAGACATTGTGCACTTGCAGTATTTATTGTGGGTTTTCCAAACCTATCAGTGCACACTAGGCAATGGTAAAGTGACCTTGCTTCCGGCATCAAAGCGATAATCACTTGTTAAGCAGAGAATCATCAAATTTAGATTGTTTTATTTTTTAAGTTCTAGTTTGATTTCAATAATTGAACCCAAAGATTGATGAATTGTACAACTATTATCTCTTAAAATAACATTGTGAAATTGATTTTTCTAGGCTTCTTATGTTTTGTTCAACCAAAGAGGTGGATGATATGAATATTTGAACATATGCAAGGAATACGTTTGGTAAGTAAGGGCATTCTTAGTCTAAGTAAAAAAAATTATACCGGTTTGGTCCTAGTCAGTGAGTTGACTACGATTTTTGCACTCCTCGAATCACATTTTGCTCTCCCTTTAACAAAAATATTCTTCTTATACTCAAAA
This sequence comes from Papaver bracteatum, assembly GCA_023529315.1. Taxonomy (NCBI): domain Eukaryota; kingdom Viridiplantae; phylum Streptophyta; class Magnoliopsida; order Ranunculales; family Papaveraceae; genus Papaver; species Papaver bracteatum. The sequence continues at coordinate 870,577 of JAJJWX010002346.1, read as the reverse complement.
TAGTTTTAACCATATCAATATTAACATTTTTAAAAACAACATCACATCTCAGTTTCCAAATGCACCACATTACTATATCACTAATACTAGGCCAATTCACAGCAAAAGGAGATACTTCCAAACCTTTATCAGACCAATATAAAAATACATCATCTTCTGAACAATTAGCATCAACAGAAACTAAATGTTGTAGAGATAATCCGAACCAGATATGTAAGGCAATATGACATTTAAAGAACAAATGCATAACTAATTCATCATCATGCTTACACAACGAACAAATTTCATCTACATAAGTATTATAGCACTTCAGCAAGACCTTTACTGGCAACATTTGAGCAAAAAATTTCCACATAAAGAACTTAATCTTCGGTAGACAATCTAATTTCCACACTTTTTTCCAAAAACCAGCTTCATCCATAGAAACTCTTTCATTTGTAAACACTTTATAAGAAGATTTTATTGTGTAATTACCATCCCTAGTATGAGCCCACATTATTCTATCATTTTCCCTGAAGTTAACCTAATATTACAAATTTTCTTGACTTGGACCTGAGAGAATGAGTCATTCAACGAACCCAAATTCCATCAGCTATTACGTACGAACATCAATAAGATCACTAACTAAAATAAAATCCTTATGACAAGGATTAACATACACATGAGGAGAAGCTTCAAAAGGAATCCAGTTCGAGAGCCATATATTAGTAGACAAGTCATTATTGATTTTTATAACTATATTGGATTTAATGAAATCTAAACTACTTATTATACCTTTCCAAATCCACGAAGAGGAGTCAGAAGCCTTATCAATTTCTAGTAAATTCTGATTCGGATAATATTTATTCTTCAAAAAAACAAGTTAAAAAAATATCTGGATTCTGCAGTAACCTCCAACCCAATTTAATAATGAAAACTCTATTTGTGGCATAAGATTTTCTAATACCCAACCCAACACATAGTTTAGATTTACCAATATCTCCCCAAGATCTAAAATAAGCAGCATGTTGACGTAGCGGAAGCGTATGTTTTGGATCAAAGATCCGATAAAAGATAAAAACTAGTGTGAGATTAATAGATTCACAAAAGTGATGAGAAAATAAAGATAATAAAAATAAAAGATAAATTTGATATTAATCAAATAATAATAATGGTTGTAGAATTGTGTCTCTCTACTATGTCTAGGCCTTCTTATATAGGCTTCAAGGATTCTAAATATAACTAGGACTTGAAAAGGAAATTAAACTAAACAAAGAAACAAACTAGAATTAGGAAAGAAATCCTAAATTAAGAAATAGTCTATTATTAGGAAATAGGTCTCATGAGTAGGATGTCCTACATCAGGCCCCCCTTCTTGAAAAGAACTCGACCACGAGTTCAATAGAGAAAGACAAACGCTCTTGCCAGGGTCGTAAAGTCGGAAACGTTGTCGGAGACGATCATCAATCAAATTCATCAGGTTCAGTAAGAAATGGAAAACACCGTCGATGCCGGGATCATAAGGTCGAAATCGTCGACTAAGATCATTAGCTATCTCAACAATCATTGGCACAAACGGAAAACTGTTAGCGGGTGATCCTGCATCATTTCCAATTTTATTACATTTCATGAACCAATCATAGGCCTCTAATAATCCATGGAAACATGCCTAGATAAAGTACTGTTCCTTAATAGTGTTAGCCCCTTCCTTTAGCCTTTCGGGTAACCGATCCGTCGTGTTGAACATTTCTTCAATATTATGTTTACCAAAATAAATCTTATTAGATTCTTCAGGCACTTTGTGCCACATTTCATGCCAAAGTATTTCAATTCGAATCAGTGCCTTAAACACTAGTTGTGCTTGAGCCACAAGTACATAGCTATGTTGGTTAACTCTATCAACCACTTCTTGTACTGTAGATCTTTGCATATTGCTCACCGATTTACACGCCACAACAAGTGGGTACTGAAAATACCGTTGATGTCTTCGCCATATCATTACTGGATGCGACTGTATGATCTTTCTCATAGTATGGCTGTTTGAATGTACTCTAGTAATTATTAGTGACAACACTGCCAGTCGTGTGTCAGTTTTAATATGCGCAAATTCTTTCAGCAGTACAAATTGAACCTCTGCAATGTGTCCTTGTTTAAACCACAACCTGAGAGCATGAAGGGTATCTTGTAAATTGTTGTCCACTCTTTTTGCAGTATCTGCACATGCAACATACTGTATAATCTCAACATCTCGCGTCTGACTGTAATCGGTCGCCTTTTGCACACACAGAAAAGTAATGTCTTTAAACTTAGCCCTCAATTCATGTATGTTACGATCAGATTCTGACTCATGCTTTGCTAGATATGGAAGAGAATAATATCTAAGTAAGCTTAATTTCGACAGTAAACCCACAATCATATCAACAATAACTCTAACTTCAGGTGCATCTTGAGTCTGTACAATTTTAGACTGCAGAAGAAAAACGAGTATGAGATATATAATCAAGGAATGCTTTGAGTACGGTAGCATCCAAAACTGCTGAACTATTTCCTCTGTCAGATGGCCCCTAAGAGCAGCTTCCTTGATTGACTGACAGACAATCCTTGTGTCGGTAGGGACGAGTGAACACGGCTCTATGAAGAATTTCAGCATCTAATTAGTAAATGTATCCTGGGTATGTCTTCCCGCTAATTATTGAGCACCACTGTAATGAGAAAATCTCAAAACATCCCTCTGCTCATATGGTCTGCTAGTTGTCTGAACAATAACGTCTTGTGCGTTATCCATAGATGCGATTACTGTAGCTGCCATCATCAGCTTCTCCAATGTTTTTCTAAGGTTTAAAATGTAAACACCTTCATATCTTCTCTTGAAAACACATCTTTCCAACTGGAAACTAACATTTTTGGTTCCGAGACTAGCATATGTTGTTAAGAGTATGTGCATATCTACTTCCCTTTGAGATAAGCCTTCTGCCGATATTGTTACTGCCTGGGATGGAGTGGAATGAGTATAATCTGTTTTTCGTTTTCTTCTCCGTAGGGATCCAAACAGCAAAAACACAAACCAAGGGGGTTTTCGTGGAATTTCAACACATTGAATGGGAATAACATGAGAATTTCTGATAGATTTTTCATATATGTTGTAAATTTCACACACCTTGGATGAAGCTTCATAATTATCAATCCAGTTTGCAGAGTTCAAACGCGATCCTGAATTTGAATCCATAAACAATTGAAAGTGCCCAGCTGTGGGTTTTACTTGAATAATATTGTTAATGGAACCGGAAAATATTGAATCCTTACTCAGGCAGGTAGTTAAAGTACCCAAAAAGCATGAAGAAGAAGGAACATGCTTCTTCAGAACACTGAAATCCCTTTTCGAAGGAGCACGACCAGTGAAGTTGTTATCTTCAGCTATTTGAAACCCTTTCTTAGCTTTCTTCCTCCTGATCAAGTTGTTATCCTCTGCCTATTTCCTTCCAATTAATTTTCTTCTCGTATTGTCGATGCCTAGACATTCACCAACGTCACCTGAAGTTTTTGGAAGTGAAATGTAAATCCTTGGCGCAGCATCATGGATGACCCATGGAGAAACATGATAAGTAAATTGCTTAACGGAAGACTCTAGCACCCCTACTGTTACAGTAGAATTCCATTGCATCAGATCATTAAGGTTTACTTCTGAATTATCAGTAAGCATCATATCTCTGCCAATCCAACTTAACTCATAACTGATTATGTGTTCAAGAATCTTAAATATTTTGTAAGAAAACACAAAATTCTATTTGCGCCTGAATTTGTAGAGAAACCGTTTTATATCGAATAACTCCAAGTCCTCAATCTGTAGGAATTCCTGTTTTCTATTTCTAGGGACCAGATCTCTTAATAAAAGAGTGTCTGACACTTGAGAATCAGTTGTGGTATCCGGCGAAGAGATATTGGTGATAACCTTTCGCTTTCCAACCTTCTTAAGTGTTTCGTATGAAGTCATATGCTCCCCACCTTTGGAAGATCTCTCCTTTGAGTCTAGTAAGTATTGAGATCATCCGTTCCAACAAATAATGTACTTTGACTCCTTCTGTAACTTCAATTGTTTTTGCCATGAAATAGGAAAATCTAAAAACTTAACATAACAAGTGATGTTATGAGAGTTTAACTTTGGCATAACAAAATCGATGAGAGTACGAGAAACATCAACAAGCTGAAAACACTGAGGTGAATTCTCCACGTCACCCTTAGGAACAGAAGTAGCTATGTCGGAAACAGGTAAAAAAGTGGATTGTGGATGATTAATCTCGGCAACATTAGAACTCTCTTTGCCACCCTTATTTTCTTCTTCTTCTTCTTCTAAGGCAGGCGCTTGTGAAGTTGACGATGCTATAATGCCTTTCCATAAATCTGACCTTTCTTTTTCAATCCTACGTTGTAATGGTGTTGGTTCATGTAATCCCATTAAACGATGCAAATTGTTGCCTTGACGAAACTCAAAACTATGCATACTTTCATTATAAACAGCACCTAAACTCGAAAGCCAGGGTTTTCCCAATAACACATGAAAATTTTGTCTACAAGTTAGTTCACAATAAGCAAAGCTGCAATACTTACCTTTGTTGAAGCTAAATTCAATAAGACCACCAAATAAATCCCATTCACCACAATTGGTTTGCTTGAGGTAATTTGATGTTCCAAAGGACACATAGTTTTTCGGGGAAGATGGATCAAGAATAAAATCATGTATCTTTCCACCTACTCTGAAAGTAATACGAAATTACTTTTCCATAAGGAAGAATTTGAAAATTAAGGCACTCAATGGAGGCTCTTAACCGTGGATAGAACACAAAGTAAAGATACTCAAAAGAGAATCTCAACCGTGGCTCTGATGCCACTTGACGTAGCGGAAGCGTATGTTTTGGATCAAAGATCCGATAAAAGATAAAAACTAGTGTGAGATCAATAGATTCACAAAAGTGATGAGAAAATAAAGATAATAAAAATAAAAGATAAATTTGATATTAATCAAATAATAATAATAGTTGTAGAATTGTGTCTCTCTACTATGTCTAGGCCTTCTTATATAGGCTTCAAGGATTCTAAATATAACTAGGACTTGAAAAGGAAATTAAACTAAACAAAAAAACAAACTAGAATTAGGAAAGAAATCCTAAATTAAGAAATAATTTATTATTAGGAAATAGGTCTCATGAGTAGGATGTCCTACATCACATGTCTAGGATCTTTTTTAAACCACCAATAGGTCCTATGAATAGAATCAATTTTAGAGGTTACCTTCTTAGGAAGCGGAAAACACTCCATATGATACACATCAAGGCTGGATAACACATGTTTAGTCACAACTGTTCTTCCATCAACATTTAAATTTGTTTTTTACAAGAGTTTAATTTAAAATAAAACTTTTCAATTAAAAATTGAAAACTTTTAGTTTTATCCCTATTGATGAGAAGAGGCGTACCAAGATATTTTTCAGAGTTACACAAAAATTTCATTTTAAGAGATTTCGAAAGTAATTTTATGTGTTTATGATGCATTTTAGAGATAGTAATAAACCCAGACTTGTCAAAGTTTATAGCTTCATTTTAAGAGATTTCAAAAGTAATTTTATGTGTTTAAGGCGAAAGACAATCACCCTGTCTGATACCTCTTGAAGGGTAAAATACTTCACCTGGCGAGCCATTTACCAAAACTGAATAAGAAACTATACTAATACACTGATAGATTAATAGACACCAATCATCGGAAAAACTAAGTTTTTTAAAAACAGCAATTATGAAAGACAATTCTAACCTATCAAAAGCTTTCGAAAGATCCAACTTGATTACCATAAAACCATTTTTAGATTTTTTTTCTTTTTCTTTTTGAAAGAATAAAGAATCTCATGACTGATAATAATATTATCGTGAATTTGCCTATTTGCTATAAAAGCAGACTGATAGGGAGAGACTACAGCATCCATCAAAGGTTTGAAACGATTAGTTAATATCTTTGAAATGATTTTATACACAGTATTAGAGAGACTAATAGGTCGAAAATCATTCCGAGAAGAAAGATTATTTACCTTAGGAATCAAAAAAATGAAGGAATGATTCATCTGTTTTAGCAAGAATTTTGATCGGATTTTTTTTGAACATGTGAAATAACTTCAGGAGAAGTTTCATCCCAATTATCTCCAAAGAAACCAGCAGGATAGCCATCCGGTCCTGGAGATTTCAAAGGGGGCATGTTCTTCACAGTATCAAAAATTTCTTCAACAAAAGGAATAACAATCAAAGAATCATTCAATTCATCAGAAATAATCCGTTTAATATCTCTAACAGCTTCACCAATATCAATACTAGTTGGATTAGAATTAGTGTATATATTCTTGAAATGTTTAGATAATATAGAAATGACTTGTTCTCTATTATCTAACCAATTTCCTTGATCATCTTTTAAAGTACGAATAGTATTATACATATTTCTGAGTTTCACCTTATTATGGATTTTTTTTGTATTTTTATCATACTGTGTAAAGTTACCAATCATAAATTTTTGTTTATAAAAACTATCCTCAATTTCATACCAATAATCCAATTGCTTTGAATATTTCAGAATATAACCACCAATTTCAAGAGTATAAGGCTTAGATTGTAAATTCTCTATTTCAAAGTTCAACCAACTGATTGTAGTTTTAATGTGACCAAAAGAATTAATATTCCACTGTCTCAGATCCTGCTTTAAATTTTTAAGCTTACCTACTACCACAAAACTTAGAGAACCATTCACTTAATTTCTAACCTAATAATTATGAAGAACATTTTTAAAATATGGATTCAACTGCCAACACTTAAAAAACTTATACGGAATATTTATAAACTGCTCTTGATTAAAACACTTAAGAATAATTAGACAATGATCAGAATAGATTCTTGCTAGATTAGTAACATGAGTATTAGGTAAAACAGAGAACCAAGCATCATTCACAAAACCCCTATCTAACTTCTCAAAAATCAACTCTGACGGGTACTAGAATCTCCTATTACACCATGTAAAAGGATTTCCGTAGGAAAAGACTTCATTCATTTTCATATTTACCAAATTATACTTAATAAAATTAGGTGTAAAGGAGTTAGAAGGATTACCACCTTGTTTCTCAGACTCATGCATGATAAAATTAAAGTCACCAAGCAATAACCATGGTTTATTATTAGACTCATTCATGTTACTAAGTATTTTCCATTGTTCTTTCATACCATTTATGTTCAGCGCCCCGGATCTCCTATTACACCATGTAAAAGGATTTCCGTAGGCAAAGACTTCATTCATTTTCATATCTACCAAATTATACTTAATAAAATTAGGTGGAAAGGAGTTAGCAGGATTACCATCTTGTTTCTCAGACTCATGCATGATAAAATTAAAGTCACCAAGTAATAACCACGTTTTATTGTTAGACTCATTCATGTTACTAAGTAGTTTCCATTGTTCTTTCATACCATTTATGTTCAGCGCCCTGTATATAAGGGATACTAGACAGTTCTTAATAGAAGGAGTAATATCACAAATAACATGGATCATATTATGTGAACTATTTAAAACTTCAATATTAGATTTAGCGAAAAAACCTAAAGCCATACCTCCTGATTTTCCAACAGCATGTACAATACACCATGAATCAAAAAGCATATGATGAGTATATTTGTTAACAATTTCTATATCAACCATTGTTTCACTAAGGCAAATAGCATCGAGTTTGAATTTTCTAAAAATATTCATAAGATGCAACCATTTCTTATCAGAGCAGCAACCATTCACATTCCAACAAAGAAACTTCATGATTACTAGAATAAACAAAAACTATAAAAACAGAAAGAACTGAGAAAAGTAAGAAGATAAAGATAAAAGGATAAAATAAATTCAAGAGACTTACATGGTCATAGGCTGGAGAAGGTTCAACATCCATAGAGTCCACAGAATCAACCATCATGAGATTTATTTCTTTCTCAAATTCTTCAACAGTAACCACTGGTTCAGAAGGGGGTAAAACTAACGGATTAGGTTCTAGATCAAATTCAATACCAATACAATCTCCAACAACTGGATTGATCAAAGCATCAAAGTCAGAACCACAATTTGCAAACAAGTCTGAAGAATAGCTCATCTCAGAATAAGAATTAAAAATCACTCAGAAGAAGAGAACACAATTGAGAGAAAATAGTACAAGATGTTGACCAGAACAAAATTGAATCATCAATTCCAGAAAACTCAGAGCCCATTCTTCCCAATGGAAGAATAAAATAAAATAAAGGCAATTTTTAATGAAAAAATCAAAGCTACTCCTCCTTATAATTAACCTCCATGAAAGAGCACGGAAATAGACATCTACAAACTCAATAATAAGTACTCATAATTCATCAACATATATAATAATCCAGATCTTCACAGTTATCAATAATCAATAATATAACTACAAATTATAATCCACTGAATCGAACAAATTCAATAACATCCCTATATCCATAAGATCTCCTTATGCCCAAAAGCATATCAAATCTGTTAATCTTCTCAATAGTATCTGACCCCAATCCAGTAATTGTTTTTTTAATATAAAATTCAGAAACCATACCCGATTAAAAAATTCGACCTTCTCCCACACTCAAAGCCTTGAACCAAAATCTCATGATGAAATCTATGGAACTCTATGTTTGCAACCCACCTCAACCCATGACCAAACCTGAAAACATAGAGAAGAAAACTAAAAACTTAGGTAAACTACAAAATCAGAAAAACCAAAGATTAACAGATCAAATCAGAGGAATTGAGAAACTCATAACAATTATAAAACAAGTATTCAAGAAATCAATCAACTAATTGTAAAGAGAAGAGAACATAGAGAAATTATAAAAAAAATAGGTCATATCAATCAAAATAAAAGGCTAAGAAAAGAGAAAAGAATAATCAAAATAATAGTTCAAGAACTAGAGATATTCAATAGATTAATCAGACACCCATGAGTATTGAAACACTAGAAAAAACTGCTCAAAAGGATGAAGAAATTGTAAAGGTTGATTAAGTCAATGTCGCCAGACCAATCGCCTCAAAATCGCCAGAGCATTAACCCACTCGAAACATCTTGCAGTCAAAAAATACAATGTAGTGTCTTAATTCTATCTGAAAACCCAAAACTATATATCTTTGCTTTGCCATGAGAAAATATGAACAATCTCTCAAAGAGATTACTACGTCATCGACACAAGATTTTTTCTATTTTTAATAAATAAACCCTAAAAATTAGCCATGGAAAAATAAAAATAAATTGCAAAACCTAATAGAAAGTGATTTTCATACATAATCAGAATGATACATGATTAATATCTCGTAACCAAAATCCCGTAATCAGAATTCAATAATAGTATTCGGGCAATCAAATAATAATAGTAATATCATGTATACATACAGATGAGTATGGATTGATAAAACGTGATCCACAACTTGCAAAGATTCAATTGTTCTTTTTTAAGGATTTTCACAGGTATGGGTGTATAGATTGGAGATTCAATTGTTCTTTTTTAACTCTTTTTCATAAAAAGGAGGACTCTTGTACACCTAAAGGCTTTAGACCTCTAAGTTTCATTGGTAGTATGTATAAGATCCTTTTTAATCTGCTTGCTGAGAGGATGAAGAAAGTTATGCCAGAGTTTATCTCTGATTTCCAAGGAGATTTTATTTATGAGAAGTAAATTCTTGATGGTGTGCTCATTTCTAATGCGTGTGTTGACAGCAGATTAAAGTCAAAAAAGCCTGGAATTCTTTGTAAGATTGATATGGAGAAAGCCTTTGACAATGTCAATTGGCAGTTTCTTTTCACTATTTTGCTAAAGCATGATTTTGGTGCTAAATGGATTGCTTGGATAAAATAGTGTGTTACTTCCTCACATCTTTCTATTTTGGTGAATGGTAGCTCTTCTGAGAATTTCAAACCAAGCAAGGGGTTGAGACAAGTTGATTCATTGTCGCCTTATTTGTTTCTACTGGTAGTGGGAATTCTCTCTAAACTTGTTAATGATGCAGTGGTTAGAGGTCAACCTACTTGTTTTCAAGTAGTGAAAAGTGGTACTATGATTTCTCATTTACAATTTATGGACGATACCCTTATTTTCATTGATGCAAGTGTTGAAGAAGTTAGAAGACTATACATCATTTTAGTAGTTTTTGAAACTCTTACAGGTTTGAAACTGAATATGGAGAAAAGTACAATAATCAGCGTAGGTGATGAGGGAGTTATCGACACTCTGGATAAGGAACTTGGATGCAAATCTGAGAAGTTGCCTTTCACTTACCTTGGTATTCCTATTGGAGCTTATTTGAGAAATACTACAGTATGGAAGCATGTTCTAAGAAGATTGGAGAAAAAGATGTCTACTTGGAAAAAAAAGGAAGTTGAATAAAGAAGGGAAATTGGTTCTTATCAAGAGTTGTCTTGCAAGTATTCCTATTTATTACTTATCTTTGTTTTATTTACCTGTGAGCATTGAGAAAAAAATGATTAGAATCATGAGAAACTTTTTGTGGGGCACTGTAGAAGGAAGAAAGAAGCTTGTTTGGGTTGGTTGGTCAAAGCTTTGTGTACCTAAGAAGAATGGAGGATTAAGAGTCAGAAGTATTAGGAAAACTAACCAAGCTCTCTTGGTTAAATGGATCTGGAGATATTCTAAGGATAAGAAAAGCCTATGGAGGAAAATTGTTCATCAGAAGTTTAAGAAGAATAGCGAAGTGCTTATGCCTGAAGTTGACAATCAACCACAATGTAGGAGTCTTTGGAAAAACGTGGTTAACATGGTTCCAACAGTTCAAAACTCTTCTCAATTCATAGTTAGGAATGGTAAAGGAATTCGGTTCTGGATAGATAGATGGCTGGACAGAGGCTGCTTAAAAGATCTTTTTCCGGTGGTGTTCAAAGCAGTGGAAGAGAAGGAATCGACCATAGCTGACATGTTGGGTTCTAATAGTTGGAGATGTATGTTCAAGAAGCAGTTAAATGCTAATAAACATATGGACTGGGACTTATTAAGAAGAGACCTTGCAAATATACCTGTGTTAGTGGCAGAAGATGACGAAGTCTACATATTTGACTTCAACTCTCAAAGATGTTACGAAGTTCTGGCAGGATATTTTGAACCTTGTAGCTTTCAGAATCATCTTTGGAAGAACTATATTCCTCATAAGGTGAGTTTTATTCTTTTGGATACCTTCCATAATTCTCTTCATACTCGTGATATGTTGATCTATAAAGGGATGGATATAGAGGGTGATCTTTGTGTTTTCTGTAATTCTGTAAGAGAATCTGCTGACCATATGTTCATGCACTGCATATTCTCTTTTGAGATATGAGACTACTTTATCAAAGCTTTCAAGATCTCATGGCCATAGCCAAGCTCTTTGATTCATCTTTTTGATGCTTGGCAAACCAATGTGTTGACTAGAAAAGGGAAGGAGGTTTGGAAGATCATTCATTATGCTATAAGTTGGTCTTTGTGGAATGAGAGAAATGGACGAGTTTTCAGTGCTAGAAGGAAGTGTACAACAGAGATTATTGATCATGTGAAGTATCTAGTTTTTTTTTTGGTCTAGAGAATTAGAAAATTTTAAGTTTATTATTCTCATCCTCATCTGGAGCAGCTGGGAGACTATAATTTATCTGTAATTGTTTTTCTTTTTTGCTCTATTTTGGAGCTTTTTAATACAACCTTTCTTCTGGAAAAAAACTCGAAACGAATTTTTTTTTAAAGATCTAGTAAAACTCTTCTCTAAAAGGATAAATGTCACAACTTCCAAAACTGGTATACAAGGAACAAAACGGAAAACTCGATGGGAATTAGTAACTGGCCAGATTTTTTTTATCACAGATAGGTAATACATCTGTCGGAAAAGATCATCATCATACTTAAGGTATACATCAAACAGATTACAAGAAACAACCCATACAATTGAAGTTAAAAGAAAGACCACATGATTCATTGGATCATTAACCCTAGTTGGTAGACTAAGATCTCTTTTTGCAAAAAGATCAAGTATCCGCCAGAGACAATAATCACCGATCACCAGACGATCAATCTCCCTAGTTAACACCACAAGTTTCTGAATCTCTTCAAAGACTTGTACCCACCAGAGAAAGAAACCTAGGAGAAATTAACTTCTGGAAATCATCATTGTTACATCACAACTTACATTACAGAAAAACCCTAAAAGACTATAGAATCCCTTCACAAAATAGCTGGACAAGCTATATCGCAGCAAAGAATCATGATCTAAATTAAAGGAAACATAACAAATACTGAAGCTAAAGAAAAACAACGAAACTACATTAAGGAACTAACTACAAGCATAAGAAACTAAAAAGGGAAAAGGTCTGCTCCATAACTAGTCGATCTGAGCAGAAGAGAACTGGCCGGAATCGAAGGTTTCTCAGATACACTTACTCATGATCAAAGCAAGCTATATATACAGTATATAAACACCTATTCACTTCACTTTTTCCGTACATGCTATACACACTGTATATCATTGACACAAGCAGTCAAAGGTATTTTTATCTATAAGCTTAAAAATTCGTGTATTTGAAACCACAAAATCTATAGTATTAGTTTTGCTAATGATATTTCAGATTTATCTAAGAATAATTTATTTATAAATTCATTCTCATGTATATGTTTGATAAAGCAAAACCTTCATCTCATTTGGGTAATGTTCACCATAATTTTTTTGGCCCAAAGTGATAAACTATTTTTAAAATATGACATTAGAGCAACTTGACAAGGACCAACTGACACATAATATTTCATATTAGGATTAAATGATAGTTTCTAAAAAAAAACTAATGTGAAATACACTCACTTAAATGAGACATTCAGCTCTGATATTTTCTATATGAGAAATTTTTTAATCTGCTCTTGTTTGTAATTAAAATGTTGTTGTTGGAAGTTTTTAATTACTTTTTGTTTCTTAGAATAATCTCATGCTTTTAATAACATACTCTTTAATAAAATCTACGATTTCCTGTCAAAATAGTAAAAACAATAGGAAACAATAAAATCAAACACCTAAAGTGTTGCATGGTTCATTGATGTTATTACATTCTTGTTTCTTCTTAGACATGACTGTCAAGCGGTGCCTAATTACTTTAAACGGGTTAATTTGTGTCAGGATACATGAGTCCCAAAGTTAAACCTATTATGAATCTTAGTATCGACGGACAGGGCTACGTAAAAACCATTTTAATTTGTAAACATCACTAACCCAACTGATTAATTCTAAACCAAACCAAATAAAATCATTTATCTAGTACTATTGGGTGGTTTTAGTATTGTATAAATGTTTGGATGTTAAGTTTGACTCTAGTGAATCCTCGAGATGGATAGAAAAATAACGATTTTAATTTATTAATCTAAGTCTTTAAATACTTTCATTTTCGGTTGTTGATCTATTGACTTTTTGGTAATCAATTGGTCGAGTGATGAGGTTTCACCCTCTATGGGTCATCTCCTTGGCAGTCGAGTTAATGTACGTATATATATTTATGACTTTGTTCGTGAAATGTGATTTTGTGTATGGTTATCAAGATTTACCAATTATTTGTTTGATTGAGAAACACATGCTTGTTAGTAATATTTAGTAGTTAAATTTCTCTTGGTAAAATACTTAACAACCCATTAAGCATTGGTAGGTCAAGTTTGGTTTTTGAGTTTAGTTCCAAAACTCAGTCGCTTGAATTAATTATTATTTAAACTCAATTTTGTTTGGTAAGACTTAGGAAATAGAAATGTTGAGAAACTTTCTACTTATTCATTGAAGAGATGAAGATGTATTGAAGACAAATGAAAACGCCATCCTTCAGATTGAGGTTAGTAGCTATTGACTTTGACTTGTTCTATTTCCATCAAGTTTTTACAATCGTATTCATTAAAAATATAACATGCGAAGTTTTTATACATGGCTTTGGTTATTTCGATGACTTGATCATTAATATGATCTAGGTGTCAAAGGAAGAACATATATTAGTTGTTTACACAACTTATTGTATTGATACGTAGTACAATGTATTGTACTTTCGTTGTTTCAAAATAACACTAATATGACTCTAGGCATGGATTAGTGTTGAAAATTTTGGGAAACTATATTTATGTATATAATGTTGAATCAAGACTTTTAACTCATGTTAGAGAAATTCTTTTCTTTGGCTTAATTTAACTTTGTTTTGACTAGAATTCAATTTTCATTTATATTAGGATTCATGGCCGATCTCAATGAAGATTGTATTGAGTATAATGGTTATTTAAACTAAATGGTTAAATGCTCATCAAGTAATATAACCTGGCGAGATTGGTCTATACCCAGATTAATTGGGGTATACCCATATTTAAATGGACATGTGCCCTTACTAAGGGGAGGCCAAATATGGGTGAAATTACTTTAGTACCCCTTTCCCTTTATAATTTTAATTACCCTAATTAGTTTTATTATTTTCATTTCATCTTCCTTCTTCTCTTCTTCTTCTCATCCATAACCATACCGGATCCTCCATCCCCCACCACCGAAACTCGTCGATTCGAAAACTCTGATTAATCTTCATCAATAGATCCTCCAAGACCTAGGGAAAGTCGTATGAAAGATGATAATAGAAAACCCAATCAATACAACCCCGGAATTGCAAAACTAGTTCAACAAAAAGTGAAGAAAAAAACGGTTGAAGAAGAAATTGAACCCGCTCAAAACGAAGAAATGGTGCGATTAAGAAAGTAAGGGCCTACTTAAACTCACTCCAGTACTTCAATTTCATGTTTGCATGTCAATTTAGGTCAGAAAAATCGATTCTTTGATTTTCAGTTATTCTCACCGGCAAGGTATTATGTTATCGACATTGTCGGCTTTTCATAGTTAGGGTTTGGCCGGCAGGCTCTTAGGTTGAAGATCGTGCTGGCTGTTGAATACCTATAACTGTTACTTGCAGGGCCGACAAGTTATTCAACCTCAGACCCTGCCGGTGGTAGTTTTTTTTTGTTAGACGGGTTGGTTATAAATGTTTACCTTGCCGGCTGTATTTCAAGTTTTTTTGTGTATCATGATGCCTTGAATTTTAAAACAGGAATGGTATTTGGATAAAACCATGCCGGCTGTTTGTTAGCCGGCAATGTATGGGTAATGGACCTTGCCGACTGGTTTGGTGAAGAATACTTGAATCTATTGTGTTCATATTTGTTATAAGTCATAACCTGCCGGCTTATGTTTAGCCGGCATGCATTTCTTTGTCGACCCTTCTGAATGTTATATAGCCGGCAATGTTATATTTGTCGACCCTGCCAACTTATAATTTTGTTTTTTAATTGTTCTTGTTTAGGTTGCAAAAGGAAAAGAATAAAACTCTGAAAGCTCTTAGTCCTCCTTCAATACCTCCTCGTGTTGGTAAAAAAACTCTTGACTTCAACACATCGAGGGGCATACGTTGTGCCGGTAACCCTCAAGATTCGTGTACCGAATGATTCTGAACCACCATCGGAACCCAGTGATTCAGACGAGACTTCAAATAAACACCAATCAATTCCATCTGGTAGAAGAGGTGATAATGATGATGTTGATGAAAGAACTCCGTCTGCTGGAGGAGGAAACAATGATGATGATAATGATGGTGATCAAGATATGCCACCTATTGGAGGAGGTAATGATGATGATGGTGATGGTGACCTTTTGGGATAGGGTATATAGAAAATATAGGCAAGAGTTTGGGAATCCAAATGGAAGAAGTGTTTTACAAATTCATGATAGGCACCAAGTTATAGAAAAAGCGATACTTGCTTTTTTGGCTATCCAAAAACCGATTTTGAACGCTAGCCACTTTGGGTTGTCCATTGAACAATTTGTAAGTATTTTTGTGGTTTATTTTACGTGATCCATGTTGTTTGATTTTCCTACTAAACACCACTAACAAAGTAAGTTTGTGTTTTGTTTTTGTAGCATGAAGTCGTCAAAGCATGCTACTTGGAGGAAAACTGGGAAGCATTCGCATTCGATGCAAGCCATGAATTCATGGTATCCAAAATTCCCGAGTATGCTCTGGACCTCATGTCGCCTGAATGGGACTCGGATTCCTCCGACGAAGATTGATGGTTTTAGTGTAGGTTTTGTGGGTAGATCTCTATGTAAACCCTCACGAGACTATAACTGGTCCACTAGGGTCGCCTAGGGGTTCAAAGGCTTGATACACATGCTAAGTGCATTCGTTTTTCCGGCGATAAGGAGTTAGGTTTTATGTTTCAATCAATGTAGTAACCAAAATTGCATGAATAAAGTGAATTACATCTTCCCATATTATGTTTTCTGTTTGGTATAAGTACAGGTCGGCAGGGTTAGAAATCCTTAACATGCCGGCTTAAAGTCATCCGGTAGTGTTATTAATTATGTGCATGCCGACTATATTATAGCCGGCATGGTAGGGAATATTTACATGCCGACCGTTAGATTGCTGGCCCAAGATAGTTGGCATATTCTTCATTCAAAGACCCTTCCGGCAGAAAAAATGGTCGGCGTTTTCTGCATCAAAGGACCATGCCGGTTAAACTTGGTCGGCATCTTATTCTACTGGTATAGACGACACTTTATTTATACGTCTACCTTGCCGACCTTTGACATTTTTGAAAACCAAATTTTTTGATCGAAATCGAACTCATAAGACGGATTAAAGGTTTAATCTACTGAATTTTCATTTTCAAAACTTAATTTAAACTCAATTAATTAAGCTAATCAGATTTTTTAGTGTTAATTAAATAAGGGTGTATTAGCAATTTTGAAAATATATGGTTAAGAGGTGACCTCTTTTACTTCAAAATGACCAAGGTTTTGTCACATTCGGCATACCCCAATTAATTTGGGTATACCCCAATCAAGCCAGGTAATATAAGGCTTAATATTATTATTTTTTGTAATTGGATTTCAACAGAAAAACAGACTTTTCATTAATTAAAATTACATTAGTAGCAAAAAATAAAAGTTACAAGTCCTTTAATGTCATTCACTGTCTTCTTCACCTTGATCTCGTTCTCCAAGATCCGGAATATTCCTACTTTCCAACAAAGTTGGGAATTGGCTCATATCTTTGTAGTTTTGAAAGCAGAAGTGGGTGGTTATAAACTAGACATACTATTTGCCAAAAATGTAAAAGAGGTTGGTTGTGGTACAACAGGATGATAAGCTTCATTCCGGTTTTAATTCGGAAATGATGCATAAAAACGTCTCGGATCTAGTTGAACTACTTGATTTTGGGAAGTAGACACAGTTTATGGAGAAGTTTTTGGTACTTGTGTATCTCACATATTCTCATGCCATGATGAATTGATCCTTGAAGTAATTCTAGGACATGATCCACAATCAGGATTTAAATATGGACTCAATCCAAACAATGTGTTTCTACTTACCACTGTTGAATCGTCTGCAAGTGCAAAGATGACATTTTTTATTTATCAATACAAATTGTTAAGTTATATCTTCAATGATATTTAGTGGCATCTATACTGTAATAAGGATAAGTACGTTCCATAGATGTTGAAACTATTAGGATAGTAGTTGGCTCCGCTTAGGAAGTTATACTTGGAAACTCCCAATGTATTACAGGCATATTTGATGAAGATGATAGAGAACTTTGTACCGTGGGGTAGGTCATGAAGCACTGTACTTATGGAGACTGTTGGATATGAATGATAAACTTATCATGACCCATACGACCTAACACCCAGAAGTAAAATTCATAGATGTGCATATTTTGAACACCAATTATCGACTTCGTAATTCTCTGGTGCCATTTGAGATACTATGTTTTCATGATATTCATTTCAATGTTTAATTTAAACCTCTCCCAAAGAATCTATTGCGACCTATCAAAACCTGATACAGGGACTTGCATCTATCTTGGGGGGGGGGGTGTAATTTCCTTTGCAAAAGTACTATGTAACTGGAAAAGTAGCCATTCTCCCAAATACACCTCTGTTCATTTATGATGTGACAAAAAAACTCTTTGAAGTGAATAATCTAGAATAGCTTGTGTCTCAAGATCTGTAAACTCAATAAAACTGTAGCAAGGATGAACAACAATATTTTGGGCGCTCCATGTCATTTGTTGATATATTTGAATAAAAATGCAAAGCATTCCATACACCGGTGTCCTTATCCCAGTTATTCTTATAATACATATCCATTATTGGATATTTTATTTGTGTTATCTTTAAGATTTGGTTTACTTACATTGAAGTAGGTATATATACCACCAATATTGGAAATAAATTTAGTTTTTAGTTTTTTTGACCATGTTTTTGTTCAAAGGAATACTCAATTTAAAAAGAAGAAATTTAGATATTAATTTACCTCTATGATGCCCCAAAAACCAGTGAAGTTGATTACACTTATGGATGCTATATTTATGTAACTGGAAAAGTAGCCATTCTCCCAAATACACCTCTGTTCATTTATGAAGTGACAACAAAACTCTTCGAAGTGAATAATCTAGAATAACTTGTATCTCAAGATCTGTAAACTCAATAAAACTATAGTAAGGATGAACAACAATATTTTGGGTGCTCCATGTCATTTGTTGATATATTTGAATAAAAATGCAAAGC
The DNA here is from genome assembly GCA_023529315.1 of Papaver bracteatum. NCBI lineage: Eukaryota > Viridiplantae > Streptophyta > Magnoliopsida > Ranunculales > Papaveraceae > Papaver > Papaver bracteatum. The sequence continues at coordinate 851,942 of JAJJWX010002346.1, read as the reverse complement.
ATTCCGGTGTCCTTATCCCAGTTATTCTTATAATACATATCCATTATTGGATTTTTTTTGGTGTTATCTTTAAGATCTGGTTTACTTACATTGAAGTAGGTATATATACCACCAATATTGGAAATAAATTTAGTTTTTAGTTTTTTTGACCATGTTTTTGTTCAAAGGAATACTCAATTTAAAAAGAAGAAATTTATATATTAATTTACCTCTATGATGCCCCAAAAACCAGTGAAGTTGATTACACTTATGGATGTTATATTGAGGTCCTATTACATTTCTGCTAAAATTGCAGACCCCCATACATGATATGGTCCACCATGAAGATCTTGTAACGATTCAAGCTAATAGGCGTGACAAAAGATGGTTGAGTTAGGAAATAATGTTTGACCCAATAACCACAATACAAAGACTCTGTAGAGTTCATCATATTCAGCTTAATTATTTGAGCCTGTCTTGGACATTGGAAAAGACTTCAACGCCTAGCAGTGTATTCCACTTCCTTTCAACTCTTTAAGATATTCTCGTATATGTGATGCTAAAGCAATGAAAGAAGCGTCTTACATCTTTAATTTCACATCTATTCGTTTTGGTTAAATGGTACAGGGGATCTCACACCACTAGGTATTCCACGAATGAAATATGAATTAATAGAGTAATTCTTATAATAGCAATGATATTATTTAATTAATTATTTTGGTTTAATCAACAATTGTTTAAAAATAAATATCAACTTTGGTTAGTACATTACCAATTTAAAAGTCCATGAAATGGAATGTGTACGTTGTAGGCCACCACATTTTTTATCAATATTTAAACAATTATTGTATTTTTAGTGATCTACAAAATAAAATCGACGTCAAGGATAATTATCCATTATTTCTCAGGTTGCACTGGGTATATCTAGATAAATAATATTTAAGTATTTGTATCCCCCTCTCATTCTATGATATCCAAAAATATCTTGGCTCCCTGACACCTGACCTGGAATCAAGTCTGGACCAGCAAGTACACTCAGCAAAGAAAACTCAACATCATGATTTTGATGAGTATACTCGACATTTGTAGCATGCACCAATATTTTTTTTTCATATTTTCGATTTTTTTGCCCTAAAACTGTTTATGATGCTCTTCTTTATCGTGTAAAATAGTTTTTGCTAAGAACTACAGAAAACAAGTAGCAAACTTTGAAGAGAAAATTAAGAAGAAGAGATTGTAGTTGTGTGAGTGAAAATGGTTTGAAACGTGAGAATTTGTAGTGTTTGAGAGTTGAAATGGTTGGAAATGGAGTCGTTATGAATTTATCCCATGGGGGTTGTTTTTCAACCTCCAGCAGTCTCGGTTCAACCACCAGCGGCCTAGCTTCCGGTGCGTACTTCTTCAGTTGCTTGTCCTATCTTCAGGTGTGTGCTTCTTCTTCAACTGCCAAGTTAATTTCCTATAGTGAAAAAACTCGTTTGCTCATCCACCTGGCTGACCAAAATGTTCACTTTGCAAATTCCCAGAGGAATTGTCCTAAGTAATATATCAATTTAGATGTAATGAGTCCAATTCAGACAATTCAGTTATAAAAATACAAACAATTAGTCGGCCTATTTTTTTTATTGGCTTATTTCCCCGTAATTCCCTCTGAACAGAACAATGCATTTCATGGCATCATGCATGCCATTATTTTGAAGCTCAATCAATATTTATAACATGTTTTTAATTCCGGCCTATAAAATTATCCTACATTAAAGAGTTTTACATGAGTATGAGTAGAATCCTCAGCATTATCATGCATGTCACCGTTAATGTGAGCATGAACATTATTTTTTGGTGGACTCTTCATGATTTTGTAATTGTCAGTTATATGTTGTGACCCAATTATCTTAAAGCATCTCCAGTGCAAGGGGTCAAGGTCATTCTAGGTGGAGGTCCTAGAGCATCTCCAATACAAGGAGTGGATGTCATAAAATAACATGACACCTGGGATTTATGACATTTTCCACCAAGTTTTCATCTCCAATGCAAGGGTAAAAGTCATGAAAAAAGATGACATAGCTAAGTGGGAATAAAAGATAAAGTCTAGATTAGACTTCCATCATGACCTTAGGTCTTAAATCTGCATCATCACTTGTCTCTAGATTTAAATAAAGTTAGTCAAATAAGACCTTAGGGATTGGAGATGACCTTTAGGTAAAAAGTTTTATCTTTTTTTTTTTTTTTGTAATTTAGCAAGGAACCATAAATAAAAAGGTGTTAATAATACCTCCACCTAGGATGACCTTGACCCCTTAACACCTTTTTTTATGGGTCGTTACTAAATCACTTTTTTTAAAGGTTCAGTGATTAAGAGTTAGAGTCAAAATCACTTTTTTTAAAGGTTTGTTTCTTATGCAAAAAGAAGTTTAGTGATTAAGAGTTAGATTCAGGAGGAATATGTCTCATATATTCATCCAACTGCATACATAAAAGATTAAGAGCATTCTCCTGCAAAGTTTTAGAAAATTTAAAATTCCTTGAATGATTAGCCAGTAAGTTGGTAGGCTCATTACATTCTCTTATTACATGTATAACTCTCCAGACACAATTTTTTTTAAAGATAAAATTTAATATATATATAATAATTAGAAAATTATCCCAACTGATGCAAGTATCGGCTCCATTGATAGCAACAACAACATTTGATGAGTCTGTCTCCTGAATAATGCACTCCAGATTCAGATTAAGTGCCCAACTTATATCCTCCAATGTAGCCATGCATTTAGCGTCGTCTGCGTTTAGATTGTTGTAGATGCATCTTGAAGATTCATGTTCAACTGCAAAATTTCTTATGATTAGTTATATACCACTGAAAAGACGAGGGTACCCAAATACACCACAATCTTTTTGTTTCAACCTATAAGTCTTCTACCGAATGTGATCGTCTATATATGGACAGAGTCGAGATAATACGACAAGTCGGTTCACACTTCGTGTGATCGTCTATGGATACGATATCGAAACAATACAACAACAAGATAACTTGTGTGATTGACTATGGATACAAGATCGAGACAATACAACAACGAATTATGCTACTTTATAATAGGTTCGGTAATAACCAAACTCTATAGGATCACTATCAAGTAATGCGGAGTTAACGTATATGTGTATTTTACTTTATTATAATAAATAATTATAATGAGTAAATCAAAGTAAAAGACACAACAATATTTTGTTAACGAGAAAACCGCAAATGCAGAAAAACCCCGGGACCTAGTCAGTTTTGAATACTCTCATAATTAAGCCACTATACAAAGTCTAAACCAACTTCGTATAGTTGAGACCAAGCAGACTACCCCTAGATACTTAGTTCCCTCAGTACCCCTACCCCTTCGACTTCTAGAGTCACGCACGTAAACAGCAAGTCCTTTGGATTTATTTGGTAACCACTTTAATCAATCTTTGCTATGATATATAGACGAGTCGTTAACAAAGGTTCTTCCATTTAATCTGATAAACTCCTTTGTCTGGTTAGATCAATCTATTCAATAACTACCAAAGTAGTGAAGTTTAGATTCGCACTCAATCAAAATAAATCTCAAAGAGATATATTGAGAATGCCGATCTCACGCAACTAATCAATCGAATAAATCCAATTCTAGTTGGATCCCAGCCGATCAAGGTTTGTCCAATAAGAAATCTTTTTCCTCTTCAAATCTTCTTTAATCTTCAATAGCCTGCACAACACCACTTGAATCTCTTGTGATCAATCACGGACAGAACAAAGTCTGTTAACAATGGATTATCACAAGATGTCTTTAGATCTACAAACAGTTCTAAATATCTCGTCGATACTTTGATCTAGTTTGAGTGAATCTTATATCAGAAGAGAAGATTCTCAAGAATAAATAAACTAGGTGCAATCAAATTTCAACAACCGTCAATCAAATCAATTGAAAACTAATAATACTGTAATAATCTAGTTTCCCACCAACGGTACTCATAGAGCTTCTTGATCCCACAGAAGTCTTTAAACGAGCAGTGATAAGAGATTTCACCTAATTAGGAAACTTTCCTCTACGAATAGATGGCTCCACCCAAAAAAAACAAGAAATGAAGTTTGCCTGGCTCTTAGGATAGTTTGCTAGAAATGCAAACTTAGGTATTTGTAGACCGAGGATGTTTGTACACCAAGGAATTTTCAAAACCGAAAATATTCTCAAGATATGCAATGAATAGCAAAATTCGATTTTCAGAATTCCAACATAAATGCTTGTCAAATATTTCTGAAATCTCTCAATAGACCAACTAGTAAATTCACATTACTAATTTTTATTTTCTAGAGCTACACATTAATTGCTGATAATTAATGTATATAAAATCAAAAACCTTTATTAAAAGATTCTTAATTTATTTCGACACTGGACCACCTTGAGTACTAAGGAATATCTTTGAACAATAAATGATAAGAGTTATTTCTCTTGTTCAAAGTATGTTGACATCTTTTCACTGCAAATCCTTATTTCATATTTACATGGATTTGCACTCTTGGAATCGATTATACCACACTTCCAAACAAGTTTACAATTGGTTGACATGTATTCCAAGATAACTATGTGATTGATCAAATACCAAATCACATACATGGGTTCAGTCTGTTCTACCAATCACTAGGATAGGTTATACCTAATTATGGAAATACATGTGATCGGTCACACCAGTCACTAGGAACGGTTACACCATTCACAAGGATCTGTTCCATCTACACATGATATTACTTGTGATCGGTCACACCAATTACCAGGACCGGTTATCAATTACAAGGATTGGTCACACAACACTCGTGATCGGTCACACCAATTACTATTATCGGTTACACCAATTATTAGGATATGTCAAACTAATTACAAGGATCGATCATACCATCACATGGTGATTACTTAGGATCGGTTATACTAATTAATAAAAACTAGTCATACCAAATCATAAGTCAGGAATTGTGATTAGTTATACCAAGATACATTACCTAAGTTAAGATCGGTTCTACCATCTCACACATATTGTTCATCTAAATATTTGCAATGAATAGCCAGACCAATAAGCCTAATGATTTCCCTTTCAATTAACGAAACGAGTTCATGAATGTACTTCCTTTAAACAAATGTAAAACTTTGTTTCCTAGGATGAAATCTTCACCATAAACCATTCACATAATCATAACAATATATACAAGATTGTGTCGATGTCATATCTACGAAGTTCAAGATAAGCGTTATACTTCGTAGTCTAATTCCCTAATACTATGATCATACTATTATAATCATGTCACATTACTAGAGTATTATACAATATTATGTATAGTATATACAACTTCGCAGTTACTTTTCAATATAGCATGACTTGAAAGATATGTTAGGAATGAAACAGTTCAAGTCAATATTACTAACCTCAAGTGGAGTGATGATGTCATCGTTGTAGTTTGCTACTTCTTCACATTATTCAGATATTCAGAGCAATACTTGTATGTCTCAACATTCCTAGACTTTCTAGTCTGGCCAAAACGAAGTTGACTCTAATATTTAATCAAGCGACTCTAGATGAGTTTTGATACTAAAATATGACAACCAAACTTGACATACCAACACTTGGTGAGTTCAACTGAGCTTTTCTCTAACAACCACAATTTTTAACTAACAATTTATAAAATTATCACAGTTTATAGAAAAGGTGCTTTTGGTGGTATCCATTTGCTATTTTTGTGTATAGGATTATTAAGTTTCACAACACCAGAGATGTTGGTACTGCTTATAACCATATTTAGTAAATTATGATCTCTTTTTTATTGTGGTAATGGGATTAGGTTTAACCCCTTCAAACACTTCTCTGCATCTTTCCTTCCAAAATTCCCAAAATAACACAAGAGATATGATGAATCCAGTCGTAATTAATTTAAACCTGAATGTCAAACCAAATGAAAACCCACGTCTGAATGTTATTTTAATTTTGGAGAGAGTTAGTTCCACCTTGAACAGAGGTAATAACAACCTTGGGTATAAGAACAGTGGAGAAAGAGATGATATGTAGTCTCCTTATCTTGCACACACAAAGGGCACTGACTGAATTCTCCACCTATATGTCTCAATATTTTTTCACTGGTAGGGACATTGTCTATGATGCATTTTCATAAGAATAGTTTTATAGTTGAAACAATTTTCAATCTCGATAGAGATTTCCAGATTCTATCTTCAATTCCTAGTTGAGTTTGCGAACTATATTTGAGTTCCACCATCTTGTTGTAAGCCAATTTGACTAAAAATAACTGATTGTTTGTGAGTATCCATACCAGATTATCTTCAGCATTTCTAGTAATTCTTATCTGGATAATCTTACCTGCAGTTTCTCTATCAAAGATAGAATCAATAATTATCCTCCAGGACATTTTATGTGGACATATCAAGTCAGACACATAATTATAATCCTGCGATACATTGCTACTAGATTCATTAGGGAATGGAGGATTTTCTAGACTATATACTCAAATATCCACCAAAATTTGTATGTTCTTCCAATAACCAACTTGCCAAAAGCTGGATTTCCTTATGAACTCCACACTTTCATACATGCTTTTCCAGGCCCATGTAGAATTTTTCTTGAGAGGAACATGTAGTAAAGAACTATTTGGGAAGTGTCTTGCTTTTAATGTTCTAGCATGAAGATGACTTGAATGTTTGCACAATCTTCGAGCTGATCTAGCAAAAAATGCTTGATTAAAACACTTTAAGTCTCTAAAACTTAGGCCTTAATTTTCCTTGTCCCCGAATAATTTTCCCCAAGATATAGTGATAACTATTTTCCTCCTTCTTTATTCCACCAAAATTGTCTTTGAACCTTTTTTAACGCCTCAATAGTGTTATCTGGCAGTTTGAAAGTGCTTATCTGATGTAGAGGTGTGCACTCATAACATGTTTTGCTAGGGTTTATCTCCATCATGAAAGTCTACTTTTTGTATTCTTCACTATGGTAAAAAAAAATAGTTTTCCTCATATTAACAAATATAGGAATGCCCAAATATTTCTCTTTCATACTCATACATTGTACCTTCAATCTTCTAGATAAGATTCTGTAATGTTTAGGATGAATATTCTTTGACTAAAAAACAGTTTACTTCTGAGAATCTATCTGTTGACCAGAGATCTCACTGAATTCTTTAATTACATCCGACAACTTATTGACATTGCGAATATTTTCCTTTGTGAAAAGTAAACAATCGTCTGCAAAAAGCAGATGAGTTACTTGTGGTGCATCTCTTGAGATTATTATCCCCTGTATCTTTTTGTTATATTCAACATCTGTGATAGCTCTTGTAAAGACTTCCATAATGAGAAGAATAAGTACGGTAATAGAGGATCACCTTGCCTCAAACCTCTTATATGTTTGAAAGAGGTACATGGAGCTCCATTAAGCTTTATGTTGATTTTTGTTATGCTAATACACTCTTCATTAAGCTAAAAACACATTATCTGAAATCTGTCTCCCTAAGACATAAGTTGACTGCATTAGAGAGTGTAATGGTGGCTTTTTGACGAAGGTTAAATTCGTAAAATCACATAGGAAATTTTGTGTCTCTGACAGCATCAGAAACATAAGAAAATTCATATCTTCACTGTTTGTGGGAGAAAACTACTTCTGCCGGTTTAGGTAATTTTGGGTGTGTGTGGATGAGAAGTGAGTTTAAACCTTTAACAAATGTGTTGCACGATGAGAACTTTGATTCGAGAGATAATCTGTACAATTCTGGCCTAAACCGAAGACATGGCCGTTCCATATTTGTTTCGGTCACAGGTGAAGGATGTGAGGTTGATCTTAGGGTGGGAAGCGAAGAAGGTGTTGAGAGTATGAAGGTGAAGGCTATTTGATTACTTGTTAACAGAAGGTTGAGAAGGCTATCAAATGTTGCAGGCAGGCTCTGGGTGTTGAATACGATGGTATTAACACTTGGTTTTTCTGTTGTCTGGACTTGTGTTGTTGGAAATAGGGAGGAGAACCTATTTATACAAGTCATTAAGCCTTCTTCACGTCTCTCGTGGGAAGTGGAGGAAGTGAAGTGAGGGAAGAGTGGAGTTGTGTGTGAGTGTCACACGATCAGAACTTCCCACTTCTCCCATCTTGACTTAACCGCCCATGTCTTCCTAACACGTTCTTGTGATGGCGCGTTGGACGCTGTAAACCGCCAGACCAATACCCCGCTTTGTATCCCCCGGTTGTGACGTGATTAATGTCTCGAGTGTGTGGATCGCGGGACCCACGAAAATAGTGCAGGGTGAACCATGAACTTGGTATAACATCGCATGCAGCCATCTTCACAGGTAACCGTTTGGAGGCTGTATAGACAGTCCATGCCTTGGTCGGTTACCTTGTGAAGAAGAGTGATGGATGGTGGTCATAGTGATACCTTGTTTGCTGGTTGATTCGCACCCTAAGCCATTCTTCCAAGCTTTCAAAGTTGGACGGACGAGATGACTCGTAGCCTTGCTTGCGACCGTTGGATGGGAGGCGCGCATGCTGCCTCTTTCGGCCCAAATGTTTGCATGCTTAGAGAGTTCCAATGGAGGAACCGATCAGCCCTACATGGAGGTAGTACAATGATGTTCACGCCCATGCCTACTTGACTCGCAAAGATTTAATCTAAGCCACTCGACTCAGGCGGCAAAGACGAGTGGTCGAGATTAGAATTTATGGAGGGGCCGTGACATGTCACCTTTGGGCGCGCGTACCGGGGAGCTTGACCACCGCCGGTCTTGGACGATCAGCTAGACATGAAGCTGGGCCTACGGTGGTCATGCTAGCATGGTCGGTTCCTTCTAAGTCTCCATCTAGGCCTTCCGTCCAAGCCTGCGAAGATGGACGCTCAAGATGTTTCTGCGCCGCAAACCCTAATTAGGGCTTTAGACCGGCCACTTTGAGCGATCGGTTTTGGGTTGCGCGCGCCTCTTTTGGGGAGACTGACCATGTATGCAGCATCTTAGGTCGACGGTGAGCATGTACATGCTTGCTCTATGACCCTGGGCGCAATCTAATCCATCCAACTATGCCGGCGAAGTCGGATGGTCGTGATCGTTTTGGATCTTCTCAACCTGCATAAGGCGTTAAACTAGCCTTGTTTGGGCAATCATTTCTTGCACCATTGCTTTCCTGTGAGGGAGTCGGTCATGTAGGTAGAAAGTGGGCCTGCCAATGGTGTACCATCACTTCACTACTTGTTTTAGGGTATAATCTAAGCCGCCCAACTATGTCGGCGAAGTTGGACGCTCACGATTAAAAGAAACCCTAGCCGTGCGTCATGCTCACTTTGAGCGCACGTTTTGGAAGGACCAACCGTGGTTGGTCTTGACCGTTCAGTCATGTGTGAAGGTGGGTCCGAGATGATCATGGTAGCATGCTCAGGACCCCTGAATCTATATCTACACCCTTCATCTATGCCTGCAAAGTTGGACGGATGAGATATATTTTTGGGTTTGTTTTCAGCAAGTGAGACTAACATGGGTAGTCTTGCATGCGTTCAAGGGGCTAGTATAACCTGCCGTCAGGTAGCCTACGGGTGTTTGCACGTCGAACACAAGGCTTTAATTAAAGCATTAATAGTAATGCTGTATACCTACAGAAAACCGGGATGGTTGCCACATGCTCCGTCGGGATGGTTGCCACATGCTCAGTTCTGGGTATGTTTTAATTCTCAGGGATGGTTGCACATGCTCCAATGAATTAATATGGCGAGAAGTATTCATCGCCCGGAGGCTTTATCCTTTGCAGGACGTCAGCTTACAAAAATTGGCTTTTTACAATTTTAGCCTTTAAATAGAAATCCACCATCAACATTCACGTTCCGTAAGAGAAGTGAATTGCATTTCTGTAATCTTATTAATGCAATAATACATGACGACAATGTTAAGCCTATGAGGCAAGAGCTTTCAATATTCCATGTATTTTATAATTTATACCGAGCGGCTCAGTATCTCTTCAATATTCATAATTTATTTGAAAGATGTCTCTGGTGCTGCAAAACTCATCCCAAAATAATATTTAGAACAAATATGATGTTGTCATCTCATATCTAAATCAATTAAATGCTCCTAGACAGATTGCCTGCTAGTATAAAACCACTAATTAATCGAACATAATATTATATTTATTGGATGAATTCCTAGAAAAAATACAAATATTTACTTACTTCAATTCATGGCTTTTCTCAGCTGAATTACATGGATTAATAATGAATGTTCACCTTTCGGACATAAGGGCCACCACCAAGCAAACCCCGATTAAAAGGAATGGGTATACTTAGTAATAATGCTCCGAAGAGCATCCAAAAACATGGATGAACAAGGATATGGTAGACTAATCAAAAGAATAAAGGAAGAGAGATAAAATATAATAAAAAAAAAAAAAACTATGTGGGACCGGGCCGGAAGTCTGGCCATGACGCCGGGGCCATGGCTGATCCCGCACTCCCTTTTATTTTATTTCCTAATATTTTATTATTATTTAGGTTTCTTATTTCAAGGACTTCCTCTTTTAATCAAAACTCGTTGATTTCCATATCTTCTCAATCTTGCCACATGGACCATATGGTTTGAAAAGCAAGTGGTCCTGCAACCATTATGACTTTCTACCATAAAATATTGTTTTAGTATTGGAAAATATTGGTCTTTCAAGCAAAAATGTACTTCATCACTTCGAGGAAAACCAAGAGTTTTAGTCAAGATCAAACTCTTCTGAAAATACAATATAATGCTCGATCGATTATCAAAAAATACTAAAATTCTCAGGAATGGTCAGTAGATGACATAGTGGCACGAGCACCACCATGGCCGGTCCTTTGGCCATCAAAAGGATGACCCCACCTTATTCATTGATTAATGACCTAATTGATCATCTGAAGTCCATATTTGCTTCAAACTCTCTCCAACAACTTGGATCATTATCCATGCACTATTAGTTGGTCCCAATACAAACAATGGTCAGTTCTGATACCCCTTGGTCGGTCTCTCTTTCTACCACAATTATATTTCACTATAAAAAGCTCTGCAGAGCGCTATTTTAATTAGGATTAAACACTTATTAATCATCCTTGCACCAAATGCTCTGCAACTGACTTTGGTGAATGCTCTGCAAAGCACTTGGGAGCCATATGATCGATCCATCACCACCAATATCCAGCCCCTCTTATCCATTGGTCGATCCTCATTCATCCATTCATAGATCGTACATCGATTAAAATTAGGGTTTTGAACCTAATGCTCTACAGAGCATAATTCCGAACAAGTTCAAACACCAATATTTTTCTTACTGATCAAATAATCAATATATTACTTAACAATTTAATATTCAGCACAACTACCAATATTTTATTAATATATTTATTGATTCAACTATCAATTGCTCTGCAAAGTACTATTGATTCAACTAGAAACATTCAAGGAAACAATGTCTCATACTGATCTAGATATTGGTTCGTCAATCAATACTTAGTTGGTCCATCGGTTGACCATTATTTTAATATTATAATATCTATGCTTGTCATTCGACTTACTCATGACATGTGGATATAGGAAGAAACTTCAATGATCATTCAACAATCATCTTCATATGACTACATGTCAAATGCTTGACACATCAACATAATGATTTATGATCAATCAAGCAATCTCATAAACCTATGTTTATCAATCCAAATTATTCGTATGTCATTGTTGCCTCAGTTGGCACAATGATATGTCACAATCCTAAGTGATCCACCGGATTCAACGTCTATGGTACACAAAGCACGTGGCTGTCTCAGCAGGCACTTCATGATTAATTTATCATAACCATGGATTATGAACTACGTTCAAGTCATCAATTAAGGCTCATAGTCTAACTAGGTCAATGATTGACCACATAAAATTCGTTTACAAAGAAGGCTTTCACATGGGGATATTAACTAGGGTTTTAGTCTGGCGGCCTACAACACGTGTGATATGCAATACATCTACGATGATAAATGTGAGTAAGACGCGCTGGAATTTGAAGGAGTAAATGGAATAATGGATGGAAAATCAACCAAGTCTCCCACATAAAGTAGAACTGGTTTACACACGATACCCACTTACCCATTCTTCCACTTCTCTTCGATTGTCACCACGTACAGGAAATCAATGTGTTAACTACCTCTGCAATAAATAGGTTCCTCAACCTATCGCTTGATAAGATTAACAAGACTCAACGTAAGCAAATCTATGACAGTCAATTATCAACTATACAAAGAAATCATCCTCATAGAAGTTTAACACATCGCACTTTAATGGATCAATTTCCATTGATATCCACAATCTCAGCTTCCCTCCCTATAAACCGACCCTTCTCCTTTCTTGTAACTGAAATGAATTTGGAATGACCAACATCTTGATTTAAGCCAAGGTAATCCTATAGATTAGTCTCTCAAATTCAAAGTACTCCCGTGTAGTACATTTGTTTAAAGGTTTAGACCATTTGTTTGTTCAAGTATTTGATTCATCGAACACTTTCCTACTCCATCACTTTTACCCAAAAACCAGTAAATAATTTTTACCCGCAAACAGAGAGACAATATTGTCCATAAAGATCTTCATTCTTAATGCAAGGATTTCTGAGATAAACTTGTAAGTGGTATTGCATAAAGCAATTGGCTTGTAGTTAGATGGTTGTTGAGGAAGCTTGATCTTAGAAATTAAGGAAATATTTAATTGTTTTTCATGCTTTTAAGAATATTCCATGTATTGAATAATATTTGCACCATGTCCACCAAATGTTTTCCAACTATATTCCACTGAGGCTGAAAGAAGCCAATCCATATGGCCTTGGAGATTTCCATGGCTTCATAGTTTTGAGAGTAGCAGAAATTTCTTATGCATCCGCTATTCTTGTAAGAAATATATTGTCAGCCTCTGTGATTTGTTAAAAATCATATTAATAAGTCTATCACTGATATTTAAATAAGAAGTTGTACTGATTTGACTGAAGTGTTAATTGAGCAGGGACTCCATTTCAGATCTTCCCACACACCAATAACCAGTGTTATCCTTAAGAGACTCAATTCTATTTTTAGATCTTCTATAACTAGTTATCATATGAAGTGCTTTTTATTATTGTCCAGATATGTTATATGATTTTCTCCAGATTTCTGTCTCCAATTTCCCTACTCCAAGTTGTCATTCATCAATTTGTTGCTCTATATTTAATGAGGGAGGATCCATGGACACTCTTAGACGGACAAGGTCAGACATGATTTGTGCCACGCAAAACCCAAACCACAATGAATTTAAGTCAAATATTTTTATGATATGCTCCTCTTATAAGACTCTACATTCCTACAGAAAAATAAACGCAATTCGATATGTATAAAACCACCATCTACCCATTTGAATATCAACCGTTCAAAGTTAACGGTTGAAATTAAGATCGGTAGATGGTGAGATTTGCTATCTCGAATTGCGTTTATTTTTTTTTGTAGGAATGTAGAGTTTTATAAGAGGAACATATAATCAAAATATTAGACTTAAATTCATTGTCGTTTGGATTCTGCGGAGAAAATGACGCAAATCATGTCTGACCATGTACATCCAAGAGTGTCCATGGATCCTCCCTCATATTTAATACCTCAGAAGTATTACTGCCATTTGTATCAGAACCTTGTAGGAGAGTCATCTCTTGATGTTATAGTTACCTAAAATTGGTGAGAGGCTAAATTAGGATCCTAGGGTTTCTGAAAGTGAGTTATGGGAGGTTCAGCACGAAAAGTCTTCGCCTAAAACACGCAAAATATCCATTCAAAGGCTGCTTCAGTTATATGGAAGGTTAGGGTTGGTCGTAGGGAGGGAAGCAGATGAAGCGAGAGCTCAGAAAATTCTAGGGTTTGTAGAAAAATTGCTCTGAGAGTTTATAACAGAGTTGTGTGTTAGCTTGAAGAAATATATAGAGGACCTATTTATAGCTGAATTCTCTAATCTCAGGTCAGTGAAGATAAGGATTACTTATCGTGTCGTACAGAAAAATTCTCCCGTCTCTTTAGGAATAGATAAAGATAAACAATCTTGAGTTTATCTCATTATTCCACTACCTTTACTCTCTTCTGCGGTGAGAAATAGGCCAGGTATTTCTCACACATGTCGTAGACCACTAGACCAAAATCCTAATTGATATCCCCCCATTTGTGTGAAACTGAGTCAGCCTTTGTGATGATGTGTTGAGAGAGAAAAATATTCTCTTTTAGATGATTTGGCCAAGATAGAGAGATGTTCTGTGATTTGTGAGAATGACTAGGATGGGTCACATGAAAAGGCATGAAATACCTCAGAAATCATGTGTAAAGTGTCAGAGGAGCTGAGGTTGAGCCCCCTCTCTCCATGGCCTATCACATGTGTCATGTGGAGACTGTATTATTGCTTGTGGGTCCCTTTGTTGAGCATGTGGATCTTAAGAGAAGTTATCCACGTTTTTGGATAATCATGTATAGTTCAGGCCTAATTTACTAGTCATGAGTGTTTTTGAGACGCTGGAAAGAGGCCCGAGGCCTATATGAGGCTTATGCCTAAGTCTTGTACTTGCATAAGACTCTTTAAACGAGATGGATCAGCTCGTATGAGGCCACCTAAGATTTACCCGACGCAACTAAGGCTGTTTGAGATTTGGCAAACGTGTATGGAGCTGTCTAAGATTTAGCTGACGTGTCTGGAGCTTTCTGATATTTGGGTGACGGGTTTGAAACCGTCTGATATTTAGCTGACGGGTTTGAGACCGTATGATATTCGTCCAACGGGATGTAGTCTATTCAATACTAGTCCAACACGATAGAATCTATCCGAAGTCAGCTGGGACATGTTTGGGAGAGAGAAGAAGGCTTGCATGCCTAATAATGTCTCTGCGAGACTTCAACTCACTTATGTTTGACCAAAGTATCTTGCAGAGATGTGTTAGGAATCAATTATGTCCGTATTTATGGGGTTGACATGACCAGTGTATCTCGGAAGGATGTTATAGGAATCTATATTATTGCTTGTGGGTCCCTTTATTGAGCATGTGGATCTCAAGAGAAGTTATCCACGTTTTTAGATAATCGTGTATAGTTCACGCCTAATTTACTAGTCATAAGTATTTTTGAGACGCTGTAAAGAGGCCCGAGGCCTAGATGAGGCTTATGCCTAAGTATTGTACTTGCATAATACTCTTTAAACGAGATGGCTCTGCTCATATGAGGCCACCTAAGATTTAGCCGACGCAACTGAGGCTGTTTGAGATTTGTCTAACGCGTATGGAGCTGTCTAAGATTTTGCTGACGTGTCTGGAGCTTTCTGATATTTGGATGATGGGTTTGAGACCGTCTGATATTTATCTGACGAGTTTGAGATTGTATGATATTCGGCCAACGGGATGGAGTCTATTCAAGACTAGGCCAACACGATGGAATCTCTCCGAAGTCAGCTGGGACATGTTTGGGAGAGAGAGGAAGGCTTGCATGCCTAATAATGTCTCTGCGAGAATTCAACTCACTTATCTTTGACCAAAGTATCTTGCAGAGATGTGCTAGGAATCAATTGTGTCCGTATTTATGGGGCCGACATAACCAGGGTATCTCGCGGGGATGTCCTAGGAATTATTCAGAAACCTCAGTTAGTCGAGTCAGAGCCTAGAATAGACATGACTAGTGTATCTAGCGATGATGTACTAGGAATTAGTCCTTGATATCAAATAGGATGAGTCGTGATTACAATATACATGTATGTCTCTGCTCTAGGTTATAAGTACGTTGGGGACGTTTTTACGCATCTACAAATCCTAAATGCCCAATAGTTTCTCGCGGGGATGTATCCTATGAATCATGGCATCAAAATCAGATGCGTCTCGTGAAGACATACTAGAATTGTGGTTGTTCTGGTTCATAAGTCGGTCGGGGACGTTTTACGCTCTAAAGAACCTATGTGACTAGCAGTATCTCGTCGAGGATATGCTCTAGGAATCACGATATCACGACCATCTGTGTTTCGCGTGGACGTATACTAGAAATCCTGGATATGGCTGCCTTGAAGACCAAGGGCTTAATCTCTCCCGTGAGAGTTGAGTTTTGTCTATGGTATTAAAATGACATTTTTGCCCCTTATACAAATTTCACTATCTACAACTGCAAATATTTTATTGTATTTTGGTTATTTCTTAAAGAAGCTTTGTTCCACTTATGTATATTTCATCTAGCAAAACTCAATCTTTTCTCAAGAAAAATAAAATAAGAACCACCTACTTTATTGTTCTATGCCAGAATATCCTGATCTTTACAAGTGTTATCTCTCAGCCAACATTCATAGAATTTTCATGTCCTGCTCTCATAAGAGTATTAGAAGTAAGATTGAGAAGTATAGGAAAATGATCAGAACCCATTTGAGGGACACTGTAGATGGTGGATTTTCGACAAAGGATAAAACCGTAAACCCATAATTATATGAACTTCTGATCCAACAATCAGATGTGAGTATTGAGACACGGGTCTCTCATAGAACCTCTGACTGAGAATACTGTCTCTCAGAGTACATGCAGATATGTAGTCTCTCGGCTGAACAGCAGCATATCTCATGAATACTGAACACTTCAGTAATTATTTCTATATAGAATCACAAGATTGACGGCTCCAAGACAGCTTCCTCTGCTAGTATAGAGTGATAATGTCTTCAGGATACAAACAACAGTTTTCCCTGACTATATAAAGGATATGAAGCTCCAGCAAGCTCATATCAGAATAATTAATGCTCCTAGACAGCTTGCTCTGCTAGTATAGAGCCATCAATTAATTATTCTAAAAAAGTTCATGCCACTGAATTTCTGAAAGTATTCAAATACTTTTGTAATATTTCGTTGCTTCAATCTATGGTTCTTCCCAGCAGAATTCCATGGGTTAGTAATAAATATTCAACACACGGGTGTCTGAGCTACCTCTGAGTAAGCCCCGATTTAAATGGTGCAAGTGTATTTAACGACGATGCACTAACAGTCACCGCACGAACGAGTATTTCAAAATACGAAGAGACGATGAACCTATGCAATATAGGAAGGAAAATAATAAATAATAAAAAATTGACCAAGGCGCTGGGAGCATGGGCCCACTGACCGGCCAGACATGCCATGGTCAATCACACGCCAGTTTTATATTTTTATCATATTTTTTGTTATTTTCCTTGAGTTCATGAATATTCTTTCACTTGAACGAATATCTTTCGTTTTGAGGAAACTCCTCAGTTTCATGGTGTTTCCCTCACACCAAAGAAATAATATAAAATTAAGGAAATATGGTAGAGCCGTGATCATTGGCCAACCGGCCATGTCTTGGTCCCAACCGGCCCCACAACTCATGGTTCCTCATTATTTTATTCTTATTTCCCTAATTTCATGAAAACTCCTTAATCTCATGATATTTCCTTGATCCCATGGAAAAATAATATAAAATTAGGGAAACCCGTGTGACCTGGCCCTAGCCAGCCGGTCAAGCCCAAGCTGGCCCCATAAGTCCCATTTTATTATTATTATATTTTTCATGATTCCTTGGTCCCATGGAATTCCTTGATTTCATGATATTTCCTTCAAATTATGAAAATTCCTTTAAATCATGAAATAATACATAAAATTAGGGGAAAACGCTCGGGACCGGGCCATAGCCGGCCAACCATGCTCAAGCTGGTCCCACACTACCTTTTTTTTTATTATTATTTTTCATGTTTTCCTCATCTCATGGAAACTCCTTGATTTCGACAAAACTCTTTGATTTTAACAAAAACTCCTTGGTTTTAACAAATTCCTTGATTTTATCATATTTCCCTAAAATCATGAAAATATTATAAAAATTGGGAAAACGTGTGGGATTGGGCCCTTTGGCCGGCCGGCCGGCCATGCCTTGGCCATGACCGGTCCCACACTTCATGATTCCTTCACTTTTTATTATTTTTCCTTCATCTCATGAAGTTTTGACGGTTTCATCATTTCTTCATATTTTCTCAAATGATTTCTCAAATGCACATCTGAAAATATCAAAATTCTCAGAACTGAGATACGAACACTTTAACGACGTGAGCATGTCACCTTGACCAATTAGGGTTGGCTCCTTGCCTTGCAATGAGCCGATCCCGTGTATTTTCACGGTTTGATCTAATTTGCGCAATTGCATGTATTAGGTCCAAAACTTTTCCAAACAACTTGGAACTTCATGAAACAGTCATCATTTGATCATGTGGCCACCTAGGGCCGGTTTCATGACCCATTGGTCAGTCCCTCATCTCTTCATAATTAATTAGGTTTTATCACCTAAGGCTCAGACGGGCATTTTTCGAATAAATGATTAAACCAGCATTTGATCATTCTTTCATCAACGAATCACCAACTCTTCAAGAGCCACGGTCCCATGAAGTCGGTTCTCCTTCACTCCATGGTTAATTTTTAAATAAACCATCAATTGATCAAATTAGGTTTTCTGAGTCCAAGGATCATAATTCCAGATTCAAACACTAATAATTTTATGACGATCTCATGATCAGTACTCTTATTAATTATACTCGGTGCAAATACCAGTATTTTAATTAATATTTTATTTTGGTCACGCTAACAATAATTCATTAGATGAGCAATACTTGCTCAAATCAAGGAATATTGGTCTAACTATCAATATTCAACAAATCAGATTAATACTTGCTCGCCTCAACTATCAACGTGAGAATCATGTCCACGTTCAATTCATGAGTTTCAGAACATTTTACAAAATCATGTTCAACTCAGTAAATACATGGACTCATTGTCCCATTAAATCATGAAGTCAACAACTGACTAAACTAACCACGAGATGTCAATCGTGTCACTTGGGGGGATATCAACTAGGGTTTTGGTCTGGCGGTTTACGGTATGTGTGTTCAAACACACGATGGAATGTGAGCAAGCCATGCAATCAGTTGAAGGAGTTAACAAAGTAGTGGATGGAAAATCAAGCAAGTCTCCGTACGATGAGCAACAGGTTTCAAACAAGATTTCCACTTCCCCACTCTTTGATTCCATAAACTGTCACACTTCATGGGATCATGGTGTCCACAATTCCAGCGATATAAGTAAGTCTTTGAATCATGATTAAAAGAACAACGACAAGAACAACAACAATCTCACGTCTCACAGACAACACGAGATAAATAACTCATCAATTTAGCAATTACTCTCAACTGAGAAATTTCAATCATTCAGAACTTATCATATTCAGAATTCACAACACACCTACAATCTTTGATTACATTGATTCCACACATTTCTCAGTTTCCCTCCTACAGATCAACCTCTCCTCTCTTGTGACCGAATTTACTCTGGAACGACCATTGTCTTGGTTTAGGCCGGAGTACTAAAGATTGATCTCTCAAATTCAAAGCACTCCCTTCTTGCAGTGCATCTGTGTGAGGTTGAAATTTTGCTCGGTTCAAGGAGTCCCATCCGTACGATCGTCTCCTCAATTCCGTAAAAACCAGAAAATCGTTTTTTCCCATCTACATATTAACGACCACGGTGGGAGATCATTCTCTCGGTTGAAATCTCTCATTTTCACAAGATGGTTGGTCTTAGGTCAGGATTGGTTACAAATCCTAACGTAAATATCGCTAGCACTAGAAATAATGAAAACATCCTAGAAACTGTTCCGGCCACTAACACTGACGGTGGTGACATTGCTCCTCCTTACGTCAACACGGAAGATCATTCTCTATTCGGCCGACATCCTGAAGAAGTCAGAGGAAGTCCACCACCTACCATTGTTGATCTTATCAAAGCGCAAGCGACTCTTGCAAAGAATCAGACGGATATGGCTGCAGCACAACAAAAATTATTTGACCATCTAAAGACTCTTACTGACAAATTGTCAGAGAAAACTCAAGAAAAAGGGAAAAAGAAGGAAAAGTCCTCAGACGCTGCTGATCCTGAGGTAATTCCAATTCACACAGTGGATGACGACGAAACCAACAAATCTGTGGGAAATTCGTCAACGAAAGAATCATCAAACTTCATCACCTGGGAAGACTTGGAGCGTCTTCTGGAGAATCGTGGAAAAGACAAGACATCACATGTCCATCATCACCAACCCCCTTATCCTGCTACAACGCAGAGGATTCCCCTTCCCAAAGGTTACGTTTTTTCAACTTTCACTCTGTATGATGGGACCGGCAATGTTCGAGAACACGTCTCTTGCTTCCTTGAAGCCTTAGAATAACATGAGCATAACCATGTTGTTCGTCTCAAGGAATTTTCAAAATCTCTGAAAGGCAGGGCATACACTTGGTACAACAACATTGAACCTGGAACTATCAACAATTGGGGAGAAATTATTAACGCCTTCTATAGGAAGTACTTCTTTGTGTCAGAGCAAGTCACTCTCTCTGATCTTGGAAGGATATTTCAGAAAGTCAGTGAAAATCCCAATGACTATGTGAAAAGATTCAGAGTCCAAGCCCTGGATTGTCATGATCCAAACATCACGGAGCAATAACTGGTAGATTTGTGCATCAATGGCATACTCCCGGTCTACAGAGCCTTATTGGAGAATCTCTGATTCTAGACTTTCTCGGAGCTCCGCGAAGCCGCGAAGAGGTCGGCGACCACTGCACCTGCTCTGTTAGAAAGTGCAAAATCTACAAAGACTGAAGAAGAACGAGACACTCAAGGGAGCGGACGTCTGATCAACAAGCAGTACAACCTGCAACCTTCCACAAATACTGTCACGGAAGGGAGCAAACGGAAAGCTGATCCATAGCGCAAGCATACTTATTCCACCCCTTCAAAGGCACAAAATAAGGATGACGTGAAAAATTCTCCTCAGCATATAGAGGATCCAGAAGCACCTGACTTTCCCTGCTCCATTGAAGAAGTCATCGAATTTCTAGAGGCTTGGATTCAAGACGGTGCAATCAAGTTGTTATATGTCAGGAAGGAACCGACCGAAGAGGCCATGGTAAATACTCGTTACTGTCGCTTCCATAGGTTTGTCAGCCACCCCACAAGCGATTGCAAGACTTTGAAGCGCATATTTAAAGAAAAGGTCGAATCAGGAGAACTCAACTTTGGGACCGAAGGAATACATAAGAATCCTCTTCCAATTAGGACTTTTGCTATCTCTGAACCTCCTATCAAAGAAGCAGTTCAATCCCTGATTGAACATGTTTGTGAGTTACTATACTTGTCAAAATCTCAGAGGAAAGACGTATTCGTTGCATTAAACCATATCATGTCAGGCAAGCGTGTGTTGATTCATGAGACTATCACTGAGCCTCCAGCGACAGACAAGGAAATGTATGACTGGGGACTGCTCACCACATTGCACATCAAAGGAAATGAATTCAGGAGAGCATTTGTTGACATCGGCACCGCCATCAACATCATCCCTTTGAAAAATCTCAGAGCCGTTGGTATTACTCGACAAGAGGCTACTCACGCTCCCATAGCAATCAGAGATCATGAAGGGATTTCCAGAGATGCATATGGCTTCATCACTCTCAAAGTTACAGAAAGTTTGGTCTACACTGAGACCAAGTTTTACATAATCCGGGAAGACCCTGGATATGACATGATCCTTGGAAGGACTTGGATACATACTGGAAGGCTAACCTCGATGCCTTCAACGCACTCTATTACTGACAGAGACTCTGAGTTGGAAGAAGAACTGGAGGATGCCCCACCATTTGAGCATCTGAAGGAAGTTGAAACCTTGATGAGACTTGCCCAAGAACCCAGAGAGAGTCTAGATGACTTTGTCAAAAGGTTTTGAGCTCAGGAAATTCTTATTCCTCTTCATGCTCCAATATTACCAATGTTCAAATATGCTACTTTGGTCCAAGGGATTCACTCCACAAATAATTTAACAATTGCAAAATGCTACGAGTGGATCATCTCGCCACAGCAATATTACACCCAATGGTTGAGTCCATAATATCCTCAAGTTGATTATCCAATCAAGCGATTCATTATACAAGATGTGGCCAAGCATGACAGGCATTACGAGGGATACTCCCTCATGCGTGAATGTCCATATGTCCCACAACCGTGGAGCTGCACCACACAAAGAATCCCGAATCAACAAAAGATATTCAAAGAACGGACAACCAAGCCTAACAAATACTCTGAAGGGGACTTAGTTCTCAAAGAAGTCCAACGCAACCTTCACTATGCAAGGAACTCCAATTGGGAAGGACCATTCATGGTTGCTAAGTCCATAACTGGAGGATATTACAAGTTGATCAACACAGATGGACGAACCCTACCAGTAATTCATGAAAATTGGCTTAAGGCATTTGTCTAAAGTTATTTGACATTTGAGGTACTGGGCGTCTAAGCATTCATGACGTTTGGATTTGGAATTTTAGGATTTTCTTTCATTGTACTTCAATTCCTCCAAAATGTTTGCAATACTTGTAATCAGTATTCGAATTCAGCAATTTATCAAAGTTCAGTTCATATTTCTTAATAGAAAATCTCTATCAAATCCAAAAGAAAATCCTTAACCGTCTACCAATCCAAAACCATAATATCCAAACCCAAATAAACCCTCACATCTCTCATAAGTTCATAAGTTCAAGAGATTATGGAAAATAAATCAAAGAAAATCAGCAAAGAAAGATTTTTGCGCCTCTTCATCCTTCAAAGCCTGTAAAGATGCCTTCTCCTTATTCAGCTCTCCAGTCATCCTGGCGATCCTGTCTTCATTCTCCATCACAACATCATTTGGAAAGGGTATGTTGATTTCACATGAGTCTTTGATAGCATTCATCTTCTTACGAAGCCACTTCACGTTGAAGCCAAGTTGCTCAGAATTCTCCAAGTTGAACTCCCAATCAAAGAGTACATTTGGAGTCACAGTATTTCTAGCCCTGGTGTATATATCATTTACAACACGCAAGATAACACTTACCTGCATCGTTAAAGAATAAGCACGCTTTGGATCTCTAGTAACAATGATGTGACCAAATTTCTTCCATATTTTCTCATACAAGTTGGCATATCCGATGGGAATGCCAAATCCACCAACTAGTCTGTAGTATGGGAGTGATGCATCAAATATGGGATCAAAAGCAACTCCTGCACTTTGGTATTCATGCACAACTATACGGTTTTCAATTACTGGAGCAACTTCTACAATCAGGGCAACAGTTTCTCCAGTATCTTCTGCTGGTGTCCCGGATTCTTCTATCACTGAAGCAGCGACAATTTGGGTCTCCATGACTTCATCAACAACAATTTCATGGACTTGAAGTGCAAATATAGTTTCCTCCTTATCAATAACCTCAGGGTCGCTCGTTTTGTCATTTTGGGTTCCTTCATTCTTAACTTCGGTATTTTGCACCTAATACGAAGATTACATGAGATTAGGATCATCCAAGCATGAAACCAAAATAAATCATAAACTACAGCATAAAAGTGGTCTAACATCATCAAAATCTTTCATTATACATGCTAGATATCAGCAAATAACGTGAAAGTCACAAAAAGCATGTTTTACAATAAGCTCGCCTGAGAAGACTTTACACTTCCCTGTACGAAACGACGAACTGGGAGAAATTGGTGAAGAATTTAGGGTTGAGTTATATATCATTTTATTTGTATGGGTGTTACCTACAACATGTAAAAATATAGCAATCGGATGAACGAGCAAAAATATGTGGTCGAAACTCGGGACTACACGACAGCTAAAAATTTCCTGAAAGTCTCCTGGATGTTTACTGTTTTGTCTATTTTGACCCATGAACGTGCTCAAAACTTAAAAATCTTCTTTACAAAGCTTAGAAATTTCCTGGGCTTAAGGTTTCATAGGCGGATCATAAAAATATGACATTAGACGAAGATTCTACAGCGTTTTTCCTAAAATGCTGAGTTCTGAATTTTCTTGTGACGTATTTTCGGCAAAACTTGTCATATGTTCACATACAATCTTATTCATTCACTCATACAAGAGAAATACTTACTTGGGTGGTCTCCAAAGCGTTTAAGGAATTATAATTACTCTCACCGACGTCGACAACTCAATTACCTTCATTTGGTTTTGAACTCTGGGAGTTTTCTTCATCGCCATCTTTCGAGCGAGCGTCACCAGTATTCTCCAAGTCCATGGAAGCATCCTCCTGGATATATTCTCAGCAAATAGCATTTTGTTTACCAAGCATCATAATTTGCTACATGGAGAAATATTTACTTCGGCTCCTTCTTCAAAACCCGAGTCAGAAACCGTCTGCCCAGCAGCAGAGAAATAAAGACCGTCAATGCTCGATGGAGTAAAATTCTGCAACGGAATAACAAAGTGGGTTTTTAGATCCTATCTATACGTATGAGAAGAAGTCATGATGCAAGAGACATCGATAACTCACAAAACAAATCACTGGGGACTTTATGGTGTTAGGTAACATCTTATAATTCTTACTCATGCATTCTCCGCCGTGAACGATTGCCTCAATTTCTGAGAGGTCTACATCAATTCGTGGTCTTACATTACGGCCGCCTTGTGAAAAAAAGAAATTTTGATGCAATGATCAAAACAAAATCATTACAACCCTATGAAGACTTCAGAAAATACTTACTGGTGAACATCCTGGAGACGTTTTTCGTTTATCACTACCGGGAAAATGCTTCAATCTTGGTCGAGTAGAAATCATCTCAGGGGAAGGAGGCCCCTTCACTAAAGTTTGAACATCTCTCACGAAATCAAGTAAACGCTTGAGCTGATGATCCCAAAAGTCTATATAACCCGGAGTTACTTACGTAACTCTATCGGAGCTAGGGAACCAGAATTCACTTCCTTCCACATATGTACGGTCCAGACGAGCCATGAGCTGTTCAATTGAAGGATTTATTCTTCGAAGAGTTGGGACACACTGATCCATACCCATTTGCCGAGCCGCCCTATCAATATTGTATTCTTCCACTGAGAATTCATCATGCATTATGGATATCAGATGACCGGGAGTACAACTCAGCATAAAAGCTCTCTCACCATCGTCCAAGTCAGTACCAGATTTCAAAATCATGCTCTCTTCATCATTAAAAGTTTTCAACTGAGAGATGTAAGAGGGAACTGATACCCATGGGCGAAAATTGAATTCAGATTCACGATCCAGGACATCAATGAAGCGAGCCTTAAGCCGAGGTTTCTTTGTGGACCAGCGCATGATCATGGCATTAGCCTTCTTAGAGAAGACATGGCAAGCATCAGTGTTCAATCCTTGCAAGACAGTCCGCGGAATGGGCGCATAACTCTTGAAATGCTCCCACATCAAATCTTGAAGAAAAATTATGTTGGCATAACATTCAATCTTCATAAAACCATTTGAGATCTGGAGTCTATAATCAAGGAGTCCAAGTTAGAATACAGAGAACCCAAGAATAAGATACCTATTGGGAGTTGCTCACCCTGAGCCATCATAATTACAAAAGGAATCACGAACAGCTTCAACAAGTTCCCAGCATCCTCAAATACATCTCTGGACAGCCATAAACACAAGAAAGCAGCGATGGATAACGTATCGTCAACTGGACAATCAGTACGAGTATCTCTTGGCCACCAGTGTATCAGCCAATGAGCATAACAACCTTTGCTGCCAGATGCCTTATTAATATCCTCCGTTGTGGTTGTCAATACGTTGGAGATTGCATCTTTCTCTGAAGAAAGATTTTCAGGAAGATTACCTGTGATTGGGAGGTGTAACAAAGCGACTACATCTTCTAAAGTAATGGTAAACTCTCCCCATCTACCTATGAAAGAGTGAGTTGGAATACACCATCGAGCAAGTAAAGCTACAATACCTCGTGCATCATGAAAAATGAATAAATCTCTAGAGGATTGAATAGCTCGTATTACTCGTGCGTCATGCAACTTGGCTCTAACACGAGGAAAACCCAGCATGTATCTGGACCATCCATAAAAAATTTACAGAGGCCGTCGAGAAAGCTTGAACTCAATAACCGATGCATAAAAATATCATCTTTCAAGACAGAACCAAATAGATCCCTAAGGTGTCACCAACTTTTTCTGAGTAACCTCTCTGGGATTAATCAGAAGACGAAATGCTAGAGTTTTGAGATGCTTTTCAGGCCCTTGATCTATGAAGAAGGCATCCTCTATGTTTGGAATATTCTTGATTCCAGGAGTCTCATCTTCACCAATGGAAGTCTCTTCTGTGCACGAATCATCCTTGGAGACATCATCTATGCGTGAATATTCCCTGGAAGTATCATTTTCCACACACATATCATATCTGGAAACATCATTATCTTGGGAATCAGACATCCTTACAAAGCAGCTATAACATGCACATAATACTCCGATTCAGTATATAGTTCGTATAAGATACAAACGTCAATGGAATGAGGTAGTTAAAAAATGCTCACGTAGGCATCTACAAACCGGTAACTCTTAACTCTTACCTTTTATGCTTCCACTAACAATAGTGATAGTAATTCTAGAGTTAACACTCCAAAATCGTTCGTCTCTTCGAACCTACAAAAGACGTTCAAAAATTCAGATTTTTCATAAAATCATGAATATTTCTACTGTGTGAACGTTCACCATGAAATTATGAAACTAAAACATTATTTCATCATAAATAATTGTTTACTTCTGAATAATATTACACAAAACTCAAGTTTTAATTTTAAAGAATATAATATATATTTGCATAAATAAAACGTGATTTACTCACGTAAATAAAATAAATAAATATATATATATATATTGACGTGAGCAAGGATCACGAAAATGAATTTGTGGAAACTCCACGGTTTCAAAAAAAAAATCATGAATAGACCATGGTTTTATAAAAAAATCTTTTCCTTCGTATCGTCGTACGTCTTTGAAACGAAGGTTTATTCCAGTTTTGTGAAAAGTCACGCATTATAAGATAAAGTTTTGATTCACGTGAAAGCTCATAAACAAAATTTTATCACTGGACACAAGTTCATGTATATAAAAAAAAGAAGAAGAAGAACTTCTTCTTCGTATCATCATCATTCTTTAAAACGAGGGTTTATTTCGGTTTCGTGAAAATTCATCTTTCCATGATAAAACTTTGATTCACATGAAAGCTCATAAACATAGTTTTATCACTGGACCTAAATATTCATATATGAGAAAAATATCTCCTAAATCAGGGATTATTATTAGTTTTCAAAAACTAACGATCAAACGAACATACGTTTTCAAAAACAAAAAAAACACCAAGGGTATTCAACGAAACCCACACTCATATATGCACATGTATATAACGTTATCATGATCAAGATATGAACAACTCATAGAACTCATGAACATCAGTAAACATCAGAAAAAAAAAATTGCGCTTACCTGGTCGACGCCGGCCGGAAACTGGCCGGTCGGCGGCGCTGGTGCTCCGGTTGTAGTTGCAGGAAATCCTACACTACACCCTTGTTAAGATTTCATAATAATCAACTCATACTTAAAGATTAAAAACGACTCTTTATCATTTAATTCTCAGAAATATTTACAGAAGTGGAAGAAATCAAGAACACAACTATTCTCCCAAAGTTTCTCTCTCCTCAAGACTTTCTCTACTCTCCCAAAAAATACATCATCATTCTCTGAATCTATAGGAACCCTTTATATAGGAAATTACATAGTGGATGACAGCTAAGTTTTCCTTTTATTTTGGATCTACTTTGCGATCTTATCGCGATAGTTATAATGTCAACTCTCACAAGACAAACACGCTCTTCTTATGCTTCTTCAATGGTCAGCTATTACATCATTCTTTAACCTACTCTGCAACACTCGCAAAATGTTGTTGAAGAGCTCGCGGTATTCTCGTAGAAGTGTTGTTTATTTCGCGGGAATGTCGTTGTAGCGATATTCTGGTCCTACACCGGCGAAATTCTTCCTCTTCTCTGGCGTGAAGATGATGAAGGCGCGATGAAGCTCTGGTCGTGGAAAAAAAAGGGAACAATTCCTTTTATATCAAGTTTTATTTCCTAACGATTTCCTTATTGGGCCCGGCCCGCGAATCCTAAACGACCAAGGTCCCGTCACCCAAATCAGCGGTTCAACACTAATTTATGTTCACCAAACGACGCTCTATCATGCCACTGAGATCTTCATTCAAGTCATGGTATGCTCGTACTATCGAAATTCGGTAACGTCTTAACTTACAACTAAGTTCAATTACATTCAATGCTGACTGAGGAACACGGATTTCCTCACTAAGCAGGGGACTTATTGTAGATGGTGGATTTTCGAAAAAGGCTAAAATCGTAAACCTATAATTATACGAACTTCTGATCCCGCAATCATATGTGAGTATTGAGACACGGGTCTCTCATTGAACCTCTGACTGAGAATACTGTCTCTCAGAGCACATGCAGATATGTAGTCTCTCGGCTGGACAACAATATATCTCATGAATACTGAACACTTCAGTAATTATTTCTATATAGAATCACAAGTTTGATGGCTCCTAGACATCTTGCTCTGCTAGTATAGAGCGATAATGTCTTCAGGATACAAACAACCGTTTTCCCTGACTATATAAAGGATATGAAGCTCCAGCAAGCTCATATCATAATAATTAATGCTCATAGATAACTTGCTCTGCTAGTATAGAGCCATCAATTAATTATTCTAAAAAAGTTCATGGATTCATCCACTGAATTTCTGGAAATATTCAAATATTTTCTGAAAGTATTCAAATACTTATTATTATTTTTCATGTTTTCCTCATCTCATGGAAACTCCTTGATTTCGACAAAACTCTTTGATTTTAACAAAAACTCCTTGGTTTTAACAAATTCCTTGATTTTATCATATTTCCCTAAAATCATGAAAATATTATAAAAATTGGGAAAACGTGTGGGATTGGGCCCTTTGTCCGGCCGGCCATGCCTTGGCCATGACCGGTCCCACACTTCATGATTCTTTAATTTTTTTATTATTTTTCCTTCATCTCATGAAGTTTTGACGGTTTCATCAAAAAACCCTGATTTCTTCATATTTTCTCAAATGATTGCTCAAATGCACATCTAAAAATATCAAAATTCTCAGAACTGAGATACGAACACTTTAACGATGTGAGCATGTTACCTTGACCGAACAGGGTTGGCTCCTTGGCTTGCAATGAGCCGGTCCCGTGTATTTTCACGGTTTGACCTAATTTGCGTAATTGCATGTATTAGGTCCAAAACTCTTCCAAACAACTTGGAACTTCATGAAACGATCATCATTTGATCCCGTGACCACCCAGGACCGGTTTCATGACCCCTTAGTCGGTCCCTCATCTCTTCATAATTAATTAGGTTTTATCACCTAAGGCTCAGACGAGCATTTTTCGAATAAATGATTAAACCAACATTTGATCATTCTTTCATCAAAGAATCACCAACTCTTCAAGAGGCCTTGGTATTTTCTCACACGAGCATATGGAGCTGCATGGTCGACCCACGGTCCCATGAAGTCGGGTTTCCTTCATTCCATGGTTAATTTTCAAATAAACCATCAATTGATCAAATTAGGGTTTCTGAGTCCAAGGATCATAATTCCAGATTCAAACACTAATAATTTTATGACTATATCATGATCAATACTCTTATTAATTATACTCGGTGCAACTACTGATGCGTGTCATAACCACAAAAAATTAATCAAGATATTTCCCACTAATTAACTGGTAATATAGCGGTAGTAAGGATCATTCCCACAGAGAGCTGTGTAATTGATATGTTATTTAGATAGAAAAACAAAGTAAAAGGGGGATTGGTTTATGAATTAAATAAAAAGAGAATAAAAAGAGAATAAGATAAAAGGGATGATCAAGGAATCCTTCGCCGTTACCAATCTTCGTCAGCATCATTCATCACCTACCGTAGGAAAGCAGATGGCGCAGTGCTATCCCCAATGTTCCTTATGTAACTTCATACCGAAGCGCTCGCATATGAAATTCTATCCAACCGAACCACCAAGTAGTAGCTCACTAAAGGTGTAACCCAGCGGAAGCTTTAAGTTATGTGGACTTAGGTTGATCCCAGCAGTTAGACTCTTAGCGCAAGGTCCACTAACTAGTGTTGTCTTCACACACGATTACTCCACAGAATTCCTCTGAAAGGTCTCGCGTTCTCTACTTGTGTAAGGATTATTCAACAGTTACACCGATATCCTAACCCTTTACTAGCAATCGAATGATCAATAGATTAATCAAATTGTACACTTGAACAATCTAGAAACCAATCATAAACCCTAGTTATAGTGTAAACAAACGATAAGATGATAAAACTCCGAATAGATTTATATAATAATGTAGCTTCATGCTAGAACATTGAATTCATCCTCAATCAAAAAAGGTTTAGCAACTCATAATTACACCGTTTCCCAGTTTCCCCCTAAAGGGGTAAACCCTAGGTTTTTAATGAAGAACAAAAGTATAATATGAGATGTAGGATAATTATTATGTTAGGTTAAGAAGTGTTTCTTATATAGTCTCCAAATTATAGAAGTGCCCGTGTCGAATTCCGTGCGAAGTAGGTTGCCAAATTCTAGCCAAACTCCAAACTAAGTCACGTCCAAAGGGTTGGCCGTGTACAAGAGTTTCTGAAAAGAGCTCAAGTGGTCGTGCTCAACTGGAAAAGCCCATCCCATATATATTCTTGGCTTGTCAGTTCCATGGGACTGACATATTTTTTCTTTTCTTCTTTCATTACATACAGGTAATCCCGGCCGTATGTTCTCCTGGATGTTTAACTCTTTTCTTTCACTATAATCACGGCTAGGAATTCTAGCCGTATCTTCTCCTGAATTCTTCTCATCTTTTCTTTCCTTCGGCTAAGTACATCTTAAGTTGTTCACAGCAACAACAATATGCTTCTCGGCTCAAGCTCCATCGTTTCTGGCACTCACTGCTAGTAAACCCATTCAAACTCCATTACTGCACCACGAGAATCACCGGCAGTCACGTCCCTGACATCCTTCGTACACTTTGAAAGAAAACTCTTCATTCATGTAGTAGCATGAAATCACACACTACACCCCTCACAAGAATTCATACAATCAAATCATTTTTAGATCAACAATCATAAATTTTATTGATTAATCTCACCATTTTTACAAGATAAAAAGGAAATAAAGTTAAAGAATTAACAACCGCTCTGGAACTTTCTCTCTCCTATGACTTGCTCAACACTCGAAAAAAGATCTCTCTTTTCCTTATGCATGTTCAACTCTTTATATAGGGAATTACATAGTGGATGACAGCTAATATGTCCTTTATTTTCGGATCTGACTTGCGATATTCTCGCAAAAGTCCTATTGTTGATCTTCACAAACACTCTAATCATCGCAGAGTCATCACACTTTTCTCATTTTTCTGCCATCGTCATCTGTTATGTCATTCTTAAAATCGTTCTGCGATGCTCGCAAAGTGTTGTTGACTACACTTCGCAAATGTGTCCTTCTTGCGATATTCTGATCCTACATCCTGCCTCTTCTCATGTCTTCTCTGCGAAGGAGAGAATGTCATGAGAAACTGTTCTTCAAAATGCCTCAGCTGTTCATATTTTCTTTCAACTTCTTTCTCTGCCGATAAGGCTTCGTGAATTAAGCATAACCGTCAACACGTGTTGAATATTCCTTTAATTACTGGCACGTTTACCATTAACCGGTCATCTTCCTTTGCATATTTAAAGAAGGATCTGGGGGAAAGAAAAATTTATTCTTTTACCTCGTCTTTGTTTTCCTCATCTTCATATTCTCTGCAAATCTTCATCGTCTGCAACTTTCTTTTTTACCGAATTCATCTTCCTGCTACTGTTCTCTTCTACTTCCACACCAAGGTTAGTTCTTTTTTTTTTCTTTTTGATTTTGCTGAAACTGATTCTGTTTTGCCGAGATCATCTTGTTTGTTCTTTGTGTAATTCCCATATTGTTTCTGTTTCAGCAAAAAAACCTCCAATACTAAGTTTACAGTTCAAAACCCTAATGATCCAAGAAGTTCACAACTCAAAGTTCCTGAGGGAAAAAGAAAGTCTGTGAATGACAAGGTAGTAAGAAACATTATTATTTTTTAATAACGATATTGTTGCCTCTGTTTCTTATCTAAGTTGTGATTCGCAGGGTGACGGAGATGCCATTAAACCTCTTAAAAGATCTCGCCAACCCATAACTGTTGAAACTTCTGTTTCCTTTCCCAAACTTGGTCTTTCAACTTCTTCTTCAAAACTTTCACAAACTGAACCTCTACTTCCCATCTGCGAAACCATCGCAGCAGATGCTAATATTTCAACCAATACTGTTATGAATGAAGTTCCCTCTGCCGAAACTTTTTCTTCTCCAGCGATCAATACTTCTCAAATTAATTCTACTATAACCTCAGCCATTGATCTTCCTCAGACTTCTCCCTCAAATGACATCTCTTTAACAAAGAATGATGATCATCAACTTTATATTATTACTGCTACCCCATCTGAGTCTCTCCGTTTTTCTAAAGAAACTGCGGACGGAATGGATATTGCCTTCAAAGCCTTATCTGATATTTTGGATGATGTCAAGAAATCATCTGTGGACCCTGTCAAGTCTGGTGTCTGTGAAATTTTGGGTAAATATTTTGGTTCTAATAGGATAGTTTCGCAAACATCCTTGGAGAAAGAAATTGATATTTTGAAGAAAAGTCTTCAAACCAAGACCCTTAAATGTGATACTCTTCGTCTTGAAAATCAGAAACTTCAAAATGACTCTTTCGACTGCGAGCTTCTTTGCAGGAAGAATGATGAACTAAAATGTATAAATTTCTTATCTTCAACTTTAACTTTCCTTTTCACAAATTTTTTCTTTCCATGTTGTTTATTCTTAAAATATTTTTTCGCTTGTTAAGCTTTAAACCAGAAACGAATAATGGAAAGATTTTAGTTTGAATCTGCCGTTGAAGAAATTTGTGTTGATAGAGATATTTGGCTGGATTAGTATAACCGATTAGATAATCTTCATACATATTCGGTTGATCAAATAAATAATCTTACCAAAGAGAACACTCAACTAGTTCAAGAGAAAAACTCATTAAGTAGGGAAATATCTCGCCTCTCTTATTTTTTGACTAAAGCTAACTTAGAGATGGAAAATTTATCAGATGAAAATAAAACTCTATCTCAGGAAAAGCTAGCTCTATCAAATATGGTGGCGATCTCTTCGCAGAAACTAATTATTTTCCAAAAAGTGTGTGATAGTCAAGAAAAATCTCTTCGCTCGCTGAAAAATGAACTTAAAGAAGTAACTAAATCATCTATTGCTGAGAAAAATTCACTCATGCAAGGTAGGATAATTTTAAGTGTAAAAGAAAATGAACTCCAAGAACAGTACTCCAAATTAGAAGAATCATATTCTTCTCTAGCGAAGGAAAACACTTTTCCCATCCATAAAGAAAAGAACTTAAAATCCCGACTGAAGGGTTTAGTTGGAGATAAATTTGATGACGCAATGAATCATTGGTAGAATACTTGCTTAGCACTAATTCAAAATATAATTTCGCAAAAGGAAGGTAGTCATTTTGACTGGCTCAACCATTTTTTCTTTGTTAAATTCCCTTGCAATATTCTCTTGCGAAGTACTCTCCCAAATAATGTTTGTTCTTATTTTTCGCATAATCTGAAAGAAAACTTCATTCTTCCATTTCTACTTTGGATTCCAAGCTTGCCAATCTTCGCAGAGAAAATGGACTACTTGCTGCTCACCTTTCCCATTCTCGCGATCAAGCAGAAAGAAAGTATGACTATCTTTTTTATTACAAAGACATGGATATTAGAAACCGTGACAGAGCTTTCCTTCGCCAGGCTCATCTTAGTGCTGAAGTTCTTTTGAATGAGATTTTACTATCCAAATCTCTTTCTCCTGTATCAATCAAACCTCTGGAAGTAGACAAAGATGAAATTCCTCGTGCTGCTGATAGTGATCTTGATTATGGAAGTTGCAGTGAAGATAGTATTTCTCAAGAACATTTAGAAGAAGAGGAAGAAATCCCTCTTAAAGAAGGAGCTGTTGGTGATGAAACAACTACTGGTGATAAGCCAAATGAGGAAGAAGCTGGAGTTGGAGTCGATCAGAATAAGGAAAACACTGGCAAAGATGATAAAGCTGGTGGGGAAGATAAGGCTGGCGAAGAATATATTGATGTCTGAGCTCTAGTTTTATTTTCTTGAATTACTCTTTCTTTTCTTGCGAATAATGTACTTTGGATCACTTTCGAATTAAGTTATACTTTTGGTATTTTAGGTACTTGCGAGAAAGATAATGTCATATTATTATTAATTTCCATACTTTCCTCTCATTATCTTTCTAGCGATGAATGATCTGCATAAATAATAGTTAGTATTTATAAATCTTTTGTGGTCTTATTTTGCCTTCCTAGTTAAAGGTCTTATTTTTCCATATTTTCTCATTGCGAAAAAATCGCAGGACTTTTCTACACTTTCATGTAGAAACCCATTGAACTTGCCTTAACTTTATGTTCTGTTTTATTTTTGCTGCGACAATATGACAGGCCTAAATCTTCTTGCGAAATTAAAGCCCCATGACATTGTCGTCTTGCGATGAAATCGCAGGACGTTTATACACTTTCATGTAGAAACCCATTGATCTCGTCTTAACTTCTCTTTTGTATTATTTCCTCTTCAGGACTGTTGCACAAATATGACAAGTCTTAATACTCCCGTGAATAAAAATCCTCATGAAATTTGCGTCTTAAGACACTTATCAGCTCCCTAATAGAGGGTGCCGCCCTTATCTTCCCCCTGGTTTCCCTTTCAAGGAGACGTACTTCTGCCATACAATACTATCTCCTCCCATCCAGTCTTAATAACAAACAGTTGTGTTCGCAGCCTCTTGTCCCTTTTGCCTATATGGCTTATGGTTACGAGACTGCACCCTAAGTGGGGTTTTCTTCAGGTCGAGTGCATCATAGCCAAGACTTGCCAAGAATGGCCATGGTAGTTTCATACGCCCCGTGCACTCTTGACTCAACCGTGTACCTCAGAGCCTTGGTCATACTCTGCACCCCTTAGGAGAGCTCTAATTACCTTAGTCGCCCAACTCAAGTCATATGCTCAAGTTTAGAATCCAAGGTGTCTCTCCTGGATGGGCTTTCATTGACCCTAAATCTCCATGACTCGGGTTCCAGCAGCGGTGTAACCTTATCGCTGAGCCATGCAACAGATACCCCCTTCTATGACGTATTTTAGGTCTTACATTTGCCTCTTGCGAAATTTTATTCGCGAACTAGGGTGTACGCCATAAAGGTTCGTCCTTTGATTTTCTCTTGCGAAATTTTCGCATATTCTTATTTTATTTTGATCTTGAATAATTTCGCAGTGGTTTTTTCATAAATTTTTTTTGTTAATACTTACTTTGTTGTATCATACATCATTTCATCAACTAGGGATTCTCAAAGTTCCTCACGGGTAATATCTCTTTAAATATAGCCTATTCCATGGTCTACCAAGTCTTTGACCAACATCTTTGCCATCTGGATCCATAAATTTGTATGCCCCTGTTCCAATTATCTCTTTTATAATGTAATGTCCATCCCATTTTCTCGCTATTTTTCCACCACCTTCTCGCTGATAATTTGGCGTCTCGCGAAGAGCCAAATCACCTGGCTGAAATTCACGTGGTTTGACACGCTTATTGTATTCTCGTGCTAATCTCCGTTTATAATTCTCCATATGCTGTAAGGCTTTTTCTCTCTTCTCTTCTAATTCATCCAGTTTTCTTAGGATCATTCCAGCACTAAGATTCTTCTACCAGGCCTCTCTTTTTGTCGTGGGTATAGTAACTTCTATTGGTAACACTACCTCAAACCCATATGTTAGACAGAAAGGTGACATTCCAGTTTCTTCTCGCCTAGTTGTGTTGTAAGCCCATACTGCATTATGTACTTGTTCGCACCATGCTCTATTATGTCCCTCCAACTTCTTATTTAATATATCTGCGATTGTCTTATTTGTTGCCTCTGCTTGCCTATTAGCCTGTGGGCATAAAGGAGTAGATTTTCCATATTTTATCTTAAATGTATTATGCAACATTTATATATTCTGCCCTTCAAATTGCTTCCCATTATCAGATACCAACTGTGCTGGAATTCCAAATCTGCAAATGATATTTTCAAATATGAATGTAAATATGTCTTTGTCGCGAATGTGCTGTACTGCTTTTACTTCTGCCCATTTTGTGAAATAATCTATTGCGATAATTAAGTATCTTTTTTGCCCAGACCCTGGTACAAATGGTCCCACAATATCTAACCCCCATTTTCCA
Source organism: Papaver bracteatum (assembly GCA_023529315.1). Taxonomy (NCBI): domain Eukaryota; kingdom Viridiplantae; phylum Streptophyta; class Magnoliopsida; order Ranunculales; family Papaveraceae; genus Papaver; species Papaver bracteatum. The sequence goes on along the minus strand of JAJJWX010002346.1, from coordinate 815,626 downwards.
AAAGGCCATACACTAGTTGAGGATAATAAGGGTGCTCCAGGTGCATGTATTCTCTTTCCATGTCACTGGAAATCTTCACAATGCCTTGATACTTGTTTTGCATCTTCATGCATATATGGCCAATAATAAACTTGTGTTTTTTCTCTATATGCCAAAGATCTTCCTCCGCTGTGGTTGCCAGCATCTCCACTATGCAGCATTTTTAACACTTTCTCTCATTCTTCTCGTGTCAAACATCTAAGTGATGGTCCATTAAATGATTTTCTATACAATATCCCATCTCTTAATTCATAATTTGTTGCACGACTCTTTAATTTGTGTGCCTCCAATCTATTTCTTGGTATTTCCCCTCTTGCTAAATATGTATGAAGTTCTGTTCTTCAATCTGCGATATTGTATTTTGGCCCTTCTTCACCACCTTCTACTATCATTACATCTACCTCTTCTTCCTCTTTTTTATTGATTGATGGCGATAAAAGTGTCTGTATATTTATGCATCTCGCAGTTGGATCTGTCATCATTATTGAAATGAAAGCATAAGCATTTGCGAGCCTATTATCCTTCCTTGATATATGCCTCCATTTTATTTTTGGGATTTTCGCTGACAATTCTTCAACAAGTTTGTTGTATTTCTTCAAGGATGGTTCATTTGTTGTGTATTCTCCTTTTATCTGGAAAATGACTAGCTGCGAATTACTGGTAATTCTAGCATTTTTTAATTTCATTTTTATTGCAAATTTTAGGGAATGTACCACAGCTTCATATTTTGTTTTATTATTAGTGCATGCGAACTCCAACCTAAATGAAAAAGCCATCTTTGCTCCCTCTGGTGAAATCAAGATAATTCCATCCATTACCTTCCCCATTTGAGGATCCATCCACCAATATCTCCCATCTATTTGGTTCTGTTAACAAGTCTTTTGGATCTCCTTGTTCTTCTTCTATATCCATCATCTCCTCAACAACTTCATCATCTTCTAAAGGAAATTCTGCTAAAAAGTCTGCGACAACCTGCGACTTTGGAGAAGATAACACTTCATATTTAATTTAGAAATGTCCTACTTGCGCATTCCATCTCTCTACTCTGCCTGATCTTTTTGAGTTCTTCATCACTGATTCAATTGGTACCTTTGTTAACACTTTAACTTTATGTGCCTGAAAATATATGTGAAGTTTAAAGGTCGCATAAACCAATGCTAGAATCAGTTGTTCAATCTTAGAATAATTTCTCTCTGCAGCATTGAACGTCTTGCTGATGTAGTAAATCGGTTTTTCAACTCCTATATCCACTCGCAATAACACAGCACTTAGTGCATACGAAGTTGTCGCAAGATAGATTAACAGCTCTTTTCGTGGTTCTACCTTTTGTAAAATAGATGTATTCACCAGGTATTCTTTTATTCCTTGAAAAGTTTTCTCACATTCATCTGTCCACTTGAATTTTGTTCCTTTTTTAAGGATGTTGAAAAAATATTTGCATTTGTCTGATGATCGCGAGATAAATCTTCCTAGTGAAGCCAAAAGACCATTTAACTTATACACATCTTTTACTATTGCTGGTGTTGGCATATCGCGAACTGCTTGAACTTTTTCTGGATCAACTTGTATTCCTTCCTTGGATACAATGTATCCTAATTTTTTTCCTGATGCAACTCCAAAAATGCATTTTTCTGGATTCACCTTGATGTTAAAATGCCGCATCTGTTCAAAAATCTCCTTCAGATCTTGTACATGGTTTTTAGCTTCTTTACTTTTTATCAACATGTCATCTACGTACACCTCTAATGTTTTGTGTATCCACTTTGCGAATACCTTCTCTACCATTCTTTGATATGTTGCTCATGCGTTTTGCAAACCAAATGGCATTTTTGTATAACAATATAACCCTCTCGGAGCGAAAAAAGCAGTATGTTCTTGATCTTCTTCAGCGAGAGGAATCTGGTTGTAACCTTTATACCAATCCAAGGAAGATATTCTATCATTTCCTGCTACTGACTCGACCATTTGAGGTATATCTGGTAATGGAAAACTGTCTTTAGGACAAGCTTTATTTAGATCAGTAAAATCTATGCAAATTCTTATTCCATTATTTTTCTTTGGAACCACAACCATGTTTGCTATCCATTCTGGGTATTTTGCTTGTCTTATAATTCCTGCATTAAGCATTTTCTGTAGTTCCTCTTCTATTTTGGGATGGTAAGTTGTTGCGATTTTTCTTATCCTCTGCTTAAATGGTCTAGCATCTTTGTTGATCTCCAATTTATGACATGCAACTGATGGATCTATTCCAGGCATTTCATCCATGCTCCATGCGAAAATATCTTTATATTCTCGCAAGAGATTGACAATTCTTTCTTCCTCGCATGTATCCATCTTAGTTCCAATTTTCAATATTTTAGGTTCTTCTTCAGTTCCAATATTTGCTTGTTTTGTTGGTTCTGCTGCAGTGTAACTTGCTTCAGGTTCTCCCATTGGTGTTGGTTCTTTTATAATTTTCGCTGGTTTATCTCCTTCCTGCGAAATTTCGCTGGGTACTCCTTTTCCTTCTTCTGCTCTTATCATGTAAATTTTAAACTCCTCTTCTTTCTTTGCCTCTTTCGCCATCTTCCTGCGAGATTTTTGCTTCTTCACTTGTCCTTCATAATTTTTTACTTCAATTTGATAACATAGTTTTGCACCTTCAATATCTCCCCTAATTTCACCAATCCCGCTTGGCATAGGAAACTTGATGCACTGATGTAATGTTGATGCTACAACTTTTATTGCGTGTATCCATGATCTTCCCAACAACATGTTATATGGTGACTCCATATCCACCACACATAGCGTTATTTGTGTTTCAATTTCTCCCAGCGAAATTCTCACTATTATTTCCCCTTTTGGTTTAGTTGCGGACTTGCCGAAACCATGAATATGATATGTTGGATGAGACATTTCTTCATCTTTGTACCCCATTCCTTTGTATGCATGATAAAATATTACATCTATTGAGCTTCCCGTATCTACCAAAGTTCTATTCACCGCCCATTCTTCCATAGATTTTGCTGATTTCTCCTTTTCTTTTCATACAACCATTACTGTGATTACCAAAGGAGATGTGTGACTCAAATTTTCTTTTGGTATCTCTGCCGCTGTGCACGTAATTTTTTGGTTTTCCCAATCCTTCAACGGTGATATTTTTTCTACCGTCATAATCTTCTTTCCTTCAAAATCTCGTTTATGTATCCTCCCTCTAATGTTTTCATGGAATTCATTAACCATCATTTTTGTGATTACATTACACTCCAATCTTATTTTATTCTCATTGATCTTAATCATCTTTTCTCCAATTGATTTGTTGTTTTCTTTTATCATTTTCTTGATTTAAATAGTTTTCACAATAATCTCCACAATCTTCAATCAAATTTTCTTGACTTGATAAACTTCAGTCCCTGTTTCTAACGCCAATATATAGTAGCAGGAAATCCCACACTACACCCCTCACAAGAATTGATACAATCAAATCATTTTTAGATCAACAATCATAAATTTTATTGATTAATCTCACCATTTTTACAAGATAAAAAGGAAATGAAGCTAAAGAATTAACAACCGCTCTGGATTTTCTCTCTCCTAATGACTTGCTCAACACTCGAAAAAGACCTCTCTTTTCCTTACGCCTGTTCAACTCTTTATCTAGGGAATTACATAGTGGATAACAACTAATTTGTCCTTTAATTTCGGATCTGACTTGCGATATTCTCGCAAAAGTCCTATTGTTGATCTTCGCAAACACTCTAATCATCGCAGAGTCATCATACTTTTCTCATTTTTCTGCCATCGTCATCTGTTACATCATTCTTCAAATCGTTCTGCGAAGCTCGCAAAGTGTTGTTGACTACACTTCGCAAATGTGTCCTTCTTGCGATATTCTGATTATATAATTCACGAGCAGCAAACAACCATGATTACTTGAGCAGCAACTTATATAATCACCTGCTCAAGCTCCAAGCTTCTCTTTCCATCATCAGTGGCATCGACCACAGTTTCCATCGTACTTCTCAACAACTGCAATCAAACCCGAGTCTCATCATTGACAACATCAACCACTGCTTTTCCATCATTCTCTAACACCGAGCATCAGTGGCATCAATTCCTCGTCGCCGGCAAAATATCTTACTGCCATCAATGCCAGGAAAGAATTTCTTCATTCTCGTTCACTATCATCAGCTCATCCTCCTTCGAACAACACATGCAGTTCTCGCCATCACTTCTCATCATTCCTACTGCTCTCGGTTCTTCCCCATCACTACAGCAAATTCCAGCACCAATGAAACTTGGACCATCTCCATGTTCATCACGTTCCATCATTTACTACCGATAATAGCAGAAGCCTCCATCATCTTTGTTTATGATCGAGCTCTGATGATCTACAGATACCAGCAGCAGCCACAGCTGATCCATGTCGCCGTTTCACGTACTCCATTATCAGCATCATCACTTTTTTAATCACCGATAACCAATTCCATCTTTATCGTTCAATCCCCATCATAACAGTATCATCATCATTATATTTCTCAAACCCATTACCCTAGTTAACCTCGACACACAGCTGAACCATTGTTTTTGCGTGAACACAAAGAACCACATGCTAGTCTCGTAATAACGTGATGGAGAAGATGATATCTACCGTTAGGAAATGCACTGCCCTTAAATCGTCGCTGCCCTGAGAAAAGATGCATGCGCCTTTATACATATCTAAATTTCAGCTACCCCATAGTAACTCCAGCAACTGCCTATAGCACTTCCCGTTTAACTGTCAGTTTCAGAGAACTGACAAGTTTAACTTCTCATTTATCCCATTACTTCTTCATATGATGTCGGATTGTCCTCATTCTTTCTCCATTGGCTTCGTAGTTTCATCATCTTCAAGATGATGAGAAGTAATCTTGTATTTGAACGAATTCCTTTTGGTCTTTAGCCCCTCTCCACTTGTATCTAACTTCTTTTATTGCATAATTACGTGCAAATTCACTTATTTTGGACAATTCACCTAACAAAACATAAATAAGAGAAAACAAGATAAATATATAATAATTCGCAAGAATATATAACAATTACTAGCATGGATTCGACCCTAAATATGCACTTAACAAATTCCCCCACACTTGGCTTTCGCTAGTCCTCGAGCAAACTATCTAAATACAACAACTCCATGTCGTCGAGATTACAGTTGCACTTAGCATGTGCAACAGGCCTTTAAACCCCTAAGCGTCCCTAGTGGGCGAGTTATAGTCTCGTGAGGGCTTACTAGAGATATACCCACAAAACCTACTTCAAAGCGTTCCAGCTTCCCAAGCATCCAAAGAGCTATGAGGACATAGAGTTCTTGCATGCTAGTAATAAGAGGTTAGAAATACCAAAGAACATATTCATTCTTAAATCTTGAGTGAGAAATAACCACACATTAATGAGAGAATGCGTGTTTGAGAGCGATCAATAAGCATTTCGCCTCGACTTCTGCCTCACTTAAAAAGATTTTATGATAATTGCACTCAATAAGACGGCTTTTTATGGGTCTCACATGTGTGCACGTAGGAATTAAGAGAGAAATCCTACACACGTTGAATGGTGGGAAGGAAACCTTCCAAATTATTTCTGGAGACTCCACAAAATCGTGGAAAATAAAAGATTTTTTCTGATAATCTCTAAGAAAGGAAATCAACCACTGTTGCGAGGATGAGAGTACTTACCACCTTCACGTCCGATTGCAATGATGAAAGCACCACTCTCACAAAATCCAATAGAAACGTCTTCCTTCGGATCGTCTTCTTCATCTTCTTGGCCTTCGGTCTTCAACTATTGATGCTAAAATCTTGAACTTCGTAGAACTTCGACAATTTCTAACTCTTTTCCTCAATTTCCTTGTTGCTTGAAACTTCTTTATACATTTTTATTTCCCATGGCCTTATTAAATAAATAACAACCTAAATGCAATTTTTTTCCTCTTTTAGATTTCTTTTTGTATATTTTTTTTTGAAAAAAAGATTGCAACTACAAAAATGATAACGAAATTAAAATGACATGACCATGAAAGAAGTAATTTACCACTTTGTTCTTCACAACTTGTATTGTCTTCGTATCATACACTTCAATATCTCATCTTTTGATTTTCTTCGCTCTTGTAAATAAGTCTTCCACTTTGATTTATAATTCCGCTCCTTATGTGTAAGTCTTCAACATGTATATAAAAATCTGCTTATTATATGTTGCTTTACTTAGATATGAAATATGCTCTTCATTGTATTGTTGCTTTTAAATCTCAAACGTCTTCAAATTTCCTTGTAGATTTTGATGTCGCTCCCTTGTTGATGATGATGGTGTTTCTATGGATTTGTTGTTGGCGAGAGAGAGAATGGTGCTAACTGCAAATCAAACTACAAGAAGGTGGTTTTCATCTATAGACGTCACCCTCATGATTGACAAAATTAGCACTCAAGAGATCAAAAATAGTTCTGAAAATGGTGTGAAGTTGGGTAGCTCATCATTTTACCTGGAATTAACGTACGGTGACACACACTCAAAAGAAAGCTCTTTAGTCAGCTACAAAGAAAATTTGGTCTAGTACCTCTATTGATTTGAAAATAGGTAGTCTCCACTAATGATTGATCATCAACTCTAATAATGAATTTCTCTCTGCACCTCATTTGCATCACCGGCATGATTAAATCCATTATTTAACACTCCAATTTGTAGGAAATCCGAACGTAGTTCCCTAACACTTCCAAGTTCAGTTATGTCGGACGGAATTCTTTATGTAAACATATCTAGAAGTATTCTAGTGACTCTAAAATCTCTCAAAGTTGGAGGTTTTATTCAAATATATACAAAAAATTTGAAAATTTTGGCTCAAAAAGGCTAAAAACTCTATATGCAAAAGACTCCCCACACTTAAACTTCACATTGTCCCCAATGTGTAAAACTGAAAAATCTGAATTCTGACGTAGCAACAGAAAAACGCAAACACTGTGCAAATTGGTAAGGAATTTGGAAAATCTCCATTTTACAAAAGTTGTTCATATACGTGTTTTATACACAATGTCAAAAGTTCACAGTGTTTCGATAAACGGTCTGACAGGTATGTTCTCTGGAATGAACTACACGCAGTCTGAAGTTTTCTGACAAAAAGGTATTCGTCATAATTCTCTTCTAAGATAGATTACGGACTCAATGAAATTAAACATGGGGATGAAAATATGATATGAAAAAAATAAAAACAAAAAATAAAATGGTTTAAGATACAAAACCTATGGGTTGCCTCCCATTTAGCGCTTGGTTTAAATTCGTCAGCCCGACTCTCATGTTATCGTCCATATACCAATAATCTGAAAATCTGGTAGTCCTCCCAGAAAATAATCTTCAATTCTAATAACAACTTCACAAAAATATTAGCACGAGATATAAATATTGAAGCTATCACTTTATTGAAGTTTCCCCCACACTTAGTCCTTTCTACAATCGAAAGTGGATAGAGAACATATAATTCGGGAACTTCAAAAGGTTCTTCAGCATGGAGAACCTGCAAACTATTAGAATCAAACATATCAAGTGGTGGATACTTAGAAGCAAAATAATCCGTTAAAACTTTGGAAGCACATAACTCCAATCCTAAGTGAGGTATTTTCCTAAAAGTTGGGTTAACAAATCTTTTAGAATCTACTTCAATTGGATGGAAAGGATCAATAGATGTAAAATTATGCAAAGGATTAGACAAACCTTGTTTCGGATCCTCATCATTTAACTCTAGTGAATTATTTACCTCAAGCATATCGTGGTCCTCTATCGAACTCTTAATTTCTGCTTCAATCGTGATCTCAGCATCATTATATTCCTTGACAAGTTCAATTGGGTCTTCCACAACTTTAATAAATTTGGTATCATTCTCAATCTCCATCTCTTAAACACTCTCATCATTGAAATCGAAATCCTCTTCAAAATCGTCATTATCACAACGACGTTGAAATTCCATTTCTATGACCCTGTCAATTTCATCAAGAGTCTTTTGTGATGTACCGGCTTCTTCCAATCGGTTGTATCGCGCATAAAGTTTTTTGACGTTAATACGCTTTCCACTATTAGTAGAGTTTCTAGACTGTGTATCCTCTTTTGGAAATAGTGAAGGAAAATCACGATGAAGAGGAGTATATTCCAAATTCTATGTCTGCATATTACTAGAAAACAATTGATTAGAAGCATAACTATCCTTCCATCCCCGTGATTGTTCACTTACATGCCCGTCATAAGATTGTTGACATATATGAGAATATTCATAAGGTTCCGTAGGGTATGGTTGGAAGTTGTTATATGAATGAGATTGAAATCCATATTAATTACCACTATTATATGTTGATTGGTCTTGTGCTCCGTACATGTTATTTTCATAAGGAAACATGACGACTCACAAGATACAGAAAATCAAAACAAAAATAAAACAAAAGCTAAACAAATAACAAATCAATTAACAACCGCTCCCCGGCAGCGGCGCCAAAATTTGATGCGTGTCGTAACCACAACAAATTAATCAAGATATTTCCCACTAATTAACTGGTAATATAGCGGTAGTAAGGATCGTTCCCACAGAGAGATGTGTAATTGATATGTTATTTAGATAGCAAAACAAAGTAAAAGGGGGATTGTTTTATGAATTAAATAAAAAGATAATAAAAAGAGAATAAGATAAAAGGGATGATCAAGGAATCCTTCGCCCTTACCAATCGTTGACTCAATAATATACTTATCTATCTTCGTTAGAATCATTCATCACCTACCGTAGGAAAGCAGCTGGCGCAGTGCTATCCCCTATAGGATCATAATATCGCAACAAGGACACATTTGCAAAGTTTTCATCAACGACACATTGCGAGTCTCGCAAGTGGATTAGAAAAATGACGTAACAGATGACGATGGTAGAAACATGAGAAAAGCGTGGTGATCCTGCGAAGTTTAGAGTGTTTGCGAAGATTAACATTAAAGCTCTTGCGAGATTGCTGCAAGCCAGATTCGAAAATAAGGGACAACATAGCTATCATCCACTATGTAAACACCTATATAAAGAGAAGAGCATGAGAGATAAAAGGGGGGGATACACATTTTTGTAAACCAGAGACACAATTTTTGTAAGAGAGAGAGAGACACAATTTGTGTAGAGAGAGTTTATTTTCTTTATCATCTTCTTCCCCTAAAACTAGATCTAGAGCTCTATTATATCCATTAATGGAGATTATAAATGTAAATTCAAATAATTATAGTGAAGAACCATGGATGTAGATCACATTGATCGAACCATGTAAAAAATCTTTGTGTCCACTTTATAATTTTAGTATTTTAATCTTTATTTTGGTTATGAAATAGATTTAGATCTAGAAATTATTATCATAATATTACATGGGGTGTGTTGTGGGATTTCCTGCAACTACATTTTTGGCGCTAGAAACAGGGAATGTGAAGGCATTTTCTTTACATTTTTAGAAAATTAGTTGCTGATTAAAGGAGAATCAAACAAATTAGCTACTATTGATGATGTATTGATCTAAAAGCTTCATGGGAAAAATAGAAGTTTCAGGAAGAACGAAGACGAGTTTCTGCGAAGAACCAAGGAAGGTTATAGTTCTGTGAAGGTTATAGTAATTCTTCCAAGAGGAAGTAGTTCAACTTACTTATTTCTGTGAAGACGTAGGATAGAAAGTTGAACCAGCGAACCAACCCAACTAAACCGAACTATGGAGAATATGAAGCGTGATTCATGAAAGACTAAGGACAGAAAAATACCAAACTCATGTAGACATAATGAAGTAAATAAACTAATGGAGATATTGATGAACAGATTTGGAGGAGTCATAAACAAGAAAAAAGTGAGAAGATAATCTCATCACAGCGTTATAAGGATGTAAGGGAAAATAGTATGTGAAGTAAACATTTGCAGATCTATTACTTCGAAGTAGCATGTCAATGGCACAACTAAATAACCTGCAAGCATAACCATTGTGAACTTTACCGCAACAACACAAACAAAAACTAGTACAGATGGTCACGAACGAAAAGAAGAAGCTTGATGTCACAAGATCGAGTCTCACCACAGCAATATTTTTTCACATTTTATCTAAAGTTTCCAAAAGAGAAGATAGTAATAAGACGACGGTAGTATGGCGTTCTATCGCAAACAGAAGCCAGTATAGATGGTCAGCAGTGAAGAGAAGGAGTTTAATGTCTAGGGTTCGAATCTCCCCATTTGCAAAGAATTTTTGCCCTTCGCAGATGTTTACCTTGCGAACGTTCACAGCACGAACACTTCGCAGATGTTCATTTACTTCATCCAAATGTTTACTTCGTACAGTCTTTGATAATTTCGCAAGGGTATTTCGCAAGAAGAAAGTAGGAGATTATTTCGCAGACACACTTCGCAAGATAGGGTTAGCACAGTTGGTATGGTGCGAGAATATGCAGGTAGCAGGTCGCGGGTTCAATTTTTGCCTCTCACATCTACTTTTGCTAAGTGACATTTATACTTCATGCAACATATTTTTCGTGCGAAATTGACAACAGCAAGCCGCAAAAGATAAGTACCATTTTCCTAGAACATTTTACTTACAAAAAATAAAAGATTTTTTATTTAATTTACACAAAGCGATACAATCGCAAGATTTCAAAAGATTACAAAAAGTGAAATCACCGCAAAGATTTAAAGATCTCAAAAAATTTCCAAGATTTCAAAGATCGTTAAGATTTCAAGATTACAAAGATTTCAAAATTACAGAAACCGAGAAAATTCAATATATATATTTCTCTAGAATATCTCTTTTACGGAAAATAAAATATTTTTGATTTATAAAACGCGATACAATCGCAGAATTACAAAGATTTCAGAATTACAATGTATTAGAATTTCTCTTGAATATTTACTTTGCTTCAAATGATATGATATTATGAGAATGAAAGAATGAATGAAAGAATAAAGAAATGCGAAAAATTCGCAAGAAACGATCATTTAAGATCCAGAATGGGACGAACCTTTATGGCGTACACCCTAGTTCGCGGATAAAATTTCGCAAGAGGAAAATGTAAAACCTAAAGTATGTCATAGAAGGGGGTATCTGTTACATGGATCAGCGATAAGGTTACATCGCTGCTGGAACCTGAGTCATGGAGATTTGGGATCAATGAAAGCCCATCCAGGAGAGACACCTTGGATTCCCAACTTGAGCATATGACTCGAGTTGGGAGACTAAGGTAATAAGAGCTCTCCTAAGGGGTGCAAAGTATGACTAAGACGTCGAGGTACACGGTTGAGCCAAGAGTGCACATGGCGTATGAAACTACCATGGCCATTCTTGGCAAGTCTTGGCTATGATGCACTCGGCCCGAAGAAAATCCCACTTAGGGTGCAGCCTCGTAACCATAAGCCATATAGGCAAAAGGGATAAGAGGCTGCAAACACAACTGGTTGTTGTTAAGACTGGATGGGAGGAGCTAGTCTTGTATGGCCGATGTACGTCTCCTTGAAAGGGAAACCATGGGGAAGATAAGGGTGGCACCCTCCATTAGGGAGCTGATAAGTATCTTAAGACACAAATGTCATGAGACTTTTTGCTCATGGGAGTATTAAGACTTGTCATATTTGTGCAACATTCCTGAAGAGGCAATAATACAAAAAATAAGATAATACGAGATCAATAGGTCATTGCATGCAAGTGTAAAGACGTCCTGCGATTTCGTCGCAAGACGGCAATGTCATGGGGCTTTGATTTCGCAAGAAAATTTAGGCATGTCATATTGTCGCAGCAAAAATACAAAAGAACAAAAAGTTAAGGCAAGATCAATGGGTTTCTACATGAAAGTGTAGAGACGTCCTGCAATTTTGTCGCAATGCAAAAAGATGGCAAAATAAGACCTTTACTTAGGAAGGCAAAATAAGACCACATGATAAAAATAAAAAAATAAAATAAAATAAAAAAATTATAAAGTACTAATCATTTTTCATGCAGATCATATTCAAAATCTCTCAGGAGTACTATTTATAATCTCTCAGGAGTACTATTTATAATCTCTCAGGAATACTATTCAGAATCTCTCAGGACTACTATTCATAATCTCTCAGAAGTATTATTCAGAATCTCTCAGAAATATTATTCAGAATTTCGCATGATTACTATTCATAATTTCGCAGGATTACTATTCATAATTTCGCAGAATGATCCAGAATTTCGCAGAATGTGTCAGAATTCTGCAGAATGTGATTTTGCACAATTAAAAACACCTTGAAGAGATTATACTATCATGAGGCAGAGGCAAGATAAGGATGAAGAAACAACTCGCTCATTCAACATTTTCTCAAGGATTCTACCCTCATAGATAAAGAACAGAGGCAACTATGGATTACCAAGAAAACATTTTATATTCTTTATCTTCTCAGCAAGAATCATTTCCAAAGTGGACAAGAATCCTCACCAAAAATAGAGTAATAATTTCGCATGAATAGAGGCAATACTTATTACTATCATTCATAGACGGATGCTTCTTATGTTTCGAGGATTGAGTACTTCGCATACTTCAAGAATTGATACTTCTTATTTACTTCGCAAAACTCTGGAACTTCACAAAAGAATAGAGGGAAGTACGTACTTTTCAAGTCCAGTATTCTTTCGCTCGTTCCTTCAACAACAAAGATCAAAGACTACTACAATAACGGATTTTCTCTTAAAGATCACTCTTCAAGCAATATTTAAGAAAAAAAGGCAAGATGTAGGATCAGAATATCGCAACAAGGACACATTTGCGAAGTTTTCATCAACGACACATTGCGAGTGTCGCAAGTGGATTAGAAAAATGATGTAACAGATGACGATGGTAGAAACATGAGAAAAGAGTGGTGATCCTACGAAGTTTAGAGTGTTTGCGAAGATTAACATTAAAGTTCTTGCGAGATTGCCGCAAGACAGATCCGAAATAAGGGACAACATAGCCAAGGTAGTCAATATCGTTTGTATAGGCCGATATTAAATGTTTTTATAGGATATAGGAAAAAATCTATACGATATTGAAAATATCAGCGATACGAAGGAGAAACGATAAAAACGCGTGTATCGTCCTGTACGGACCGATATATCAGTTTCATTTGTACACTGTAACCCACTAATTTTGGTAACTTCATATATGATTATGGTGGATGTAATTACTGTAAATGTGATGTTGATGGGCTAACAGAATTCAATGTTTGGTTTCGTTGTTGATAATATAAGCCTCTAATTAACCACCTTTTATTTTGTAAGGTTGAAGTATGTTTACTACAATTATTATTTTCTATTATGGTTATATCCATATATTTTTTTGTTTGATAAATAATAAATATTAAAAAAATCCTAATGATGTATCGCATATAAAAACAGATATTATCATTTGTATAGGTGTATAGGACCCGACCAACATAGCTGTCATCCACTATGTAAACACCTATATAAAGAGAAGAGCAGGAGAGAGAAAAGGGGGGATACACATTTTTGTAAATCAGAGACACAATTTTTGTAAGAGAGAGAGACACACAATTTTTGTAGAGAGAGATTTTATTTTCTTCATCATCTTCTTCCCCTAAAACTATATCTAGAGCTCTATTATATCCATTAATGGAGATTATCAATGTAAATCAAATGTAAATTCAAACAATCATAGTGAAGAACCATGGATATAGATCACATTTATCGAACCATGTAAAAAATCTTTGTGCCCACTTTATAATTTAAGTATTTTAATCTTTATTTTGGTTATGAAATAGATTTAGATCTAGAAATTATTATCATAATATTACATGGGGTGTGTTGTGGGATTTCCTACAACTACATCTCCAAATTTCCATATGTAACTTCATACCGAAGTGCTCGCATATGAAATTCTATCCAACCGAACCACTAAGTAGTAGCACACTCAAGGTGTAACCCAGCGGAAGCTTTAAGTTATGTGAACTTAGGTTGATCCCAGCAGTTAGACACTTAGCGCAAGGTCCACTTACTAGTTTTGTCTTCACACACGATTGCTCCACATAATCCCTCTGCAAGGTCTCGCGTTCTCTACTTGTGTAAGGATTATTCAACAATTACACGGATATCCTAACCCTTTACTAGCAATAGAATGATCAATAGATTAATCCAATTGTACACTTGAACAATCTAGAAACCAATCATAAACCCTAGTTATAGTGAAAACAAACGATAAGATGATAAAACTCCGAATAGATTTATATAATAATGTAGCTTCACGCTAGAACATTGAATTCATCCCCAATCAATAAAGGTTTAGCAACTCATAATTACACCGTTTCCCGGTTTCCCCCTAAAGGGGTAAACCCTAGGTTTTTAATGAAGAACAAAAGTATAATATGAGATGTAGGATAATTATTATGTTAGATTAAGAAGTGTTTCTTATATAGTCTCCAAATTATAGAAGTGCCCGTGTCGAATCTCGTGCGAAGTAGGTTGCCAAATTCTAGCCAAACTCCAAATTAAGTCACGTCCAAAGGGTTGGCCATGTACAAGAGTTTATGAAAATAGCTCAAGTGGTCGTGCTCAACTGGGAAAGCCCATCCCATATATATTCTTGGCTTGTCAGTTCCATGGGACTGACATCTTTTTTCTTTTATTCTTTCATTACGTACAGGTAATCCCGGCCGTATGTTCTCCTGGATGTTTAACTCTTTTCTTTCACTATAATCACGGCTAGGAATTCTAGCCGTATCTTCTCCTGGATTCTTCTCATCATTTCTTTCCTTCGGCTAAGTCCATCTCGAGTTCTTCACAACAACATCAATATGCTTCTCGGCTCAAGCTCCATCATTTCTGGCACTTACTGCCAGTAAAACCATTCAAAATCCATTACTTCTATAACTACAGAAAATCCATAGTTACACCCATAGTTACTCCATCATTTCTGGCACTCCTTAATACCTTAAGTTACAAGTCCCTCAAGAACACTCTAGATCTAGACTACTTTCTTACAAAGGTTCTCTCTCTCTCTCCAATAATGTCCCAACCCCCTCTCAGGAGGCTAAGTCTCCTCTTTTGTAATGCGATATTACATAATGGAATACAACTCGACTTATCTCGGACTGACGCTTTTATCTCGCTCTAAACAACTTTTATGCTTACTTTTTGCCTTAAAGATCGGATCATGTCGGGGACAGCTGTCCCTTTTCTTGCATAACAATCCACACTTCGGGTTATTACTTCGGGAAACCTCACTATTTCTTGGACAACAAGTCATACCTCGCGCAATCGACTTCGCGCCCCTTCCCTTTTCTTGTGAAACAATCCATACCTCATTAAATGTATTCTCGAGCAAGTTATGTCAACCTCGCCAGATATCTTTCCGAGCAAGGTAGCTCTACTTCGCTAGATTCCCTTCCGAGCAGGTTGGCTCTACTTCGCTAGATATTTTTCCGAGCAATGTAGCTCTACTTCGCTAGATATCTTTCCGAGCAATATAGCTCTACTTCTCTAGATATCTTTCCGAGTAAGTTAGTTCCCCTTTGCTGACGGGACCTCGTTAAGGCAGATCTGACAGTTGATTATACTATTCACTTACACTCCTTCGGAAGTGGTGAATAATATCTTTCTCGAAGATTCTTCTCATTATTTCGCCAAATCCTCCTCGGACACTTGGCGGAGTGATTTTTTGTACCTACATTTTGCCTTTTATCATTCCTTTCACGGGTACCAAGAAAGGAAAGAGAATCCTGCATTAATTTCGTAACCGCCACGTACGCGGATTTTCCGCTATCTTGTCTCTCACGATTCTTTTTTACAGTTACCAGCCGGTTCCCCTTCCTGTGCAACCGTTTTTCTAGGTCATACCCTGGGTCCATTATAAATAGTATTCTCCCTCATCTTTTCTCTTCTTTACGTCCTCCAACTTCTTCTTCCCCGGCACTGTTCTTCTGTAAACTATGTTTGCTTTGATTTCCTTGGTTCTTCTTCACTTCTTTCACACCGTCTTCTCTTCTTTCAACAATGGCACCCAGAAAATTTCCCCTTGCCACTACATCAAAGGACCTTGAAGATTTAAAGGCTGATTTCAAAAAGCTAGGTCTAACGCTGTCACCGGCGGTGGATCTTTCGGCTGTGCCTCCGGTAACCGCAACCAGACGGATGGAATTGAACAATCGCTGGATAAAGGCAGATACGTGGTCATCTACCAGGATGATTGCCACTTTGGTTCAGTTGAGAGCGGGCTTAACCTTTCCTCTGTATGATGCTCAGAATCCTCTTCTCTGTGAGATTCTTGCTCATCTCAACAGGGGAGCCTTCCAGTTGAACGGTAATTCAATTCGGATTTGCAACGAGTTTGTGAGGCGTTCCTCTGGAAGTTTATCCCAGATCCCAGCTGTAGCGGAGAACTTCAACCCTGCGGATTACAACATTGCTTCTTTCTCGTAGAATTACTTCGATAAGACTCAAGGTAAAAGAAGGAAGTTTCAAGAGTGGGGTGTTGCTTTACATTGGAGATCCCTGAAGGATTCTTACAAAGTTATTCTTTTGGATGTTGAGCCCGTTGGTTCTTCGAAGGAGGCCCCCAAAGGCCCTTCCTTGCGTCTAACTAATGATGAGGACTGGATGATGTTCCCAGTTGTTATCGAAGTCCCCCTTGTCTGGGGTTATGATGAGTTCGGGAATGCTCGGGAAGGCCCCCTACCAAGTCACGTTCATATCGCTTCCTTTGAACCTTGGAAGTTTAACTGGTCCGAGAGGCCGTCCGATGTGAGCTCGCTAGTATTCTCCCTCGCTTTACTTTGGCGTCTTTTATTTGAATTCCTTGTTTTTTTTTTGTTATGTTTTATTTATTATTATTATTTTTATATATATATATATTTTGTAGTACTCATTGCCTGCTCCCGGCTTGATCAAGGATAGATCCTCCAAGAAGCTTGATGTTGGATATCCTGTTACGGACCAGGTAACCCGCTTCCCGCTTCGCTTCTGGTGTTCAAATTCTGCTTTCGGAGTCTAACCTTTGCTTTCGACAGGAGGAAGAACCCGTGGAAACCCCCGTTGTAAACCCTCGTGTCCTTCTGAAGCGAAGTCATCGGGAGAGCTCTTCTGATGCGGCTTCTGCTACCAAGGTATCCTGCTACCATATTTACTTCGTAATAGTACTCCCTTCTTATTTCCTTAGACCTTGTTCAACTCCGGGATACTAACCCCTGTTTCCTAGGTTCCTCAATCCGCATCTGCCGCTGAACCTCAAAAACGCCACAGAGTTTTGAATATTGGGGATCTCACTCGTATACCTTCTGCCCAGAAGCCAGCAGAGTTTCCTTCTCCTCCTGGCAAGAACAAGCCCGAGAAGCTAAAGGGCGCCACTCCTCCTCCGAAGTTTCTCATGCCAACTCCTTGTATCACGGTGGAAGAGCCCCCGGCTAAACCATCAGCAGGTCCTTCTAGTGAGAAGACTCGGAAAGTTTTTGAAGCAGAAGATCCATCCTATGCCCCCGACATGGACTTCTTAAGGGACGCTCTTATTTTAACTCGGGACAACCCTTCCACGAGGTCTGCAGCCATGGAATCTGTAATCTCGCTATGCGCCGACACTTTACTAGCTCAAGATCAAGCTTTCATGCAGAACGCTTCGTTGAATCTTTCCACCAACCAGCACGCTGTTATTATGTCCTTGGTTAGTATTATTGATCTTAAAAGCATTTGATGTACAAATCCCCATCTTACTGAAAATAATTCACAGGAGTTCAACCGTCACATGGCTCAACTCGTGGATATGAGGGTTGCCCGTGAGAATATGAAGACTGCCAATGAATGACTTCAAGATCTCAGGAATGATCTCGCTGATGAGAAGGAGCGTTCCGCTAAGAAAGATGAAAATATTTCGGAGCTTCGCAGTAAGTTTAATCTTTTCTCGGTCCTTATTTCTATCTCGTTCTCGTTTTTACTATCTTGTTGTTTTCGTCAAGCCCGTTCTACGAAGTATTATATGAATTTTGAAGAATCCAAGTCGACCGTGGATGATTACCAAGCAGAACAAGCAAACCTCTTGTCCCAGATTAATTGCTACTTATCTGAAAATGAGATCTTGAGAGAAAAGCTTTCGACGTCATATTCTCTGGATGACCGTCTAGATAATGAGTCTGCTACTCATGAAGAGTCGAATTTCCACCTTCGTGAGGAGAATGAACGATTGAGGACCGAGCTTCGGCAGATTAGTAACTCTCTCACCACTTCCCGTAATATTCACTCCTCATCCATGGACCGAGCTAGGCGCCTTGAGGAGGATAAAGAAAGAATAATTAAGAGAAAGGACAGGTATATACTTGTCTTCTATCTTGGTTCGCTTGGAGAGGCTTCAGGGAAAGAAAACTGCCCCCGCTCCTCCTGTGAATAAGAAGCTTGTCATGCCTCCTCGAGGCGGTAAAATTGTTATCGAATCCCCTAATGAGGATAGACCCATGTCCGGCCCTGGAGAGGACGTGGAAAAATCACCTCTAGAACATCACAGCTTTCTCGAGTCAGAAATATCAAGACTTGACCATTTTAACCTTGACGTCCAGAAAACCTTAAATTCTGTTATTTCGCAGAAAGAAGGTAGCTCTAGGTGTTGTTGTTGCTTCGTGTTTCGCTTGGTTACTCTTGTTTCTCATTTCGCTGTTATCTTGCAGAATCCGAGGAGAGTTTGAAGAGTCAAATTTTGCACTTGTCTCGCCAAAAGGATAGCTTGGCTGAGGAGTTATCCAAATTGCAGGGAGAGCTTGCTTCCTTTAACGAGGATTGCGATAAGATGGAGGAGGATGCTAAGAAGGTAGCGAAATGGACTCTCCGAAATGCCCAGGAAGAGAAGGTGAAATTTTTTACCGAGTTCTGCAAATCTCATGGTCTCGACATCCCTAACATGAACCTCGAGGTTTTCTCCGATGATGAACCCAATGTCTTCGCCGAAGTTGAGAACGAAGATACAGAGACTGATGAAGACATTGAGAAACCTCATCACGAGGTCCCTCAAGGCACAAGAGGTAACGATGCTGGGGCTGGTAACAATAATGGGGCTGCGGGATTTGACGGCAACCTTGATGAAGAGGGAGTTAACAATCCCTAGTTATTTTCTTTGATGTTTGTGATACTTTGGTTCTTTTGTCCTTTTAACATTTTATCTAGGCGCTCCCAAGCTTGGGGGGCATGACAATTTTTGCTCGTATTTTGCCTTAATATATTAGCTTTTTCCTTTCTTTACTTTTCCTTTATTCGCTCGTGATAGTTACATAACCTGCATGTTTGTTAATGGCTGCTTTTCCCTGGTATTTCGGAATCACTTCGAGTATATACTTGACGAAGGAAATAATCAAAGAATAATTTATGTTTCTTAAGTATATACTTGCCCCTTATTCTTTGGGTGTTTCCGAAGTAATTGTTTTTAAAAAAGAAATTTTTTCTTGCCTTAATGCGAAATAAATGCTCGAAAGAATAAAATCGTATTTAAAGTATATACTTGCCTCTTATTCTTTGGTGGATTTATGTAGCATACCTTGTGCTTTTAGCTCCGCTCGTTCTTACTTTATCTGCCTTAGTTGTTTATGCGAGTCGATCTCGCATTGTTGTCATCTCGCTGCAATTATTATTTTCCAGTTCATAGCATAATCGAGTTAGTGCATATATCATCATATATAAGATATCAATTGCGAGTGCTTCTTATGCAATGTAAGAAGTACTCCTTAGAATTGTATGGCTTGTGTGGTTAAGCTTTGTAATGTGGTTGCTTTTTTCTTTGTAGCATATACCTGCCTCTTTGCAAGTATACACTTCCCATTTTGTTTTGCCTCAGGTCTCATATATATTTTTTTTTACATCTCTATCATCTGTTTGAGGTCTTATTTTGCCTCCTAGTTAAGGTCTTATTGTGCCCCACCCCGTTGGTCAGGGTTTTTCGACGAAGTCTCAGGCGCTCTTTACTCTTGCGAAGTAAAGATCCATCAACCTCGCCTTATCTCGCTCATTGAGGTATTATGTGCAACAATATCACAGGCCTACCTACTCCCGTGAGTACCAGCCCCGTAACATTGCCGAATTTGGTGGTCACTCAGCTCCCTAAAGGAGGGTGACGTCCCTTCCCCTCTGAATACCCCTGTGATTTTGGGCTTAGGCATCAGTTGCTTCGTGACCTCGTGCCCTTTTTCCGATATGGCTCCTGGTTACGAAGTCACACCCTAGTTGGGGTGGTTTTGGGACCAGCGGAAGAACTACACCAGGCCATATTCTTATCCACTGTCTAGTTCTTACACCCCTCACCGAAGGTAACCCAATTGGGGCCCTCGGCGGATGGGTCTTGCGATTTCCCCGAGCTGGTGGTTGTTAGCCACGTCTGATGTTATTTCGTGATGCGCGTGTAGGTCTTACATTTTCCCCTTGCACTTTGTACGAACTAGGTTGCACGCCACGAGGTCTCAGCCTCCCTAAGTAGAGGTTTTATATAGGACTTACGATCGCCTATTTTGAGGGTCGTAAGCAGACCTCCTAAATGAGGTCTTACTTGTGGCCCTCGCATTTTCATGTTTTGAATTTACATTTTTTTTTTGCTTTGCTTTTGTTGATTTTCCAATGTTGCTCAACAAATAGTTCATTCATTTTTTGATTGATACATATATTTTTTCCTCTTTTTTTTTATCAATTCTTCACGAGTCTCTGTTGCTCATGGGTAATACTTCTTGATGTAAATTGGATTCCATGGGTGGTCCAGTCTGCGACCTTGCCTTTCTGCTTCGCCATATACGATGTCCCCGTTACTGTCTGTATCCTTTCCTTCACAGTCCGCGAGTTCATAAGATCCGTTTCCCACTTTTGTTTTTACGATGAAAGGTCCATCCCACGTAGGCTCCAGTTTTCCTCCGGGTCCCTTTTGATATGGGGGTATCTCACGCAGAACCAGCTCCCCTGGGATGAAACTTATTTATTTCACCCTGTTGTTGTATTCACGAGATAGTCTCCGATGATAGTTCGTCATGTGTTGTAGAGCCATCTCCCTGTTTTCCTCCAAGTCATCTAACTTTGCTAGGATCATGTCCGAGTTTAAACCCTTTTTCCAAGCTTTTTTTTTTGTAGTGGGGAACATGATCTCAGTAGGTAGAAATGCCTCAACTCCGTATGCTAAACAAAATAAAGACATTCCTGTTTCTTCTCGCCTCGTGGTTCTGTATGACCATAGCACCTTCGGAACTTCTTCGCACCAGTTATGGTGATGTCCGTCCAACTTCTTTTTTAAAGTGGCTGCTATTGTCTTGTTCGTTGCCTCCGCTTGCCCATTACTCTGTGGGTATAGCGGGGTCGACTTCGCAGGCTGTATCTTGAAAGCGCTAAATAACATCTTCACGTTTTCCCCATCGAATTGCATCCCATTTTCAGAAACGATTTGCAGAGGGACTCCAAACCTACATATGATATGTTCAAGTATGAAATCGTACATGTCACCATCTCGTGTGTTCTTTACAGGTTTTTCCTCAACCCATTTTGTAAAATAGTACGTTGCCACTATCAGGTACTTCCGCTGCAAGCTTCCGGCAACAAATGGCCCCACGATATCTATTCCCCATATGGAGAACAACCATACACTTAGCATGGAATTTAGGCTTGTTGAGGGTGCATGTATACGCTTTCCGAATCTTTGACAAGCTTCACACCTCGTTGCCACACCCTTTGTGTCTTTATGCATGCTCGGCCAAAAGTATCCCTGTGTCTTGGTTTTATAAGCCAATGATCTGGTTCTGCTGTGATTTCCAGCGTCTCCGTAATGTATTGCCTTCATAATTTGCACTCCTTCTTCTCGTGACAAGCATCGCAATAGTGGCCCTAGGAATGATCTCCGATACAGGATTCCTTCTCTTAGTTCATAATTTGTGGATCTCCCTTTGATTTTGTGCGCCTCAAACCTGTCTCTAGGCAGATCACCCTTCTCTAGGTATTTGTGAATAGGTGTCCTCCAGTCATCTTCTTCCACCTCGTCAGATGCACTACCCTCTACTATCATCACATAATTCTAGTCTTCCAACTTGTTTGTTACTGAGGGGTCATTAACCTTTCAATTCAGATATATTTTTCCGAGGTGTTATCATTGATGCAATAAAGGCTAAAGCGTCTGCGTGTCTGTTATTATCTCGGCTTACTTGTCTCCATATTATATTGGGTATTTCCTTTGAATATTCTTTCACGAGATGCAAATATCGATTCATCACCGCATCGTTCGCTTGATACCTCCCTTCTATCTGGCTTACTACCAGCTGAGAATCGCTAGTTATTCTTATTTCTTCCAACTTCATCTCGATAGCCAGCCTCAAGTCATGTATGACTGCCTCATATTTTGTCTCGTTGTTAGTGGATTTATATTCCAGTCGGAAGAAAAATACTGTCCTTGCTCCTTTTGGCGAAGTAAATACTATTCCCATTCCTCCTCCAGCGCTGTTGGATGATCCGTATACAAATATTTCCCATCTCCTTGGGTGATTTTCTTTCAGTAAATCTGTAGGATCCGGACGCTCCTCATCTATATCCAACATTTCTTCCACTCCTTCATCTTCTTCTATTGGGAACTCGGCCAGGAATTTCGCAACTATGTGTGACTTCGTTGAAGTTTGTACCTCATATTTTAATCTGAATTGATCTATTCGGGTGTTCCATCTTTCAACTCGCCCAACTCTCCTCGTATTCTTTAAAGATGACTCTATAGGGATTCTCGTTAGAACTTTTATCTTGTGAGTCTGAAAATAAGTTCTTAGTTTTTCTGATGAATACACCAGCGCTAGAATTAACTTTTCTATCTTTGTATAGTTCTTTTCAGCAGCATTGAGCGTTTTGCTGACGTAAAAGATAGGCTTTTCAACTCATTCATCTGTCCGAAGAAACACTGAACTGATGGCGTTTGGTGTAGCTGCGAGACAAAGCAGTAGTTCTTCATTTGGCTCGGGATTTTGGAGAATTGATAAGTTGATAAGATATTCTTTTATATTTTGCAGGGCCTGTTCGCATTCTTGTGTCCACGAAAATTTTGTTCCCTTCTTCAAAATATCGAAGAAGTGTTTGCATCTATCCGAGGATTTAGAAATGAATCTTCCCAAAGCTGCCAACTGCCCATTCAGTTTTTGCACGTCTTTTATCGTCGCTGGCGATGGCATGTCCAATATGGCGTGAACCTTGGATGGATCTACTTCGATCCCTTTCTCGGACACGATGTGCCCCAGGAACTTCGCTGACTCCACTCCGAATATACACTTCGCATGATTTATTTTCATTTTGAATGCTCTCATCTGCTCTAATATTTCTTTCAAGTCTTCAACATGGTCCCCTGACTCCTTAGTTTTAACTAGCATGTCGTCGACGTAGACCTCCAGCTTATTGTGCACCCATTTTGCGAAAATCTTCTCCACCATCCGATGGTAAGTTGCCCCTGCGTTTTTCAGTCCGAACGACATTCTCGTGTAGCAATACAAGCCTCTAGGAGCGAAAAAGGCCGTGTGCTCTTGGTCTTCTTCCGCGAGTGGTATCTGGTTGTATCCACAATAACCGTCCATTAAAGTTAACCTCTTGTACCCTGAAGCTGACTCCACCATTTGCGGTATATTGGGTAGAGGGAAACTATCCTTTGGAGAAGCCGTATTTAAGTCGCTGAAATCTATGCATATTCTTATTCCTGTAGTATTCTTTGGTACTATCACCATGTTAGCTATCCATGTTGGATACTTCGCGGGTCTTATTATTCCCGAGTTTAACATTTTCTGTAATTCTTGCTCTATTTGCTCGTGATAAGCAGTGGCTATTTTTCGTATTCGTTGCCTTATTGGTTTGATTGTTGGGTTTAGATCCAGTCTGTGGCAAGCAACTTCAGAATCTATCCCGGGCATCTCGTTCATGCCCCATGTAAAGATATCACTGTATTCTTTCAACATCCTTATCAACCTTTCCTCTTCATCTGCCTCCATCATTGTTCCGATCTTCACCGTTTTCGTTTCATCTTCGCTGCCCAAGTTTATCTCTTGCGTGGGTTCTACTGCTGCGAAGTTCATGATTGGATCTCCGAGCGGAGATGGACCCTTTAGTTGCTGCACGGGCTCGTCCTTATCTTCTGGGATTTCACTTGGGATAACCCATCCTTCTTTTTCTTTGACTATATACACCATTAATTCTTCTTCCCTCTTTGCTTCTTGCACTCTCTTCTTTTGTTCCTTTTTTCGCTTTATCTTCTCGTCATAGTTGTGCACATCTTCATCGTTACATTCTCTGGCTTCCTTCTGATCTCCCTTTATCTCGCCAATACTGCTTGGCATAGGAAATCGAATAGCTTGGTGATATGTGGATGCTATTCCCTTAATCCCATGTATCCATGGTCGCCCAATCAGAGCGTTGTAGGGAGATTCTACATCCACCACGCATACTGTTACCTCGGTTTCAATTTCCCCTGCGAAGATTTTCACGATCAGCTCCCCTCTTGGCTTCGACGCTACTCCGTTAAACCCATAGATATTATAGGTTGAAGGTACCAGATCCGAATCTCGGTTGCCCATTACTTTAAACGGGTGGTAAAATAGAATATCCACCGAGCTCCCTGTGTCCACCAAGATCCTATCTATTGCCCATACTTTCTTTTTTTCTACGGAACTTTCTTCCCACTTCGTATGCTCTCTGAAGTTCAAAGTGATCACCAAAGGATCTGTGTGCGAAGCTCCTCCTTCCGGGGCGTCTGCTACTGAGAAGGAAATAGTCCTTCTCTACCACTCTTCTAATGGTTCTTTCTTCGCGATGTTGTATATCTCGTTTCCTTCAAAATCCCGCTTATGAACCCTTTGTAACATATTATCATGAAAGTGTTGTATATTTTTCGCAGAGTGAATGATGGAGTTGCAGTTTAACTTCTGTGCTCCTCTGTCGATTTTGATTCTGTATAATTTTGATTGATTTTGATCACCTCTTGGATGTGGTGGCGGGGGTATGGGTCCTGAATTTTCCAAGAAATGCTTGAGTTTTCCCTTTTCAATTAGGCGAAGTATTATTCGTCGGATGTTTCAGCAATCTTATGTGTGGTTTCCGTGGAATCAATGATACTTGCAAAAGTCATTATTTCTCACACTTGACAAGGGATCCACCCCAAAATTTCCCGGGGGTGGAATTTCTTCCGTCAAGACAATTGATTCCCATATCTTCTCGACAGTGGTGTTGAGCTCGGGAAAAACTACATCCTCGAACTGCGGATTCTTTCTCCCATATTGCTGCCCTGGTTGGTATCTTCGTGAGTTCCTCGGATTATCATCTCAGAACCCTTCGTAATTCCGAGGTCTGGGGTCGATATACCTCGGATGTTGATCTATCTATTATTGGTCCCCACTGGATACTGCTACCAGCTTCGCGGGTATTGTTGCCAATGGTTCTGCGTCCTCATATTTCATATCGCCTTCTATCACATTTGTTATTCTGGGCAGCAGACGCGAGTTCCCCTCCTTGGATTGAATTGGGGCTGCTTCAATTGCCTCCCTTTGTTTCTCCTCCAACGCCACGTACTCCTCCTGATATTCTCGGAGTTCACTCATTGATATTGTGTTACGAATTTCGAAGAGCTGCGTGTGCAAGAGGTCGGTTGGTATTAATGCGTTTACGAAGGCCAGGATGAAATTTCTCTCATCTACCCTTCCCGCGAGTTCACTGCATACGGTTCTCCATCTCGTAATTAGACTTCGCAAGTTTTCGCCTGGCTTTCTTCGCAAGTTGAACAAAGTTTCTATTCCTAGCCTTAACATGTTATTGCTTATGTAAGTTGTCAGGAATACTCTCTGCAAATCTTTAAACGACGAGATTGAACCTTCTGCCAACCCTTCGAACCATTTTGAGGCTTCCCCGGTTAAGCTAGCTGGGAAATATTGGCACAGTACTGTTTCATACCTCGCCCACTGCATTAATGAGAGAGTGTACTATTTCAGGTGATGCACAACATTCCCCGTTCCGTCGAATATGCTTCCGAAGGTAGGCAGTGAACACCTTCCTGGGATTCTTCCCTCTAGTACTTCGCGCGAGAATGGTGATTTGTCAGCCTCCACAATTTCCTCGGCCAACTGTAACCTTCTTCCCCTTCGTGGATTATTGAGTAATGCTTTCATTTCCTGTATTTCATTCAGTACTGTCTGATTAACTTCGTCATTTCCTTCTTCTCGCCTTCATTTTCTCCTCCTATTACTTCGCTCACCATCACCTTCTCTCCTTTCTTCCTCTTGTCCCCTTCTCTCTGCTCGGTATCTCTCTTCTTCCTCTGCATACTTCCTTGCTTCCTCCTGCCACTATTTTTCTCTGTATCTTTGCTCTTCCTGAGATATTTCCTCCCTCCGGATCCTCTCAGTTTCTCTTCGCCTTTCTTCTTCCCGAAGTCTCTCCTCCTCCCGAGTTCTTTCTTCCTCAAATCGTCGTCTTTGGTTTTCCCATCTTGTTTCTTCCAAGGCTCTCCTCAGCAACCTTTCTTCGCTGCTTTATCTTCGACGTCTCCTTCTCCGTTCTCCTCTTTCTTCTTCCTGTTCATTCTGATGCACTTCCCCTCCTTGGTTCACGTTTTCTCCCATTCCAGTTTTACCTTGTGCATCTCGAGCAGTCCGTTCTTCATCAAGTTGGTTGTTTCGCTGTACCAAGATCGTGTTTTGCCTCATGAGTATGGTTCTTCGCTCCATTAGAGATCTCTCACTTTCCATTTCCCTTTCTAAGCGCAGCACCTCTCTGATCTGCTCCAATGTCATATTTTCTTCACCGGCAGTTTCCCCTATGTTCTCTTGCAGAGGTTCTTCTTCCACCTCCGTTTCAGCGTTAACGGTATGGATCGATCCTTCCCGGTAACGTTCGTCCTCTTCCTGTTGGATCTCACCTTGCCTTCCTCTTCTTCTTGATGTTTCACCTATTTCCATCCCGCCTCCTCTTCCTGCTAGACGCAAGCTTCTCCTCGATGAGATGAGATGCCGTGCTCGTTCCGGTACTCTTGCCATGGACAACCTGTTAAAATTTCTTTCTCCGATTTACCGGTTTTTGACCAGATCTGGCTTTCTTTCCTTCCAGTCAGCAGGTTTCAGATCTACCTTTCCTCTTTTAGCACTATCAAGCTTCCTTGACCACTATTCTTCAGTTCTTGCAAAGTAACAACCCACTTAATGATTTGTGTGATAACAGATTTCCCAAACAATCTCAAGTGAGACTAAAATCTCAACATGAGATCCCTGTTTCTCGGCGCCAAAATGTAACTACAAAAAATCCATAGTTACACCCACTCTCGAATTAGATAGGTACAAAGTTGAATGAGAACGAGTTTATACACAAATCTACTTCTCTTTTTTCTTTAAAATCCTTAATATCTTAAGTTACAAGTCCCTCAAGAACACTCTAGATCTATACTGCTCTCTTACAAAGGTTCTCTCTCTCTCTCTCCAATAATATCCCAACCCCCTCTCAGGAGGCTAAGTCTCCTCTTTTATAGTGCGATATTACATAATGGAATACATCTAGACTTATCTCGGACTGACGCTTTTATCTCGCTCTAAACAACTTTTATGCTTACTTTTTGCCTTAAAGATCGGATCATGTCGGGGACAGCTATCCCTTTTCTTGCATAACAATCCACACTTCGGGTTATTACTTCGGGAAACCTCACTATTTCTTGGACAACAAGTCATACCTCGCGCAATCGACTTCGCGCCCCTTCCATTTTCTTGTGCAACAATCCATACCTCGTTAAATGTCTTCTCGAGCAATTTATGTCAACCTCGCCAGATATCTTTCCGAGCAAGGTAGCTCTACTTCGCTAGATGCCCTTCCGAGCAGGTTGGCTCTACTTCGCTAGATATTTTTCCGAGCAATGTAGCTCTACTTCGCTAGATATCTTTCTGAGCAATGTAGCTCTACTTCGCTAGATATCTTTCCGATTAAGTTAGTTCCCCTTTGCTGACGGGACCTCATTAAGGCAGATCTGACAGTTGATTAGACTATTCACTTACACTCCTTCGGAAGTGGTGAATAATATCTTTCTCGAAGATTCTTCTCATTATTTCGCCAAATCCTCCTCGGACACGTGGCAGAGTGATTTTCTGTACCTACAACTGCACCATGAGAATCACCGGTAGTCACGTCCCAGACATCCTTCGTACACTTTTACAGAAAACTCTTCATTCACGAGCATCAAACAACCATGATCACTCGAGCAGCAACTTCTATAATCACCTGCTCGATCTCCAAGCTTCTCCTTCCATCATCAGTGGCATCAACCACAGTTTCCATCGTACTCCTCAACAGCTGCAATCAAACCCGAGTCTCATCATTGACAACATCAACCACATCTTCTCCGTCATTCTCTAACACCGAACATCAGTGGCATCAGTTCCTCGTCACCGGCAAAAATCTTACTGCCATTAATTCCAGGAAAGAATTGCTCCATTCTCGTTCACTATCAGCAGCTCATCCTACTTCGAATATCACCTGTAGTTCTCTCCATCACTTCTCATCATTCCTACTGCTCTCGGTTCTTCCCCATCACTACAGCAAATGCCAGCACCAAGGAAACTCGGACCATCTCCAAGTTCATCACGTTCCATCGTTTACTATAGATAATAGCAGCAGCCTTCATCATCTTTGTTTATGCTCAAGATATGATAATCTGCAGATACCAATAGCAGCCACAACTGATCCATGTCGCCATTTCACGTACTCCATTATCAGCAGCATCACTTCTTTAATCACCAATAACCAATTCCATCTTTCTTGTTCAATCCCCATCATAACAGTTTCATCATCATTATATTTCTCAAACCCATTACCCTAGTTAACCTCGACACACAGCTGAACCATTATTGCTGCGTGAACAAAAATAACCACCTGCTAGTCTCGTAATAATGTGATGGAGAAGATGATATCTACCGTTAGGAAATGCACTGCCCTTAAATCGTCGCTGCCCTGAGAAAAGATGCAGGCGCCTTTATACATATATAAATTTCAGCTACCCCATAGTAACTCCAACAACTTCCTATATCACTTCCCATTTAACTGTCAGTTTCATAGAACTGACAAGTTTAACTTCTCATTTATCCTATTACTTCTTCATATGATGTCGGATTGTCCTCATTCTTTATCCATTGGCTTCGTAGTTTCGTCCTCTTCAAGATGATGAGAAGTAATCTTGTATTTGAACTAATTCCTTTTGTTCTTTGTCCCCTCTCCACTTATAGCTAACTTCTTTTATTGCACAATTACGTGCAAATTCACTTCTTTTGGACAATTCACCTAGCAAAACATAAATAAGCGAAAACAAGAGTAATATACAATAATTCACAAGAATATATAATAATTACTAGCATGGATTCATTAGATGAGCAATACTAAATATATGCAAAATATCCACTTAACAACTACCAGTATTTTAATTAATATTTTATTTTGGTCACGCTACTAATAATTCATTAGATGAGCAATACTTGCTAAGATCAAGGAATATTGGTCCAACTATCAATATTCAACAAATTAGAGTAATACTTTCTCACCTCAACTATCAACGTGAGAATCATGTCCACTTTCAATTCATGAGTTTCAGAACATTTTACAAAATCATGTTCAACTCAGTAAATACATGGAATCATTGTCCCATTAAATCATGAAGTCAACAACTGACTAAACTAACCACGAGATGTCAATCGAGTCACTTGGGGGGATATCAACTAGGGTTTTGGTCTGGAAGTCTACGGCACGTGTGTTCAAACACACGATGAAATGTGAGCAAGTTGTGCAATCAGTTGAAGGAGTTAACAAAGTACTGGATGGAAAATCAACCAAGTCTCCGCACGATGAGCAACTGGTTTCATACACGATTTCCACTTCCTCACTCTTTGATTCCATAAACTGTCACACTTCATGGGATCACGGTGTCTACAATTCCAGCGATATAAGTAAGTCTCTGAATCATGATTGAAAGAACAGCAACAAGAACATCAACGATCTCATGTCTCACGGACAACACGAGATCAACAACTCATCAATTAAGCAATTTTAATCATTTAGAACTTATCATATTCAGAATTCACAACACACCTATAAGTTTTTTGATTACCATTGATTCCACACATTTCCCAGCTTCCCTCCTACAGATCAACGCATCCTCTCTTGTGACCGAATTTACTCTGGAACGGCCATTGTCTTGGTTTAGGCCGGAGTACTACAGATTGATCTCTCAAATTCAAAGCACTCCCTTCTTGCAGTGTATCTATGTGAGGTTGAATATTTCGCTCGGTTCAAGGAGTATCCTCCGTACGGTCATCTCCTCAATTCCGTAAAAACCAGCAAATCGTTTTGCCCCATCCACAAAGATGAAAAATATGAGAATCTGGAAAGTAGATTGAACCAAATCAGCACTAACCAATGCTCTGTCCAATCTTGATATTATTCTTCCAGTGCCATGTTTGTTACTTGTCCAAGTAGATGGATTCCCATGAAAACCCAAGTCACTTAACACTGCATTATTAATATGTTGAACAATATTAGAAGAAGCACTATTTGTATTTCTATCCTCTAAGTTAAGAGTAATGTTAATTATATAAGAACAATCTAATGCAAGTTAGGATTTTCCTAAACTTTCTATAAGATTACATTGTGCATTTCTAAGATTAGAGGAAGGAGTGTCGTACATGCATGTAAATAGACACTTAGGTTTAGAAGGGTCACTAACTATTAAGCAATGTATCATGTTTTGTCATGTAACTATTTCAAGTTTAAATCCATCTTCCCAAAGAAGGAAAAGGCCCGCAGCTCTACCGCACTAGGAACATAAAAATAGTTGGACAAATTTAAGGGTCTAACATATTAAGATTTTGTCAGAATCTATCTTTGTTTCAGACACAAAATGATATCAACATTATGAAAGCAATTTAAACCCCTAAATATAATTTTTAGAGTTTTTATTGGCAAACATTGTAGTTCCAACTGATGATTTTCACGTTGTGACAAGTGTTGATAACAAAAGTAAACATGGATTTTTTAACAGATAAATCAACTACACGGGATACTTTGAAAATGAACCAATTATTAACACTGCAGGTACTAAAATTTTGATTTGATAAAGAATAAATTTATAAAGCACCTGAGACTTCCCTGATGCACTAGCAGATTGTGTACTTACTTGGATGACTTTGTGAGTTGCAGAATTCTATAGATAAAAAAAATAAAAAAAACCTTCTACCTAAAGTTCATCTCCTATCTCCAAGGTCTTATCTAACATACTTTATTTTAATTTTAGGGACAAAAGGATAATGTGAAGTTAAGACCCAAGGACATGAAGAAAGTCGACTTTCTCCTTTATCCCCATTTAGCCATATCATCTTTCTTTATGATCTTGACCCTTGCATTAAAGATGATAACCAACATTCACAACACAAAGTTTGTAGGCCCCGTCCCTGCCCACGTGGAATAGCATAGGCCCATGTTTTGTATGTGTCAGTTTTTATAATGTCCACTCTTATCGGTTTGTTCATATTTTTCAATGAAAATTTGGTAGAAAAAGTCTTAAATCCTAGGTGGCATGATATTTTAAGACCTTTGCCCCTTATATTGGAAATGCTCTTACTTCACTTAATTAGGTACTAAGCGAATTCTCTTCCTTAAATATCAAATGGTGTATAACTTAAGAAAAATCCACTCGGACCTTGAATATGTCTTTAAAAACCATAAATACTTTTCTTTTTTGATCGAAAGAGGGGCTTTGGAAAACCCTTAAATTTATTTATTAAATTACCTTGTTCAAATTGAGGTTTGGGTTGCTACATAGTGAAAGTGATAGATAGACATACCTGTTAGAGCACTACTCGGTCGAACTCGCAAGCGTTGCTATCTCAAGCTTGTTGTCAAGTTTAGTTGCCAAAACTATAAGTATTGATTTCTAGTCTACTTATAGCTAAGTCTCAGACTAGGATAGACAGTGTAGTTGAGCTCTAGACTCCACGACATTCATCATACAAAGAAGAAGAACTACTCAAGGAACTGGTATAACTTCATCGACAAAAAGGTATGTGGAGACTTGAACTTATCTATCACTCAAAAAATCTATCTACTATATCTCCTATCTTGGGAAAAATGTTGTATTGATATATAGACTTAGCTTATATACATTTGCTATTTCGAGACGAGTTTATCTTGCTTATATTTTTCTCGAAATATGTGTTGGTAAGCTTTTGCTTTGGACAAGTTCATCTTTACAAGTGACGAAAGTCATTATTACAATATCTTGAAAATTCCTTTGATGAAAAATAATGTGTGAATAACCTCTATTTAATATCCTCTAAGAATGTTTCAATGATTAAAATAAAGAACATGTAACCATCATTGGATATAAGCATATAATGTGTTCGCTCATTAGAGTATAAGTCCAAAACCGGGAACCAAATGTATGCATGCTTGTGTGTGTACTAAATGGTTGATGAAGACTGGGTAAGTATGCGTACCCGTACGCATACTGGCGGAAGTTCACGTCCGAGAATTTCTGTTTAGTTTGGAAATCAAAACCAACTCAATCCTGTTACCAAATTATGCGTACCCGTATGCATACTGGAGGAAATTTCACGTCCGTGAATTTATGTTGAGTTTGGAAACCAAAACAAACTCAAATCCGGTTATTTAAGTACGCATACTTAAGTGTGTTATTTTCTAAAATTAGTTTATTCTTGAACTTAAATATACATAAACTAAGGAATGTATATTTGCAAACCGTGGCTATAAAGTTCATGAATCGATTCGAGTGAATCAAAACTGATTTTTCTTCGATTGTGTCTTGTATACTTCTATGAGATGTAAGCAATTGAACAACTCTTGAACTAGTTCATTTGAGTCATTCGGACTAGTTATGGTGAAGATGAATAAGGTTGATATGAAAGTGCTCATATGGATAACCATTTGGTTAACTATTGTTGAACCAACGACTTGTACACGTTTAGGTACGGTTACACAAACCTAAATGACGTAGATTTCATTCGTGTATAACAAGCTAAGTTCGATCTAACGGTTAAAAGATATTAGCTTGAATCTAATCATGTTTTCATATAACGGTGACTATTGAATGCTTTGTTACAATGGTAACTTAGATTGCAAACCCTGATTTGGAACTATATAAAGGAGAACTCTAGCAACTGGGAAACCTAATCCCCACACCTCCTGTATGATACTAGTTATATAAGCTAGGGTCGATTCTCCTTTATCCTTAGGTTTCTACCGAGACCATGTAGGTTAACGACTTGAAGACTTCATTGGGATTGTGAATCCATACCCAACTATTTTCTCTGTAGTTGCGTGATCTGATCTTACTGTTTCTATCGTGATGAGTACAATTGTAAAATTGGCTCGAGATTAATTTCTCCGATAGGCAAGATAAAAAAGTAATCACAAACATCTTTGTCTCATCATTTGTGATTCTATAATATCTTGTTTCGCTAGTCCATTAAGATTATTGTGAGGTGATTGATAATTCTAGGATGTTCTTCGAGAATATAAGTCCGGGTTATCGATTGGTTCCTGTTCACCTTGATTTATCAAAAGAAGGAAGAAAAAAGTATAGGTATTTCTGTGGGAGACATATTTATCTATTCTTGTGGACTTTTCTGTGTGATAGAGATTTGTTTATTAAAGTCTTCGACTTTGGGTCGTAGAAACTCTTAGTTGTGGGTGAGATCATCTAAGGGAATCAAGTTCGTAGTATCATGCTGGGATCAGAGACATAAGGAGCGTAATTGTACCTTGGATCAGTGTGAGATTTATTGGGGTTCAACTATAGTCTAGACCGAAATTAATTTGTAGTAGGCTAGTGTCTGTATCGGCTTAATACAATGTGTGTTTAATCTTGACTAGGTCCCGGGGTTTCTGCATTTGCGGTTTCCTCGTTAACAAAACTTCTGGTGTCTTAGTTATTTATTTTTCACATTATATTTTTTGTATATAATTGAAATATCACAGGTTGTGCGTTGAATCAATCAATTGGGAAATCCGAACTTTGGTTGTTGATTGAAATTGATTAATACTTGAACATTGGTCTTTGGTACCAATCAAGTTAATTTCTGTTGTAGTCAATTAGACTCGCAGATTTCTATTTGCTTGAGTAAGGATTGAATCGATAAATTGAGATATAACTCTTTGATATACTTTTTATTAAGATTAGTCTGACTGTCTAGTTGATTCTCTTAAAAGTATATTGGAGTTAGTCCATACAGATTGCTAAGCGAATTATTGGGTGAGGTTGTTTGACCCCCACTTTTTCAATACCCCCGTGTTTCATCATTACACATTGCATACTAATACAACCAATCTACAATATGAACCTTTTGATCTACATGAATGGAAAAGACTAATTTGAATAATGGTATTTTACTTATTCTTTATCCACTTAGATACTTCTTCTTCCTTAAGATAAAATCCTTTGCAGAAGAAGTAGTTTGCACTAATCACTGTAATCACGATTCATTCTAATAGCCATTCATTTTCTTTGTATAAATATTGATCATCGTCATGTCAAATTGATCGTCTTCAAAAATATGCTTCAATCTCTCATTGGATTTCAATAAAAGAGCCAAAAAAGGCTATAATAAAACGCACTAGTGGCGATTAGAATTGAAACTATTATAAGGCATGTAATAGCCATTGTATACAAGAACACTAACATAAAAATAAATTCTAAAACCTAAATCACAATGTGATTTTATTTAAAGCAAGAAAATAACTATAATCTACAATCCCAAATTGACTCGGAAAATCCGATATACCAGATCCAAGTAAATCTAGGTTTGAAGAAGAATATTTTGGAAAACCTAGTGTTGGATAATTGTTTACAAAAAATGGTTATGAAGAGGATATTGGAGAGTTTGGCACATGCTAATGTGTTCAAATGACCTTGTGATGGGAGAAACAGAAGCATCTTGATTTCCCTTGTTTAAAGGTTTGGTTTTTACGGGATTGTAATTTGTTTAATTTTTAACATTATATCTTGGAATGTTAATGGTCTTAATGACCCGAATAAACGATCGAAGTTAAAAAAATCTTGTAAAAGAGTGGAAGCCTACTATTCTTATGATTCAAGAGACTAATCTTAGTGCTTATAACGACACGATTGTGCGTCAATGATGGGGTGTGACTCCGTGTAGGTGAATTGCTTTAAATTATTATAGAAGTTCGGGCGGAATTTTGTCTATATGGAATTCAGATATGATTGAAGTTGATGACTTTCTTGAAGGGATTTTTACTATAAGTATCTTTTGTCGTAGTTTGGATAACTTCTGGTGGGTATTGATTGGTGTTTATGGTCCTTGCATTGTGGATGAAAAAAAAAGAAGATTTCGTATGGAGCTAGCTATCTTGCATGGTTATTGGAATGGAATTCCTTTGTGCTTCGGTGGAGACTTCAATGAGATAAGATACATGGTGGAGAGAATGGGTTGTCGTAGAGCTTCGAATTTAATGAAATTATTTGATGAGCTATGTAATGAGTTGGGCCTTATCGACTTGCCTCTTTCTGGTGCGAAGTATAGTAGAAAACCTAACAAGAAGAGCAAAATTGACAGTTTTCTTTTCTCGTCGGATTGGGAAGATCGTTTTCCAAATATCAACTTCAAGCGACTTGCAAGACCTTTTTCAGATCATTTTCCCATTGAGTGATGCTCAAAGGACTCTGATTATAGTGCTTGTCCTTTTCGATTTCAATTAGCTTGGCTTGAAGGAACTAACATAATTTCTTTGATGAAAGAATGGTGTGAATCTTTTTCTTTTGTAGGCACGGCGGGTGAATGTTTTTCAAAGAAGTTACATGCTTTAAAGGAGAAATTGAAGGTGTGGAATCGAGACGTGTTTGGGAACATTGATAGGGCTATTGACTTAGAACTTACCAAGATGAAAGAGTTGGATGAAATAGATGATGAAAGGGGTCTTACCGAAGGTGAAGAAGGCATGCTTGTGACGGCTAAAGTGGAGTTTGATGTGGCTCATCGTCGTCAAAGCATAATGATGAGGCAAAAGTCAAGAATTATATACTTTCGAGATGAAGATAGAAATACCAAACATTTTCATCGAGTAGTGAGGGGTCACAGAGCTTTTAACAACATCAATAACCTTCGTATCAATGGTCGATGGACCGAAAACAAAGAAGAAATCAATTTGGGTATCGCAAACCATTTTGAGTTAGCGTTTAAAGAAATTTCAAACAATCGTCCAAGAATCAAAAATATGTGCCTAAAGTGTATTGATGAGAATGCAAGCATATGTTTGTAGAGATCCTTTAATGAAGAAGAAGTTAAGAAAGCAATTAAAGATTTGGGAATTGATCGTGCTCCGGGTCCGGATGGATTTCCTATGAAGTTCTTTCTTGTTTGTTGGGAGTTTCTAAAAGAAGATTTGATGAAAGTTTTCGAAGAATTTCATGACCATAATGCTCTTCATTCCTTTTTGAAAAATAATTTTATAGCGCTTATCCCTAAGAAGGCGGGTGTAGAAGAAGTAAAATATTTTCAGCCTATTAGTATTTTGGGAGTGTTTACAAAATTATATCAAAAGTTTTGGCGGAGGGTTTAAAGGTATACCTTCCTACTTTAATCTCAACAACTCAATCTAGTTTTATTAAAGGAAGACAAATCCTTGATGGAGTTTTGATAGCAAACGAATGTGTGGATTCTAGACTTTATCAAAAATTACCGGGGTTGGTTTGCAAGCTTGATTTCGAAAAGGCGTTTGATAATGTGAATTGGAATTTTTTAAATGAAGTTCTGTTCAAAATGGGGTTTGGTGGTGTTTGGAGGGCTTGGATTAGAAATTGTTTAACATTCTCATAGTTCTCGTTTCTTGTCAATGGATCGTCTTTCGGTTACTTCGGTAGTGAAAAAGGACTTCGTTAAGGAGACCCCCTTTCTCCTTTTATTTTTACTATCGTTGGTGAAGTCTTAAGTTGTATGTTGAGCAAAGCACAAGAACATGGTCAAATCTCGGATTTTTCCATCAAGGAGGGAAAAAAAAGATTAATCACTTGCAATTTGCGGATGATACTATCATTTTTCTTGATGTTAAGAGAGAACAAGTTGATGCCCTTCGTTACCTTTTTCTTTGTTTTGAACTAACTTCGGGTTTGCAAATAAATTTCTCTAAAAGTAGCTTATTTGGAGTCACGGTCGAGGAGGAAGTTGAAAACTATGCTAACATGCTATGATGCAAGTATGCGAGTTTTCCTAGCATATATCTTGGCCTACCTTTGGGAGACAAGGTAGGAGGCACTCAAAAATGGAAAAAAAACACTTGAAATTTGTGGGAAAAGAGTTACTTCTTGGAATGGAAAAACAATAACAAGAGGAGGTAAGTTAACTCTCATCAAAAGCGTTTTAGCTAGTCTACCCATTTATTATCTCTCTATTTTTCTTGCTCCTTGCTCCATAACTAAGAAATTTAATAGAGTTGTGAGAAATTTCTTGTGGGATGATGAAAATAAGAAAACAAATTCACAATATTTGTTGGAAATTGTCTTCAAAACCAAAAGAAAAAGGTGGTCTTGGTATAAGAAGAGCTAAGCAAGTGAACTCGGCTTTGCTAAAAAAAAATGGTGGTGGCACTTTGGCGTAGAGAAAGAAGCATTGTGGAGGAAGGTCATAGTTGAAAATTTTGGCGAAACATTTACCGGTTGGGAAACTCTCCAACTTAAAGGAGCGAAAGGTGGTAACTTGTGGTTTAATATCTATAAAGAGCTTGAAGATTTCAATAAAAGTATTAGATTCAAGATTGGAGCGGGTAAGGAAACTAGATTTTGGGAAGATTCTTGTCTTGGTGAAGGGAGATTATGTGATATGTTTCATTTGGCTTATGAAGCTTCAAGGACCAAGAAGTTCGTGGTGGCTAGTATGTATGAAGTTAGGGAAGGTGGTGTTAGGTGGGCGTTTATGTCTAGGCAAAGATACTCTCAAACCATTACAAATGAAGTGTTATCTATATCAAATCTTCTTTATTCCATCCCTATTCAAGAAGGGGTTATGGATACCCGAATTTGGGTTGATAGTGATCATGGTCAATATACGGTCAAGGATGGAATTAAAGACAATGACGATCAAGGTGAGCCGGATTATCCAATCAATGTTGTTTGGAGCAATGAGTACCCTCACAAAATCAATTTCTTTCTTTGGCTTCTCTCTCATGATCAGATAGTGATGGCGGATAAACTTTTGAGAAGAGGTATGGATGTATCCGTAGAATATGGGATTACTTTGTTGAAGGGTGCCACTTTGGATGGTCACACGACCCTAATATCATTACATCTATGAAGACTTGGAAGTTTAATTGGGGAGACGAAAGACTTAGTCGAATATGGAATAACATCCCGGTTGCTATATGGTGGTGTATATGGAAAGAGAGAAATGCAAGAACCTTTGATAACAAAAAGAAAACTTTGGCAAGCCTCATTAGAGATATCAAATTACAAGCGTTCTTTTGGGCCGAATATTGTAATTTCTCTATGGGATTCATTTTACCGGCCTCCATAGTTTTTTGTGTTTTTTTTATTGGCTAGCCGAATCCCCTTTCGGTTCCCTTTTTTTTTCGGTTGTAATCATTGGGCTAAGGTACCCCTTAAGTAGGGCTGCACATGGGTCGGTTTGGGTCGGTTTTGGCCTCACCCACCACCCAACCCACTGGTGGCGGGTAATAGGAGTTGTCACCCGCAATCAACCCACCATTACAACGGGTCGGTTTTCACCCGACCCACATTACGGCGGGTTGGATAGGGTGGGTGGCGGGTATACCCGTCCTAATTGTTCCTAAAGAAATTTGGGATGACTTTTTTAACCAACATTCAATTATATTAAAATCTAAATTTAAACATTTAAAGTTTTACAACAAATTCAAGTTTTAATATTGCAAGTATGCAACTAAAACTGAAATCATGTAAGTTCTAACACTGCAATAAGTTTTTTTTTTTTTTTAGTGGTACTAAAGTCGACTTATTTTGATTGATTTGATTCAAACATAAAATAAAAAAACCTAAAAAAAACAACCAGGCATGAATCTAGACGAGAAGCAATAGCAGAATGATACATAATGTCATGAAAATTAGCAGATTCCATTGCTTTGATACGAAGTTGTTTAGCTTTCTCTTCAGTAAAACAACCAGGCATGAATCTATTAGCAGATCCAGAAATCGGTGTCCACCAATTAGCTGATGAAGGTGGAGAAGCTCGAGTCCTTTGTTTGTTTAAATCAGCTTTTCCATTGCCTCCTGATGAAGAAGCTTTGATTACTGGACGGAATGAAATTGCAGAAGTCGCCATTAAAACTGAGATTTTGGATTTGCAGAGAATGAGATTTAGAATTTGGTAAAGATGAAGACTGTAGAAGAGAGGAATGAGAGAAAAAAGCGATTAGATTTAGGGCTAGTTAGGTTAGATTTTTGAGTTATATATGAGAATTGACGGCTAGGATTAATAGTTGGGAGATCTATGGTTAAGGCAGGCGGGTGGGCGGGTTGGTTCGGGTGACATAAGATGCTACCCGCAACCGACCCAACGTATGGTGGGTTCAGATATTATCACCCATAGTCGACCCGCGCCTAGGCGGATTGGGTCGGGTGCGGTTATTTTTTGGCGGGTGCGGTTTGGGTCGACGGGTTGGGTCGGGTTTGTGCAGCCCTACCCTTAAGTGCCTTTTTTCAATGAAATTTCTATTTTACCAAAAAAAAAAAAAAAAAAAAAGGATTTACTAGACAGTTCACACACATTACATATATGGTATAGAATTATAAATAGTTTTGTTACTTGTATAGCTACTTCAAAATAGTTAAAGCAATTCAATTCTTGCAAGGAGTGAGATTACAGCGAACAGCAGTGTTGTTGTTGTAGGCAAGACCAGAATTAGCTCTCTTAAATCGTAATGCAATTTGGAGTGCTTGTCGAGTTGAGCCCATCAAAGCCGAGTTCATGCGTTCCACGACACTTATTGTAGGGTACCTAAACTGAATACTGTTGTATGAATTGAGTAGTGCGGTGGTCCCTTCCCTCAGGAGTGTCCTGTAAACATCCCCTTTCCCCTGAAGTCCCTTCCACAATGTCATGTCTGTCCCGTACCTCCCCTCAGCGATTAGTCCGAAAGCAACGGCTACTTTTGTATCTGGTCCCACTACGTTCCAGTGACACTTATGCCCAGCCTTTGTCCATTCCCTACATTCAGTCCACGAAAACTGAAAATTTTAAATTTCGTCTTGGAACGTGGAGTTGTGGGCAGTAGAAACAAGTTGACATTAGTGCGCTTATATCAAAAACACGAGTTAAATTAGGTTTAATTGGATCTTGTTCTAGTTAACATTGTAAGTGTAATACAGACAACTCTCTCCATAAGTTCAAAATTTGCAGAGAAAATGGTAGTCTAGACTCTAGCGTGCATGTATTAATCATCTTTTGAATCAAAAAATAAAAATAAAAATTTGATAGATATGGAGACAAAAGAAAGGTTAGCGAACTTACCCATATGGACATGCCGATGCTTGGAGGAAAGGCATGGGAGGTAATCTGGCAGTAGGAGGAGGTGATGGTGCATGAGGAAGAGGTAAAGCAGGACGACCACCATCACCACCTGATCCAGGGAGAGGGTTGGGAGTGGTTGGTGGTGGTATTTTGACAATAGGAGGTGAGGGTACAGGAGGAATAGGTGGAGTAGTCCCACTACCACCACCAGCACCACCTGATCCAGGTAATGGGCTTGTAGTTGGTGGTGATGGTGGACTGGTAGTATTAGATGCAGAGCAAAATGACATTGGTTTGGAAGGTTGAGCTAGCAAGGAGTCCACAGCATACATTTCCATATTGAACATGCTGAACATAAGTCTTAGACTTTGCGCTGGACCAGCAGCTGCCCCACAGCCTGATGATGCATCACTGCTACCAACGAGCTGAGCATAACAACCACTTAACTTAGGGTTGCCCTCAAAACTCATTGAGTAACTCCCAACCAAATTGGTAGTCTCCTCCTTCATCATTGTTACTTGTCCATCGATTCCACTACATGTTACTGCCACTTTCATACCTGCATATAAATGGCCACTATCAGATTTAAGCAACTTTTTCAAGTAAAAAACAATGTTAAGCTTTAGAGGAAAGCAATTTTGATAGTTGCAGTAAATAAACGAAAAAAAGAAGAAGATAACTATATGTGTTCATGCATGGTCTAATTCAATCAGAAAATGTTCACATTACTAGAATACTAATTACTAAATGAAGAGATGTAAA
This sequence comes from Papaver bracteatum, assembly GCA_023529315.1. NCBI lineage: Eukaryota > Viridiplantae > Streptophyta > Magnoliopsida > Ranunculales > Papaveraceae > Papaver > Papaver bracteatum. Next base: position 774,345 of record JAJJWX010002346.1, on the reverse strand, counting down.
GTTGTGTGTTGTTTAATTTACCAGAGAGTGGGTAATCAAAGAGACTTCGTTCTCCGTCTTTGCATTGGTCACAGAAGACGGTGCCAGTGACCATAGCATCTCCGACTGTTTCATAAACAGCTACCGAAGCTAATAGCACAACCACTAATGAAAATTTGGTCATTAAAAACTTACTATTATTGGGACACAAATAATTGTAATATGCCATTACGCAGTGTTGAGGAATTTCTTATAAAAATTTGGATGAAGATTAAGAAAGCAAGGGTGAAGAGTGAGATAGAAAAGTTGAACAAGAGAATGAGGAAGGTGTGTGAAGGGATTTGGTACAGAGGGTTCAACTAGAGGGTTTAGATATAAAGTACTAAAAAAAACGAATGGAGTTATAAATGTGGTGTAGTTCCACGATTCAACTTTCAACTGCCTAAATAAATGAAGAAGAAAAAATGTGAAACCGGAATTGGAAGCAGATGAAAAAGTACGAATTTGCATTCAATTGGTCATTGAATATATGTATATGTTTGTAGTTAGTGCTACTTTCTATCCGCCAGGCAAGGCATGTTCACATGCAAAAATGGGGTTAGAACCGTTAGATTATACCTGTGTTATGAGAAGACGTGTTCTCAGCAAAATTAGGCTCATTAGTCATCAGGGAACTTGTAATTCTATCGTCTATGCGCCAGAAGCAGATGACAGCGGTTGAAACTTGATTACTGTACAAATGACCATGTTTTAAGAAGATATTCTAGTCACTGACTCACTAGTGTATATCCTTGGATTTAACCGTATGAGAGAGTAGATATGTCCACGAACCCGACTTCTTTCTTCATAAATTTCAAGGTCGGTGAGAAAACATGTCTAGGAAGCCTATGCCCAAGCAACCATAGACAAGAGAACCGACTTCTTTAAATATACTTTTTTTTACCCAAAGTGGTACTAATATGTTTAGACTTCTCAGCTAGCTGTGCGAAATTTGTGATAGTGTGCTAGACCCAAATTTTGAAAGAAAGACACCTATTTCTAACAAGGGAGGATATTGGATAGGATTCCTTCTAAGCTAGTATCGGTTACCTGTTTGTTATACAATTTGGATGCCATGTTAAGCAGTAGCCAAGGATATACTGGTATTGGTTGTACTAGTATACGCATCCCACACAATAGCAAGCAGTAGCTAAGGATATACTGGTATTGGTTGTACCGGTATACGCATTCCACACAATAATAGCATATGTACAAGGAATAAAATTTTCTCTTGTACATAGTAATCGCGATAGATTCATCACTTCAAAAAGCAGCTGAAATAAAAAGAAAGACTTAGATATCTTTCCCTAACTTCATTAGAATTTCCATGAGAAAGAATACTCTCACCTTCCTTTACATTCGCAATAGATTCATCATCTCAAAAGCCTTACTGAATGTCATCGAAATCAAACTTCTTCCCACTCCATGTGACATCTTCTGACCAGCGCATATGGCTAAAATCGTATTCCTAGGAAAAACAAATATCTTTCTCCCTAGTCTCTCTGATCTGGGCTCCTAAAATTGATCCAACTCGGCAGATGCCAAAACCTTAGAAAATGGACACTGACAATTATTGACACCATTGAGGCTGAGATAAATTATCATATACGAAAAGGGAAAAAAAAGAGAGGCTATAGGGCTGAGTCTAGTGGAGAAGGAAAGTAGGATGATAAGGCGTTCTGGATATGGTAAAGTGGAAAACAAATGAGTCTAAGTGTCAAATATACATATACGACAGAGTGTCTACCAAGTGATAGAATGTCCATCGCCCTATGGTCATACGATCGCTCATGGGTCTGGATAACGCAAGCAATAGTCATTTTGTCGCTCACTGAGTAGATCATCGCTCAATAGTTCCTCATCCAACGACCAGGAGTTCAGCCCTTATAAATACCCAAGTTTAAATTCATTTCAACTCAGTCCATCTCAACTTCAAATTCATGTCAACATGCCTAGTGCTCGCATCACCAAAGTGGCTAGTAATAAGATTTTTAATTTGTTGTTGTAGTAAATAGGTTGTCGTTCACTCGAACTTTGTTGAGATTTTTTACTTGGACATGAACTATTCTCAACGAACATAGGAATACGAAGGCGATAACAAAGCACAGCTCTAAATTGTCTAGGCGCAAGGCATTGGTTAAGGCCACTAATAGGTACTGCCAAAAGATAGCCTTGAGCATGCTTGACACGGTTGGATTGCCATAAGATGGAATCTCTTTCAGACATAAGAAATTGGTATGGGATTAGCTTCTTAACTGCATCAAAATAAATCACTGCCAAGGAATGCATAGAAGGGGGGGGGGGGGGCAGAATCATCGACACAGTAAGTAGACGGTAATCCACATACCTGGGTGAAGGTCTGAAGAGCCAACTGATAAACTGAACCTTTGTCCGTTGAGAATAAATTACCAAGGGTCACTTTCTGCACTGAAGTATTCTGGCTCTGAGAAGCGAGATAACAATAAGCACGAGTGTCAGCCATGGTATAGATGCCAAGTCCACCGTCTCTGATAGGTAAGGTAGCTAATCTCTTCTGTAAAGGACCAAAACCCGCACCATCCCCAGTAATTAAAAGTCTCAGATATTGAAATAACTGATCATCAAAGAGATCGGTTGCAGGTTGAAGAGCAGCAGGATTGGTAGTTCGCATTGCAAAGTAAATTCTGGACACACCAGTACAACTGCGAAGTAAAAGCATCTCGCTTTGAGGATCCCTGAGTTTTTTTATCGCATCCATTAGTTGAACAGTTTTATGCACCCTTCTCAACAACATATCGCTAATGAATCCCATATCCAAACTCACTGGACCGCCCAAAAGTTTAACACCTGTTGATGGTGGATTTTAGTTTAAGGCTAAAATTTTAAAACCAAAATTGTACGCTGACATCTTGCAAATGATAAAGCCATTAACAAGTGATGAATACTTCTTCACTTTACTAATTCACCTAGAATGGAGCATGTGGCAACAATCCCAGTATTCTGTGATTTAAATACACGAAACTCATCCAGGTTGGAGCATGTAGCAACAATCCCATATACCCTATGAATTTACAGCATTATTAATTAATGCATGACCAGCCTTGTATTTTCTGTACTCATTATCGGTACGGCATGACGACTGAATGTTGTTCTCAGTAGAGCAACATGAACCTCCAAGCATTAATAATGATGTATGTACGAAATACCCGTACATGCTGCAACTCTCGGTGTGTTATACTAGCCCGATTGAGCACACATCTCTCGGTGTGTTATACTAGCACGATTGAGCATATTCGAATATAGACTGTCCATATCAATCCCAGAAACTATCATGACCATCCAAATTCACTAGCATGATTGGATGGCTTAGAATGAATCCATGACCACAAGCAAGTATTGGAATATTCACTACAGACCCAACGCGGGCCCCGCAAGGTCGGCCTCCCCAAAAGGGTGGCATAGCTTGCCAAACCGTCCAAGCCAAAGCAATATGGACGAAAAACCCTAAATTAGGGTTTGCGTCACATTACATGTGTCGCAAAACAGTCTCAACCATCCATCTTCGCAGGCATAGATGGGGGTGTAGATGTAGATTCAAAGTGCCCGGAACGTGTCAACACAATCACCGTGGGCCCACCTACATACCTGACTGATCGGTCAGGACCAACTATAGTTGGTCGTCCTGATTCGTGTGCCCCAAACTGGGTGTGACACATGGCCGGCAAAACCCTGACTAGGGTTTGTGTCGCGATCACGAGCGTCCATCTTCTCCTGCTCAGATGAAGGGTCCGGGAATAGACTAAGCAGGTCCGGTAAGTATCAACACGATCACTACAGACCCACCTATCTCCACACCAAATCGCCCAAGACCAAACTTGTCTATACATCTCGATTCACGTGCCCAAAACAGGCGTGGTCGCACTCCTGATTGTAAATTGATCTCGACCACTCAATTTCGAAGGAAAAATTAAGTGGCTTAGATCATGTTTCTATGAGGAAATGAAGTACAGGCGTGAACACCAGCTTACCACCCACATGCCGAACCAATCGGCCGGGACCGACCAAGCCTGGTCGTTTTGAAACGCGCGCCCGAAGTTGGCATGATGCGCGAATTTTGTGGGACCAGATTTCTATCTCAAATTGATCTCGGCCACTCAACTTCGCCGGAAAAATTGAGTGGCCCAGATCACACTTTCACCAGATAGTGAGGTATGGGCATGTATACCGGAATGCCGTCTACACGCATGCCCGGTCGGCCATGCCAAAATCGTGTCCCAAGCTTGGATTCGACCAAGATGAAAAGTGGTGCTTGCGCACCTTTTCTAAAACCCTAATTCCACCAACGGTCGCGGATGAGTGTCTCAAAGATCATTTCGTCCGTCCAACTTCACCGGCTTGGTTATACAACCCTGGTCAGGAGTTAATTGGTCAGTGAAGCGTCATGGTGATCACCACCCGTCACTCTACCACACCATGTGATCGGCCAAGGAAGGACTTGCTTGCGCAACCTCCAAACCATCACATGAAGTAGGCTGGACATGAGGCTATTTTGAGACGCTCAAACAACGATTCTTCATACATGTTGAGTATACTCGATGCAGTACATGCATATAATACACACGATACTTCACAAGTATCGACTTCCTAAATAACTTAGTTATTTAATCTACAATTACATGCTACTTTATGTGGGTCCCACGATCCACACACTCAAAACATCAATCATGTCACAAACTGGGGGATACATACTGGGGTATTGGTCTGGCGGTTTACAGAGTGCAGCGCACAACGCGCCATCACAAGAACGTGTCAGGAAGTCATGGACGGTTAGTGATGATGGAAGAAGTGGGCAAGATTGGTCGTGTGACACTAACACATCACTCCACTACTCCATCACTCCACTTTCTACACTTCCCACGAGATACGAGGGTTAGGATTAAAGACTTGTATAAATAGGTTCTCATCCCTAATTTTTCCAAAAAAAAGAAGAACAAGACAAGACAACATAGGCAAGTGCTGATACAATCGTATTCAAACACCGGAACTGATAGCTTACACCCTGCAAGCCAGTTCAGCTTTCTGATATAAGTCATACACAGCCAACACCTTCACATTCTCAACACCTTCTTCGCTTCCCTCCCTGAGATCAATCCTATCTCCTTCACTTTGTGACCGAAGCAAGTCTGGAACGACCATTTCTTGGTTTAGGCCAGAGTTGTACAGATTAATTTCTCGAATCACAAGCACTCACCGCGCAGTGCATTTGTTTAGGGTTTAGATTCATTTCTCATCCACACACCCCAAATTACCAAAACTGATAGAAATAGTTTTCACCCATAAACAATTGGCGACCACATCGGGAGGTTAATCTCTCGGTTGTAAAGTCAATTTATTCGAAATACGATTCAATTTTATCAATTTCCAAAAGGATAGATCTTAGAAACAATTCAATCAGCGATTCATTTCATGATGGTGGAACTCAGGTCTGGATCAGCAATCAATTCTGATGGAGCTAGTGTGGATAACACTCCAGGTGTCGATATACCTGTCAGTGGATCTACCGTGGTCAATACATATCGTGGAGCCTTCACTTCTATCACCACCGCTAGCAGAGCATGAGATATTCCAGTAGGTTTAACACATCCCATCACCATCACCAGAGCAGCCGCGAATCCCGGCATCTTCTCAAGTGTAACGCATCTGGTGGTCACCAGAGCAACAACTTTCACTCCTTCATTAGGGCGAGGAGCCGGAGGGACGAGAGGAGGACCACCACACATTACCATTGCAGACTTGATGGAGAAGAAGGAAGTTCTTTCTAAGACTCGGACGGATATGGCCGCAACTCAGAAAGAGGTACTCACTTTTCTCAAAACTTTAACTGAACAATTACCACAAGATTCACGACAACCCGGGGGAAGAGTTTCCATCCTGACCCACACGGATGAAGAAACTCGCGTTGCTCCAGAACGCCCAAGAGAAATGAACCAGCCGTCCAACTTCATCACACGCGAGGACCGAGAACGACTTCTTCAAAGCCTAGGAAAAGGAGACCGACCAGATGTACACCAGCATCACCCGCCGTACCCTCAAGATGTGCAGCGAATTCCTCTTCCAAGAGGTTACACCTCCCCCCTCAGTTCTCCCTCTACGATGGTACTGGTAATGCTCGTGAACACATCTCTCGATTCTTGGAATTCTTGGGAAATCATGAATACAATCATGTTCTCCACCTAAAAGAATTCTCAAAGTCACTCACGGGAAGGGTGTACACCTGGTACAACAACATCGCGCCTAACAACATATCCAATTGGAGCGAGATGGTCAGTGCTTTCTACAGAAAGTATTTCTTCGTGTCTGAACAGATCACCTTTTCAGAAGAATTCTTCAGCGGAACAACGAGCATCCTAACGACTTCATTAAGAGGTTCAGAACCCAAGCACTAGATTGTCACGAACCGGACGTCACACAACGACAATTGGTGGAATTGTGCATTAATGATATGATACCCATATATCGCATTTTATTATAGAATCTGGGCTTTCAAACGTTCTCCGAACTCCATGAAGCTGCCAAACGTTCAGCCATAACTGCACCAGCATTGATAGAAAGAACCAGAGTTGTTCGAAGTGAAGATTCACGTGAAAGCCGAGGAAGCAGGCGTCTCATGAACAAGCAATAAAACATTGGTCCTTCTGTGTGTGTGGTGGGCGGAGGAGAAAAAAGGAAAGATTCAACAACAGAACAACAAACCAAGCGGGCATCCACGGCACACACGACTTCATCTCGGAAGGGAGCGGACAAATCTCCTGCACAAGACACCGAAGATGCAGGCTTTTCTTTCCCCATGAGTGAAGTAGTAGAACTCTTGGAAGAATGGATTCAAGACGATGCCATCAAGCTGCCTCCTATCAGACGTCCACCAACTGAGAAAGACATGGCGGATCCCAAGTATTGTCGCTACCATAGGTTCGTTCACTATCCAACCAAAGACTGCAACAGGCTGAAACAAATCTTCAGAGAAAAGATAGAGACAGGAGAACTCCAACTTGGAAACAAAGGTGTTCATAGAGATCATCTTCCTGTCAGCAACTGCATGATTTCTGGGGATTCCGTTCGCAAGACTGTACAATCTATGATGGAGCACTTGTGTGAAATCCTGTATTTCTCCAAGGGATTGCGTCAAGACATATTTACATCCCTCAACTGCGTTGTATCAGGCAAGCATTTATATCCGGAAGCAGTCCAGAAACCCCAGTCTTTCTTGGAAGATGCGAGCAAGGGAAAATGGGGACTTCTAACTGTCACTCATTTGAAAGATGTCAAGTTCGATAGCGCGTTGATTGATACAGCCTCTGAATTTAACATCGTTACTGTCAAGACCTTAAGAGCAACAAAGATTTCAAAGCAGGAAGCTACTCGTCACCCAACTATAGTTAAGGATCCAGAAGGAGAACTCAGAGATGCATATGGATACATCGATCTTGAAGTCAAATTGGGTGATGCCTCGACACAAGCAAAGTTCTACATAGTCAAAGAACATACCAACTATGACATGATCCTAGGATGCTCTTGGATACACGACAACAAGGAAATTCTAGGAGTCTATCCTCTACCGGATTCGACACCTGAAAGGATCTCCAACACGCCTTCTGGACCTGACGACTATCTATTTCCGCACTACCTGCAGCTTGACAATATGACACAACTTCCCGAAGAGAGCCCGTCAGCATACATTAAAAGGTTCCAAGCTCAAGTAAGTATCATCACGCAACCCTCTTTACAACCAACCGCCCCTCACTCTGATGAGTCATGGGGACTGACTCCAACTAACAAACCAACCCTGGCTTAAAGATGAGAATGGGAGGTCGGCCCTTTCAAACAGTTTATCAAGATTCTAGAAGTTGTCTCGATCAAAGACGACAAGACCAAGACCCAAATATCTACACGCCCAAACCCGTTTGGAATTGGAGATCTGGTAACGAAGACAACCACATTCAAGGTTGAAAGCATTACGGTGAAAGTGGATACCCCACCTGACTCACCCACCGAAAAAGGGGATGAACCATACATGGTATCCGATGTCATCCTAAGCGGCTACTGCAAGCTCATTAACGCTGACAAGCTATAAGGTGTAACAATTCACTCGCGGTAGCTCAAACCCTATCATACTTGAGACGATGTGCTACCACTTTCCAGTGTCCTACATGCTTTAAGACGCTGTGCTATTTCCTCCAGCGTGTTTCCTTTTACAATTTCACATCATATTTGTAATTCTTCCGGAGAATGATTGCAATACTTTCATTCATAGTTAGGGTTTCAATTTTTAATTTTTAAATTAATTGAAGTAATATTTCCATCTGAGAACCTCTTTACCCCTAAAGGCACAAAGTCCCGAGTCAGCCTAAATCAACCCACTAGATCATGTCAGGAAAGAAACCCTAAGCAAAACATCTTGAAAAGAGTCGAGGAAAAAGATATGCACGGAAAAGGAAGATGCTTTGAGCCATTCACCCCAGCAAGACCGGGAATATCTTGCATCAGGAACACAGGTCCGCGGTATTCTATTATGGCACTATTTATTTTATCATGGAGAATTACATACATGAGAAAGCGCACCCTTGCGCCTGTGAAGGTTCAGTTATAGTCTTAACAAAGGATTATAACGTAAGAACCTTTATTCAAGAAATCAAATAATAGAAGAAAATCTTGAACTCAGCTGCCACTGAGTACAAGGAAGATGTTCACAAATTACGGGAATATACTTGGAAATAAAAAAGAAAAGTAAAGAGGTTTCAGCCGTCAAGAGGGTCGACCGCGCCTGCACCACTGTTAGGTCATGCTTCAATGCCATCACCTGTTGACGCTCCTTCCTTCGGATCTGCCTCAGCTTCTGCATCAGATGTTTTCGCAGCAATGCACTCCGTCCCAACATCATCAGCAGGAGAACCAAAGGCCACAACAATATTAGGAATCGTGTTGACTGCTTTCAGATGCTCAGGTTCATCTGCGTCAGAATTAAGAATTATCACACCGTCCTAGATTGGGTAATCACACTTATCTTCATTTGGAGGCCGTTTATTCTCAACCCTCCGCCTCTTCAACCGCGCTGCGAATCTCTTTTCCCTTCCACTTACTGGATTTCACAATGCTTCCTCATGCCTCTACCGCTCTTCCATGTCAATCGCAGCGGAAAGGGTATAGATGCGTCCCCTGGCAATACACAAGTGCACAATGGACATCCCTTGTATTTCACGACCGACTTCGCGAAGTGGGAGGTCGATTTTAGCCATTACTTCTTCATGCGCATGGGTTTCGGGCTTGTCAACTTCGAAGCTTCTTTCTGGAGAAGTGACAGAATGGTCGTCCACCGCTTCCATGATAAGCTGCAAAGAAGAAGAAGTTATGAAAGAAAAAAAATAGTCAATCAGAAGATCAGATAAGTGCGGAGCAGTACCTGAGATATAAAAGAAACGACTATGTGAGATGAATCCTTATAATTCTTCTTTATAATCTCGCAAGTCAACAAAATCCAAGGAAAAAAGAAGTCTTTAGTTGCCACCTATAAAGGCTACTAATTTGGGATAGTGATCAACTATGCTTAACGGATATATCTGAGGAAATATGCCGTGTAACGAAGGGGAGTGCACCTAGTCCAAGAAATGGGCCGAGCTCTGTCCATATATGTATGGAGGAAACCAAAGCGACTCGCCAGATCAAGTCTTGCTTCCTTCACAATCCTAATCAGGATTAACCAGTTCTGGGACAACTCCTAACGATGTCGACCTATGCGGTAAATAAATATTCACTTTAGCTTGGTCATTTCTGTATACAAACTTGTCACCATCTTATGCCTACCCCACAATAGCGTAACCATTATGCGCTAGGAAGGGGACTTAATGTTGATGGTGGATTTTAGTTTAAGGCTAAAATTGTAAAACCAAAATTGTACGCTGACATCTTGCAAAAGATAAAGCCATTAACAAGTGATGAATACTTCTTCACTTTACTAATTCACCTAGAATGGAGCATGTGGAAACAATCCCAATATTCTGTGAATTAACGAAATTCATCCAAGTTGGAGCATGTAGCAACAATCCCATATACCCTGTGAATTTATAGCATTATTAATTAATGCATGACCAGCCTTGTATTTCCTGTACTCATTATCGGTGCGGCATGATGACTGAGTGTTGTTCTCAGCAGAGAAACATGAACCTCTTAGCATTAATAATGAAGCATGTACGAAATACCCGTACAGGCTGCAACTCTCGGTGTGTTATACTATCCCGATTGAGCATACATATCTCAGTGTGTTATACTAGCCCGATTGAGCATATTCGAATCTAGACTGTCCATATCAGTCTCAGAAACGATCACGACCGTCCAACTTCACCAGCATGATTGGATGGCTTAGAATGGATCCATGACCCCAAGTAGGTATTGGAATATTCACTACCGACCCAACGCGGGCCCCGCATGTTCGGCCACCCCAAAAGGGTGGCATAGCTTGCAAAACCGTCCAAGCCAAAGCAATATGGACGAAAAACCCTAAATTAGGGTTTGCGACACATTACATGTGCCGCAAAACAGTCTCAACCATCCATCTTCGCAGGCATAGATGGGGGTGTAGATGTAGATTCAAAGGGGCCGGAACATGTCAACACAATCACAGTGGGCCCACCTACATACCTGACTGATCGGTCAGGACCAACAATAGTTGGTCGTCCTGATTCGTGTGCCCCAAACTGGGTATGACACACGGCTGGCAAAACCCTGACTAGGGTTTGTGTCGCGATCACGAGCGTCCATCTTCTCCTGCTTGGATGAAGGGCCCAGGAATATACTAAGAAGGTCCGGTAAGTATCAACACGATCACTACAGACCCACCTATCTCCACACCCAATCGGTTATGACCGAACTTGGCTATATATCTCGATTTGCGCGCCCAAAACAGGCGTGGTCGTACCTCCTAATTGTAAACTGATCTCGACCACTCAATTTCGCCGGAAAAATTAAGTGGCTTAGATCACGTTTCTATGAGGCAATGAAGTACAGGCGTGAACACCAGCCTACCACCCACATGCCAAACTAATCGGATGGGACCGACCAAGCCTGGTCATTTTGAAACGCACGCCCGAAGTTGGCATGATGCGTGGCTTTTGTGGCACCAGATTTCTATCGCAAATTGATCTCGGCCACTCAACTTCGTCGGAAAAATTGAGTGGCCTAGATCACACTTTCACTGGACAGTGAGGTATGGGCATGTATACCGTCATGCTGTCTACACGCATGCCCGATCGGCCATGCCAAAATCGCGTCCCAAACTTGGATTCGACCAAACTGAAAAGTGGTGCTTGCGCACCTTTTCTAAAACCCTAATTCCACCAACGGTCGCAGATGAGTGTCTCAAAGATCATATCGTCCGTCCAATTTCACCGGCTTGGTTATACAACCCTGGTCAGGAGTTAATTGGTCAGTGAGGCGTCATGGTGATCACCACCCGTCACTCTACCACACCATGTGGTCGTCCAAGGGAGGACTTGCTTGCGCTACCTCCAAACCATCACATAAAGTAGGCTGGACATAAGGCTATTTTGAGACGCTCAAACAGCGATGCTTCATACATGCTGAGTGTACTCGATGCAGTACCTGCATAGAATACACACGATACTTCACAAGTATCGACTTCCTAAATAACTTAGTTATTTAATCTATCATTACATGCTACTTTCTGTGGGTCTCACGATCCACACACTCAAGATATCAATCATGTCACAAAATGGGGGATACATACTGGGGTATTGGTCTGGCGGTTTACAGCGTGCAGCGCACAACGCGCCATCACAAGAACGTGTCAGGAAGTCATGGACGGTTAGTGATGATTTAAGAAGTGGGAAAGACTGGTCGTGTGACACTAACACATCACTCCACTACTCCATCACTCCACTTTCTCCACTTTCCACGAGATACGAGGTTAGTCTTAAATACTTGTATAAATAGGTTCTCCTCCCTATTTTTTCCAAAAAAAAGAAGAACAAGATAAGACAACAGAGGCAAGTGTTGATACAATTGTATTCAAACACCGGAACTGATAGCTTATACCCTGCAAGCTAGTTCAGCTTTCTGATAGAAGTCATACACAACCAACTCCTTCACATTCTCAACACCTTCTTCACTTTCCTCCCTAAGATCAATCCCATCTTCTTCACTTTGTGACCGAAGCAAGTCTAGAACGGCCATTTCTTGGTTTAGGCCAGAGTTGTACAGACTAATTTCTCAAATCACAAGCACTCACCGCACAGTGTTTTTGTTTAGGGTTTAGATTAATTTCTCATCCATACACCCCAAATTACCAAAACCAGTAGAAATAGTTTTCACCCATAAACAACACCTTTATAAGGTCTACCGATGTCCGGGGGGAAAGCGCCTTCTGTTGCACTCCTTGGATCAGGGGAAGTCCAAACGACTTCTGTCTTCTTAATATTGAGGTGTAACCCCCTACTTGGTCCTTCAGCTTCAATTATACGAAAAGCTTAAGCTAACTCCAAGGTATCACCAACAATTGTGCCATCGTCAAGGTACCAGACGTGAAAATCGAGTTTGCAACTAGAGGCAATAATATTTACTAAGGGGTGAAGTGTCAAAGCAAATAACAAGGTACCGAGGGGATCCCCTTGTTGCACACCAAGTGTTGAGGACAAGATATATTTGGAATAATAAAGCTTAGACGGATGTAAGTAGCAAAATTCTACCCAGCGAGAAATACCTGGACAATGTATACGCACTTCCTTGATGAGCTGAGACCTGCTCACCATGTTGAAAGCATTAGAAAAGTCAATTAGCAACATTGACATTGTATTCGAATGGCCCTTCATCTCCAACAGGCGGTTTACAGCATGTAAAATACCTTCCCCTCCTACCGGAACACCAACCCCGAATTGGTAGTCACCTAAATAAGAAGTCATATCCTTCCTAATAGCAAAAGCAGGTACCTTGGAAGCCAATCTACGCCAAACTGTTCCCACCGCAATGGGCCTAAAACCTCCCCCCGACTACAGTAATGGCATCAATGGTGCACTAGCAATGTATTCGCCTAATTCACTAGGGAATTTTCCAGCCAACCAAAGGTTGAAAACCCCCGAAATAGACAAAAGCAAATCATCTGCCACTGCCGCCGCTGCTCCACTAAAGTCATCGACTAAGTGCTACGCGCGTAGACCATCATGTCCACATGACGTACCTTTATGGAAGCTTCTAATTGCTCCCAAAACAGCCTTAGAACCCACACAAATGGGGTCGGAAGTGATATCGTCTATGGGAACCTCAGGAGGTGAGGCTGACGGATGTTTGTCCAGCAGGTCAATATAAGTCTTCTCTTAAAAAGGGGAAACACTAGACGAAGATAAAACCCGAATCGCAGCTGAAAAATATCCTGAGTTAATATTCTTCTGACAAGCGTTGATGGTTGCTACTTGTTGCTTCTCCTCTGCATTTTTCTCGTCATTTTTCTTAGACCCCCAACGAAGCGGTTGTTGAATCAATATCTTCACTAATGTGGAACATCCATTGGGCTTTTTCCAAACATCGAGAGATTGGAGAATTGCTTCCACCTGAAGTTTCTTACGGCTGTTGGACTTCCACTCAGCTGATCTCTTAGGTTGATACAACGACAGGGTACAAATTGGGAGAAGTAGAAGACGAAGCCAACTTGTTAGGGGGGGGGGAACAAGCAATAACACGGTCGAGGCAGGCTTTAAGGGCTCTCGAAAAAGCAAGCCGGCATTTATGTGGGATGCAGTTAACAGTAAGGAAATTACGCTGAAGCACAATATTGAGCATTTCATTAGAGAGAACCTCTGCGTCGTCACTGCCATCATTCCTTGGAGAAGTATCACCCTCTGTAATAACATCTACCAAAGCTACGACCTGCACCTCGTTTGGCTTGATCAATCTGTGTATCAGAAAATCCGCTCCTTCCCCATTGAGAGGCCCTTGAATGAAATCATGCCTAGCTCCTTCTCGTCCTTTACAAGATTTCGACCAAGCATGTACTTAAAGACACTTGATGCACAACCACGTGCACAAGATGAATAGAACAGTCTTCATTCCTCGATACACGGATAAATCATTCGCAAGCAGATTTCGAACCATATATTTGCTGGCTTCTGATACAAGGTGTTTGTCATGAAAATGTTTCAAAAATGACCCCTTGGCGTAGCCTCTGCCATGAACCTCGTCGCTGCAATTATGGATGCTCTTAAATGGGTAATGACAAACGTTATCCGGACCATCAACTGCTGTTGAAGAAGGTAACAGTGGGGTTTGCAGTGTTTCTTGGGAAGAAGATCGAGTATTCCTAGACATGGGAACTGAGGAAACAAAAAAGGATGCAAAACCCTAAAGGAAAAACCAGCAAAGAACCCTAAATAAAAATCGAAAATAACAAACCAATCGAAGGAAAACAAAACGAAAAATTGAAAACGTGAGAAAGAAATCGATTGGAAAGCCAAAACACTATCGAATCTGAATGAACTCATGTTGAAACCGAGATTAGAATGATTTTCCAATCACCGAGATGAGTCGCCAGCGTGAAAACATGAGAGAGAAAAACCCTAAATATAATTTCTATGATTCTAGCCAATGGATATGTCGATTCGAGCTAGGTAACCAAAATCATGAGAAGAAAGTGCTGACATCATTGATATTAGAGAAAAAGTCTATACATCTCAATCTTAAGTGATAATTCATCAATGGTTGCATGCTTGACAGCATTGTTTTTTTTAGACCCACTACACAGCTAGTCATAATATATATATATTTTATTATCTTTTTAGACCCGCTCAAGAGCTGGTCACAATATGCAAGAAAATTCCTGAAAAAATTAAAAGAAAAAGTTAATAACCACTCCCCCACACTTAAATATTACATTATCCTCAATGTATTTGAGTCATCCAATGTAAAAATTAAGATGGAAAATTCAAAAATAAACAAATAAACAAATAAACAAATAAACAAAAAAATTATACCTACTGGAATGTACATAAAAGATCCCCGTAAACTAACAACTTGAATATTTGAGGATCAACCCAAAATACAACATTTACAAATGACAGCTTCACACTTATATATGTTATAACGATGCGGAGACACTGAAACTATCAAAAACAGAGACTTACCTCCAAACCAAGTTTTTACAACACAAAGAAGTATGTAAAGAACATAATATGGGGATACTATTGGGACTGGGAAATTTTTAATTGGCTCATGCACGGTATTAGAAATAGGCAAATCCTCTGGGTATTTAGATGCAAAATATTCCAACAAAATTTTAGAAGCATACAATTCTAACACTAAATTAGGTAACTTTTGGAAGTCTAGGGGTCTAGAAACAACCTCCAAGTTGGGTGAATTCTCTTGTGAGATAGATTCATCTATGGAATTAGGCAAATCATCTACACAATCATCCACAGGGGCATCTACAAAATCTTTCTGGAACAGAGAGTAACAAGACTGATCATCATCATCATTAAATAATTTTTGCCATTCCAGAATTCTCACTCTTTGTTCCAAACTAGGTGGTGTGTTTTTGTAATACTTCTCATAAATCATTAGAGGTGATTCTTCACTTACCTCATGTGGAGCAGAAACTCCATACCGTTGCATATGCTTATATTCCGCCAGCGTCATCTCAGATGAGGTTGCCTGATAATTTAAATTTCTACGCTTATATTCCGCCAGCGTCATCTTAGGTGACGTCTCCTCAGAAGAATTCATCATTCTCAAAAAGTCCCTGAAAATAAATACAAAAAGAAGCGCATAAAAAGGAAAAAATAAAGAAATGAAAATATTGTACAAAACCTAAAAGTTAATCTAAAAAAAAGTCCACGTCGGCGACGCCAAAATTAATAAGATTTTTAATTTGTTGTTGTAGTAAATAGGTTATCGTTCACTCGAACGTTGTTGAGATTAAATTTAAAGATTTAATGAAAATAATAAATAAAAGCGAGAGTCACTGGGTCTAGGATTTCACCGAGTTCATATCATAAGGTTCAATTATTTTTTATTCAGCAGTTTTAGCTAAACAAATAAAATGACGCCGACTCTTATTCTTCCAAAGTAGATTCTCAAAATATTAGTTATAAATCGTAATCATGGGACATCAAACATCTAAGCAACCATGACCCATCAAATAAAACGATAACTAATTAAATCAAATCATAATTCTATTTTAATTAGTGCAAAAGTCAAATAGAAAATAAAATAAATTCACCCATGTATGAAATTCGGATTCATCCATCGACCCAGTGTAGGGTTTTAACTCCTCATATTGTAGGCACGCTCAAAATTCATTTTTATTTCTCAAAAGTGCTTACAAGAGGTGAAGAGATAAGAAAACTGAGCTTCGCAACGCTGTAAAGCTGTTACAAAACTGTTACAATGAAAATTATAGAAAACTATTATTTTTATTTGTCGCAGAGAACTGTCGTTCCTGATAGAAACAATGACAGTTCTAAACAACAGACTACAAGCGTAGTTTGTTCTTCTTCTTCTCTGCAGTAGCAGAAAAATCTGCTCTGCAACCCTATATTCTTCTCCCATGT
Organism: Papaver bracteatum; assembly: GCA_023529315.1. Taxonomy (NCBI): domain Eukaryota; kingdom Viridiplantae; phylum Streptophyta; class Magnoliopsida; order Ranunculales; family Papaveraceae; genus Papaver; species Papaver bracteatum. The sequence continues at coordinate 757,744 of JAJJWX010002346.1, read as the reverse complement.
CACTCAATATCCCTCTCTGATTCACCTACAGCCTTTATATACCGAACAGGAATAAGAATCTCTCGTCATTCATCAACATATCCAACAATAAATTAGGTTTTATTTTCATGCAGATATGGAAACTATCTTTCCCCTTTTTCCTTCTTCGCGTGCCTGTTAGCTATTTAAGTATCTTTATTTTATCTCCTTCACGCTCCAAATTGCAGGCTACACACTCCAGGCATGTTATAGATTCAGTAAAAATAGTTTTCACCTCACGCCACACACATAAAACTCTGGTAAGAATAACAGAACATATCTTCACCCATGTTTCTTTTGTCACGTCATTATTGTTAGCTTGGGACTCTCTGATAGGTTAAGTAAGAATCTCAGAGGATATATCTTCCCACAAATGCACGTTGCTTCCCAAAATAACTCCAACAGCATCCCATGAATATCTCCGTCTCTGTTTTACTAGAACTCCACGTAATCATCCCATTTTTTCGAAATTAAGACAATTACCAAGCCTGTCTTGGTCAAACAGGTAGGTACCAACTAATTCCCATGAAAATCTCTCACTAAATCTGCGTGAAAAATCAACGCATGTAAAAGATAAACTTCTCCGCCAAAAACCAGTATTTGAACGATGAAGAAAGACAGCCCTGTTTTTGTTTCCACGCGATTTTCGAGACAAATCTAGTTGATTCTGAAGATCATACCACGCCTGTTAATCTGACTCAAGTCATCCCTAACAGTTTCAGCCATTGAATCTCCTTGAAACACGCCTTAAAATCAAACACTAAATCTGGTACTTCACTACAAATTCTTTCCGCCAAAATCCAAATTCAAACGGAGAAGATGACCTCCCCTTAATCCTATATGGGTGTCCCTTTAGCACTTGACTTATGGGGTGTAAATAGTAACGAAGGTGCCCCTTAGTAATTAAGATGTCCCTTAACCAACATCGAGAGTCCGAATAACACGTGTCCTCCAGGTGCAAATATCATTTTTTGAGCCAATTCTCCACAAGAGCTTATTCTTCCAAAAATAACTAAAACAAGTTTATTAGTGACAAAATGAGTCCCAGCTAATGTAATTATGGGTGAAAATGCGTCATACTTGCGTGCTCATCAGCTAGTGTTTTATTTACTCGAGAAGAAGATATCTCTCTAATACGATGTTAGATTTCAGTTACAAGCGATAGAGATTTCAATTTAGCGACTTTTAATTATGGGACACTGTGTTTTAAAGGTTTATGATGTTACGCCATGTAAACTCAATAAGAACAAATGAGTGTCTTCAAAATAGTTATTGTTTCATCAATAACGATGTGAGAAAGTATGTGCAAATTATGTGGAAAATAAAAGGGGATCATCCTGAATTTTCGATTGAAGAACTAAAAATTAGAGCTCATACCAAATTTGTTGAAGACAATAGATGATGGTTTAGTCATGACAATGTTATGAACTCTACAAGATTCATGTACATGGATTTAATTTTCATAAGTATTATGTTATGCAATTGCGGTTAATTTTAATGAAAAATATAACTAGTTTCGAATTGAGCATTAATCTAAAGATAATTTTCATTAATTAAAACAAAAAGATTGCATTAGAAATATTTAAACTAAATTATGTCCATAAACTACTCATTTCCCTGACCATTTCCTCCCTGACCAAAGATCCAATTGCATGCATTGTCCAGGATCAAGAGTGTTGTTCAACATATCAGTTATTGTGCCGGTTTGAGACTGACTTGGTGGTTGTGTCTCTTCAGAATCATCATAACCTTGATAGGAAACGGGTTCACTCGCTCGGAGAGGGACATGATAAAAATCTTGAAATGCGTGAGGTTAAAATGCTGGAGCTTGATGAAATGGTTGAAATGATGATGTAGTTGATGTAATTTGGATAAACATATTCAATTTCCTAACTGCTTCAATGTTCACACCACCACCAGGAGTCATAGTTCCAGATGGAAACTGATTAAACAAACGTCCAGGAGTTGTATCCATGTCAATGTCTTCATCACCTTCACGTACAACTTGAGTATCTAACACTTCATTTGGAGTAGAGATTTTTGTTACATTCTGCATAAAATGAATTCTCAAACTTCTTCTTTCACTTCCACGACTTCCACAACTTCGCTGACTTGATCCACGAGGACTCATACCTCTACCACCAGGACTTGTACCTGTACCACCATGACCGGAATATCCTGAACTCATGTCAAACATCATGCTTTCCCTCACTTTTTGCAACTCAGCCAAGTGGAATTTCTGAAATTTCTGTAGTAGATCATGATAATTGTTCAACTGGTTCTGATACTGGTCCGGTATAGCATTGATCCCCCAGTATGGATAAGTTCGTTCAAGTGCACTAGAAACAATTGGATGAATAACCATATGTTTAGACATAAATAGAGTATATACATCCCAAGGAAATGGTGGCATAGTCGACGATGAACCCGATTGAGTAGGATATGCAAATGCGTCGCCCGTCTCTGGTGGAGGTTAGGAAAGAAGAAATTCATCACTAAATGGCATTCTACCTGAAGATGGGAATCCATCTGATCAAAATTTTGCGGTTGCATAGCAATATTGGGCTTGAAAATAGTGTTAAACCAATATAGGTAGTCACTTCTTTCAATCGTCTCATGGATCAAATTTTTAGCTTCTTACCAATTATGACCTTCCCTTATCATCTCGAGAAATCTATTCACTTGGATAAGGGTCGATGGATATCACTGTTCTTCTTTGTACCTGAACAAGTAGTCTTTCACCGTAATACCAAATACCCTTTTCAGAAATTGGGTTGTATAACCCAGTCCTTTTAAGGCTTAGATGTATCATTCTATGAGATAGTCCTTCTTCGAACTCAGGGATTGCTTCATATGACATGGAAAAAAAAGGTTAAGGATTATTCTACACAACTGTTGAATCTTCTGAACAATGGCAGTATGTTGACCATCTTCAATCTGTATTTTTCCCCAATTTTCGGCATTGTATATCAGTATGACCGAAAAAACATTGGTGGGATTGACAAGAAAAGGTTCACAAACATGGAAATATGTATACCACGTATACTCAAAAAAATAATAAAATTGTTGGTTAGTACATTTTCCATGACAAAATAATACATAAATAGTGTGAAAATATTGGTTCTTACCTCCAACACTCCCCAAAAAGCATTAAATCTATCTTTAGCACACGTCGAGCAACTACCTAGGGATATGTAATTTTTTGATAAAATTGGAAACCCCTAATCATATCTTGGTGCTTTTTTTAAATCTTATAATACTTCGAGAAAACTAATTAATACCACTGAGCTAGCATTTGGAAATAGACACTGGCCTATTTTCAACAACCCAAACAGACGTTCGAGCTTCTCATAATGGTCGGGGAAAAATATGGTTTCTTATCTAACCTCAACTCATTCATTTCCCTAGCATAATATTGTAAAATGTTTTTCAACCCAGCCACTTTTAATCCATACGCTTTTATTTTTCTCCATGCATGATTTCGTTCTACATCATTTGAGTATAAAGGAAGTCTTTCTTTCTATCTATCTTCTGGTCCCCAATTTAGTATGTTACATGGAAGTAAGTTTCCTTCACAAGGAATTCCTGTTAACATATACAAATATGACGGTGTAACTCCTATTTAACAAAATATTCATAATTAGAGTTTGTTGAATTTTATAAAATAAAAAACATAATCAAAAAAATTAATTACAAGAAAAAACTAACTTACCGCATTCAAAATCTTTGAAAAGAACATGTTTCTAGTGTTCCACCATCGTTAGAATATAACTTGAATTATTTGAGTCATGTGGTTTCTAGGTTGTATATGATATAAATATTGCCAAGGATATGTTCAGACTCTCTCTTGAACAACAAGGGGAAGTAACATGAACACCATACGGAACTCATACCATCTACCTCTTAGATTGACTGAATTAACTCTCTCCGGATGGCCAGATATACGCATAGGGAGTGCACCATCACCAGCTAGTTGTCTAACATTTTGAAACTCATATTCTTTATCCATAACATAACTTAATCCACTAGATGGGGTACCATTAAATCCTTTGAGTTTTTTGTTTCTTTTTCTTTTCTCACTCATATTTGTTTAGGAAGTAAAACTAAAGAGAATTTTGCTAAACTATAGAAGAGAAGAGAAGGGAAGGGACGGGAAGGTGTGAAGGGGGATGAGATGATGGTGCGATATTTATAGGCGCAACAGTGTCGACCATTGGCGATTTTAATTCAAACGTTGGCGATATAGTTAATATCAAGCGATATTTTAGGTACGCCGACGATATTAACTATTTTGTTCGCTAGAAACTCTATCATTCAGTGTTTTCCCATAGTGGCACAACACATTTTCCATGCCACTTTGTATGTCAAACATATTTTTTTAACCTTGTGCATATGAATAGGCCTAATGACCTTCCCTCCAACATCCCCTGAATGCAGGAAAGGTGTGAGGGAAGATTAACACAGGCAGCGAGGCTCATATCCTCTCTTATTCACTTTTCATAAAAGAAAATATAATAAAATATATTATTTTCATAATTTGGCCCCATTTTGAATACTTTATATATTATTTTCAGATTTTGGCCCCACTTTTAGTAAATAAAATACCATTGAGCGGGGAATCAATCCTCTCCTAATCTCATTTGACCTTACTTTCAGTATATTATATAAATAAAATATTATAGGGCGAGCAAACAATCTCTCCCAATTATATTTTTCCTCCTTCACCATTAGACTCAAGCGTACCTCCTAGCCTACGGGGAACTACTATTCAACTCACTACTTTCCTTCTCTACTAGAATCAGCCTAAAAGCATCACATACTTTTGTTTATACATAGTGGGTATTAGGAATATGCTCAAGTTAAGTCAACATTTCCTAAGTCTGTCTATCACATGTTATGGGTATAAACACCATCGTCTTGTAATTGTGTGAGTCACTGGATAATTCTGTTTCAGTACAATATTTCTTTGACAAGAATCTCCTTATTCTCGCCTCTCTCTATCTCTTAAAAGAAAAAACTCTAGAACTTCTTTCTTGTTCTTGCTCAGATCTAGTATTTTTAGGAAAATACTCATATCTGAGCAAGGATTTCTTAGTTTTTTATGAATAAAAGTAGTTTAATTTATAGTTTTAGGTTTTATTTTTGTTGTCTATGGGCACATTTCATCTCTATTTGGGCGATCTTTTCTTTGTCTTCACCAAGATTTTCTCTTCACTCTAATAGTGATTCTTTTAAATCTCCATGGTGTTTCTTGGCTTGATATTCTCGATTCATCAAGAGCATTAACGATTCTGCTCGGCTTCGCTTTAGATTCATCTTCAACAAGAGGGATTTAGGGCATCCTGATTCGTTTGGGTCTACAAGATTTTGGGGAAAATACTCTATTTTATTTGGAGCATCTTTTATTGAAGAATATAATTATTTTAAATGTTCAGAGTTCATTCATGTTCACACCATCATTTTTCAATACTACTCATAAAAATTGGATATCTTCGCGGTTCATGACACTTTCTTGTATTTGGGTGTTTTGATAATCTCATAAGTAATCGTGTAATCACTATTTTGGTTTAAATGAATTGATATGTGATTTCCATCAAAAAAAAACAAGAAAAAATACAACTCATCTCTATTTCACATGGTATCAGTGAGGTACATTTCAGGTTAAAGTTTCCGAAAATTTTCCAAATTTTTTTAACATATTTGTGATCTCATCACTCTTAGAGATCGTAATATCCATTACAACAATTTTTTGATTTGTTATTGGTTTATTGTTTTCACTAAATCTTTACATGTTTTATTATGTTCTTGATTTTTTCTTTTCAAGATCTGAAAATTCTTCATTTCTTGATCTTCTTGATCAAAATTTCTTTATATCAGAATAATAATGGTGGTAGTGCTCCCGCTGCTGCTGGTGATAAAATCCTAATTGTTTCTTTGTCGTTTACTAATATTGGTAATTTTGTACTAGTAAAACTTGATTCAACAAATTATTTTCTTTAGAGAGACCAAGTTGAGTCAATTTTTATCTCAACTAAATTAATTGAGTATGTCAATGTTGAAATTGCGAAACCGAAATCTGAAATTCTTATTAATGGTGTTAAGACTGTGAATCCAAGATGAAAAGCAGATCCGTTTGTTTCAAGTTGTTTGAAGGCGACTTTCACCCCAAATATCCCACGTGATGTCCTTGGTATACCTACTGCTCATGAAATTTGGGTTTATCTTCAGACTAGTTTTAGAACTCAGTTTCATGTTAGTAGAAATATGTTGCGTAATCTCAGTTTCATGCTACGAGAAATATGTTACGTTATCAGTTACATGGATTGAGAAGAGGTTCCCATTCAATTTGTGTTTATCTTCATAATATGAAGTCAATATGTGATGCTTTAGCTGCAAACAATGAGAGAATATCTAATTCATACCTTATGATGTATATGATTATAATGGCTTAGGAAGAGAATATGATACATTTGTAATGTCAACAAAAAATAGAAAATCCCTTTACATTTGCAGAGCTTAAGGAAAGGTTGTTGAATCATGAGCAATGACTTCATACCAAGAACAAGAAGTGAGGAATTCTTTTGATACAAATTTTTCTACAACATTTTATGGGAAGTATGTGAATTTTAGTAATAGTGGGACAAATATGAACAAGAATTTCAACAACATTAGTAATTTTGTCAAGAATGAAGGTAGTTCTACAAGTGTTAGTGGTGATGCTTCTGATGATTCTACTGAAGGTCTTCTACTGATTTCTCCATAATTGAATGCCAAATTTGTAGGAAGACAAGACACTGCACTAGCAAATGTTTCTTTCGTTATGCACCACTAACTACTAATGATTCTTCTCACAAGAATCATGCAGATGTTCAGATTGATGCAACAACCCTGTGTAATAATTTTTCTAGTACTACTTTTTTAACTTGGGTTTCTGACACAAGGGTATATGAGTCTATTATTTGAGGTATCACTGCCTTAGGTAACTCATTCGTTATTTCATTTTCATTCATAATACTTCAAATTTTTAAACATATAGCTAGTGTCTTTACAACGTTTTGCAATATCTTAACCAATATTCATATCTTTTCAATACATGGCAACATGTGTTGCTCAATACCTTTACGGAATTGGTTTTGGTTTTCTTATAACCAGCTTCTATAACATTGTTTTTCCAACACTAACTTACCGATTAGTTAAAAAAAAAAAATTCAATACCCATTTTGGTCAATTGTTGATCAATATTTTTACAGAACCTGTCCTAGAACTTTTCTTCAATATCTTTTTCAACATCAATAACCATATTTACGTATTCTAGTACTATTTTTTTTAACAACTAGTTTTCAATACCTTTACAATTCAATACCCAATTTTTTAGAAATCAAGTTGAGCTACTCATTGAGATTGTTTATCCTGTTGCTACTTCATCTTGCTTCTGTAAACTGTTATTGTTGTTTGTAAGAGTAAGAATTTGTTTTTTCTGGTGTTGCTTGATGCTTTTCCAAAGATTGTTGTCCTTGATGCTACTACCGAAGTTGTTTATTGCAGTTCGATATCTTTCTGCTTCTGCTAGGCTTGCTGTTGCAGTATGAAATTATTTTTATGTCTTCTTGTTGTTCTTTACACTCATTTTTGTTGTTTTTCTATTTTTTGCAAACTAAAAAAGTGTAAGGTGTATTGCCAGTTTGAGGGAGTGAGTTGTTCTTTTCTCTAGCTTTCTAATGCTCCTAGTGTCCGCGGGAGTGAGTTGTTCTTTTCTCTAGATTCCGAATGCTCCTAGTGTCCGCCTAGCATCATGTAATGCCCCACTTCAAATTGTAGGTCGGCCGCCATAAAATCCAAAGTGTGGCTTACTCATGGACCACTTTACCAACCCAAACCATTAAGCTAATAAATGGAGATCAGGCTAGTGTATGGAGCACATTCACATTGTGACGGACCGGAAAATTACGCCTTCGGCGCGTCGCCCCTCTGGCCGCAACTCCCCCGGTGCGCCAATGATGAAGCTACGATCCGGGCCTCATCCCCTGGCAAATGCACGCTCACTTCCCCTTGCGAGCATGCTCGTGGTGCATGATTCAGCTATTTAAGCTTCCACACCTTTCCAACTTACCCTTATTCTGCAAAAGGGTTCAAGGACATAAGGCCAATGCCAACGCACTTCACATGCATCTCTGGCTTCGCCTCATCATAGGAAATCCATCACTGAATTTCATAGCTAGTTGAGCAACCGTTGTATTGCCATGTCTTGTCCAGGCTTAAGGCATAAGCCGTGGACTTAGGCACTGGCCGAACCAAGCCCTTGCCATTTCCTACGTTACTTCTCTTACCAACTCTCTTTATAACTTGATAGGAAGTATGAGCATCCAATTAATGGCATGCAACTTAGCCTCATCAAGTCTGGCCACAATCATCTCTTGCGTCGAGCTACTGAGCTTAGATGATATGAGGGGCCAACGTGCTGGACCGGAAATGCTGCAACTCATTGCGGCTGCCTACGTATCCTTCCATACCCTAAAGTAATCAAGCACATACCGTAGTTCATCCGAAGGGACAAGCAACTTATTCCAACTCTTTTGCTAGGCCATAGCCTAGCAAAAATAGTAATGGCATGGTTCGTAGGCCATTCCGTCAAATATGCACAATGATTATGCATCATCGGGTCCGCGTCATGGCATAGTGATGCCTAAGCCTCAAATTCCCTCTCTCAAGGCTACACAACTATAAATGAGCCTTAGGCATCATTTATAAACTTTCGGCTAAGCTATGAAGCTTACTTGGTGCATAGTCCGCATATGCACCTTCAACCAACTACCCTTCCCTATATATGTCTTAATGGAATTTCTACAAGTATGGAAAGAAGACCAAAAATCTTTCATCAACTCCCCGCAATCTTTGCGTTTCACTGTTCGTCGCAATCTTTGCGTTCCACCGTCCATCGCAATCTTTGCGTTCCACCGTCCATCGCAATTTTTGCATTTCACTGTTCATCGCAATCTTTCCGTGCAATGATTGCGCTGCAAGCTCAAGGCCACTACCCATCTGGCCTAATGCATCATGATGATGCAACATTGTACTTTTGCCAATATGCCCTCGCGATATGCCTTACTTGGCACCAAACATTGGCCCTTTGCCAAACGCATCTCACTATGCAAAGAAGCTTTGGATGAAGCTTCATCTCAGCCCATGGCGCATCTTTCAGCATGCGCCATGCTAAAAATACGGGGTGTTACATTCTTTACCCCTTAAAAGAATTTCGTCCTCGAAATTCCAAATAAAAACTATTGTGGACAATCTCTTCGGTTTGGATTTCCTGAGAAAAAGTCCCATACCAGATGCTCAGAAATCACGGGTTTCTTCAAGTTGTCATGAACAACAATTTATACCTTCTGAGCACATGTCCCATACCACCTGCACAGGAATCCAAAAAGTGCCCACAACGATACCAAGAATCGCAATTGGCCAATGCCAAGAGGATAACTCAACAAGGTATCCTGAATAGTATCCCATACTACCACCCATGAATCCCTAAGGTTCACAAGTTGAAAGATGTCATCTGAATGACAAGATTTCAGCACTGTACTGTGTGGAACAGTTTTCCAATTGCCCACCATCCCTGACGGTCATCCAGGTTTCCACTCGTAAGTGGGATGCTAGCCGGGCCTGACAACGCACACCCTTGGACAGTTTCCAACGTGTGGGGATGATCAGTCCCATTGTCTACCCACCGTATCAGACGGTCTTTCGGATACTCGTAAGCGGGGTGCCACAGGGGCCTGGCAAACTCACAGTACTTTATAAGCTCAACTCGATTTGCAAAGTAACTGGCTCAGCAGTTACAAACTCTTTCCCACGCAGAAGTTGGCCTACTCTCCAACTTTAAGTTTTCCATTATTTATTTATTTTAATCTCTTTTTTTTTTCTGAATCACATCATATTATTAAACTTCCAAAAAACTTATAGGTTAAATACAAAGAGAAAATAATGAAAGGGAAATAACACCAGCACAAACTGAACTTTAAAGGCAATTAACCAACTAGCAAAATCTGAAGTAATCCACATCAGGCATTTCAATTCTTGGAAGAAAAGGAGGTCTCCCCATATGCAACAGTCTTTCCCCTAGCCTAAAGAAGCTCCTTTTTTGCAACACTATCTGCTGAGAAGTTAACTTCTCTATAGCAGTGATGGTATCTGATTCTCAAAACTTTTCCTTGTGCCTTCTTCCATCTGCTCTGAAAAAACCAAGGAACCTTGCCCTAAGAGAATTCAGTAAGAACAGTTTTTGAATCTGAAACAATCATAATATCCTGCAGATTCCATTGAACAGCCAGTTCCAAAGCATTCATGACTCCATAATATTCTGCAAGAAAATTAGTAGTTATACTAATACCACCTGAGAGGGTAGCCAAAACCTGACAATTTGAATCTCTAGCTACAACTCCAAAACCAGCTGAGCCTGGATTGCCAAAGGATGAACCATCACAACAAAACATAACAACACCAAATTCAGGAGGAAGCCAACTACATTTTTTAATGACCTGAAACCTGGAATGTCTAATGCCCAAATCAAAAACATTAATGATCTGATGGTCATAGTTCTGACACCATTTAGTACCACTAATTCTCAGACCACTTTCATGAACCAGCTTAAGAATTCTGCTTTTAAAACTCTGCATATTTGGTCTTGTGTCTTCAAAAAAAATTATGTTCTAATGAAACCATAACTCTTTTATAATTATACATGCTGCACAAATCCAAACCTGTTTTACCAGAGGGCTAACATTCTTTGTTCTTTTACACACATCATCAAAAGAAATAGGAACCTGAAAGTTAAAAATAGAGCATATCCACCTCCATATTTCAGTACTAAAATTGCAACTCCACAGCAAGTGACACATGCTATATTCCTCCTTCTCACAGATGCAACATTTTGAAACCATGTCATACCCATTTTTAACCCTTGTAGGGTCATCAATGTACTCACCTTGAAGCAACTTCCATATATTGCTGGCTACAGAGGGATGAAGAAAGATGTTCCAAATATACCTGCTCCAACTCACTGGCTGTTCTCTATGCCTTACTTTATTAACAACTGATGACACTAAAAATTCACCATTCAAACTTCCAGTCCAAATCTGAATATCATCTCCTCCAACTATTTCAGGTGGTCTAAGATTATGTATCAACAATTGAAGCTCAGAATCCCAAGACCATTTACCATTCACTAAAATATCTGAGATCTTTAAGTTGATATTAGCAACCATATAATCTGTAACTCCAAATTTGTCAAAGAGTGAAATGTCCCCAATCCACCTATCAAACCAAACAGATATGTTATTTCCATTACCAATAATCCATCTGACATCATCTTTTAGAGCATTCCAGGCCCATTTTAAACCTGGCCATACAAAAGATTTTTTCCATTTGGTACTCCATTGACCATTTTTGTCTTTGTATTTTGCATGGAAAAATAAGGCCCAGTCTTCATGTGACTTATTTATCTTCCACATCATCTTCATGAGAAAAATTTTGTTTATGACTTCAATTCTTGAAATACCCAAGCCACCTTCACTCAGAGGAGTACACACTCTTTTCCAAGAGAACTTATAATATTTTCTTATATCCTCATCCCCTGACCAAAGAAAATTTCTCATAATCCTTTCAAAAGTTTTAATGATTGCAGATGGCCATTTATAAATAGCCATACTATAAACTGGAATGCTACATAGTACTGACCTTATCAAAACCAATCTTTCCTGAAAAGACAACAGCCTACCTTTCCAAGCAGCAAGTTTTCTTTGCATCAACTCAACCAAAGGCCATAAAGTAGAGGTCTTCACTCTTCCTTGAATAAGAACAACACCCAGATATTTGTCAGGGAACTCACTTCTTTCCATTTGAATCATTTCTTTAATTTGTAATTTCCTCAACTCAGATGTACCATCAATGAACATCTTGCTTTTAGCTCTGTTAATAATTTGCCCAGAACATTTCTAATAATCCTCAAGAAGTTGCATCAAATTCAAAATACTTTTCTTAGCTCCATTAATAAAAATGAAAACATCATCTGCAAAAAATAAGTGAGTTGGGTGAATACCTTTTCTTACAACCATAGGACTAATAGAACCATTATGAACCAATTGAGATAGCCTTCTACTCAGAGCTTCCTCCATTAAGACAAACAGAATAGGGGATAGAGGATCCCCCTGCCTCAAACCTCTGCCAACAGAGAAGAACCCACAAGGACCCCCATTAAGCATGACAGATATTTTAGCTGATTGAAATAAGGTCTGCAACCAACCACACCAATCTTTTGAGAAGCCAAATTTCTGCAAAACCAAGAAAATAAACTCCAAACTGACAGAATCATAAGCTTGGGAAATGTCCAGCTTTAGAGAAATATTACCACACCTTCTCTTACTAGACATTTCATTAACAAGCTCAGAAGCCAGAATTATCTGATCTTGAATACATTTTCCTTTGACATAAGCCACTTGCTGAGAAGAAACTAATTTATGCATTAAACTGTCAATTCTTGTTGCCAAAATTTTTGTGAAGATTTTAAAGGATACATTACTAAGACCAATAGGCCTGAATTGACTAGGTTTCCTTGCACCCTCAGTTTTTGGAATGAGAACTAAAAAATTTGAATTGAGACCTTTAGGAATAAATCTTCTCCTCCAGCAGAACTGAATTGCTTCAACTACTTCCTGATGAATGATGTCCCAGCAAGACCTATAGAAACAACTTGAGAACCCATCAGGGCCAGGAGCACTATCTTGGTCCATTGCAAATAATGTGGCTTTAATTTCTTCTTCATCTGGAGTCTTCTCAATCATCTCCTGATCATCACTAGTTATGACTTCAGGAATACCTTGTAACATATGTTCAACTTCTTCCACTTCTTGGAATTTAAATTTTTGTTCAAAAAATTTAATCAATTCTTCTGAAATTTGCTTTTGGTCTTAAATTCTGTTACCATTGTGATCTTCAAGCTTACTGATGTTGTTCCTAGTTTTCCTAATCTTGAGTTTGGCATGTAAGAACCCATTATTAGCTGCTCCTTCCTTTATCCATTTATTCCTTGTTTTTTGTTTCAAAAAAGTATGAAATTGAGCTTCCTTAGAACTGTGTACATTCTGAGCTGCCACCAAATTATCAAGAGCTTCCTTATCAAAATGGTTAACATCTGATTTTATCATAGCCTCTTCAACTTTTGCTTTAGCTTCTTTAACTTGAACATTTATATCACCAAAAACATTCCAATTCCAATCTTTTAACACCTTTTTTAATTTTTTAAGTTTATATTGAAACACAAAAGCAGGATCACCAACTACTTCTTCAGACCAACAATCCTTTACAACCTCCATAAAGCTTGGATGATCTAGCCACATTCTTTGAAATCTCATTGGAGCATTTACAGGTTTGGGAATATTAACACAACCACCAAGAAGAGGAGCATGATCATAAGCCACTCTTAAACCAACTTTATACTCCCAACCCTCAAAATTTTGTAACCATAATTGATTAAAAACAGCTCTGTCCAAATTACATAAAATTCTTCTACTACCATGCTGGCAATTAGACCAAGAATGCATAAGACCAGTTTTAGGAGCTTGAATCAGTGCACAGGTATCCAGACAATTGTTAAATTCCATCATTGAACTTCTTTTGGGAGCTTTACCACCAATTTTTTCATCCACTGAAGTAAGAGCATTAAAATCCCCAATTGCTAACCAAGGAAAATTAAGCCCACTAATCACCTCCATTTCAGCCCATAAAATTTTCCTCTGTACCATTCCAACATGAGCATGCACACCAGAAACAATAGCACCACCAATGTCCACTGTAACCATTTAACTAGACATAGAAACAACTGAAGGAGTAGGTAAATTCTTATTCCAAAACAACCAAATATTACCCTTTTTATTTGCTATTGAATTGTGAATTACCATACATTGCATGCCTAGAAAATTCAGCTTATTACAAAAATAAGAAGAATAAAACACTTTAGGTTCTGCCACCACTACTATAGAAGGATTAAATTGATTTATTAGAGCTCTTAATTTATTTTGAGACCTGGCTCTTCTAAGGCCTCTTAAATTCCAATATAGTACTCTCATTTCTTGGATTGGAGGCCTATATTACCTCCTTTTCCTTGGTTCTTTCTAAAATTGTATTTACTTGGCAGCTGTGAGCTTGTTGCAATAGAACTAGTACTTAACTGACTAGATTGTGTATCATTTGAAGTAGAAGTAATATTTACCTGACCATCTTCAGTTTTTGTATTAGATGAAGGCTTCTGGACAACTCTAGACCAAGAAGTCACAGGAACCCTTTCAGAAGAAACAGTGCCATCTTTACCATTAACAAACTTAACCACACTTGCTTCCAAAGTATTGTCTTCCACTATTTTGAGAATTTTTTTTGGTGTAAGAATATCTTGTGGAACTCTTTCAGTATTAGCTTCTTCTTCAATTACTTGTAAGTCTTTTAAAGAACTAAATCTTCCTTCAGTAATAGGAATCTCATTAGAAGAAGACTCCTTCTCTGATAAGTTTAAAGGGGAACAAATATCAAAAGATTCTTTTGTCCTCAAATTTGAAGGCTTCTCTGAATTATCCTATGAAACCACTGTAGGATTTTCCTTATTACTGTTATTCTTGAATCTGCATTCAGGTAAATTATGACCAACAATTTTACACTGAGAACAAAACTTTGGAACCTTATTGAGAACTATTCCTTGTGAGAAGCTACCATACTTAGTAATAATCCATAGTTTATTTGGGATTGTTTTAGAAAAACCCAGCTCTACCAACACCTTTGCTGCATACCCACTTGAAAAATTAAGAGTTGCTTCATCAACTTTTACAGGATTTCCAATTGCATCACAGATTGTAAATAAGGTCTTCTCATCCCAATACTCCAAGCTTAATCCAGGTAAGGAAACCCATATTAGAGCATGAGAGGTTTTTTGATTTTCAGGTCGAAAATTGGTAATAATACATAGTTTATTTGGATTAGTTGCTACCATACTTAGTAATAATCCATAGTTTATTTGGGATTGTTTTAGAAAACCCAGCTCTACCAACACCTTTGTTGCATACCCACTTGAAAAATTAAGAGTTGCTTCATCAACTTTTACAGGATTTCCAATTGCATCACAGATTGTAAATAAGGTCTTCTCATCCCAATACTCCAAGCTTAATCCAGGTAAGGAAACCCATATTATAGCATGAGAGGTTTTTTGATTTTCAGGTCGAAAATTGGGAATCCATTTCCTAGTTCTTAATACCTGATCCTTAACATCCCATCGATAGTTTGCAATATAATTCTTATCTTCTTCATTAAATAGCTTAATTGTGAAAAAACCTTTACCCAAGGGAATTAAATGACAACTACCTGATAATTTCCATTGACTTTTTAAAATACTCATCGCATCTGCAAATTTAATTCGAAGAAAATCTAATCTGCCTATCAGTGAAAACTTCCATGAATCATACCTGGTATCTCCTTGATCATCGATCAAAGAAATCGAAGGACACTTTTCTGAAGCTTTCATAATGTTGACAACCCTTGAAACCTCTTCTGATTTATTCTCTGCCATAGTATTACCGATTTCAATCAGTAAGTCTTCATTTTAATACCTAATGATTTGAATTTCTGAATTTCCACGATCAAAAACACCTGAATCTAAAGAAGAATTAATGAAGAGAGACGAAGATCGAAGAAAATTTTGAACTGAGTTTATCGCCGATTTGCAGAGCTCAACTCAGCCTGATTTCCCCAAATAAGGTAAGTTTCTTCTTCTTCTTTAAGTTTTCCATTAAGCAATCTTTGTGTTTCACTGTTCATCGCAATCTTTGCGTTTTACTGTTCGCAATCTTTGCGTTCCACCGTCCATCGCAATCTTTGTGTTTCACTGTTCATCACAATCTTTGCGTGCAATAATTGCGCTGCAAGCTCAAGGCCACTACCCATCTGGCCTAATGCATCATGATGATGTAACATTGGACTTTTGCCAATATGCCCTCGCGATATGCCTTACTTGGCACCAAACATTGGCCCTTTTCCAAACGCATCTCACTATGCAAAGAAGCTTTGGATGAAGTTTCATCTCAGCCCATGGCGCATCTTTCAGCATGCGCCATGCTAAAAATACGGGGTGTTACACACATAATCCAAAAGAATATGTAAATTTTATTTAATTAAATTAATAGAGGAATCGTCGAATTTAATGAAAATCTTAAATAAACGAATATAATTCTCGACATATAGGTCGACCCAAAAATAAGTACTAAGCATTTGTGGAAGAAATTTAGAGTCTAGACTTTTAAAAAAAAAAATGTTGCTGCAAACCTCCTGGCGAAGATGCAAAGAATCAACTTTTTCAAAACAGAAAAAAATCCTAAAGATCAAGCTGCTCCACGTTCACCATTTCCTGAAAAATAGTAAGTTGGGTCAGACCCCGATTAACAATAGGCTTTCACATCCTTATAACCTTTATAGACTATCTAACAAGCCCAAAACAACTCATAAAAATCATCTTTCAGAGGTAAAAACAATTTATGAGAAGTAATCTTCAAGTTTCGTAAAATGACGACCACCACCAAAGAAGTATAGACTAACGAGAAAAAAACTCATATCGGTAAAGCAGGTTGACTCACCATAAAATATTCATCCCATGATCCCACCGTAAAGAGATCTTGCATATGCACTTGCACCGCATAAACGATGTAGGAAAACAATATCATGAGCCTAGATGATGCATCCTTGGCACGAGCAAGACTAGTGCATGCTTTCACCTCAATGGTGAAGCAAAGTAAGAAAGTTGGAATTAGGTTTGTAACGGCCTATGTGCAAGTCCAAGGCATGCCATATGCTTGGACAAGATTCAGAAGTCAATAATGCATGCAAGAATGCTTCAACATTATCCTTTATGACCTCTTAGCAAAAGAAAAGTGATTTGGAACATTTGGGATCTACGTATGGAAACTACGCTTCGATCTTCATGCTTGTTAAGCATGTCTAGAAAGGAAAAATGACGTGTATTATTCTGGTGGGAATGGTGTCGGAGGTGGAATTTTCCAGTCCGTCATGGATTTTTTTTTTTTTGCAAGTGATCATTTTTCCATTGGTCGAAAAATCACCATCTATATTAAGTCCCCAACTCAGTGTAAAACTGTAAATGTTGCTTGTTGAGTATTTAGATGGTGTGTGCCTTTCTTACGAAATTCCAATCATTTTTTGTTGAAGAAGCTTCATTAGGTTTTTTTGAATCACACCTTACTTGCTTTATTGATTGCATCCAATGAATTTTGGTTCCACTGATAGTTTCGTGGAGCGATGATACTTGATCTGGGCTTGCTACGAGGCTTGTAGTAGCTTTGTGCAAGTCCCAGAGTGAGCATATCTTGATTTGCAAGTTTTCTTTGATCTAAACCTGAATCTGAACAATCTTGTTTATGTGATTCTAAACCATTACAAATAATATCTATTTGATATGAGTTTAAGGTGGTGACGCTCCAGCACAAGTCTCTGATTACTCAAACTTATACCATTATAGCAGCCGAATGTGTAGAGGCGCGAGTAGGAGCACCATAGACATCTGGATGTTTCCAAGATAGTTAAATAAAAAAAATATATCTGCTTATTTCTAGGCCATTATATGATATACAAATGGATAAATAAAAAAAATATTTTACTAGTTTTCTTATGGGGGTAGTGGTGGTGATGGGAGGGAGGGGGAGGTTATAGAATAGACGTTGGTGGCCTTAGCGTAGTTTTTCATCCATAACATCACCTTCTCTGCACCTCTTACTCAAATATTTTTTTATCATACACACTCAAATCTCCTCTAATCTCCAACTAAATCTTTGATCTCTCAACGTTTTCCTAAAAATAATGTTACACCAACCCAAGCTGCCCCCAAAGTTCGTAGTCTTAATATTACTTAGACGAAGCTGTTTTAATTTATAAGAATTATATGTTTTATACATTTGATTATATCCATGGTGCACAATAACAAACTACTACCCTTTGGCAAACATTATTGCCTATGCACAAACAATGACAACCCCAAAAATCATGATCAGTAGGGGTTGTCGAATCGATTTAATGCAATTAATAAACAAACTGATAGCATGTTGATCTAATTAGACATGCAAAAAGAGTGGTGAAATTTAGCCTGCATAGAGAGAACAATTTAAAATATAAGAGGCAAAAAAACTATGGCAAAAAGAACCCTTCTGAAGGTTGTTTTCACATCCTTAAGGTGGTTAACCATGGCTTTTTGAATGGCTATGCTATACTAGATCAATCAACATACCAAGATGCACATGTTTCATACCTAGCCACACTCTAGCAACTAATCTTTTTTTTCCTTGGATTTGGTTCGTGATATTACGAAAGGACTCGATAGCTACACCATATTCCTCACAAGAAACAAATTCATCACCAAATTGCGCATTGGTGTACCTATTAATTGATCCCACCAAGATACATGTCAAAAAAAAAATACAACTGAGAACTTAAACCTCTTTTACATATCAATGTTCAGTTAATGAATTTAATATGAAGGAATAAATGGATAACCGGGAAAGAAATGAAGATGTTAAACCATCACAATGTAACAATGTAATTTGGAGTTAAAAAGAATCTAAAATTAGATTTTGAAACCCGAGGAACATAGGTACATAAAAGTGATTCAAACAACCGATACATCGAAATCTCACAAACACAGCTGAATTTATAGCATAAATAATTTGATAAGATAGTGCAAGAAAAAGAAAAATAAGAACATGATAATGACAATGACAATGAGGAAGATGGAAATGAAAATAAATTTAAATAGTTAATTGAATTTAATAGTTAGTCTAATTAAATATGGTAGCTTATTTTTAATAGGAATAATCGTATTAGATATACTTTTATGCAATCGATATGAGTCCAATTTTATATAAAAGATAGGTCTAATTAAATCAATAATATTTAATCTGGTTCTAAGGGTGTAAACGGACGTCCGGAAACTCTAAAATTCGTTCGAATATTCACTTTCGAAATGTCAAATAATATTTGAAAACAATTTTCGAATTCGGATATCTGTATATTGTATCCAAAAATGTAACTAACCTGATATGAATTCAAATACGAAGGTATCCGCATTCAAATTATTCATATCTGAATTTCAAGCATAAATATATATATTTTTATCCTCGAAAAGTATATTTCACATTTTATTTTTTTATTTTTTCTTAGTGTTTATTAAAAAAATACATTTACAAATATGTTCATCCCAATTAAATTCTATGTATTATTGATTTGTTACAAAAATATATTATTTTCTTTTCTCATGATTTTAGATCGGATAATTATTCGATATCTGGATAAAAGTTCGTATACAAATTCGAAGTGAAAAATACTATGTCCGTTCGAATCTTGAATCAAATTTTGATAATGTATGGACTTTTTGGATTTAGATACAGATAGTGCCCTGGCCTATTCGCATCTGTATGCATCCATTTACACCAATTAAATATTTCTTTAAGTTAAATATAACTTAAATTAAATGGTATAAACAAAATAAAAAAATATATAATTTTAAATTATAAGCAAAATAAAAGTTTAAATTACAACATTTTAGTTCCATTGATGGACTATAATGCATAGACAAATATGTTCTTAGCCTATGATACATCTTACAGTTATGAATTCTAATACTGTTAGCCAAATATTTTTGCACCAACTCAAGCCACAACTCTCTACTTGGGTAACTCATTATTTTCGGTCATGTTGGGTTTTCCAATGATCATATTATACAACAGTATGCACGTGAGCATATCTATATCGATTTAGGTTAGACTAAAAGAATGATATGCCCACCAAATGATAGCGAACCTCGACTTCAAAATTTTAAATACTTTTTTAACATTCTTCCTCTTCTGTTTGTTGTGTGTTAAAGTACTTTGTGTTATGCATATTATTAGTATGGTTTTAGACTTGAACTACAGTTGTCCATTGTGGATAGATTACATCCCCCAGATAATGCCTCATTGTAGACACTGTTGTTGATGGTGCAATTTTCAGAATGAGCGCTTCTATACTAAATATCTTAAAATAGGCGTAATTTATGCAAAATATTTTACATGTGTTATTTGCGATTCGGAATGCAA
Source organism: Papaver bracteatum (assembly GCA_023529315.1). Classification (NCBI taxonomy): domain Eukaryota; kingdom Viridiplantae; phylum Streptophyta; class Magnoliopsida; order Ranunculales; family Papaveraceae; genus Papaver; species Papaver bracteatum. Next base: position 737,558 of record JAJJWX010002346.1, on the reverse strand, counting down.
AATAAGCATATCATATCCAACAACAATCATAAGGAGTTGAAGTTTCCACATTTATGCATGCAATCAAGACTACCTACATTTCTCAAAAGTTTTTTTTTTTTTTTTGTTGTTGCTCGAGTACTTGATTAATATCATCCGAAGTAGGTTTCATAAATGCCTTAGAACAAAGTAATTGACTATAATATCATAAAACATATTTGGATTATCTTGTTTTGTCAGACGAATATACTTATTGGTAGTATCCATTAGCGACCAAAAACATAGAATCTCAAGTACATCAATGACCTTATGTTCATGAATATATGTTCTCATATTTCATGCATCATACAGATAATTAAGTTTATGTCGTATCTAATAAGGTTCTTGCGGCAATGTTGTAAATCTTGACCAGAGTACACACATCCAAGGGAGAAATAAGCTTGCATCATCTTTAAGTGATTACTCAATCTTTTGTGAATACTTCTCTTGGCTCTGGAGATCTAACTGTTTGCCTAAATATAATTGCAACATAGTGATAGTCTTTAATTTTACTTTATTTGACTCTTTATCCAAATCTAGCGTTGTATGGGTTGACGTTTGTTGTTGTTGCTGGAGAAAAACTATAACCATGTTGTAACCTCCTCATTTTCCAAATTGGGATCTATTTATAACTTATTAAGAGAAAGAGAGAACTACGTAAAAACTTATGAAAATTAAAGTTTGTGTAGAGAGGTTGAAGTTAAGGGTAGGTTGAGAAGGGGTACATAGATGACAAAGAGTGGGTACATAGATGTTGTGCAAGTTATAACATCCGTAGCCATCTTATAACCTGTTTGCTTATTATGATAGTGAAAAATCCGCTTTGTTTATCACGGCCTATCAAATTCTTTTGTTTTTTTATTATTGGAATTGCCCTTAACCTATGTTTGATAATAGAGAAATGAAACAATTCCATGTAAAGTGTTTCTATGAATTCTTTTGCTTTTTTTTATTATTGGGATTGCCTTAACCAGTTTTTAATAATAGAGAAATGAAACAATTCCATGGAAAGTGTTTCTGTGAAATTAGTATCCTGAGGGAGGCAAGAAAGTCTTCATATGGATTCTATGGAACTGAGGTTAAAACATATTTTAGGCCACATTCTTTTTTACGATTCCATTATTTTGATTAAACAACGAAAAATATGCAATTTTCATAAAAAGGTGGCTAATTTTATAAAATTAACACATATCAAACACGGCCTAGGCCAAAATTTTATTCAAATTTGCAGTAACTCCATTCTTGATCTTTGGACTGGTCTGGAGCCAATTCGGCAGTGATTCCATTCTTGATCTTTCAACTGGTCTGGAGCCAAATTTGTATTCAAATTTTTGCATTTGTTTTAGATGTTATGCCCATGCCACGAGTAGTGACAAATTTGACAGTCAAGAGAAAAAGCCCTCCCATAAGCCTGAGAGGTCACTATTCTGGAAATGATTTTCCAAACCTTGACCAAATCTATGTAGAAATTCAAGATAGGAAAAAGACTGTGCGCAATGATAGGCCAACGAGGGGTAGGTTGTAGTGGATACCTAATATGGTGAATGGTGATGATGGCAGTAGCAACTAGCACCTTATACGATGATTCATATCAGTGGGATGATACCAATTAATTGATCCAACCGTTAGAATTTATTAATATTTATTTATCTTATATGAAATGGTATCATCTCGAGTAATCCTGGTATTTTTTTAATAAATTGTACCAAGTGTTGACGTGAAAAGAAACTCGTTAACTCTTACGATTTCTATCGGTAGACGGAGGAGAAATCACTAGATCGCATTAGCTGCTGCTTAGGTAGCTTGTTCTTACCCACATTGAAGACAAGACAGTTTTTTGATTTTTTACTTGGTGCAAACAACTAATTTAAAACTTAAAGTGCCTAACTTTTACATACATCACTTCCATTTTAAGCATTACAGTAATTATCAAACATTAACAATAACAAGATACATATTTATTTATTAAGACATATATTAGTAGTAGCAGCAGTAGTTTCTCTCCGCAAGAAATTTGAGCTCCAATAGTCCATTACAACAGCATTTGAGAGATTCAGAACAACAACGGCAACAACAACAAAAGAAAAAGATGAAACCCAAATGACGTAATTAGGGAAATATTATTAGCGAACAAGTTGATCGTTCGATCTAACACAGCTACACCAACAGGAGCGAACAAGTTGATCGTTCGATCTAACACAGCTGACCGCAGTCAGCAACAACAACAGGAACCTTACACTTACCACTCTGAGATCCAACTTTCTCGATAGCTCTAACAACATCCATACCTTCGACAACTTGACCAAAAACAACATGTTTCCCATCAAGCCATTCAGTCTTTTCAGTACAAATGAAAAACTGAGATCCATTGGTCCCAGGTCCAGAGTTAGCCATGGATAAGATCCCAGGTCCAGTATGTTTCTTCACAAAGTTTTCATCATTGAACTTTTTCCCATAGATAGATTCACCTCCAGTTCCATTTCCAAAAGTGAAATCACCTCCTTGGCACATAAACCCAGGAATCACTCTGTGGAAACAAGATCCCTTGTAGTGTAAGGGTTTTCCACTACTCTTACCCTTACCTTTCTCTCCGGTGCAGAGAGCTCTGAAGTTCTCAGCGGTACGAGGAACAACATCGGCATAAAGCTCCATTACGATTCGTCCACCGGGCTGTCCACCGACTGTCATGTCGAAGTAAACCTTAGGGTTCGGCATCTCCTTCTCTTGATGCAGAAACGCAATGAAGGCAAATATTGCAGTGAGTAGTGGGTAGGGAGTAGTGATGTGATTGAGAGGAGTGGGTATTTGGTGCCCGTTATATAGGATCATATATCCGCATCTATCTCCTAATGGAGAGGATTATAGTCCCTGGCCTGCAAGGCTGCTAATGGGGGACTGGTTTTGCTTGGGGGTGTACCAAATATTAATAAGATAAAAAATTATTTGTTTTAGTGTTAGTATACCCCAAATAATTTGGTACCCATTAGCAGTCTTGCTGGCCTGGTGGGATCCAACCCCATGACAGTTTTTTGGGTTACTGTCCATTTCCAATTCAATTATTCTAAGGAGATAGTGGTGGTATTAATCATGGCAGTATTTCCAAATTGCCAGTTATGTAAAGCAATTGGTGTGATCATATAGGTAATGGTGGCGGTGTTGTGCACGCGCGTTCAGCCAGATACCATATATATATATTCGCAGACACCAGATATGGCTCCAATCGTATAAAGGAATGGGACAGAGTTGGGAATAGACATAGATTCATCAATTCAAAAAAAAAAAAAAAAAAAAAAATAAAATAAAATAAAATAAAAAGAAAAGAAAAGAATAGAAATAGACAGAGATATCTCCCTAACTTCGATTCCATTAGAATTCCATTTGACACATTTTGACTTGTTATGGCCACAAAATATTCCACAAAAAATATCTTCTTTCGCTCTCCACTTTCCTAAAACATATCCAACTGGTTTTGTTTCGAGACCTTATCTCAGTGTCCACGGACGTTTTCGGTTCAACCTTATCAAGCAAAACAACTTCAATTTCAGAATCTCGACCACTAATGAGCTCAATCATCTTGTTAAAAAAATTGTTGAATTTTATGTATAGAGTTTCTATCCAGCTGAACAACTTAAAGAAAACGTTTTTTTCTTTGTTCTTTTTTTTTTTTTTTTTGCAAAGGCCCTCAAAAGGGCTAATGGTCCTCTTCAACTGTTTGAAGGATCCAAACAGGGGGTGTAAACCAGTACATAGAGTGATTGTTTTTTTTTTTTTTTGCCCAAAGAGCAAGCTCATGAACAACAGAATTACAAGTCCTAGGTTGGAAATTGAAAATACAAGCAAGAAGTTTGGAAGAAAAGAAAAAGATATCTATAAAGATGGCATCCGTCCTAGCATCTCCCTCAAAATTTCCAGCTAAAAATTTGTCGATGAGAGCTTTAGCATCACTTTCAACAATGATGTGGGTTAGCTTTTGTTCCACAGCTTTCTTCAGAACTGACCATATGGCTCTAGCTTCAGCTTCTTCAGCAAAGGTAACGTCAAAGACCAGAGAGGCACAAAAGGTAGCTTTCTTAAAGAAGTCACGCATCACATATCCTGCATCATTTGCTCCAGTTAGGATATCAAAAGCACCATCAGTGTTACATTTAATCCAGCCAAAGGAAGGGGGCATCCAATGATAACATATACTGACAGAAGGACTAGAGACAATATGAAAACTAGAATGATTAGACTTCCTGGTAAGAAGCATGGATTTAGCTCTAGAGATGACACTAAAAAAGTTTTCTTTAGTGTTATGAAAAACAAGGTTGTTTCTACTAGTCCAGAGGGACCAAAGAATAGCCACAAAGAGACATTGGTTTTCATCAGACAGTTTAGAAAGAGGATCAACAAGCCACAAAAGAAGTCAATCTGTGAAAGATTTATTATGAAAAAACTGGGTATTGAAGTTGAAGTCAGAGAGAAACCAAACCCTGTTAGAAAAAGAACAATTAACCAGAGCATGCATAATAGTTTCAAGAGGATCAGAGCATCTAGTACAATCAACACAGTTCATGGACATTCTAGTTTGGAGGACAACCCTGCTAGGTAAAGCATTTCTAGCAGCTCTCCAGAGAAAAACTTGAATTCTTTAGGGTACTTTAACTTTCCAAATACACTTCCATAGATTTTTACAATGGGAAGGCCTCTAAGCCCCAAGTAGGCAGACTTTGAAGAAAATTTGCCAGTCTTAGAAAGATCACAAGCCCTCCTATCAGGAGTGCAAATATGTCTTAAGGGAATGGTGATGATCTTCTGGACAGAAGCATCATCAAAATGGGTGGTAAGTCTTGGGACATCCCAAGACCTAGATATGGGATTAATAAAGTAAGCAACCTTGATACTTGGATCAGGGGGAACAAGAGGGTTGGGTGTGGCAGAACCCAGGTTGGGGATCCACTTGTCACACCATGGGTCAATAAATTGACCATCCCCAATAATCCAAGAAATAAAAGGTTTTATGAGTTCTTTTATGGCATGGAGGTATTTCCAGGTCCAAGAGCAATTAGCAGAACATTTAGCATTTAGAAAATCAGTATTGGGAAAGTATTTAGCTTTCAAAACAGTAGCCAAAAGACAATTTGGATGTTCCAAAATTCTCCAGGAATTCCTAGCAAGCATAGCAAGATTGTTCAACTCAACTTTTCTAAACCCCAGACCACCTTCACCTTTAGGGGAACATAAGATATCCCAGCCAAGGAGGTGAAGTTTTCTGTCTTTAGGATCCAGGGTCTCACCCCACCAGAACTTGCAGAGGTGAGAATCCATTTTCCTGCACAGATGTTTGGGGATAAGGAAAGCTCTCATCTGGAATAGGGGAATGGCTTGACCAATATGCTTAATCAGGGTAGTCCTGACAGCCTAAGATAAGAGCTTGTGGAGCCAGATAGAAATCCTGGCATCCACGGCTTGGAGAATTCCCATGTGGGTTTGAATTTTAGACGCTTGGAAAACAGTTGGAGTTCCAAGGTATTTTTCTCCCAGATCTCTGCTCTGAATATCTTGAATATTAGCCAGAATGGCTTTCCTATGCTCAGGAATTTTCTTACTAAAAAAAATACCTGATTTTTCAAAATTTATTTCTTTCCCAGAAGCTAGACAATATTTCTGAAGATAGTCCTTAATAACATTAAAAAAAAAATTCAGTAGCTTTAGAAAATAACAAAGAATCATCAGTAAATAACAGATGTGTCATTTCTGGAGCATTTTTGCAAATCTTAATGCCTTCTAACACACCTTTACTCTGAAGGGTATCTATGTAAGAAGATAGAGCTTCAGAGCAAAAGATGTTGAGATAAGGTGATAAAGGGTCTCCCTGTCTCAGGCATCTTTCAGGCTTAAAAAAACCAGTAGGACTACCATTCAGGAGGACAGAGTATGAGACTGTAGAGACACATTGATTTATTAATTTAACCCAATGTTCTGACATACCCATCTTAGTTAAGACTTTCTCCAGAAAGTCTCACTCTAGCTTATCATAGGCCTTAGACATGTCAAGTTTGATGGCAGCAATGCCTTCAACCTTGTCATTGTGGTTAACAGCATAAATAGCCTCATTAGCTAGTAAGATATTATCATAAATGATCCTTTTTGGTATAAAGACACTTTGGTTTTGAGAAATAATTTTATCCATGAAAGGCTTAAGCCTATTAGCCAAAGTTTTAGACAAGATTTTATAGATAAAATTGCAGAGACCAATTGGTCTATACTGGGTAACCAACTCAGCTAAAGAGACTTTAGGTATGAGGGCAATGTTGGTATGATTAAACACTTTAGCAATGTTACCAGTTCTAAAGCAAGTTTGGGTCATATCAACAACAGCATCCCCCACAATATCCCAATGCTTTTGGTAGAAGAGGCCTGTGAAACCATCTGGTCCAGGAGCCTTCCCCCCCCCCACCCCCCCCATTTGGAAAACAGCATTTTTGATTTCCTCTGGGGTAAGAGGTAAATTTAGGGATGCATTATTCTCTTTAGAAAACTTAATGGGGTAATCAGCTAGGATATTATCTTGGAAAGATTTTGGTTGGGAAGAGTAAAGGTTTTTGAAATAATATATGAAAGAATTTCCAATACTATCTCTATCAGTTAGGATATCATTTTGGGAATTCTTTATCCAACTAATGGCATTTCTTTTTCTTCTAAAGAGAGTTACTCTATGAAAATATGGTGAGTTTTTGTCACCTTCCAAGAGCCATACTTCTCTAGATTTATCCTTCCAATATAACTCCTCCAGATTGTATAGATATTCCAATCTGGCTTTGAGTCTGGAAGTGTTGTTGGTATCAGTAGGGTTATTGATCTGAAGATCAGCTAACTCCTTCATAACATTGGAGATATTAGTTTGAATATTTCCAAAAGAGGACTTGTTCCAATCTCTTAGACCTTTCTTAGTACTTAAAAGTTTAGCTTTAAGTTTGTAGGCAGGAGATCCTACCACATTGACAGACCATGAATTGGCTATAATATCTCTACAGGTAGGATCCTCAATCCACATAGCCATGAAATGAAAAGGTCTAGGCATACAAACATCCTCATAGTTAAAACCAATATGCAGGGGACAATGATCAAAGGAATCCCTAGGGAGATTATTGATACATAGTTTAGGACAAAGGTCTTCAGCAGTTTGGTTTATAAGACATCTATCTAATCTTTCAAGGATTAAATCAGGACCTTGCTTCATATTAGACCAAGTAAACCTGGGACCATAAAATCCAGGATCATGCAAGTTAAACACAGAACAAAATTTTCTAAGATTTTCAAAATCGGGATCATCAACTTCTATGCCACCATTTTTGTCCTCATTACTTAAGAGAGCATTAAAATCTCCAATGACAAACACGGGTTCTTCCAGAGGAGCTATAACTATTTGGCATTGTTCTTCCCAAAAGGTTTGCCTCAGACTACTATTAGGTTCACCATACATAAAATGAATGTGACAAGTTTTAGAATGGATGATGTCAGTAGATGTAACATAGATGCCCCTTTGACTAGAAGATATGACATTTAGGTGAACTTCTTTTTTCCAAGAAAGAGCAAGACCTACACTCCTACCAATACTTGGCACATTGAAAGTGCAGGGATACCCCATATTTCTTAGTTTTCTAGCTGTCATATCTTTATTCATTTTTGTCTCAGATAAAAAAATAATATCAGGATTGATATTTTTGCACAATAAACTAAGTTCCTTATTAGAAGCATTTTTTCCAAACCCCCTAAGATTCCAGGCAATACAATTGACATTGTTAACAGGGAAAGGATTTATGATGGTATATTTACACTCAGTAATGGGAGAGGTTTGAGGAAGGTTTACCTGGGTGGTATGATCAGATCCACCATTGAGAGAAGCATTAGTATCTCCACCACTTTGTGAAGCCATTTTGGAGGAATCCAGACTAGAAGTAGCAGCATTGAGGTGAGAATTATTGCAGACATCAGTGTTGCTAGGGGAACCGGAGGAAGGAACATTGTAATTACCAAAGGAGTTGAAGAGAGGTTGGGTATTGAAGGAACATGTAGAGAGATTTATGTTTGGAAGATCTCCCAAATTGGTGATTGGGGGACAAAGTTGAGCATAATTGGGTTCAGATTGAGAATTTTCTTCAGAGTTTGCTACAGGGTTAATGGAACTTGAATTAGCTCATGTTCGTTTACGCAACTCAGCTCTGGGATTGATCTTCCTTTTGAGTTTAGCCAAAGCTTCATGATCAGTAGTATTTACAGCTCCTCTAGTAACAATTGAGCTGGGATTTGGAAAAGCAACCATTTTAAAACGCCTTGACGAGTTGGTAGTTCGAATCGGGACAATTGGGTTCAGCTCAGCACCAGTAATAGAAGCAGCTACAGAGACATTTTGAGTAGTAATTTGTTTGAAAACCAATGGCAAACCATTTTCTACCAATGTGGTATGTTTCTGAACTGGTCCAACATCAAAGATTTTCAGAGATGATGATCTATTAACGAACGGGCCCATTTGGAAAGCATTGGAGAAACTTTTATGGATGGAATTACCCATTTGTTGATCAACATCCTCAGCTTTACCCTTAACATTTGCTTCAGAATCTGAGGGTAGAATCTGAGTATCTGGGATGATAGATGAGGATAAAATATAAGTATCAGCTTCAGCAACAGGAGTAGATCCCTCTTGTGTATTACTTGGTGGCGGCATTAACTTGGAAACTGGTGGTAGAGTATAGTTACTGCAGGAAGCGTTGAACTCTTTGATTTTCTTTTGTTTCTGCTTCCAAGCTGGGTAGTTTTGGTTCTTATGATCAAGAACACGGAAAGAGGTACAGAAATACCTTGGGACTCTGATATGTCTACATTCAATCAAGAAGGGGTCTCTTCTTCCACATGTGAAGAGTGGGATGCCAGTTGAAAGAGCTTTTTGGACGGAAATCTTGATATATACCTTCACATTCTTCATGAGAGGATGCTTCCAAAAGGGATTTTGGGCTTCCACTAATTCTCCCATCTCCATAGTGAGTTTCTTGAGATCATCGAAATTAGTGCATTCATTTGGAATGTTGCATAAGATGAACCACATAATTTCTTCATCAAAAGAAAGTTGATAATTGATTGGCCAACCTTCAGTAGGAACAACTTTCAACACAGCTAGATAACCGCAAAAAAATCAAGGTTTTTGAGATCTTATTCTATTGAAATCTTCTTCAAATAGGAATCGTATAAGAACTTTGTTTCTTTGACCATTCCAGGTAGAGACTGTGGGATGATGTGCAAGAGCCCAGTTATGACATATGTAGTATCTGATGGAAACAGTAGGAATCAATGTTTCACAACAGTTATATCCCACAATGCACCATTTTTAGTTAGAATCAACTTCAGCGAGATTGACTTTTTTATCTATGAAGACAGGATTAGCTAAAGAAGATGGTAAAGTAAGCTTCTCAGAAATTTATGTAGAAAGGTTTTGGATATCTTGGTTCAAAACTTGATTTTGCTTAGAGGTTTGGGGAGTATCCATTATTAAGGAGAGATGGATAAGAAAGATTATATGTTGATAAAAATTGATTTTCTGGATAGTCAGGATAAAATACAATTTTAGGGAGAGGATTCCTTGGTACTCATTGTCTGATATTGACCCCATATAGAGTATTGAGAGATGACATAAGAAGTTTTTGTTTGGTTATAGTTACCAACCTTAAAAAAGGAATGTGACTCTTGTTGACTATGATTTGGGGGAAATTCAGGAGAAGATTGGTGTAAGGTAGTTGTAGCACGACTACAAATGTTGTTCTGGAGAAGGATATTTGGACGAGGAATGTCGTTCTCATATCTGGGAGAAACATGTGGGTTATGAGCCAAGTGATTCACATGAGAGATGGAGATACGAGACCACTTGTGGAAAAATCCAATAATGGGTCGATATTCTTTTTGATATAAATAAATGTAGAGTTGCAAGATATAAAAAGAATATATAGGGCATTTATTAGTTTTGGCAGTATTTGGGTGGGGGAAACTGACAAAGGTTATAATGATAGAAATTTGGGGGGAAATTTTGGATTGTGGAGGTTGAGAATGAGTATGGTTTACATAGGTGATATTAGCAAAGCTTCTTCCAGAGGTTCTCAAGGCCGCACTGCTGCCTCTCATCTGATGCTGCCTCCAACTAGTCTGCAATAAAAATAAAATAGTTTTAATTAGACCCCAAATAAGAATCACAAAGTTGGAGGAGCTACCAAGGCATCCCTTAACAATAGTTCTGTTAGGTATAGAGGTATTTAAGAAGATTAGATGTGGACAATAGGTTTCAATAGGGTAATTATGATCATTAGGGAGAGGGGTGCACGCATGGCCTTGAATGGGCGTAGAGAACAAAGCGAGTTGACGGTTAACCACACGCCATAAATAGCAGTTAATGGTATAAGTTATGCCTTTAAAAGGTGGGTTTTTATGGTGATTAAGAAATTCATTTGTAATTTTTCTGGAAGAGGAAAGGTTTAGGAATTAATTGAGAGATGGCAAACTCCAGAAGTGCAGTTCCCGTAAACCCACCGAAGTCCGATCTCTATGATCAGATACAAACACTTTTAAAGAGTTTGGAAACTGAAGAGTGGAAGCAGTTAGGGATTGATGTTCAGGCTGAGTTAGATCGTCGTGAAGCAGTTCAACAACAACAGAAGGAAGAGGAAGTTCGAAAGCAAAGAGATGCACAACGAAAGGAGAGAATATATGTTGAGTGGGTGCCTCAATACTTGAAGAGATAGGTAAGAAAAGATGGTGAGTGGGAATCAAAATAGGAGGAAGAGTCTGATCAGAGGGCCAAGGGACCTCGATATGGAAGCGAAACTGATGAAGATACTGACTCAACTAGAGGATTTGATGCTGATGAAGAGGCTAGAGAAGATATGGAGACTAGTGAACTGGATTCTGATTATGGATATAGCAGTATGGAGGGCGTCGTTCAGCGTATTGAGTATGATGAGGAACATTTAAGAGCTCATTTTGAAAGGGAGATTGCTAGCCCCAAGAAGTACTCGCGAACCATGAATGAAGGACAAAGGATTCCATTAAGTGTGAGTGCCAGGGTTCCTTATTCAGATGAGGATTCAGAATCTAGTGGGACATCTCCAGCGCCATATGACAGCGAGGATAGCGAGAGGGGTGGGAGAATAAGGAGGGACGAGTAGTTTTGAGAGCTACAAGGTCATCAGGGGGAGCCGAATCTTTAGGGTGTGCATAAATCTTGAAGATGGTAAGAAAGTTTTTTTTATTAAGCTTCTCTGATGATTTCCCCTCCTTCCATATTTCCTTGTTTTGGAGTTGCTGATGGTTGTAAAGTTTATTTTGTTTCTGACGATGCTTGGTTTATGATGTTTACTGTACGGTAGGTTATTTTGTCTCTGTTAGTAATGTTATTATGTGAACTTTTGGGTGTTGTTTGTTTTGTTGTTAGAGATGATGTGCTAACAGAAGTATGTAAAAATGGTAATGGGGGTTTTGAACTTGGTTTGAAATTATGGTTACTTGATGAAGTGTTTGAATAACTATGGTATGTTTATAATGAATGACGTTTTGGGTTGATGTGATTACAATTGGAGCAGTTTATTTGATATTGTTGATGATTAAGCTTCCTGCACTGTTGAGGATGTGTTTTAGGATGTTGTGATTCCAACTAGTAGCTCTAGGTAAAACAATGCCACAATCTTGAAAGAAAAATAATATGAATTTAGTAATGAGATTAAACCAGACAGAGAAATGTTTAAGAACTGAAATCATAGGAAAGCAGATAGAGAAAGGTATGGAAGAAGAACAAGACAACGAAGGAAACCAAAGACTGAGTAGACTACATATTTGCGGAGCAAAAATCGGAAGAGAGATAAGAAAACGTATGTTTTACAGTTTCTGATAAACACAGATATATCCACCGTATTATATTCATCTGTACACTTCACCAAGGGGAATTGCTCATAGCTGAAAACACCCCTATAAACCGAAAAACCATCAACCCTACTTCTTGATATAACATTTCAGCCTATCATATGGCCCCAGTCCTACCGATTGTCCTGTAACAATCTGTTAGTTATATAATGTCACTATAGATGTATATGATGTACCTTTTTTTATTATATAAAAACTTAGGCAGATTACAAAGGATTGACATTAGATGGACCACTCAGCATTGTTTTTACAAAATAAAGTTGTATTAAAAGTATCCATATTTTGAAGACGATGAATGATTTTGAGTCTTAATAAAACAAAAGATACTGGGTTGATATCAGTATTACTACCCTCCTCTTCACTATTTGTTCTTTCATGGTAGCTTAGATGAAATCTTCCTTTGAAAGCTGTGTGGTATAGCAACTTGAAACGAACTAAAATTTCCATGGATTCAGCTTGTATCTCTATATTAGTGTGTTGCATTTCTTTAGCCCATTGAAAATCTAGATTTTCACCTCTTGTTGCTACCCAAGATCCATAGTATCATGAATGTCCTCTGGTACCATTGTTGTTTCCTACAAAGTCCAGCATATTCAATGCAGAGTAGTATATCAAAGTTTCAGGGTTCTGCATAGTACATATTTTCATGATTCTTCCATAGTCCGTTGAAGGATACTGATTCAAATTGTATGGTATAGTATTGCTTTTCATAGATTAGTCAGTTTCCTCAGGCAGTAGAGAGAAATCATTCATAATATGCTCTAGCATGTTGTGAATTCTATTATGATTGCATGGATGTTGTTTAATGCAGTTAGAGGTTTTTGCTGCATTTGGATGGATTTGTTTGAAAACTAGATCACATTTAGCTTTCCAGATGTACCAGCAAGTAGTTGCATAAATGTTACCTTCATGACTGGTCATCCCAGTCTGAAACCAGGAATTAAGCTAGTCCATTAAGATAATGGTTTTGTCAAACTAAGTATAATGTGGGACAATGATTTCCTGTCAAACTAAAGTGGCAGCATGACAATTTAGAAACATGTGTGTCATGGTTTCTTCTTCCCCACTGTTGCATATGGTGCATATAGGATCAATGTAATGCAGGATACTAGCTGTTTTAACATTAGTGGGGAGAATCCCATGAGCACATTTCCAGATTAAGATCTTAATAACTGGAGCAACATCCATATTCCAAATTGCCTCCCAATTTCCTGTTATTGTATCATTTTTATAAAGATTGTCAATCTTTGCCTTATATAGAGACTTGAAAGAGAATTTTTCTGTATCATTTAGCTACCAGATGATCTTGCCTTTTTTTCCTGGATGAGTAGGAATAGCAGTTATGGCTTGAGCAATGTTGTTACTGAAGTAAGATTGAACTAGGTTTTCATCCTAGTTCCCATTTGGAAGAAGTAGAAATTCCACTTTTTCCATGTGGTTGGGAAAGTTTGCAGGTTTATTGAGTCTTGTATTGATGTTTGGGACCTAGAGATCATCCCAAATTTTAATTTTACACCCATTACCAATCCTCCCTACAAAGTGTTGTTGGATGTTTCTAATGCCTTCTAGAATTCCTTTCCATATCCAGGAGTCACCATCTTTTGGCTTAATGTCCATGTTGAGGACATTTCTGCCAATTAGGTACTTTGCATCCATAATTTTGTACCAGAGTGACTCTTTATCTTGCTCCAGTCTCCATCCAATTTTGGTGATCATAGAGATGTTAAAGAGATCCATATTCATGAAGCCTAATCCTCCCAGCTCTTTTGGTTTGCAGACTGCAATCCAAGCTTTTGGGTAATAACCAGTTGGATTTTCTAAATTTTTCCCCCAGAAGAAGTCCCTTTGAAGTTTTTTGATGTCTTTGCAGGTTTGATTTGGGATCTTTAAATAGTTCATCTGGTAAATACAGGCAGATGAAGTGACAAATTTGATGAGCACTTCCCTCCCAGCAGGGTTCAGAGGCACATTTTTCCAGCTGGATAATCTCAATTTTTGTTTTTCAACACCAGGTTTAAAAGAGTTGATTTTGCTTCTATGAGTGAAAAGACGTGAACCTAGGTATTTATCTTCCAGTTTGAGAACTTGAACCCCCATAGTGTTGCTAATTATGGGGATAAGGCTTGGGTTAGTGTTTTTACTGGAAAAAAAACTCCAAATTTGTTGAAGTTGATAAGCTGACCAGAAGTGCTTCCAAAGATCTTTAAAATATCCATAATGTTTTGAGCTTTAGTCATATTGGCTTTGCATAAGATCATACAGTCATCAGCAAACATGAGGTGGTTTATGGATGGTGCATATTTGCAAATCTTGATTCCATTGATAAGAACCAGCTCCTTAGCATGTATAAGAGTCCTATAAAGATATCCATGCAGAAAAGGAAGAGATATGGATAAAGGGGGTCACCTTGTCTTAGTCCTCTGGAGGGTTTGAAGAAAATATCAGGAGAACCATTTATTAGAACAACAGAAATGGAGGTGGATATGCACTGCAATATTTTGTTGCACCATTGGTCATTAAAACCAATCTTCTTCATGATAGATAATAGAAAATTCCAATCCACTCTGTCAAAGGCTTTTGCCATATCTATTTTGATACCCATATTTCCAGAGTCTCCTTTTTCCCTCTCTTGGACCTCATATTGTGTATGATCTCATGAGAAATAGTTATGTTATCAGAAATTTATCTTCCAGGTATAAAAGCAGATTGATAATAGTAAATAATCTGCTTTAGGTGGGGCTTCATTCTCTTAGCAGTGAGTTTGGATATGATTTTATAGATTATATTGCAGAGACTGATGGGTCTAAAGTGGCTTGGTGAAGTTGGGTTGTCAATTTTAGGGATGAGGGATATAAAAGTAGAGTTTATTTCTTTTAGTAAGTGGCCAGAGTTAAAAAAAAATTGATGTACCATTTTGACAATGTCATTTCCCAAAATTTCCCAATTGGCTTTGAAGAAGTTAGGTGGAAATCCATCAGGACCTGGATCTTTATCACTAGTCATGCTGAACAAGATGGATTTGATTTCATTGTGATCAGGGTTCCTGTTAAGCATAATGTTGTCATCTGTGGTTATGGTTGTGGGTATGAGGTTGATGATTTCAGGTGAAATGTTGGCGGGTTCAGCAGTTGCCATTTTTGAGAAGTGGTTTGTAAAGAAGTTTTTAACTTCTTGATAGTTTGGTATCCAATCTCATTTCTCATCCGCTAATGTATCAATCTTGTTTCTTCTGATTCTGCTCTTAGTAGATCTGTGGAAGTAGCTTGCGTTATGATCTCCCAGTTTTATTAGTTGATCTCTACTTTTGGTCTTCCATAACTTTTCTTCTATGTCATGCCAGTTTTTGAGTTGTTTCCTTGCATCGGCTAGAGCTTGGCCTCTATCCATCCTGAAATAATTGTTGCGTAACCAGTTTAAGTAATGCTTGCATTCTTCATTGTTTGTCTTGATGTTTCCATAAACTTCCTTGTTCCAGACTCTGATTTATAGCTTTATGTTTTTAAGTCTTTTAGCAATGGTGAAGGCACTAGATCCAGATAAAGACTTTATCCAACATTCAGTTATTATTTTCTTGCATTCTTCATGGTCCAACCAAGGACCAAAGAATTTGAATGGAATCTTGTCATTTTTCCAATGTGGGTTGGACTTTAGAAGTATGGGGTGGTAATCAGACCCAATAGCTATCATATTGGTGATGGTGGTATTAGGATAGAGGACCAGCCAATCATCAGTTTCCAGACCTCTATCTAATCTTTGCTCAGTGAGAGCATGACCACCTATTTTATTTGACCAAGTAAATGGACATCCAGTGAAGCCAAGATCAACCAAATCCATATCAATAATTTTTTTATTGAATAAAGAAGCTTCAGTGGAGTCAATGGGATGGGTACTGAATTTTTCAGTGTCATGCATATAAAATTGAAGTTACCAATAACCAACCAAGGTAATCGGTTGGTGGCTGCAGTTTTATATAGCATTTTCCAGGAGTTTAATTTATTGGAGGTATCATAAGGGCTACCATAGTAGCCTATGAAAATCCAATGGTGGTTATTGGCAGGCCTGACTATAACATTGATATGGTTCAAAGAAAAGTCCATGATGTCTAAAGAGATGTTGCTTTTCCATATCAATACTAAACCACTAGTAGTGCCACTTCCCCCTTCTGGGTTAACAAACCAAAAGTTGTTGACACCAATATCATGCATTGTTTTCTTAAGCTTATCCTTCTTTTGTTTAGTTTCAAAGAGGAAAATAACATCAGGATTCAGCTTATTAAGCATATCTTCCTAATCCTTGATAGTTCCATGCCAAAGCAATGAAGAATTACAAGAAATATGACACACTAGGATACTTAGAAGTTAGTCTTCTTGTGATATGGTCATAATAAGTGCTTATGATTATCTGAACTAAAAAGGAAAGATTGAGAAGCCTGATAATGCAAAATAAAGGGAGGTGCAAGAGTGTACCATTTTTCTCAGAAGATGAGCTTTCCGAGGTACTATTAACCATTAAGAGAAATGTGTTGCTAATCTGCTCATTTGTATCTTCAGCCAAGTCCTTGAATTTCTTGAGGTTGGCCAGGTCAGAACTGTTAGAGAGTTGGTTATCCTTATTGGGGATTGGTTTATTTCTTTTTGAGTCAAGGTTGGAGGTGTTCAAGGAGGTGTCACTTAGGTTCTCGAAGTTATGTGCTTTTTTCTTAGATTTCCAGGCCTCTTTATTCCTTTTAGCTGTCTTAGCTTTTATTCTGGCTTTGATTTGGGCAAGAGTGGGTAGAGTATTGAAGGGGAAGGTTTTAGGGGTAGAGGATGAAGGGAAAATGTATCCAGCACCAATAGCCTCAGCATCAGTGTTATTGTTGTGATTAGCTCTTGCAACAACTTTCATTTTTGGGAGCTTTTTCTTGCAGGTACCCACAATTTTCTTTGCTAAATCGAGTCTCTTGTTTTTAATTTGACAAGCCATGACATCAGGGTGTAGGGAAGTTGACAAATCAATTAGTGAAGATTGAGCTCCAAAAGGGCTGTTAGAAGATGAATCAATGTTTTCTATGGCCTTTTCAAGCTCTTTTCTCTTAGCAATCTTCATTTTAGCTTCAAATTTAGCTGCAGCATCAGCATCAGAGTAGGGTCTATAGATTACATCTTTTCCATCTTGGATAATTTTTTTGTTGAGGGGTTATTGGTGGGGGAGCTAGTTGAGGGGTTGGTAGAGGTTGATGTTGTGAGTGATTTTGATTTTATGGAGTAACATAAATATGACCTGTTTAGTCAAGGATTCTGCGAACTTTACAAAACTTTATGCCATTAAGAGCATAAGCACATTCCAACCAGTGGGAAAGGGTAGGAGTTTCAGAAGCTTCAATGCCAAACTTGAGAGATCCAGTGACATTGATAGTAAGTTTTACCTCCAAGTTTTTTTCAAATCTATCTCTTCCATAGGGCTTTTTAGCATCTTAAAAGACTCCAATGGGCTTGACTATATTTCTGATATCAGGGATGATGTGAGCTGGGATTCTCTTTATGAGAATCCAAATCATGACCTTTGAGAATAATTCTTCATCAATCAGTTCAGGGCCATTGGCAGGGACACCTACTAAAACTATCAGTTTCTCAAAGACTCCTCTAGTGCCTCCTTTCCGCAGGGTTGAATAGTCCACTTAATGAGTGAGCCTGAGAATGTAGTAGTTTCTTCTTCTGTTCCAAACCTCAATTTCAATTCTACTTTGCATTTCCCAATTAGTGTTTATGAAATTACTAACTCTTGAAGTTTGAAAGCAGATGTTGCTGCAAAGTTTTCCAATAAAACACCATTTCCAGTCATGAGGTTGTTTGGTTTTGACATTATCAGGATTAATGAAAACTTTTGGGAACAAATCTTCAGGTATATTTAGTGCTGAGTCCATTTTATTAACCAAACTTTCAATATTGTTAGAATTTGAGTTGGGGAAAGAGGCCATGAGAAGGATATGTTGGTTAAGAAAAAGGTAGACATGGGGGGAGTTATGTTCATTGCATATGGCATAGGTAATGGTTATTTTTTCAAGAGAGACAGAGGGAGGAGAGGATTTAATTTGAATTATGGTCACGGGTGTATGCTGATGCTTGTTGTACTTGGGATGGGTAACCAGAGTTGTGTAGTTTATGGCCAAGCAGTCTCCAATGGGAGTGCCTTTGGTACAATGATGTTTTCCTTTGTTCGCTAACGGTACCTTGGATAGAGACCTGTCATAAAAAACCAAACTATGTGGTGTGTTGTTAGCAGCCTTGTAACTAAAGGTAGGAGTAGTCGTTATTACCAGTTTGCAGTAATTTTTAACCCTGACATCATCTGACGTAGAGTAGTGGTAAAATAGTTGTTGATCGAGATATGATTTTGAGTCAGCTTGCCTATCAGCATTGGTCAGATGGCAAGTCAGCTTGTCTGATTTCTGGTATGAAAGCGTGCTCGCTGCACATGTGTTGATCCAGTCATCCCAGAGAGCCAAGTTAGTGTTTCGGCCAAGTATGCTGAGGCTGAGTGCCCAATTTACATCTATCAAACATGATATATTAGAAGCAGTTATAGGAGATAGAGGAAGAGAGGCTAGTTGAGTGAAAAATGGAAAGACAATGCAAGTAAGGAGAGGTTGAGTGATGGTAGAAGTTTTTCTTCGGGAACCGCTTCCAATTAATTTTGAGACGACCCACAACCAAATCGATAGAGTCTTTAAATGGGTCCAATTAATCGTCTGAGAGATTTTCCAATTCACTTTCTCTTATTCATTTCCCCATTTTCTCATAAAAACATTTAGGATTATTGATTTTTCAACATCATGGCTGAAAGTAAAAGCGAAGTGGATCGTAAAGGCAAGCGAAAGATGCAGAAGGTGGATATTGAGCCTCAAATCCATTGGTACCCCCATGAGTACTGTGTTGATTGTTTGCCTTATGGAATTGAGTTTCCTCAGGGTTGTGAATCTCCTGATTTTTAAGAGAGTTTTGCTTGGTACTTGGATGATCTGCAGCATAATGTGAATGTAAAGGTGGAGGAGTGCCTGCAACAAGAAAGACCTCCTGGCATGGTTCATGAGTTGTTGATTGATTCCCCTGTTGAGAGGTTGAGGCAGTTCTTCAAGCAACCAAAGCTTGCTCCGATTAATCAAGATACCATCAATCCATTTTAAGTTCAAGAGAATAGTAAGATCCCAGAGAGCATCACTTGTCGAGGTAAAAATGTTGAGGGTGGTTCTGAAGATGATGGGAATGAGCCTCAAACTCCTTCTCCTGGCGCTAAACCTCTAAGGTCCGGTTCTAATGATGATGATTGGGTAATGTATGCTTATCATCCTAAGTATGTACCTTTTCAAGTGCATGAAGGTGTAGCTGTTGTTGCAGATCGGTTTCTTGTGTCTAAACCGAGTAGATTTGGGTTTCAATCCATTACTCTTGCTGCTGAGGAAATATATATGGTACGTCATTTGGTTGCTAAACCATGGCGTCATGAGGAGCCAATGCATTTTCATGTGATGGATGCACTTTGCCCTGCAACTGGATTGATTGGTCGCGCAATATTTACTAGAAGAATGCAACCCACCACCGATTTGATCCCCAGTCCATATTATCCTTCTACCATTCCAAAGGAGAGAGAGCCAACTACCCTTGTGCCAGATCCGTATAGTGATAGAGATGAAGCTGGTCGAAGTGAAAATGCTAGTTTTTCCCAGAGGCCCAAACCAAAGCAGCGAGTTGCATAGTTTTCTGTTCGCTTGACTCGGAGCTAGACTCGGAGTGTCAGCCAAGGTACTCTGAGCAAGGTTGGACAGAAACAGAAGTAAGTACCCATTGAGATATTCCATTTCTAGCACCTACAGGTTGAATTTATCCTTTTTGGGTTTTGATAGGTTGCTAGGAATGAAAGGTGAAAGGTTTAACATTTGTTTTGAAGTTTGGTTGAACAATTGGTTTAAAGTTTGGTTGAACACTTGAATTCTGGTTAAGTTGGGATGGTTGTGATCACAATGTCTTTTAACTTTGTAAGAACAATCATGATTGTCTGTTTGAGCTTTGATGATATTTGTTGATTTGAAATGAAATTGGTTATGATGGAAATGTGGGTGGTGGTACTGGTTACAGTTTGGCCTAGACTGAATAGGATTTAGCAATAGGAGTAAGGGATTATAATGTAACACAGGTGAGGGATGATGGGTATGAGATGATTTAGATATAGGAGTATAAGCTAAGAATTGATTTCTGAAAGCGTAGTTAAAAGGTAGAGATTTAGAATTGTTGCACCTGAAATGAAAGATTCTAGCTTTGGGTTTATTGATTTCCTTCACTTGTGGGTTTAGATTGTCAGTGATACCTGCAATGTGAATGTTGGCTGATGTTTTAATGATTCTTTTTGGGCTATGGTTGAGACTGTGATTTCTGAGCTTTCTGCAAAGCTTGTGATGCTTGTGAATCCAGTAATTTCATTACTTTCAATTTGTCCCCTGAATTTTGTGAAGTTTGTGATTGTTGTGAGATTCCTACTTTCCGTGTTACCTGAGATTACTGTGAGACTCATACTTCCTGTGATTTCTGAGATTGCTGTGAGATTCATACTTCCTGTGACATGAGAGTTGGTGTAATTGAGACAGTTGCACTTACAGTAATGATTTTGATGAGTAATCTTCATTATAGTGAAGAATTGAGATGCCAAAGTGAGTGATAGAGTTACTGATTAAGTAACTGGGATGGTAGTCGTAGAGAAAAAGGAAGAAAAGATAGAAATTCGGCGAAGATTTCTGGTGGAAACTAGCCGTTAGATCAGGTAAGGACGAGCATAACGGCTAGTTCTAGCCGGAAAGAGAAGAAACCTGGAGAGGAAAAGAAAAAAAATCCTATAAAGAAGACGGAAGGAGTCGTACTCAGAAGAGAGAGAATGAGTCGTCCATAAAATTCTTGAAATATGTATATAGTGTACCCATAGCATAGGAAATGTAAAATCAAAGGGGTGGCTTGGATGTTGAGAATTTTTGAAGAAAAAAACTTCCATGAACCATGAGTCCAGTTATGTATATACTTGGTTTTTCATTATGGTTACATAGGTTATTGCAGTCGAGGTGAGTGGCCAGAACATAAAAATTAAGACAGTGGTGTGCCGAACTCCAGAATTACTCCCAGAAATCCAATTGAGAAGGTGTCCATTGGACTTGGCTGGGCCACATCCCGAAACACGAGATAAATTAGTTTCAGGTTAATTCGTAACTGAAATGAGTTGTTAAGAAGAAAAAGTATCCGACAACCTGAATAAGGCAATAATGTTGCTCTTTCTCCTCACAGTAACATTTATTCTCTCCGTTCCACTATTAAGTGACCTATTTGATTTTAGATTTTGTCTCACTAATAAGTGATTTATATCACTAAATAAAAAGATATTTCTAAAATTATCCTTTTAGTTAATTATAAAAACTATAAGAAATATGCATAAAAACTATAAAAACATAGGTGTTTTAAAATGCTTTCCAATGATACGAAGTTTGCGAATATTCGTGAAGTAGTTTGAGAGATAAATCATTTCTAAATTTCAATAGTTATGGGTATAATTGTAAAAAAATATTTAAAAATACTCTTTTTCTTGCTTGCCTTAAAAATTGTGCAAACTTAAACTAGGTCACTTAACAATGGGACTGAGGGAGTACTTTGTTAAGCTTTGATAGTCACTAAACAAAAAAAAAAGCACCGTGAAAATTGTTGCAAACATTTGTAGCGTAGTAGCCATCCATATAGGAGAAAACAGAAGAACAATACAAGTAAATTAAAACACACGAGTTTGATAATTAAAACCCAGTTACACAAGGCAATCAAATAGAGCTGAGAAGGAATTTATGGCAGTCCTACTCAAAGGTACCATAAAAAAAAGGGCCTACTTCAGAAGACAAATATGTTTTGATGTTGAATTTTGATATTATTCCTCGGGCCATTATATATGACACCATGATCTCGCATGGGAGCATAACATATGCATCAAATACTACGATAGTGTTGGGTCATGATACATGAATTATATCATGTATTCCTACGCAAAGTCACTTAGCCAAAATACAATTAGGTGTGCATTCGTTCAAGCAAAAAATCACATTTCGTTATGGATTGTTACTTGATGTGGATCGCGATTATGTCAACCTATCTACTTTTTGGGTCTCTTATTTTATTTCCTTTTGGTTGAAAGAGTCGTGCTGTGACGGGGTCACCCTCGTGATAGCTCTTATAAGGGCGTGACGGGGTCACCCTCGTGATAGCTCTTATAAGGGCTCACCTTATAGCCATTAGATACGACATCTTAGATGAGCACAGATCTCTAGACAAATTTTAGATAATAAAATTATTTTTATTATTCACTCTTATTTTAAAGTTTTATATATCCCTATATTTAATTTTATTTGTTATTTAGTCCCTCTAAACAAACAAATTAATTTTCTTCGATCAGAAATGAGAACATCAAATGCATTCATCTGTAGCTTCTCAGAACATAAAATGCCATTTATCGCAAGCTCCCCACTAAGAAGAACCGGTGGTAAATTCAATTTTGTTATATAAAAGTGATTTGTAAATTTAAGATCAACAAAGCTCTGTTTTCTCAATCGAGATTGATTAAGTTTGATGGTGGAAAAGGGGAGATGATTGGTGTTTTATGAAGTACCAAAAATGAAGTTTTATGTTTGCTGGGTAAATTATACGATTCCTTGGAGATGGAAAAAGATGATTGAATTGTTTTTTAGGATTTTTATAAGTAAGAACTGAAATGTTTAAGGTACCGAATATGAAGTACCAAATCTTATTGTCAATACGTGAATGACATTTTGAGTGAACGAGTATACACTTCTTGGATCATGAAGTATATGCTTCTTGGAATCAAACTCCTTATGAACGAATCAAACATTTTGGAAAGGCTCCTAGTTTGCCTCCTAGTACGGTAAGACTTGTGCGCGATCAGAAAATGAAAAATGACAGAGACTAGTAGATTTGATTATTAGAGATTAAACTTATTTTGTGATTCAAACTCACTAATGACATTGTATTCTATTTATTCAAGAGAATCCTTAATTTCAACAAAATGAGAGTTGGAATTTTGTTTCCACTACAAAAGAGTATATGATAAATAAAAATAGAAACACTTATAAAATGAGTAATTCTCCTAAACTCAATGCTCCATACTTCAGTCCAACATTTTCGACCACCATTTTGTTCCTACGTACCTTCCAAGAGCGCAAACAAAAAACTAAATCATTATATATAGAAAAATATCCAATCAAAACACGATTAGTATAGATAGTTCAATCTTGAATTAAGTTGGATTATTACCTATTCAAAATCAATGTCAAAACTCGTATTTGCATGCAGCAGTTGATCATGTTCTTCCTAAATTTCAAGAAGAATCAATACTAGTCTATCACAATTAAAAGCATCATAATTACGTTAACCAACATGGGCAGATCTAGATATACCTTGCTTGAACTATTACTCTTCGTCACATAATCAGAAAAATTTCCATCAGGCTTGTCATCACCGCTACTAAGACTGCAAAGAAGATATAAAACTGTTGGATCATTCCAACTAATAGATACATAAATGTCAAAATAATAATAATATTCTTTGGCTGATTGCAGGTACTCGTTTCCATATAAAATTGGATACATACTCGTAAACACAACTTGCCACCCCATGATTCTTTGGTCGATTGTCGTTAGTTGTTTCTATATAAGAGAAGCACATAAACGATAAATTTATACAAACTATCAAAAAGAAAAACTATTGATCACTAGTTAAACAACTGGTGGCTAATATCATACAAATACGTACTTTTTTTGCTTTGGGCATGCGTTGGATTTTGAGATGTAATGCCTTTACTCGATTTAGCACGTTTTCTCCTATCATGTGCATAACATAATGAAGTTATAAGTTAATATTGTAGGAAATATATTCAAAGTTCAAATGATGTTGTAAGGAAGAAAAAGACATACTTAGCAGGAGCTTTTGATGTTATATCGATAGCAGGAACAGTAGATTTTCTCGTCTTGTTAGTTTTGTTATCAATGCAAGCCTTCATCCTACCTGTTCTCCCTTTAACTTTTGCAATTGTTGGATCAAGTACTGATTTCTTACAAGGCATAGATGTATTCTCGAAACATTGGTCTCTTACTTCTTGCGCCTGATCAGTAGACTGAATTGATAAGTTTTTCATAGCATCATCGACTTCTTTCAATGCTTTATCAAGGATTCTCTTTGTCACGTTATACATTTAGACCGATGTTGATCCTTTACTTGCAATGTTGACAGCCTCTTGACAAAGATAACTATATCGAACACTAGCAGTATCACGACAAACATCTGAAATTTCTTCACCTTGATCATAAATTACAGACCCGGATTTTGCATCTGACGTCCACCTTTTTAGTATGTATTGAGGGGGAATACTTTGAATGTTCACGATGGAGAAAATCTTTAAGATGTGTCTACACAAGTAGCCTGCAAATTCATATAATTGACAACTACATTTGACACTATTGTCATCAGAATCGAACAGAACTCTTCGTTGTTTCTTCTCATATCCGAACCGCCATACACGATAACTTGATTTTGTCCCAGTTTTTTCAACTTGATCCTTACAATAATGTAAGGCTTGAGCTAGTTGTTCTTGGAACTTGCGAAAAACTTTCTTTGTGTAGATATGCAATGCCTCTTGCTCTATATTCACGAAAAACCTCAACATAGGTTTTCTATATTTTGTTTCATAATCTTGATCATTTTCTGCATCTCGTCTAGCCACTATTTCCCTTTCAAATTGCTTAATGAACTCGCAAAGAGGCATATCTCTTTTCATAAAATGATCAAAATATGCATTAATACTTTCACTCATTTGGGTTGTATACATATCTGCACAAAATACATCACGTGTATACACTGATGCCCACTTTTCCTTTTTTGGTATAAAGTTGACAACCACTTGTTATCTTCTAGCTTGTACTTTTTAAGCATCGATGCCCATGCAGATTCAAACTCTTCGATTGTCTCATTACCATATAAACAATTATTGAATTCATAAGTGAAATCAGTATATGCATTAATTGTATGAGATAAATGCTTAGCCGCGAGTCTACATATATGCCACAAGAAATAACGATGGCGTGTACCTGGCAAAAATTTGCGAATAGCGCATGCTATAGCTGATTCTTGATCTGTTAATATAACCTTTGGCTTCTTACCGTGCATTGCTTTCATCCATGTTTTGACAACCCAATCAAATGATTCTTCTGTTTCCGAATGAAGTAAGGCACCACCAAATAGAATAGTTTGGTAATGATGATTGATTCCTACAATGGGAACAAATGGCATGCCGTATCTGTTAGTACAATAAGTAGGATCAAAACACACAACATCTCCAAAGTGAAAATAATCCATTCGTGATTTGGCATCAGCCCAAAAAAAATTTGTCATCTGGCCTTCCGAGTCAACTTGTAGCGAATAGAAAAACGATGGGTTCTCTGCTTGTTGACGCTCAAAGTAGTCGAGTACAGCTTGTGCATCTCCGTTTTTAAGCTCTAGTGATCTCTTCACACTTAAATAATTCCTAACATCTTTTTCCGTAAACCCAATATTTTGAACTCCTCCAGCTTCAAGACCGAAAAAATTTATTGCATGATTTGTCTTTATTCCTGACAATTTTATGTTATCAATAACCTTTTCATGACCTTCACTGATGTGTCTTTGTGATCTAAGCTTATGCCTTTTTTTTGGAGATACAAGTATATGATTATGTTCTTCCGCTACCACTGTCACAACCCACTTGTCTATCTTCTTCCTTACAATCATATGTGCTTTGCATCCTGTTCTTGTATCACTTTGTTTTCTTTTTTGTTCTTCGAAGGGCTTAGCTCTAGGATCACGCTGACCTTCAAGTGAGCAACAATAAGTACGCCTAATTACTTCTTTACTATCTTTTCGTGATAAGCTAGTAGAATGTTTTCGAACACTGAATCCCATTTTTCCAGCATAACGATTATAGAAGACATATGCATCATCTTGTGATTCAAACTCCATACCGATATATGGGCGAAATTCATTCATCTCACTCTCCAGAAAGCTTTTGTAATTAACCTCATCTATCTTGTCATCGTACTGCTCATGTTCTTCTATCGGAAAAGAACTCTTTCCACCGTAATCAATGTTGTATTCTTTCTCTACATGAGAAGATTAAAAATATTAAAATTCAGTTACAACTGTAATCATCGTTATATATATATAACTACTATATACTCATTAGGTGAATTTTTTATTGAAGAACATTAAGTGATGAATGGCATCAGTTCACTGATTTCCTATTCTAAAAAAAAAAAAGGGAACATACGTGAAATAAAATATGCAGTTACACACCATTGATTTAAAGACTCAACAAATACAACACATACCATTGATATACGATTCTTCCACATGATCAATCACTTCAAATCCATCACGATCAGAGTGCAAGTCTTCTTCCATGTTGGAAAACTAGGGGAAAAAAAACCCACGACTCAGATTCTAGGTTTTTAGCCGATAAAAAAAGGAAAAAGTAAGTTTTTCTTTTTCACGGTCTAATAAATAAATCTCGAGGGACTAAAGTCCAAATAAATTTAAATATACATATATAAAATAAGAGAGAATAATAAAAATAATTTTATTATTTAAAATTTGTCTAGGAATCCGTGCTTATCTAAGATGTCGTATCTAATGGCTATAAGGTGAGCCCTTATAAGAGCTATCACGAGGGTGACCCCGTCACAGCACGACTCTTGGTTGAAATTTGGATGCACTGACATATTTGCTGATCCAAGGAGAGTAGTTACGTGCATGCTATCATTCCAAAGAATATTATCTGGAAGTTCGATAAGCATATCCGAGAGTGTGGTTTGTACTCTACGGAAAAATTACATTTGACTGCTACAAAACTCAAGTTCCGCTGGGACAACAGTGAGAAGAGGGCATTCTTTAAGTGGGACACCGCAGTCACTGTTCTCTATGCTTATTCTGTTTCATTCCATAAAACTTACAGGTGAACTGTATACCTCATGTGTTGCTTTCATGTTATTAAACATTTCAATATTTTTACTACTTAACGTTTTCAATTGTTACTTATCGCTAAATTCCGTTGAGTCGATTGATCAGAAGCCAATCACTCTTGGTGGGAACTTTGAGTTCATAACTTCAATTCATTAATTTTATTCCAGTTTTGAATTTTGTGAACCTTATTACTGTTGCATTGTGTGTGCATTTCATGAAGGAGCACCGGATGTGAGAAATTGGTTGCAGAGACACAAGGATGGATGTTTACACTGTCCATTTATCTCCAATGAACAACTGTACCTACAAGTTTGGAATAAGATTCTCTAACATTGTACCGCTGATTGATCAAGCATTTGAACAACATCAGTCGCTAAGGATTTGATGTCTACAGGTAGGTGCGAAACTCCCTTAGGAGACCGTTAGAAGAGCAAATGTACTACATTTTTCCATTTGTATGCGAGTTGCTTCATGTTAAAACATTCTGATAGTGGGATGGCGTCACGAATATTTTTGTTTTTTTGGTACGAAAACGTCACGAATATGTTGGAACGTCTGATTCAGCCGATGAACAATCGTACAACTAAGGTTTTGTTTCGCATTTTCCTGAATGAAATCTGAAAAATTAGTGACTTTATTTATACCAATATTCATTGAATGATTTTTGAATGGAACTGTTAGTATTTTCTGTTTTTATTTTCTCTTCCAGTAATGGACATCCAAAGAGTTCCTCTTTTTATAATCTTCCTCTTTTCGTTAGTATTCACCGATATTTAATCACTAAGAGCATCCACACCCATATGACTAAAACCAAAGAGTATAAAATAAAAAAATTGGTTTTTTTTAGTTTATGGTAGGTTTTAAACGCAACGGGTACGACCAAATTATAGTCAAACGCAGTTATTACCTTCGCCCGAAATGGAACGAATGTATAATCTGCGCCTCACGCATAGGCGAAGATTACAAGTACGCCTGAATGGGACGCACATTATAACTTCGCCCGACAACGAACGAGTTTTATACCTTCGTTTCATTTGAAACGAACTCAATAACTTCGCCTGGTCTTTCAAACCAAGTTTAAAGCTTCGCTTGAAGCCAAAAAGCTTGATGGGGCGAACTCTTTAAACTCGCCCCATTGAAACCAACTTATAAAGTTGGTTTAACGCCCCATTAAACCAACTTTTAAAACTCGCCCCATTCAAACCACTTTTATACCTTCGTCTGTGTGTGAGGCGAACTTTATATCTGCGTCCCACTCCAAATCAAGTCTAAATCTTCGCCTGTAATCAAACGCATTTTTAACGTTCGCTCGACCAAATATAGTTTTGGTCGAGATGTGAGACCAAATTTACTCTAGAATTTAGTTTTGGTCGAGTTTTATAGTTTTAGTCCCGCCCGTTGTGATTGATTTCTCGACCAAAATTTTAGTTTTGGTCGATGGCTGTGGATGCTCTAAGGGATACATTTAAAAAGGTGTGCTGTGTTAACTTAGGCATGTTCATGACAACACATTTAATGTTCCCTAAACCTTTGCGAATTTTAACAGTAACGTAAATAAGAGCTAACAGTAACGGTAAATAAGAAAGAGACAACTAGCTTTGAATGAGCTCATTTCTCTTCATAACCATAGGATTGGTAGAGCTAGTGAGATATAAATTAGCTAGACAGGAGTGATTTCCGGATAAAAATATGGATGTCTCATCAAATCAACATCATGTCATAATCCACTAATAGCTTCCGGGGAATCCAATTCCTAGGGAATGCACCCAAATCCTTGAACTGAACGTTACAAATGAATTTTTTGTAATTAAGAATTTTGATTCCTAAGAATTCAATTCCCTCCAAAATAGTAGAATTCCATTGCATTGGTCCAATAGTGCAATGGAATTGGATTCCCGAGTAAAAATAAAGATAATTGAATTACCTCAACCAAATATGAATTTTAAGGATTTGAATTGCATTTCTTGGAATCCAATTCCAAGAATTGGATTACCCCATAATTGAAGTCTTAGGTTTCTAATTCTCCCAACCAAACTGACTGTAAATATAACACAATATTGGAATACATGCAGTGTACAAATTACGTGTACAAATAACAATCTCAGTTGATTACCCTATGAAATAGCTCGTGCCATTACGGCACGGGTCATTCCCTAGTATATATCTATATTATAAAAAGAAGTGGTGCTTGTGTAGCCTTACAAATCCGACCATCGATTTCGTCATCCCACGGCGGGGATAGATCGGTTATATGTCCTATATAGACGTCCGTAGGATCCCTTAGGGTTTTATTATTTTGTACAGCGTTGATTATGCCGTGGCCCGGGACAAACATAACCAATTAACCTTGGCCGCCGAATTCAAGGAAAGCATAGTTGAAGTGATTTCCTGATACGATTATGTTTCCTATTTACAAACAAACTTTAATTACGCAACTATATACTACTGATTGGAAAAGGGGAAAAAAAAAAATTTATTTTCATGTTTCCTAATATTTATGCAAACACTAAATTCATTTCTTAATATGCACCAACAAACCAAAGGCTCAAACCTATTTCCAAACAAACCAAAGTCGTGTGTTTTGTTAAAACGTATACTACCACTGGACAAAATTAGATGCGTACGTAACTGGTTGCAATAAAGGGTGCAGTGATAACTGGTTAAAAACATGCCCGCTCCCAAGAAAACTTCTTATAATTTCATTATAATACTAAGAAGAACAAAAAAGATATGACTATAATATTGATTTTGATTTGAACACGAAATCAATATGAAACGAAGCACCCCTGGCTTAATTACTAACGTAAATATGGCACCCTTCCTGATTGTAAGTTTCCTAACATAATCAAATTATCTAATTTAATTTAGTTTCATATTTAAAAATGGTTAACATTAATGTCAAATATTAATTTTCCAACTAGACTTAACGGGACCATGATCGGGGGTGTAGGCCCTGCCTGAGTTGACCGACCAACAAAACATCGGGTCCTTAGGTCCGGCTAACTTATATATTCAACCCTTGGATTTAAACTTAATCACCGCAATATTTAATATGGTGACTACATTTGACCATAAATTTTCTAAACCTACGATCCCGGCTGATTAGATTCGACCAACAAAATACTGGGACTACAGACCCAGACTAATCTATATTTAACAAAGACACATATCCATCCATACATTGTGTGTATATATATATATATGTGTCCGTTTGTTGTGTATACGTCTGAGACTTATTATTTTCCAATCAACGGTCGGGGCCATATGACCCGACCAACTAAACACGACCGATCAGTACATGTTGACTAAAATTCTTTATGAGCATATTGACTGGCTGACCAAACAATAAACCAAACTTGGATAAAGGTTGTAGGTCGGGGTGATCAACGGCCGGGGTCATCGGCCACGGCTGTTATTACCCAACTAACTAAACACAAACCGATCATTACATGCTGACTAAAATTTTCCGATGGGCTGACCAAACAATAAACCAAACCCGGAAAAAGGTTGAGCCCCGGCCATAGGCCGGGGTGATACCTAGTATTATATATATATGTCTTGAAAATGCTTTTTGGAGGGAGGAAAAAAAAGAACCGAGTCAAAAGGGAATTTTGATAAACTACACCCTATGGGACTATTAATTCTAAAATACACCCGTTTTTTTTAGCTTGCTAAAATACACCTAGTTTCACTTTTCCATCCAAAATTATGTTAAGGCCCACCATATTGTTGTAGTCCATATCCAACCATACATTTATTAAAACTGATCAACGACTAAGGTTCATTGGCAATAGTAAAATTACTGACGTGCCCTTATATGAAGAACAAATTGCTTGTGAAGAGAATTGATTCTGGAAAGAGTTCACTGGGTGTGAAACTGTTTTGATTGTCAAATCCTTGCCGATATATTTTTTTTGGATGTATGTATGGATTGGTTATGATTGAATCAGTTTGGGTTTTGAATCTTTTGATTGATTAAATCTTCTCTTGGATGGTTTGTTTCAAACTTTTAATCGATTTTATCTTTTGATGTATTCATCAATGGAATTAGTTGTTCTCCAATACGGAGCGTGGAGACGGAAGTGGTGGCGGAAGGAGGAGCAGAACTAGTCAGGGATTTTGTAGACATTGTGCAGCCTAGTCAACTCGGCGACTCGAGCCGATTTAGTTACAGCTGGCTATTTAACTGTTTTTTGAAAAAGAAAAAAAAACGGGATGGAAAAGTTAACTGGATGTATTTTAGAAATTTTGAAAAAAACGGGTGTATTTTAGGAAATATTAATACAGGGTGTACTTTATCAAAATCCCCAATAAAAAAAGTCCCGCTCCTCCTTCAACAAAACCATCACCAACAATCCTTTTCTGTTCAGATCAGGTCCATTTTGGACCGGATCTGAGGAGATTTCTTCACTATTTCTTGCTTCATAGGTTAATTAGTAGTTTTAGCTTGGTTTTATCTACTCTTTTGAGGTTTATTTTCAGTTTAATGGTGATTCTTGGTTATTGGGTTGGGTTTTAAGAATTAATATTGATGCTCTCCAACGACAAAATCTTCATCGGAATCTTCATCATCAATTTATCCGGCAACGAATCTTCATCGATGATTTCTTTGACGACGAAAGCTTCATCACTAGTTACAAGAAATTCCTATTCTGGGAGCACATCTTTCTAAAGAAGTAAACATATTGGAATTTAATTCCGAAAAAAACTATTCTTCCCCCGATTTAATATGGATCTTATTCATACTTGTATTTGTCTTACTCCAGTAATTTCTCTTTTTTTTTTTTTGTCGAATTTTTCGGTAATATACTTTTACGATATGCTCTTGTTACTTTATATTCTCTTATTTTCAATCTAAAAAAAAAAGATACCGAACCAAGCCCTTCAATCACCTGTTGGGGTAACGCCATAATCCCAAAGTTTATATGGCTCATTTTTGTACACAGGCTGTCGCATTCTCCATTTCGATTGAAGGTACCTCACCGTCACCGTACCAATATTGGCTGTTAACGACCAACAACTTCTCGAATCATATCTTATATTAATATAAAGAAAAGAGGTAATTTTTTGGTAAAGCCTTTTCACATGACAATAATACCCCCATTAACTAACACCTTGTTTGTTTGCAGCTGACTCATCTGGATCTGAGTCGTCTAGATCTGACTGGAATCACCTGACTCAATTAGATCTGACTCACTAAGGTCTGAGTCGTAAAATGTGTTTGTTTTGAGAGTCAGACCTGACTCAGCTGACTGAATTTTTTTTGGACATAAAATACCCTTATATAGAATGGGTTATCCAGTATCATTTTTTTTACTCACTTAATTTATAACCTTGAACTAAAAAGGGAACAAATACAATTATTTGCTTTCATTCACCAATAATGGTACGTTCAATGCTTCAAAAAAAAAAATGGTACGTTCAGTAGAAACTTTTTGCAGAAAAAAAGATAAAAAGAACGAACTGTCCCGAGAAGTGAACTATGAATAACCAATAAGACCCTCTTAGTACAACAGAGACATTAATGGGAAATAAGGAGCAAGCAACGTAGCAACACCATGCAGTCTTTGACTCCCAAACATCATTCAAGGGAGGATTCCCTGGAACAGGAGTTTGGGCAACGTATGGTGCAAAAGCATTTTGTTTGGCAATAGCCGAGGACCATTAATAAATCTTCAAGAACTGCAGAGAAAAATATACTCACTTATCAAGTTTAAGGAGGTTGCCAGACAGGTATTCTGCATACTCATACGAAAGATATTAAATAAAAACTTGACAAGTATGTAAACTAGACAAAAGTTGTGAGGCAAAAGTTGGTCGAGATATACATGCATCATATGTCCATCCTGATTTCCACTGGACAACAAAACGAGCCACTACTCGTCTACTCCAGTGCCCAAGTACTACTGGATTAGTGGAGAATAAGTGGGCAAAACCCATTTCTCTATACTACTGGATCTGCTGCACTCCACCAAGTGCACCTACTGTTGAGAAAGAATTTTGAAAAGAAAATGAATGAGAATCAAAGAAACTGACATCTGTTTAATTCAAATAGAGGAAAACAATTCATGGAAACTCAAACCACCAACAGCTTACCAAAGTTATAAGTCTACCTAAAAAATTCCAAAATAATCTAGGGTCTAAAATAAGAAAACAAATAGCGTTCAGCACCAACAATTGTGAGGTCTTGTTGATCTTCATATTGATTACGTGTTTATATGAACGCTTTTCATGACCATAGAAAATCATATCGTTATGCACAGGAGAAGGAGAAGGAGTCATTGCTAAGGATACATTCTAGCTACAAAATTTGCAAATAAGATATACACCAAAATGAGATGGAGAAAATAGGCTCAAGTGTCTCTAACAACAATTTTTCGGCGACCCATTCCCATCAAACGTATATGCAAGCATCACCTACATCCCTTTTGTATAACCATACTGCATATGTTCCATATTCACACATAATCTAACTTTAGCATATACATACCATTGGTTAGGATTAGATATAGGGCATGATGTCAGTGTCAGTAAGTTATTTTTTCATGCACTACATACACCGCGCAGGTATAAAAGAATCACAATTATAAGTTCATAAGCAGTGTCGAACGCGAAGTACATAATCATAAATATCCTTAGAAATAGTAAAAGTGCAATATTTTTATTTTAATGCGTTGAAAGAGAAGCTGCTGGTAGCTGAAGATGCAAATTGTCATTCAAAAACTTGATTTATTTCTCTCTTAGGCATTTCTACAAACAACTAGATGCTAACAAACTTAGGGCATCAAACTAACCGACCCATAAAAACTGACCATAATTTAATATGAATACCTGATTTCTTAAGCAAACAATATATGGAATATAAGTTGTACCTTCACACAGCTTTTATCCTCTTCCTTCTCCCTGAAAGCCATTTAAGAACTAAATTAGAAGAAATAAAACCCATGTTTCCAAATCTCATCCACTAAAGTAACAATCACAGCAAAAGCATAAAATCCATATTCCCAAATAAGAAAAACTCATGTTCCTAAATCTCATCCACTGAAATTGATGATTGTTTAAAAAAAAAAAAAAAAACTCAGATGGGTTTAGAGAGATGGAGAAGATGAGTTGAATTGTTGAACGAGATGCACAATATTAATTGAGAAAGATGAAGAAGATCAACTGAGACAGATTAAGGTGATCTAGGGTTTTTTCGTTCTCCAAATTTGTTATTCCATCGAAGAACGAAGAAGAATGAGAAAGAAAATGAGATTTTAATTTGAAAAGGTCGAGGACATTTTAGCCTTTTCGGTTGACTCAGATGTTAACTCTCACGAGTCAGGGGTAATATGACACCTGACTCCAGGGGGGTCGAGTCAGGAGTTGAATTTGACTCAGACGTCCAGTCAAGGGTTACCAAAATTGGAAACCAAACGTTCTAAATGCTGACTCGGCGCGAGTCAGGGGTTGACTCAGAGCCAGACGCCGAGTCAGCTGCAAACAAACAAGATGTAAGTTTTTAGTTAATATTTTTATATTTACAGGAATGCCATTGTTTTAAAAATAGATCAAAAAAATGAAAATTTAGATATCAAACAAGATGTAAGTTTTTAGTTAATATTTTTATATTTTTTTTTCTATTATTATCAAATTTGGTGTTGTTAATCCAATTCAATCATGCCATTGTTTTTTAAAAATAGATCAAAAAAATGAAAATTTAGATATCTTTAAAAATACAATACTAGTTACTACCTTCTGATTTTTATAAAAAAAAAAAAAAAAAAAAAAAAAAACTTGCAAAATTAATATATTTTCCAATCTAACTAGGAAAAATGAACAAACAAAAACATCTTTAAATTATCTCAAGAAACGTAAAAATGAGTACAAACAAGGATATTAAATTTTTTATTTTTCTTCTTCAATCATCATCTATGATTTTTTCACCAAATTCTATTATTATCAAATTGATTTGATGTGTTAATACCAACATCAAGTGATATCACCCAAGTTCTGATATGGTAATGTTTGAAAAACAACAATAACTCAAACACAATTTGACAATCAAATGTCACCAACATAAATCAAAATCCCAATTTCACTAAGTGGAATTAAGATATGTCGTACACCATCAAGAAAAGAGAGGATAAAATAAAAAGATAAGATAAAAGTGGAATTAAGATATGTCGAGAGAGCTTAAATGACGATGTTTATAGTTCCATTTTGTACCATTTTGACGCATCACATCATTGAAATTGCACCATTTTTTGAACAAACACCATGTTGTTTCTTGACTAAATCTAGGGGATGAGGGAATGTCAAAGATCCATTTACATGCTCCAATAACAAATATGTGCAAAGTACAGAATGAAACATAAACATCATTTCATATGGAACCATAAAAGAACATGATTCTACGGCTTTCAAATATGGTTCAATTGGGGGTTCTAAGAGCACCAAATGGCAGCAATAGATTATCAATTGAAATGGATTGACTTAATTTTGAGTGATGGATGAGTTGTTGACTGCTCTAACACAATGATTTTGACTAATTGTACTATGTTGTTGTTTATCTTGATATAATTACAACATGGGTCTCATTACATTTACACGCTTCATAGTATTGGTAAGATTACCAATGTTATCATGATGTTGCACCTTTCTAATCAAGATTTGATCTTAAAAAATGAAAAAGACCCAGAATCGAAAGTTACCTTGTTTTTCTTGCAGTAAACACCATTACCTCAAAAACCCATAAAAGTAATAGAGATGAAAGCAAGAATAGAGCTGGTTTTACAATGGGGTTGACTTTTTTTTAAGAGACAATCTACCACATGCACATGCACATACTAGTAAGCCTATTAATCATGGTTAGACAAGGAAACTTGGTATTTTTTTCAATAATGACGAGCGTAGTTTAAAAATCAACGCAATATATATAGGCAAAGATAGCATTTCTATTAATAAGCGGGGAAAGATGTATACCGACTCTAAGACATCATCCTCGTTCTCCTCAGCTCAAGTGTAGAGATCCATGTCAAAAAATGTATGGTGACATAGGTAGAACACGAGAACTCAATATAAAACACCGTAAAAAACATAAACATCATTTCATATGGAACCATAAGCCTCATGAGAGTTAATCAAAGGCTACTTAGTAAAAGTTGGTATCGAGAAAGTAAAACATTACCTCTTTTTCCTCTCTTTCCTTGGTTTCTATTTCTCCTAATCTCTCGTTCTTCAATCCGCACTCCATTGTGAGAAGTTTTGTGTGATCCAAAGTGCAAACAAAAAATGTAACGTGGTTTCCGGGCCTCCACAAAGAAATCTAAAGCTCATCCACAAGCTAAACCATTACAAAAACCTACTGGGGGATACATCTACGTGTGTCATGGTTTTGGTTTTGATTCATTATCACAAGTATGCAATACTGTTTTCTTTGATCATTCCATGTATACGTAATCGGATTTTATAAAGGCCTTTTCATATTTCTCCGCATCTTGTCTTCACAAATTAATATATTTAGTGTATCCAAATACTTTTGACACTTAGTCAAATGCCAATTCAAATTAGATGTTCCATACTCCTTACCACCACTTTATATTTACCACCTTCACAAATAGTTACACTTCCCCATGTAATACCATCTTCATCAACACTCCTTTCGAAATGATCCCATGCCTTAGATGTTCTCTTCCGCTTCATACTTTCTCTGACCTCAGTTTGAGAAGATGGTGGAGGTGGAGGTGGCGAGATACAACAACTCGGCCCTTTGTTGCACTGAAAGCTCTTTAAATTATCACAAACATGTCCGCAGTGACAAATAACAAGCTTAAAGATGTTGTCTCACTAATTAAGTTAGAGTATCAAACAAGGATATTAAATTTTTTGATTTTACCAAAATTTTTTTTCTTCTATTATTATCAAATTTGGTGTTTACATTAAAAGAAGTTACCAAAATACTTTTCAAAACAAACCCATAATAGCTAAGGAAGGAGTTATCAATCTAATCCATATCTACAAAGGGTTCATTTCATTTCTTCATAATAACCTAGTAATTAGCATAATTTTTTGCAATCGCACATGTCATATACCAATTTTGAAGCCTTTTCTTACTAGTTAATATAATAATCATTTCATCAACCCTTTTCAAACACCATGTTGTTCCTAGTTTTCCATTACCTCAATCAATTTAACACGAAAAAAAAAAAAAAAAAAATCAATTTTGCGAGTTGATATTTAGACCCGTAAGATGAACTAAACCAACCCTGGCTTTCTATTTTACCTTTGAATCCTGAGGAAAAAACTAACCCCCTCCCCCCCCACACACCCATTTGATGGCGGACCCCCACCACCACTCCGGGCAATTCCTTTCATGTGCGGACGTATGAATAATCACATCAACCTTTTCAAACACTATGCAACTCGGCAGCAAAGTGGTTATTGAACTGCTACCGTCTACTCGTGCTCAGCCCCGTACTATTACCAACTCAAGTGCCTATATCCAATCACACAGATTGGCACGATGCAAGTCTTGGTTCTTTTCTCTCTCCCAGAAGGCGTCTGCATCATCATTTATCTCTAGTAGGGATTGATGTAAGCCCGTGCTAAACAGATAAAGCCGGCTGCAGCTGAACTCTCAAATTTAATAAAGAGTCCCCCACAGATTGTCATGGATTTGGCGATTTTAGTGTTAAACATAACCCCCCCCCTACAGCAAGCAGGTATTGAAGACATGAAATGCTAAAAAGAACATGATTTGCCTATGAATTTCAACCCCCGAACTCGAATAAACTGCCAAAATCAACTGGCTAGGTGTTAAACCGTGGGTAGGGAGTTGACAATCCAAAGAAATCCAAGTATGGTAAGGGAAACGGATTGAATGGACGATGACACTGTAGTCTGTTGTTAATAACGTGGACAAACTTATTTATCAAGGAAGACGGGGAAAACTTGGGATTTTCTGAGTCAGAGAAAATAGAGTTGAAATGATACATATAGAATTGGGTTCTACACAATTTTGTGCAACTGTAATAATACAATTGATGACGTGACCAAGGCTTCAGAAACTGGTCAGTATATACGCCCACGACAGTCCGTAGCACCGCAATAGCAAGGGTGCCCTTTTCCCTCCAGCAGTAGCTCACGACGGTAGTCATAAGCTAGCTCTTCATTTTTATCAATCTGCAAAATAATCAATTGTCTGAGTTAATACTTCGGCTAGTCAATTTTTTCTAAAACCAGGTCGGTCACTCGGTAGGAGACTAGACATGCATTATATTCAGAAACCTTAAGTGTGAGGAATATAAACTCAGGACATTGCCTGGTCTTATTCAGCAAATATAGGAACAAATGAGAGAAGCTACCACACTGCTTTACTTGCTTACATTTCAAACAAAAAATGTGCAGCTAAATCAGCCATGTAGGAAAAACAAAATACTTACATCACGATTCGCATATAATCCAATATGTGCAAGTTGGCTATCCATATTATCCACCAGAACTTGGTATGTAACAAGGTTGGGCGAGCAACTGATACCAACAAGTATCGGGTAAGTAAATATTTAAAAGCAATTCTGTATGCATGAAGAGAGAGAGACACCAACAAAGTACACTTCCACAGTTTCTTTCACCAAATAATACTGCTTACCTATGGTTAATGAACCGAGAAACATTCCCGTATCGTGTTGCATCAATGACATGGGACACAGTTCCTCCAACTAATTCACTCATGCTGTCGATGTGAGAGTTAATGAGATACAGATAGCTGCAACCTTCCTTGTCATACCTAAAATTTCCAAATAGTTCAAGCAGGATTAGCAAAAAAAAAAAAAAAACTACAGGTAAGTAGAAGAAACTTTAATTGCTTCAATTATCCCTCAGACCTCTTGGTTGCCTCCTGATCATTTAGAACTTCCCCAATGTACTCACACACAAATGTTCCACGTGAAATTGCTTCACCAGCTCTGACTGCCCAACCCTGTGAAAAACACATGTAAAAAGGTTTATCCAGAATCACCGACTTGATGAGATATCCAGAGTGGTACCTTTTTCTCCGTTTTAAAAACCTCTAATTTGACTTTCACCCCATTTTGCAAAATCCTATTCCGGCAACTCTTGTCACAGCCGCACATTGAGTTGCACTCATAGACTGGGTATATCTCCTGCATAATTTAATGAAAATTCAAAATCTCGCCTTTACAAAAACAGGTGAAGCTCAGAAATCTACTTTACGAAGAAAAGAAAATAGTCTAGCAGCGGCCATAAAGCTACCTTTAAAATAATTCGACCATCTTCATCATATGGAAATCTATCATGCATTGGTTGACCATTAATATCCTCAGCCGCTTCATAGTCATTGTCAAAGAGGTACACATGATCACAGGCATCTGCTGAACAGGTTGAGTGTGGGCAAGTACAGCCCAACTGTGAACTCTGCGAAGAAAAAAATACCCTGTGTCAAATTAACCAATGTATAAACAAAGTTATGCAAGGTGAGCAACTGAACCAAATAAGTACAGCAAAAACTACCTTGGTATCAAGACCGAGGGACGGATCAAGTAACCGCTCCTTAACATAGGTAAAACCCTCCCAAGGCGAAGGGGACCGAATTGTTTTTCCATTGGACACATCACTTGCAGCATTGTGGAGGGACGCAAGAAGATTCTCATCCACTACACAACTTACTGGAATTGTTTCTCGCCCAAAACTTATATCTTCAAACAAGAGTACTGACATGGGTTTCAATTTTATATGCCGTGATTCAAGTACGCAATGGCATTCATCCATATCCCAATCTTCTTCATTAATAGGATCATCTGTCTTTACTAATTGAATTTTCGTAAAATCGCTTGAGAGAGGCAACAAGGGAGAGGAATTACAAGATTTTGTGTTCATCATACATCCTTTAGAGCAGATATATCCTTCTTGGTGCCACTCCACTTGAATATTCAGTTCACTACAGAGCTTTGCCGCCTTGAGATATAAACGTTCCGGCAGTATACCAAACCTCTCTTCGAGCGCTGCTATGAGGTTTCTCTTGCAACAAGTTGTTCGAGCGACGGAAAGAATGTCAAGGTTACTTGGACGGGGTTTTGTTTTCTGTATCTCAGAAAACAAATTGTTTGCAACAGATGAACACTGATATTCAACTAGCCTACCCAGACCCACTTCTTCAGCTACCTGAGTCTGTACTCTTACCCCAGTACTACTAGAGCTTGATGCCTGGAAGGGTTTCCTGATCCTATATGAATCCTCTTCAAGACCTTTAGTAAAACCAGTGT
Source organism: Papaver bracteatum (assembly GCA_023529315.1). Classification (NCBI taxonomy): domain Eukaryota; kingdom Viridiplantae; phylum Streptophyta; class Magnoliopsida; order Ranunculales; family Papaveraceae; genus Papaver; species Papaver bracteatum. The sequence continues at coordinate 697,276 of JAJJWX010002346.1, read as the reverse complement.
GGTTGGGTCTACCCGATTTTAATTTACAAGGATTAAGATGAGTTCCTCTCTTTGAAGACGTATTGTTGGTGACCTCCAAAACCATATGAGCAGCTTGATGGTGGCGCCCTAAATCAGGTAAAAGATCGAACTTTAACCCACAGACCTTGCACGAAAACCTCTTTCCTGCAACTTCATTCCCCGACCTACCAGCCTTACCAAGCTGAAGTTGTAGAGGAGTTATAGATATGTTATGTTGTTGATCGGTGGTAGACGGCAGCTTGAAGTCATCACAGTGAAGCGTCAGTACATGGTACCATAACTGTTGTGGACTCATAAAATGGGTCCCACAAGGTGTACATTGGAACCGTATACAATGTTCAAGAGATTGTTTTTCATGTCGTTCCCTAACATGGGCCTCAAGAACTTTCTTGTTAGTAAATGAATTCATGCAGACTGCACATACATACCCTCTGAACAGCCATTTAGCTTCCTTTTTATGATTCTCCATCCAGTGGGTACCAAGCACTTGAGCATTGGAAAATGCCTCTGAACATATCTTGCATTTAACACTGTTCTGACTGTTGTTTATGTCGCTCTGGGGAACCACTGCAACAAGTGCTGCTGGTTCAAAGCCGGAGGAGGTAACTGTATTGTCTTTGTTAACATCGAAGCTCCAAAACGTATTGATTTTTTCTCTTTCACGAGACACCAACCTGATTAGCCATTCACACACACCTATATCTTTAGAAGCTTCAGATAAGATCCACTGGAGCTGGGTCTCCTTAGAAACCGGGTTTCGTCGGTGAAGAATGGTTTTAACAAAAACATATAAGAGTTCACATGCTTGATGGAAATGCAATTTCTGATTCTGTGTGCTACAAGCCCTTAAAAGATCAGCAAAGATTTCTTTAGAAATAATCCTACTTTTACCATTCCTGGCACGTTTAAGCCAGCTTGGAAGATGCTTCTCACAGTATAGCGTGTGCAATTTGGCACGTTCCGGACAGGGAGCATTATTGTGTTCGCTGTACAATCCAATACATTGTGGGTACCCTGATGTTCCTACTGAGTTGGTTCTCCCATCGAAAGTTTCTCCCTCCATCAAAGAGATTGAATTCTCTGGAACAGAATTATGGCCTTCTGCCCACAAAACTATTTCTTTGCCACTAACAGTTTCTGCACTCATCTCTATGTGTTTTCTTTTAAGTGTACTTTCTGGTGAATTTGACTGGTGTTCCATATCCGTCAAAAGCTGGTTCTCCTGGAGCCCATGCTTCTTGCAAAAAGGAGATCCAAATCGAGATCGATGCTTACATTTTGTACCATGAGTGGTGGTTCCTTCACACATTGGAGTATCGCTAGGGTGTGCTTGTTCTGCATTTGCAGTTTTGCCAATGGAACGAGTAGTCAGATGCACACAACAGTAGACACTATCTTCATTAGCCCACCTAACACACTGCCTTCCCTTTGCTTCAATAAAAGCCATGCATTGCCGGTATTTGTTTCCAGGATCTAAAGGATTCATATAATTCAGGGGTTCTGCCACTTCAGCAATTTTAACCAACCCGGAGTTTTCCACTTCAACAACCATTTTGTCCCACCCGTCGGGGATAGTAGCAGGATCATTAGATTGTGCAGATGGCTTAGCAACCATCATGTCACTAGAACGATCGGATAGTAATGTGCTAGCATTACCAAGCATATCGCTATTAAAGTATCCAGAATCTATATCAATAACGGTATTCTGAAGAATGACATCATGTGAAGGGCTAGCTTCCATTTGCGAAGCATGAATCTCTGCGCGACGGACTTCAAGTTTAGGTCTTTTCTTGCTAATTTGGTGATCCATGCTCATAGCACTGTCACACTGTGGCTGCTCTTTGCGTTTTTCACTGGCTGTAGGGTTTGATAGCGAGAACCACTTCATAACTTCCTGCTTCCATGTTTTCCATTCAGGGCCCAATTCAGGTTGCGTGGGTGCATTCCAGAGTGCTTCAATTTTATCCCATGTAACCGAATTTATTAGTTCCTACGTCATGGATGGATAAAGATCTAATCAATAAAACAGCGGATAAGCAATGCAAACAAAAAGTAGAAGCAAGCACGGTTTGAACAGAAAGTTATAACAGTTGTAAAACCACACAATTTAGTCGGATTAAGGTAATGGTGACGAACTATGAGCTTATTATTTTGAATCCTAATTTACACAACGTACAATACTAAAACCTCTTGTATTTACTTAATATCGCGTCCACCAATAGTAATTTCACCCACTTCAGAGATATATTCACATCTATGGTAAATGAAGTACCTCCTTCAATGTTTCAACAGATTCAGCACTTTGAGCATTACGACAGCGTTCTACCCAGAGGTCGAAAGAGTTTTGAAGCCAATTAGGATCTATAAATTGCTTCAATACCATCTGCAAGAGAAAGAAAATGCATTAGATTTATAGTAGCATCGCATCGTGAACATAAGAGAACATCAAACTACAAAGTCTAGAGAGATATAGATTGTAGTTCCATCATCTATCTGTGCTCCTTTGTGTTGGGGTACTCCGTTAGCATCGAGATATTCAGATATGCAAAATACACATATATGAACAATATATCGAACGAAACTGCTGAGAGAGTGTTAAAGAACATTTCTCATTTAACAAAATATTTTAGCTCACTGAATCCATAGATGCAAGAACAGAAGAACTTCTTAAATGTAGATCAAACTATATAGTTAAATGGAGATACAAAGAGGGATATCCTCATTTTCTAGCTACCATCAAGGGAAGAAGTTTACGGTCTGAAGCTTCAAAAGCATCCTTCCAAGGTCTGAATAAGATTTGCAGCAGGAAGCCTCCAAAGCAAATTCCTTCCAGGCTGCCACCGCGCGAGCACTCTCAATTACAGCCTACTCAAGACAGGCAGAAACCAAATGACCAATAGTAGAAAGAATAATACGGATAAAAACAAGCAGAAGTAATGAATTTAAACCATACACCAACAACTGTACCTCATTATGTAGTTGGTCGCTGACATTCACCATGCTTATAGCCAGCTTTTGGATGATGAAACGGCGTGGAAGGCTTAAATCTTTGACCTTTGCCATCCCTCTAGAATGACTTTTATGTGCAATAGGCTCCGGGAGCTCATGAATCGGACAGACAAGTAATGTATCAGCCCAGGAATAATTCCTGGTTTGGGGAAAAAATACTACAAAATACTGCTTCCTTCCGTGTGTCGGCCTTGCTTTCAAAGTTGAAAGCGGACAGTCTGCCCTCGCACATCGGATGCCTGCTTGCCATTTTCCTCTCCACTGCACTTGAAAAAAGAGATGCATCAGAGGGTGATTAACATATATAATTTGTATGGTAGATAGGGGATATATGCGTAATACTCCACCACGAAAAAGAAACTTTGCCGATGACTAGGTGCAGCAGTAAGTGCCCATCAAATGAAAATAAGAAAATACATCAGTAAAAGAGGCACACTGTCGTTGTATCTGCCAGCATTGAGTTTGGGCATTTTGACACCTCACCAGTTTCTTCCATTTTAGAGCAAAATACAGTCATTATAGTAGATAAGCAATAGAATTTGATCAAAAAAAGGAAAAGAGTTTAGAAATGAAAAAAGTAGACATCACAAGATACCTTCACCCACAGTGCCACGGTTTCTTCTTGATCTAACCACTGGGCTTCTTGAAGTTGAGATTCTCCATCTCTGGTGCTACTTGGCATCTTGCCTCCAATATTTTCCACATTTAATGGTATATCTACTTCTGTGCAAGATTCACCGACTTGCTTTGCAGGGGTTTCTTTTTGATCTAACCACTGGTCTTCTTGAAGATGAGATTCTCCATCTTTGGTGCTACTTGGAAGCTCACCTCCGTATTTATCCACATTAAACGGTATATCAACCACTGAGCAAGATTCATTGACTTGCTTTTCGGCATTCAAGCTACATGGAGACTCTTGCTCCTCAAAAGTATTCTTGCAATTTGAGGTTTGAGCACAAATACTTTCAGAATTAGGTACTTCATTTAAAACCCTTTGATCTTCACCAGGTTTATCTCCTTCATTTTGAAGGATATTATCAACTTCGTTAGTAACATCAGATGCTTGGACCTGTTTTTCATGCTTGATGGATTCTCCATTGCACATGAAATTTGTCCCTGTGCTCATCTGTGGGCCATTAGATTCTCCATTACATGGAACATTTGAACACGCCAAGATTTCCATACCCTAGACTTCTAGCCTTTGAAAGCCGCAAAAAAACACATATGGCAATACCCAACTTCCTTGTACGAGCATAGAATGATAAACCTGATGATATAAATTCAATGATCAAAACACAAAATTCGCCATTAAAACCAGTTCATATATATGCATCCTAACACCCCACCAACATGCAAACACAAGCAACTAATTGTGTAAGATGCAGACATTATCAACCAATTTAACTAGACCAAATTGCAGCATCTTCATGAAACATCCATAAAAAAACAAAATTTAAGCTAAAGCCTCAAAGCAGAAATCGCATCATTGACATCAAACATCCATAAAAATCAAAACTTGAGCTAAAACCCAAACAATCCTGGAAACATAAACTTAAGCTAGACCCAGAAATCTTAAATGTTTAAAACGAATTCAACATTTTCTGGTACACGATTAATAAGTGTCATTACAAAGTTGCCTAATACTGATGGCGTCCACCATTTTCAAAGGGGCAAAATCACATAACTCCTCTACATTACAGTAATAGTGAAAAATGGTAAACCCTGAAATCTGAAAACCTAACACAAATCATTAAAAAAAAAAAAAAAACCTAGTACATAATTAACAAACATAAGTAAGATAAAATTAAAGTATAAGATCGTAAATCACAAAATTACCCATTCACGCCCAGAATAAGAGCAACGGCATCTACAACATGATATGACCTAAAAAAACGTACTAGACATACACAGTTTTTGAAAGAGAGAGTGGGGTCCTAAAACGAACCCTTTACAGATGACAACCATAAGCCATGTTAAAGACACAATCAAACTGCTACTAAGAGATTCATCCCCTGTACAACAGAAAAAAAAACGCCCAATCAAAACAAGGGTTCTTGTTAGCTTCCCTCTTTGTTATTTTTAGTAAACAAAATTTCTGGCAGGAGATGTGGTCAAACAAGCTAAGCTAAGCTATGGGGTGAGGATGGACACGACGAAGATAGTGTCTGTGGGTATGGTATGGTATCGTACCATGTTGTGGTGGTATCATGACATGGCTATGGCTATGGATATTAATCAATCAGCGGCACCCAACAAAAAAATAATAATAATAGTAATGTATGTAATGTACCTTTAATAAGTCTGGTTTGGGGTTAAGGTTGGGGAAGATGGAAGAGATCTGGACTCGCTGAACAGACAACTGAAAGATCTGGACTTTTTTTTTTTTTTTTTTTTTTCCTTAAGTGGTTGCTGAAGAGGTGAAAAAAAGATGATATGCCCCTTTTTTTTTTTTTTGCAGCTCTTCGGTGGGTTATGGTTTTGGTTAGGTTTAGGGTATATATCGAGAGATGTTTGTTTTAAGTGACCTTACGTTTTTTTAATTAATAGAGAAAAAAGCACGCTTAGAAAATAACGATTGGGTGGAGAAAAAAGGGACCCTGATTGTGGTGAGACAGATTCAGATGATAATGGTGGGTGGGAGTGAAGCACGGCTTTTTTTCTCTCTATTAGTCTTGTCTTTTTCTTTTATTGAAGCATATTAGTCTGTCTGTGTGGTCTTAGGTCTTCCTTGTTAAAAAGGACTTTCCTTTCTATTGTTGCGTTTTTCGTTTCGGATTAGAAATCTTGGTCATTTATTAAGAAGGTTATTATTGGGGCGTCACATTCCATTAAGGGCCGTTACTTAATAGGACAAAAACGGATCATCCACAAGTAAAACTAGAGAGAAGATAAAAAGGAATTTTTTTAGAGATTTCTTCCAAACCTAGATTTTGATTCACTCAACCAAAATGAATCAAAGTGAAGAACTAATGGTTGAAAATCAACAGGTATGCCTCTAAACTATCTCCCATGAGTTTAATTTCGCACAAAATTAGCTAAAGTACGTTAAAAAAAGTCAGATTTTTCCACTTACTGCTCCTGTTACGGTTGGGTTGAAGTTTCGTTCCCAACCGTAAGCTCTATTTACGGTTAGGTTTGGATGAACTCCAAACCGTAACTGGTTATTAATAGGACAAAAGACACATTACGGTTGGAAAAATATCTAGCCAAACTCAACCGTAACTCTTTTACGGTTGGGTTTTTTATAATTCCAAACTGTAACTCGAGTTACGGCTGGGATCGATTTTTAACTTTCCAACCGTAATTGTTCCTGTGTTTTAAGTTTTGTTCCTATTGTTGGAAATAAAGATCTTACGTCTAGGTTGATCGAAAAACAAACCGTAAACCCGATAATTACAGCTAGGTTTAAAAAAAGGAAAATTCAGTAAACCAACCTAGACGTAAGACTAGATTTTACGGTTTGATTAAAACTAAACCTAGACGTAAGACTACAATTTACGGTTTGATTCGAACAAAACCAAGACGTAAGACTACATGCGAATCCTAGTTTACGGTTGAATTCAATTAAACCTAGATGTAAGTTCTTCATAATCAAATTTTACGTTTAGAAACCTAGACCCGAACCCAGAAGTAGCACCAGCAGAAGCGTAACTGAAACTTAATTTTACTTCGATTTCATTCAATCTAACATATTTTAAGCACAAAAACGAGTAAACAAAAATGGGTTTGTTCGATTATACCTAACATACACAATGGGTTGTTGTTGAAGAGTTTGAAATTCCGATTCTTCAGTTGCTTGAATCAGTTGTTGAGGATGAAGATTTTGGTCTGGTGGTTGATTGAGAAGATTAGGTTTTTAAGTTTTTATTTTAGTTCAAGGGTAATCTAGAAATTTTGCTTTGGTGTTAGGATATCCCATAACCACTTTTTTGGACACTAAGAATCCAAGTGAAGCCCCTCTAATGGAATGTGACGCCCCAATAATAACCTTCTTTATTAAACCGATATAATCAGAAAAAGAAAAAGCAAATTCCGATGGGTATCTTTTTACGAACTTGTTCGCACGAGCTATGGGCATGTAGATGTAGATCTGAACTGAATAGTCTTCTTAACTACTACTCATGTAGTAGGATAAGTGGATAACAGCTTTCATCCCTTTCGGTGTTGTGAAACTCTTGTATTTACAAATACTGTACTAATATTCATCTAGTACTTTTTCTTTTTTTTTGGACAATCAACATATTTCAATTCATTCAAATCAAAACAGTGATTACATGTTCGCTTACAAGAATGACAAAAACATCAAAATAAGAGATAATTGAAACCCTAATACAAAAAAGGACATCAATTACATGTTGATCACGAAGAGAAAGAGCGATAAACCGCAAAGATATCCAAAACAACTTTATGTATAAGGGAAAGATGATGGTAAATCCGGAAATATATTCCGACCATTTAATCTGATTGTATTCTTCTTCCATAAGAGATGCTCCTAAAACAAAGGAGTACTTTGCCCATAAAATTGCTGATCCACACGAACACAGATGCGCGATGTCATGATAAATCGTTGATGTTTTTGAAACAAGAATATCAAGCCACGAACCAACCATTAAAATTTGAAGAACTCGCCCCACAACGACGAAGAAAAATTGCCCCAAAACGACGAAGTAATATGTTAAAAGACACCAAAAATGATATAAAAACATCTTATTCTATTACCTATTATCAAAAAGCTTTAAAAAGAAAAGAATCCTTGCTCAGATCTGGTCCAAAAGGACCAAATCTGAGCAAGACGGTGAGTTTTTTTTTTTTTTTTTTTTGAGAAATGGAAGATGAAGAGAAAGAATAATCAAGTGAACTAAACCTTATATTCATCTAGTATTAATACTCATCTAGTAAAACTTAAGACTATCAAACTTGGAAATGTTTTTAAATGCTGTGAAGCTACAGTCTTAAATGGCATCTTATTTTACATTTGCAGAAGTTCTTGTCTCTGGGTCTGGGGAACCACACCATATGAAGAGACTCGGCATGATTTACCATACTTTACTATGATAAGAAATTTAAATAACTACAGTGAGGCTAAACAAAATAAATCATGAAATCTTCTCTAGACGATGAATCCAATAAAAATATCACTAGATCACCGCTGCCACGGTGGGAGGGCCGACCGAAGAAAATCGAAACATTGTTATGCGTAATGGTGTTATAAGGCTAAAATTGATATGCATTTAATTTATGGTAGTTTACGTAAACTTCCACCATTTTTTATGCATCTTTTGTGGTGGTTTGCATTAATTTACTCCATGTGCTATGTATCCTTTGTGGTGGTTTGCACCTATTTCCCCATGTATTATGCATCCTTTGTGGTGTTTTGCATAATGGCTATGCATTAAATTTTAAAAGTCACCATCGAATTTTTCGTAAAAACACTAAATTTTATATCGTTGTTTATACTCATTGTGTAGATTTTTTAAAATCCTTTCCAATGATATAAAATTTGTAAAATTCTAAGGCACGGATTTTTAGATATGTTATATTAAAATTTGGTTGCCAATTATACCCCTAAAAAAATAGGATGTATAAGAAGTTATAATAATTAGACTAAAAGGAGAGACATTTTAGACTTTTCATGTCCCAAAGTCTACCACCAAATGCATTTCCAATCTTTTTATTAAAATTTAACATTTATGTTAGGTTTCATTTGACAAAAAAATGGCCATAAAAGAGACTCCCTTCCTTCGGGTCCTCCGGTTGATGGGCCCAAAAAAAATAAAAGAAGAGAAGGAGAACAGTTTGTATGGTCAAAATTACAGGGAAAGATCATACAAGATACAACAACCATTCAGTCGGTCAAGATCCATAGCAAGCCCAAGATCGAATACAAACTTGCAATAGGAGATTGGAATTTGGAGTACTCGTGAGCCCAACCCAATAAAGAAAGGAAGAATGATGAAAGTTTCAGGTTTATGGTTAAGGTTAACTAGTACTTTGGTGAGCAAAACATCCAAATTTGCAGATTTTATCCAACTTAATCTGTACTTTGGTGGGTGGACACCCGATTCATCTCTTTGCGGATTAGACATGAATAAATTTTCGAAACCCCCAGTTTTCACTGGCTGGATGTCGGGGAAGCATCACCATCTGTTGGCCACCATACCTTAAAAGTAATGTTGGTATGTTATATAAAGGTTATTATAGGAAACTTGTAGATATATATAATCCTCAAAAATACTCCAGAAGTATCAATTTTGAATTAATCGGAGGCTTTCATATTGATAAATATATTAATTTTGGTTGTTGGAAAGATGTTATACTCTTGTTAGCTTGCAATTACTTAGATTTCAGTAATCCAAGTTTTATAACTAAGTTATATATTACTTTTGTTAAACATTTACTTTTTTTTATAAGACCATCAAATCTACCTGCATCCAGTCCGCTTATTCGTTACTCGTTGGTGTTAAATTCAATGGGCAATGGATTGGACATGGGTGAAAATCTCAAATTCGTCATTTAGATGGATTAGACACGTTTGTTACCAAATCCGCATTCACCCATCTGTTGATCACCCTTGCAAAAACTATTCTACCATGTCAGAAAATATGCTCACCATACATGCTGAAAAGTCACAGGGGCATCACACAACCCGAAAGGTACGCATCTATACACAAAGGTACCAAAGGGACAGGTAAAAGTGATTTTCTCTTGGTATTTTAGGGAAATAACAATCTGATTATAACCAAAGTAGCCATCTAAAAAAGCAATAGTGTCCTGATAATCGCTCAAGCATTTGGTCGATAAAAGGAAGGGGAAAGTGATCCTTCCTTGTGAACTTGTTAAATTTCCTATACTTTATGCAGATACGCCATCCCGTGTCACTTGGGATGGGATTAACTCATTGTACTATAATGATGCCTGATTTCTTAGAAACAACATGAGCTGGGCTAACCCACTTACTGTCTGAAATGGGATAGATAATGCTTGCATCTGACAAATTAAATACCTCGGTTCGAACTACTTATTTCATGTTAGGGTTCAGAATATGTTGTATCTCCCTATAAGGTTTGTGTCACTCTCTAAATAGAGTTGATGCATACAAACAATAGGAATTATACCCATAACATTTGTTATGGTTCACCCTAAAGCTTCCTTGTTGTTTTGAAATACGGTTACTAACCTATTTTCCTGATCATTATCCAAGTCGGATGCACATATAATGTCTAGGATGGGCCAAAAAACACATACTTCAGGGTATCTGGTAGTTGTTTAAGGTCCAACTTAGGAGGCTCTTCTAAATAAGGAATTAAGGTAGACTTAGAAACTGGTGGTGGTTCAAACTTAAGTTTTCATCCATTACTAGTGTTTATCAAAGGGGCGGAAGCTAACAAATCATTCACCTCATTAATCACACTATCATCATCAAAATCAAACCCAAAGTGCGCTAGGAATTTATCTAATGGATCTTCTAACAAAGTGTTTGGTAATGACTCTTGTACTAATGATCTTATCATGTTCACCCCTTTTATGCACGAGTCATCTAGTTCAGGGGGTAGCTTACTAATATTGAAAATATTCGGCTCAATAGTCATATTACTGAAAGATAAATTCATAATACCATATTGAAAGTTGAAGATCACATTGGATGTAGTTAAAAACGGGTGACCTAAAATCACTAATATATGGTTCTCTTGGTCAGGGAAAGGTTAGGTGTCTAGGATAACAAAATACACTAGATAAATAAAAATGCCGACCTCAATAAGAACATCCTCGATAACACCAGAGGAATTTTCACAGACATATCAGCTAACTGAAATGTTATCTAGGTAGGTTTCGTCTCACCAAGTCCTAGCTTGAGGTGCACACGGTACGAGAGTAAGTTCACACTGGCTCTTAAGTCAAGTAACGCTTTCTCAACACGGTAGTTACCTATTGTGCAATAAGTGGTAGGGGAACCTGGGTCCTTACACTTAGGAGTAGTGGTATTATGGATAATCGAACTTACATGACTAGCTAAAAAGGTTTTCTTCTGTACACCAAGTTTTTGCTTTCTCGTGCACAGATCCTTAAGGAACTTGACATAAGGAGGAATCTACCGAATAACATCTAATAAAGGAAGGTTGATAGTTACATGCTTAAAAACCTCCAATATATCATTTAAAGTGTACTCGTTCTTAGTCGGTACTAGTAGTTGTGGGAATGGGGCTGTAAGCACAAAGTCGAATTTCTCAAGAACCGCATCGGACTATTTAGAGACTCTATCAGTCTCTTCAGTTACTGGCTCATAAGGGTGAACTACAATATATTCACTATCGGGAATGTTTACCTTATTGTCTGCCACTCTACCACACCTAAGGGTTCTAATTGCATTCACATGATTTGGCAGTTTTTTACCTAATTCATTAACTCCTCTAGGGTCGGGTAGTGTTTGACTAGGAAACTTACCTATTTATCTCAAAAATTTATTTATCTGACTAACCTGGATCTGTAGATCGGAATTTGAAATAGAGGGGGTACAACAACCACACCCAATATTTCGTTTGGAAATCTGAATAGACAAACTCCAATATACTCTCAAGAGAATCAACTAGACAGTAAGACTCAATTTAGAAAAAATTATATCAAAGAGTTTTATATCTCTAAATTCAATCTGCAAGCAGCAAATAGGAATTTGCGAGCCCGATTGAATATAAAAGAAATAACTTGAACGGTATCAAAGACCAATGTTCAAGGATCAATCAATTTCAATCAACAACAAAAGGTTGGATTTCCCAATTGATCGATTCAACGCACAACATGTGATATTTCAATTATATAACAAAATATAATGCGTAAAAGAAATAACATAGACACCAGAAGTTTTGTTAACGAGGAAAACCGCAAATGAAGAAAAACCCCGGGACCTAGTCCAGATTTGAACACCACGCTGTATTGAGCCGCTACAGACGCTAGCCTACTACCAATGAACTTCGGATTGGACTGTAGTTGAACACTAATCAATCTCACACTAATTCAAGGTACAATTGCGCTCATTACGTCTCTGATCCCAGTAGGATACTACGCACTTTATTCCCTTAGCTGATCTCACCCACAACTAAGAGTTACTACGAACCAAAGTCGAAGACTTGATAAACAAATCTGTCTCACACTGAAAAGTCTATTGAAATAGATAAATACGTCTCCCACAGAAATACCTACAATTTTTGTTCTGTCTTTTGATAAATCAAGGTGCACAAGAACCAATTGATAAACCAGACTTATATTCCCGAAGAATAGCCTAGTATTATCAATTACCTCACAATAATATTAATTGTATGGTAGCAAAACAAGATATTGTGGAATCACAAACGATGAGACGAAGATGTTTGGGACCACTTTTTATCTTGCCGATCGGAGAATAAATCTCAAGCTAATATTAAAGAAGATAGTACTCAAATACGATAGAAATATCAAGATCAGATCACGCAACTACAGAGAAAATAGTTGGGTCTGGATTTATAATCCCAATGAAGTCTTTAAGTCGTTAACCTACAGGGTTTCGTGAAAAACCTAAGGTTGAAGGAGAATCGACTCTAGCTTATACAACTAGTATCACACAGGATTTATGGGGATTAGGTTTCCCAGTTGCTAGAGTTCTCCTTTATATAGTTTTCAAATCAGGGTTTGCAATCTAAGTTACCTTGGTAACAAATCATTCAATATTCACCGTTAGATGAAAACCTAATTAGATACAAGATAATATCTTTCAACCGTTAGATCGAACTTAGCTTGTTATACACAAATGAAATGTACCCTCATTTAGGTTTATGTAACCGTACCTAAACATGTACACCATGTTGGCTCAACCATAGTTAACCGAGGTTAGCTATATAAACACTCTCATATCAACCATATTCATCTTAACCATAACTAGTTCAAATGACTCAAATGGAACTATTTAAAGAGATGTTCAATTGCTATATTCTTATAGAAGTATACAAGAACACAATCGAAGCAAAATTGGTTTGATTCACTCAAATCAATTCATGAACATTATAGCCACGGTTTGCAAAGAATGCATTCCTTAATATATAAATGTTTTAGTTCATAAACAAACCAATTCTAGAACTTTAACCACTCAAGTATGCAAATGGGTACGCATATGTAGTTGCAGGAAATCCTACAACTACACCCTCAGTAGAATTCGTAAAACTTTAAGAAGTTCTTGATGAAAAATGACAATTTTGATTAATATTCTCAAATGATTACAAAGAAATATGTTAATGGAAATTAGAACAGTTACAATTTTCTCTGTTCTCTCTCTCTTAAGACTTTTTCTAACACTCACTTAAAGAATCCCCCAATCTAGCATTTGAACTAGTATTTATAGTGAAATCTGTACAACTGTATATAACCTGCGAAGCATCGCAACCTTTGATCGTAAATTTATTCTATATTTGCAAACCCTTCACACTTCTCCCGTGCTTCTTCTATTATCGCATTACCTTGTGACACTTTTATCTTGTATTTGTTACTATATTCGTAACCCAATATCTTGCGATATTCTGTCCCTACATCTTTCCTCTTCTCATGTCAGTTCTGCGAAGAAGAAATGTCATGAGAATCATTATTCTCCCAAATTTAATATAGTTATCATCACCTGTTATATTCGCAACACGTATTTTCTCTTTCATTAAATCTTTGACACGTTTTTTCATAACCGTCCTTCTCAACCACTCACGTCTAATCGCATTGATGAATTTATATCTTCATCAAACTTTTTTTTTTTTATGAATTTCTATTTTTACCAAACTCTTTTCTTTATAAATACTATCTTTAATTCCTCCTTTTATTCTTTTATCTTTTTTATCTTCCTCCTTACGTCTGCTTCTGCAATTTCTTCCCTCTTTCTTCTACTACTATTTCTTGCCTTTTTTATTTCTTTCTTCTATGTTTTTTATCCTTCATCTAATGGCTCCGAAGAAGAAAATTGTGGAACAACTTAATGCAGAGCTTGCTGATAGAGATCTTGTTCTTTCTGAGATTGATGGTCATACCAATAAATCCTATCTCTGTATGGAACTCTTTACTGATCTCCATTGGGATGATCAGGTAGTTTTAGTCTCACAAGGCCAAATCCTCACAGGTCTTCCTCTTCCTCTTTATGATGTCAATTTTTCTTTATTCTATGAGATTATTTCCCACCCAAATTTCTCAGGAGCCATTTATCAATTCACTGGGGATTGCATTCGCATTCTGGTTGAGTTCGCAAACCGTGCTGCTACTGGAAAATCTTTATATCCAATTGAACTTAGGAGACATGTATTTAGAGATGTAGAGATTATCGCTGCCAATTATAAAGTCGAGAATTTCTTTAAAAATTACACATTGATTCCTGCGAAGAGGGAAGATAAGCGTTGGGGTGTTCGTCTTCATCGTAAAACTGATGTCGCAGAAGTTGATCTTCTTATGCATGATATTGATTATGCTTCCGGAAATAATCAAACCCCTCGCCATTCTCATGATGAAGATTGGTACAATTATCCTCTAGCATTATCGGGTTCTTACATCTCTGGGATAATAGATCTTCCTGCGAATATTCATGATCGTAACTATCAACCTTGGGTATTTTCTTGGCCTAATAGAGATAAAGATGTATGTATCTCCATCTCCTTATCTTCTTGTTATTTTTCTTCTTTTACTAATCCTTTTGCAATATTTGTCAGGTGAATGAACTTAAGGAAAGTTACCTTAAAACTGGGAAATCCAGTACTCGCGAGGCTTTCAAATTGTTTTCAAATGAGGTAAGAAACATTCTTGTATGTATTTTAAACAATATATTGTTGCCTCTTTTTCTTATCCTTATTTGAATTTGTAGGTTCTTCCTGACTTCCCTGGGGCTGTTGTGAGTAAGAATAAGAATTTAACTTCTTCTGAAGCGCTAACTACGAGACAAAAAACACTTCGTTCTGCGAAGAATACCAAGACTTCTGGTAATAAAGAAGATGTTCTTCGCAAAGGACAAGGGAAACTTAAGGATATTGTTCCTGCGAAGAAGAGGAAGAAACTCTCACCCAGTGCTTACTCCAATGTGATCTCCTCTAGCAAGGATGTTGACGAAGAACAAAGTGATGAAGATGATAGGCTTTCTGAGAAGAATCTTAGTTCTAATTTTGATACTAATTCTGATAGGAGGAATGATGATGATGATGATGATGATGAAGAAGATGAAGACTACAGCAATGTGGAAACTTTTGAATCTGCAATGACTCGATTGTCTGAGGTTTTTATTAAATCTTCTCGTGGATTAGGAAACTCTCCTACTGCGAATGCTCATAGGCATATTGCGAAGGCTCGCAAAGTTCCCACTGTAATCAACAATAATTCCCTTAATGGAATTTCAAGATTTATTTCTCCTGTTGCATTATACTCTTTGGGGAGTATGGTAAATTTCTCTTCTATTCCTTGTTAATTTCCCCTACTTCATTGATTTCTAATCCCTTTTATTTGCTCAGGTTGGGAGGGTTAGCTGTGCAACTGCTTCAGATTGGGAAAGACGTCATGCAATTGCTGAGAAGAAAACTTTAAGTCGTTGTAACAAGCTGGAGGTTGAGAATGCAAAACTTCTCCAGAAGATAGAGGATTTGAATATTGATAATGCAGAATTAAAATCCCGTGGAGAATATAATGCGCAATCTGCGAGTATCGCAACTGGAAATTCTTCTCTCCTTGAGAAGAATAATCAACTGGAGCTTGAAGTCACTTCTCTTCGTAATGATAAGAAGCAATTAGAAGGTAAGTTCGCAAATATTGATCACTTTAACTCCACAATTTTCTAATCAATTCCTTAATTTATTTCCTTACTCTTTATTCTCTTATTTCTTACTTATCTTTTTTCTTTGTAAATGTTGAAGAAAATTATACGAAGAGGATTGAAGAGCTGGAAGCTACTCTTGCTGCGCGTAATCAGAAGATTTCTGATTTAAAGTCTCAACATCAAATTTCTCACAACAACCATGGCTTAAATATCAAACGCTTCCGAGCTATGATGACTCGCAGGATTTGTGAAGACAATCAAATTCCTCTCACTAAGTATCAGACGCTCCTTTCTGAAGAAATCCCTGATGATACCCCAGATTTGGATATCTTTGATAGTGAAGCTGAAGATGATATCTCCGAAGAATAAAGAGAAGATCATTTTGATGAAGATAAATCTCCCACAGAGTAGCTTTATTCCTTCCTGTATATTTGCTTTAGTTCTTTTCGTCTTGTCTGTTTGAGTACAATATTTTCTTCTTTCTTGCACTTTGAATTAACCAGCAATTTCTTTTCGCAACTTTATTAGTACCAATGTCTTAGTTTTGCGATAATGAGTTGATCTTTCTTTAATTTAATGCTTTCCTTATTTACATAAATTGATCATTATGAAGAGAAATAATATATTTTGAAGACCTAGCTTAGTATTCCCTTTCCCCTTATTATTGCTCTTCAGGTGATCAATTGTTGTTGTAAATATTAGAATATCTGCCTCAGTTTAAGTTGCAAAGTTTAGGTTGTTGCGAAGTAAATAAGAAGTCTCCCCCTTGAAGTATAAGAAGTATGAAACCTCCTTGTAGAATTATGAAACATCCTTGAAGAAGTATAAGAATTATGAAACATCCTTAAAGAAGTATAAGAAGTATTCAATCCTTGAAGAAATATGAGACGTATTTAATCCTCGAAAAATTTAATGAGTATGAAATATCCAACCTTGATTGCGAATAAAATTGCCTCTTTTGGTAGGAATTCTTGATATATATTCTTGTTGAGAATATAAAGAATCTCCAATGATATTGACGGAATTGACTTTATTAGTTTCTGTGGTCTTATCATGCCTTCCTAAGTAAAGGTCTTACCTTGCCACCTCTTTTGCGATAAAGTCGCAGGACGTTGGTGCATTCGCATGCCTCAACCCTTTGACTTTATCTTAACAATATTTTTGTGTTTGCGATAATATGACAAGTCTGAATATACTTGGGAATATACAACCTTGTTACATTATCGTCTTGCGATGAAATAGCAGGACGTTATCACACTTTCATGTAATAACCCATTGATCTCATCTTAACTTCTTTGTATTTAATTCTGCGAGTATATATATATATTATTTTTTTTACTCGCAGAAATACAATTGTTACACAAATATGACAAGCCTTTATGTTCTTGCGATCAAAAAGCCTCGTGACATTTGCGTCTTATAGCACTTATCAGCTCCCTAATGGAGGGTGCTGCCCTTTATCTTCCCCTTGGTTGCCCCTTCAAGGAAGCGTACATCGACCATACAAGGTTAGCACTTCCCATCCGGTTCTAGAAACAACCAGCTTTTGTTCGCAACCTCTTATCCTTTTTGCCTATAGGGCTTATAGTTACGAGGTTGCACCCTATGGGGTATCTTTGGGCCAAGTGCATCATTTGCCAAGACTTGTCAAGAATGGCAGATGTGCTTCAAACCCATCCGGCACTCTTGACTCAACCGTGTACCTCGGCGCCTTGATCATTTTCTGCACTTCTTGGGAAAGACAAATATGCCTTAGTCGCCCAACCTAAATCATGTTACATCGCAAGATTAGGTTGAGAATCCAAGGTGTCTTACCCGGATAGGTACCCCGTTTTTGGGTTATGTACCCCGTAATGTCCATGTACTCAAGTTCCGTGGTGGTGTTCCGTTTCCCCTGAGCCATGCTTATAGGTACCCCCTTAAATGACGTACTTTAGTACTTTGCCTCTTGCGAAATGTTGCTTCGCGAACTAGGGTGTACGTCACAAAGGTTTGCCTGTGTAAAATTTCTGCGACTTTCTTTCTTTTTTGAAAGCTGATCACAGTTTGCGGATTTATTTTATGAAAGCTGATCGCAATAAATCATTTTTATTCGTAAAAACTCATCACAAATTTTTCATGTTGCGAAATACCTCATTTCATTTTCTTGTTTTTCAAAATACATTTTGTTATACGTTGCGAACAAATATACTGATTACCTTTTTGTTTCATTACCTTTTTTCTTCATTCTCTTTTCTTCGCAAACCATATCCCTTTTCTATCATCGTAAATTTCTTGTATGCTTAACATTGTAACTTTATTCCTTCATGCCTTAGTCCTCAGTCATTAAATTTTCGCTTCTTTTCACAGCCTTTGCTCTTTTTCTCCAACTTTCCTTTTCAACAACTTTTCCTTCGCAAACTTCTACTTCTGTATCGTAACATTTCTTCCCTTCTGCCCAATCACCCTTGATAACTCCAATACCCTTTGGATGAGGAAATTTTATGCATTGATGAAGAGTTGAAGCTACGCCTAGAATCCCATGAAGACAAGGTCTCCCTATCAAAGCATTGTATGGTGATTCGACATCAACAACGCAAAATAGAATTTCAGTTCGCATTCCACTTAAGGGAATTCGCATGCTTACTTCTCCTTTAGGTTTATTAGTAGTTCCATTAAAGCCATAAATCCTATAGGTAGAAGGTATTAGATCTGCGTCTTTTCCCCCCATGGTTTTGTAAGCAGGATAGAAGAGAATATTGACAGAACTTCCCGTATCAATTAAGATTCTATTAAGACCAAATGATTCTTCATCTGTATCATCTTCGCTTTCTTCCATATTCAGACAAATTTCTAATCTCACTACCAATGGATTATCATGCATTTCGCAACCTTCTGGAATTTCTGTGGCTTCAAAAGAAATTTCACGCTTCTGCTAACCTTCAAGTCGTGAAATTTTTGCGATGTTCATTATTTCCCTTCCTTCACCATCTCTCGCATATACCATGCTTAACACATTATCATGAAAATCTTCTATGATTTTATATGAGTGAACAATAGAATTGCAGAAAACATTCCTTGCTTTTGGTCCCACTTCTATGTGTAAGGTTTCCTTTCCCTTTTCTTGTATTGTGTTCACCATGCGATTTATCACTGGATCCTGTGGTAATTGTTGCGATTGTGCTTGCTTGAGTAAAAAGTGGTCCAGTTTACCTTGATCAATCATTCGCAAGATAATCTTTTTGATATTATTGCAATTATTTGTAGAATGTCCATGAAAGTGATGGTACAATCAAAATTCATGACTCCTTGGACCCATTGGTGGTTCTTTTCCCATATTCCATGGCGTTGGTATATTCTACATCAAGATGATTGCTTGCCATATCTTTTCTACACTTGTATTCAAAGGTGGCATCTTTATTTCTTCTCTTATCATTCTTTGACTTCCCTGTCCATTGTTATAGTTTTGTCTATGATTCCCTTATCCAAAATAGTTCTGCCTTTGTCTTCCATAATTTTCTTGTTGCTGATCTAATCTTGGGATCTGGTTATTTCCTCCTCGGCTATAGAAATTCCTTTTTCTATCATACTCTTCTTGATCCTTTCTACTCATTGCTACCATTTTTGGTTGGCCATTGTCAATTTTCTTATCTTCTGATATCTGCGAAGAAGTTTGCGAGGATGTCTGCGAGGTACCTGCTACGACATTGACTATTTTAGGAAGTAAGTTTGCTCCTGTATCTTGAGTGTTGGTGTTTATCACTGGATATGACTCCATATTGTCTTGCTTTTCCTCTAATGTAATGTACTCCTCTTGCAATTCTCGCAAATCTGTCATCATAATGGAATTCTTTCTTCTGAAGATTTGAACATATAATTGTTCAGTTGCGAACATCGCATTTACGAAAGATAAAATCAAGTACCTCTCGTCCACACGCCCTGCCATATCACTGCACATAGTTTTCCATCTTCTTACCAAATGCTTCAAACTTTCGCCAATTCTTTGTTTTAAACCAAACACATCTTCAATACCAAGTCGCGAGGAATGATTCGTGATATATGCTCCTAAGAAAGTTACTTGTAGATGATTAAATGATGTAATAGTGTTCTTTGGAAGTCCTTCAAACCATTTTAGAGATTCTCCTGTTAATCTTGATGCGAAGTACTTACATAATACAGCATCGTGATTCTTGTTCTTCCATTTCTGTTCTGCTCATCCTTCTCATGTGAATATTAGGAATTTATTCTTCCTCATTTCTCCTCATTCTGCGATTTACCTCTCCCTGATTTGCCTGAATTCTGATTTGAAGATTTGGTTCATTCCTTACTATTTCTGTTCGTTGATTTCCAACTCTCCTCTGAATTCTACCATACTCAAGATTTTGATTGTTGCGAGCCTGTTTATGTCTTATTACTCCATCCTCGTAATTATTTTGATGCATTGCTTGTTTCCTCTCAATTTCTTCCACAAGTTGCTGCTCTTCCTCTCGATTTTCTTCGCCATTCTGGTTATTTTCCCTTGGAAATGATTCTGTTCGTAAATTTTCCACGTTTTGTTCGTTGTTCGGTACTAAAATGAAGCGATTCTCTCGATTTCTTTCAACCAGATTCTGTGCTTGTCCTTGCATAGCACTTTCACTATTGATTGTTGGAGAATTTCGTTCTTCTCTCTCTGATCTAACATTTGCTCTCGCAGCACTTTGAGATCTCCTCCTTTGTAACATCTCATTTTCCCTCCTCAATTCTTGATTCTGTCTTGTTAGATTTGCACGTTCTTCAGCTTCAAACCTTCGTTCTTCTTGAATTACTTGTCTCAATGTTTCTAATGCCTCCATTTGTCTTTCATGAATTGTTCCTCCCATCAATCTCCCATTTTCTCTGATTTTCGGTTCTCTATATGCTTCCTCTGGTGTATCAGTTCTCCAAGTGTGTACACTCACTCGATCTTGATCTATTGCTCTTCCTTGTGTTACTATTTGTTGAGTTTGATTTCTTCGATTGCTCCTTCCCCTACTAGGTTCTCCTGTTACGTTTGCTTCTCCACCTGCAAGTCTTACACTTCTTCTTACTGCAGTCAATGGTTCTGATATATTTCTTCTTCTAGCTATTTCTCTGATGCAAAATTCTTTAATTATCTCTTTATTATTTGATCCCTGTTTCTAACGCCAATTATGTAGTTGCAGGAAATCCTACAACTACACCCTCAGTAGAATTCGTAAAACTTTAAGAAGTTCTTGATGAAAAATGACAATTTTGATTAATATTCTCAACTGATTACAAAGAAATATGTTAATGGAAATTAGAACAGTTACAATTTTCTCTGTTCTCTCTCTCTCAAGACTTTTTCTAACACTCACTTAAAGAATCCCCCAATCTAGCATTTGAACTAGTATTTATAGTGAAATCTGTACAACTGTATATAACCTGCGAAGCATCGCAACCTTTGATCGTAAATTTATTCTATATTCGCAAACCGTTCACCCTTCTCCTGTGCTTCTTCTATTATCGCATTACCTTATGACACTTTTATATTGTATTTGTTACTATGTTCGTAACCCAATATCTTGCGATATTCTGTCCCTACAACATACTTAAGTAGCCGGTCTGAGTTTTGGTTCGCCAATATGCGAACAGGTATGCATACCTAAGTACACTTCCAAAATCCAGCAGAAATTTCCGAATATATACCTTACACAAGTATGCGTACCGGTATTTGTACTTGGTATACGGAATTTCACAACTACAAGTACGCATACGGGTATGCATACTTTAGTTCCGGTCATGGATCACATACATGCAAGAATGCACATTATCCAATGATAATTAAGTATTCTAAACTCTATTTCAATCATTGAAACTTTCTTAGAGGATGACAATATCCATTTTCACACACTATTAGCATCAAAGAAAGTTTCAAGATATTGAAATAATCATAACGAAACATTCCAAGTCTACACCAAATGATTGTATCACACAAACCATGTAAGATGTTACTCGGAGATTTTCACATGATCATCTTTTGACTTTCGTCAAGAATATAAGATGAACTTGGTTAAAGCGAAAGCTTACCAACATATATTCCGAGAAATATATCAGCTCGAAATCTCAAATGTGTATAATCGAAAACTATCATAATACGACTTTTGTCTCAATATAGGAGATAGAGTAGAAATAGACTTTCCAAGTGATATATGAGTTTTAGTCTCTACATACCTTTTGTTGATGAAGTTCCACAAGCTCACCTTAGTAGTTCTTCGTCTTCAATTGATGAACGTCGTGACGTCTAATGCTCAACTACATAATCTATCCTAGTCCGAGACATCACTATAAGTAGACTAGAAATCAAGACTTATAATTTTGATCACTAACATGATAGGTGTCTAAAACACCATAATATTTATATATAGTTTATGCTTTCTTTGCTAAGTTTTTTTGTAAATTATGTATCTTATGTTTTCTTTTGAGTGTTTAGGTACTTTGGAGTCATTTGGAACAAAAGAAGAAGAAACGTCGCTTGAAAGGCAAAAAAGGTCTAACTGTTGTTGGAGGCAGATTATTTCTCATTATTTGTTTTTATTTCTTCTTCTCTGTCTGAAAAGTATGTCGGCTTTAGTGATGCAATTTTTTTTTCCGAAAAGCATGACAATTTTAGTGATGTAGAGCAATTGAAGAGAAGTAGTGGATCTGAGAAGTAAGAGACGGCTGTTGTTGGGTGAAAGGATTCATTTGGGAGCTCGTCCGCGGATAAGGGGCGACCAGCTGGAGTTCTCATAGAAATCACTAAAGGCAGGCGTTTAATTATCAGGGGCACTTCAATATTGGGGTGTAAACAACCATCCCACTTTTTCTGTCCTAATGAGATCGAGAAGGAGAAAATCAGGGTTCTCATTTTCTTTTCTTCCCCAATTCATTCCATGTAGCCGAAATTGTGAAAAAGGGGATCTGATATGATTGAGATGGAATTTGGGTAGGGGTTGTCGAAGTCAGATGAAAGATTTGAGTTACTGGTGATTTCAGTGAATACTAATTGGATTTATACTCGAGAAGACTCAGAAATTGGTGATATAATGAGTTGCTGCTGATGTTAATAGAAGATGTATTCGATAGAGAAGAAATCGAGTAGTAGCAAAGATGGGTTTCTGCTGAAAATGGGTTTGAGTTGAATTCGAGAATGGATGGTGTGATTCAGAAAAGTTAGGGTTGCTATTGTTGAATAAAGAACGGGAAAGGGGTTTTTCCTGTGCTTTTATTGAGGTGGTGGTAATGAAGTGAATCTGGTTAGAGGAAATTGCAGATGAACATCTGACTGAACTTCAGGTGGAATTAAAGCTGAAATGGATAATTGGTTTGTTGTCTTATGAAAAATAAGAAATTGGATTGTGTCTGATGGAAGCTACAATAGTTGGTGTCAGCATGGAAATGGTATAAAGCAAAGAAACTTAGGGAGATTATGTATGAAAGAATACAGGAAATAGCAATGAAGATAGCAAACAAATGAGATGGTTGTGTGCAGGATTGGGAAGTATGGTTGGAAGCTATGGTTTTGGTTTGAGATAGAGATGTTGGTGGTGACTAAAATGGAAACCTGCAGGTGGAGTTATGGCCGAGTTCTGATGTTGTGGTAAACAAGGAAGCTGAGCTAATGTTTTTGATTTGAGATGCAGTTGGAGATAAAACTGAGCCTGAGATAGAATTGAGACGCTGCAGAAAAGGGTATGAGTTGGTGCTCGAGATCAGTTTAGAGAATGAATGGTGGATGAGTTATGAAGAAATTGGTGGTTATTGCTTCTGGTATTTGAGTTACAGGGATGTGAACTGATGGTGCTGCCACTGTTACAAGGTGCAAGGTATTGCAAGAAATGGTGAAAATGCTGTTGCAGTTATGCTTTAGGGGTTTGTTGTGTTGCAGGAATGGTTTGTATGGCTTGAACTGTGGATAACTGGCGGTGATTTGGTTAAATGAAATGCAGGAAAAAGAATCAATGGAGATTTCCAAGGTTGTGATGCTGAGTTTGAGTTATGAGAATTTGTTATAAGCACAAGAACAAGGTGTTGGTGCGAGAATGAATGAGTTCACAAATCAGTTCATGGTTGAAATTGCATCTACTGTTGGGTTTGATTTCTAGGTTACAATGTAGCTGCAATATGAATGGGGAGTATGGATGAATAAAGGTGAATGAGACGGAAATATTAGAACTTGCAGCTGTAACAAGGCACTGGTGGTGTTGGTGGAACTGTAAAAGTTGATTACAATGTGGCCGGTGTAGAGATGGCTCGGGTGGTGTTGATTTGGCTTGCTGTAGTAGGGAATGACAAGAATAACAAAAGCTGGAGTTGTTGCTTCAGTTACATATGGAAAAGCTACAGAAAGTGCAATGAGATGATGCAGTTTGAATGGGTGTTAAGTATGTGCATTACATGAAAGTGGTGATATGTTTCTGGAATGGATTGAGAATCCAGGTGATGAATTGTTGCTGCTAATAACGGCTAGAAGCCAGCAATGAAGCTAACTGGTGGCCACTTATGATGCAGTGGGATTGAAATAAACGAGTGTGAATGATAGAATGAGAGTTGGCCTGAACAAGTTTGAAATTTCGCAGAAACAATGCGAAAAGGCAGTGAGAATGGCCAGTTGGTGGTACTAGTACCGGTTGTCGGATTTTGGAACCGAAAGAGGGGATTGTAAAGTTTCAGTGAATCATGAAGTGGGTACGAGTCAGATGCAAGAGTCGGCCGTGGCATATATGAGTTTGGAGTTGCGCTTTTGGGCACGTTTTCGTAAGAATTCAAGAATTGGTTTAGATGGTTCATATGTGATGTATGGCTCTGAATTGTGTGTATAAACTGTAGAGACAGATAGTGAGTTGCTGGGAGTTATGGTAGTCGGATACAAGTTCAGGTGGCCAGAGACAATTCCCCGGTGACAAATTCCGGCAATAGTGACCGGATTCCGATGATGATGTCAGTAATCCGGCGACCCAGTTTTGGGCCCAGAATTTCCATAAGACATGTTTTCACACATGGGATTGGTGGAAAAATTGGAGATGGGTTTTGAGAAGAGAGTATCCTTTTGGAATTGGAGAAGCATATAAATAGAAAAGTATTTCTCTAAACCTAGATATATCTCCATGAGGGAGACTCATACTTGTTTTCTAGGGTTTCACATGATAATTCTTCTTTGCTTCCTATGATGATTTCAAAAAACACAAGTAACTAAGTTTTTATTATTGGTTAAAGATGTAGTTGGATTTTGCAACTAAGTTATTGATTTTATGAATTAGTTTTCTCTCAATATTATCGTTTGATTTCTACTGCGTATAATAATTGCATGATTGATGTATTGCAATATGATTGAATGTTTGTTTAGTTAAGTCTAGAATTGATTGAACTCACATCAATATCTATAGATAATTTTGGGTTCATCATCGAGCGATAACCTTGAATACGAGTAGCATGATATGATTACGGTTTGTAGTGATACACTCTTGTAATCATATGTAGAGATTGACTTTTGTTCGAATTGTTTGCGCAATGTATTTCAATTGCATTGATTAGCCTATTTCACCATTCTTAATGCATCTTTGGGAATTGAACTTGATTAGCGCAAGACGTTGGGTTATTCTCTGGATAGTATTCATACTTGCATCGTTTTACATGGAAGTGTGATGACTTAGGAAATTTACGGATTATTCTCGCAATAAGGTATTCTAGGGCTTTTGATAATAGCGAGTTTAAATACGAATTCTATTCATACATTCAAAAACTTGTTTACAATTAAAGATGAAACCTTTACCCAATTTTTCACATCCTTGATTTGCGTGCTTTATTTATTTGTTTTGCTTTTATATTTTTTTTAGTTACATAAAAATAAGAAAATCCCCCCTTGTTACTTATAGGAAACCGAAACAACTTGACAACCTTAGTCCTCTCTGTGAGAACGATCCTTTCTTACCCTTGCTATATTATATATTTTGAGTAGTGAGAAAGTAATTTATTTTTGACGCATACGACAGCGATCAAATTTTGGCGTCGTTGCCGGGGGAGGCAGCGATTGTCACTTGTTTTTGGTTTTTTTTTTTTTTTTTAGTTTTTTTTTTTTCCTGGTTCTTAACATAGTTTTGAGAACTCTTGTTCCAGTTACCAATTTCTATGGAAGCAGCATTTTGGAACAACAGATACGGTGTTCAACCTCCTCAACACTATGACAACTGCCCACCATCTATGGGATACAATCAAAACATATTTATTAGCTATGATGCATATCCTAGACAACCTTAGGTGGTTTTCATACATACCAACAACAACCTTGTGGTGGGTATGTAAGTCGAGCACCAAGGTGGGATAATTCTACTTCTAATTGGCTTCATTCGAGTTGTATGCATATTTTGAATGGATTACTGATGGTATTTTCAATGATGTTGCAGTAAGAAGATTTGTTCAAGACCTGTGAAAGCAGATTTTTAGACTTAATAAACTAAAATAATAGATAAAAATTATCACTGGATGAAGAGATACTAGGACGCAGGATTTCACTACTTTTCATATTCTTGTGGTTCAGTCATTAACTCTATACAATATAGCTCGAAAAAGAAGAAGTTGTGACTCTAATTCTTTGCCAAAAATAGATTTCATAAAACATTATCTATAATTCGTAAGCATGACGCATCAAAAGTAATTAAAATCAAGCATGCGACATCAGACAAAATAACAAATAATTAATATAAATCATAAAACAATTAAATCTATGCAAAAAGTCATATAAAGAATTAATTCATTTACCACAATCATGAAAAGTTGCTTCCTCCGTTGTCTCAATGATGGGTTCTAGCTCCGCATGGTGAAAACACACTCAAAGGAATTTTTCATTGCTCAAAAGGGTGTTTACAAATAATGAAATGGAGAAAAACTATTAAAAATCGGGTTTGTAACACTTATTTCGGTTGCAAACTGTCTGTTACAGAGAACGATAAATAGGAAGTGTCGTTTGCACTGTAGCAATATGACTGTCTTCTGTGGTCTAAATTTCTTCACCAGCAGAACCGGTTCATCTCTGCAACTCGGGTTTCTCCCCTATTTCGTTCCCTAACTCTCCATCATCTTCTCTAATACCTCAACATACTATTTATACTCGACAGCTTCCAAATAATCTCGGTTTAATGCGAGAATATCTTGTTTTTACTATTTTTATTCTCACGGCAATATTTTCCAAATATTTGATCTTCCACGCGTCTGCATGTACTCTTCATACTCTCAACAGACTCACACACATCCCAGATGGATTAGAACTCGTGTAAGGAGGACTTTTACACGTTAACTTCTCGAACAAAACCAACAGAGTCCCGGGTTTTTCTTACTCCCCTTTTTGCCATAAATCCACATATTCAACCCAGCTTCTTCGAATCCGAAGGACTTACCAGTCCTGTTTGAGTTTAACAGGCCCAAACCAAGCAAATCCAGTGATTGAGTCTCGCTCAAACTCCTCAGAATTGAAAACAAGCTTTCCGTTTGAGGATAAACCCGAGATTCTGATTTTCTTCAACTCCACCATTATAGCCAATTCTGGTCAAAACCAATGATCATACAACACATGTTAGGCTTGTTCAAGTCTTCCCAATGAATATCAGCCATTAAATCTCCTTAAATCACGACCAAAAATCCAACCCTAATTCTGGTTCGTTCTTTGCTTTATTTCCTTAAAACTAAAATTCAAATAAAGAAGATGGTGTGCCCCGGTCCAAAAGGTGGGCGCCTTTAATAGCTGGGGTGTCCTGGGGTGCCCTTATCCAAATTAAGGGTGCCTTTAGTAATTTCTCAGGGGGTCCAAAAGGCACTTTTTGAGAAACTTTTTCCACACAAGTGAATTTCTCCAAAAATACCTACACAAACATAAAAACACCAATATAAGTACAAAAATCGAGACTAACAATAGAGACACTGAGGACAATTCAGACACATAAATGCGTCTATCAATTACAAGACATGCAACAAAGACTAGACCAACTTGACCGTAATAGAGAGAATGTCGCGCAAACAATTTTTGCAACACTTTTTCTTACCCGACTCCAGATCGTAGTTATGATCATTCACCCATTCAAAGGGAAGAGTCGTGGGAAAGAAAACCTATTGTAGTCAATGGTGGTAAGCGTGTGAACGTCAGGAAACTTGCACAGAAATTATACAAGTTGGAAGATGATGGAACCTCGGAAGATCTTGTCGCAGAAATTAAACGACGTCGGGATAAAGGTTATGAAACCGATGAAGATTCTTATTATGGTGAGTCTGAAAATGAAGATGATTGTGTTGAAAAGGACCAACCTTTGGAGATATTTGATGACATTAGCGTGGTTGACTCAACTCTTGATCTTTATAATGATCAAGCACCTATTCAAAAGGTACACGAGTATGATGAAACTAGTGTTTTACAAAACTTTGCAACAAGGTTTGAGTCTAATGAAGAGGAGTATGTTGAGGATGAAACCGGTATAACCAATATTGTGGAAGACCCAATTGAACTTGTGAATGATTGTAATGATGATGTTGATGTCGAGACTTTGGTTAAGGCAGAAACAAACAAATAATGGTTGCAAGGTTTAATAGAGGACCATGATATACAAGAGGTGAATAATTCACTTGAGTTTTTCAAGGATGAAGAGGATTTCGTAATGCAAGAGATTATGATAGGTTTGTCTAACCCTTTGCATATTAAGTCTTCTCCGTTACCTCTTATTGGTTTGAATGTATGTGCTTCGAGAATATTGTTGAATGACTTTGTTTCTCGATATCCTCCATTAGAGATGCTTGATTCTCATACTATGCAGGTTTGTGAACAAGAAACCGTGGAAGTACCTGACTCCTATATTCTTTATGCACTTCTAAGTGTGGACAAGAATAAGTGTGGGGGAAACTCTTATCGGTTAATAGCTTCAATTCTGTTTTCTTGTACTAATTTTTGTGTGAAGCTAGTGTTTGCAAAACAGGTGCTATGGGTAGATCCCCAACTTTTCATATTATTGGTGTATGGGGAATTCGTCTTGAAAATCGGGCTGACGACTTTAAACCAAGCGCTAAATGGGAGGCAACCTACTGGTTTCGTGTATCTATCTATCTATTTCTATCTTTTTTTTAAGTCTTTTATCTTTATTTTCTTGTTTTGGATATTTGCATATCAAAACTCCAACTTTTAGAGATTTTTGAACAATTTAGAATAAAGACTAGCCTTTATAAGTAGATGGAATTTTTTCTTGACGATGAGGTATATTTTGGATGAGTTGGGATTAGATGCCAACTACATAGCTTGTTTAGTTTTTATCCTCTATTGTTCAGAAATAGGTATGAGTTGGAGTATCAGTTTTTTTTATGCATTTTGTTTTCTTATTGTGTATATATATCATGTTATGAATTTCCCATCTTGAACTTTACTTTGAATGACTAGATTTTACATTGAGGACAATGTAAAGTTTAAGTGTGGGGGAGCATTTATATGTTTGTATAGTTTGTTTGATGCCTTTAGTGGGAAAAAAATAGAAAAAAATAATTGCTTTATACACTCTGAAACCTAGAAACATGTGCCTTTAGGATGACACTATCAATCTAAGTGGATGGAACCATCTTGGTTGCAAGAGTTGAGGAACCCATTAACTAAAAGGACATAATTATTCAAGTGTTAGAAATAATATGATAGTTGTTACCATATCTCGGAATGTCACCATATCACCTTCTGTTTTTATTTTTGCAAACTTTTTGTTTCTCTAAGTGATTTGGTGGGTCTCTAACATCGAATTGTTATTACTGCTAGGATGAAATAGAGTGACTGAGTTACTAAAAAAAAAAGGGAGACAAGACCAATTAGACCAACTGGTGTATATATATATAAAAAATGAAATGACACTTGGATAGCAATATGTGTGTGTTCTCCCTGTCTCCGTCGCCTAAACAAGCGAGGAATGCAGGATCCATGGGAACTATCATGTAATTTGCTGACAAGAAGCATGCACTTGGATCTAAAATATCTAATCATGTAGTCAAATCAAAGAAAGAAAAAAAAATGAAAAAAAGTGAAGAAAAAAAAATCGACTCCTGGTTCCCTTGTATATGCCAGTTGAGTTGATCTAGAATTAAGATTGTCGACCGTTGGTTCCCTTGTATATGCCAGCTGTGTTGATATTAGAATTCAGACCAATATAATAGGATTCATAGGTTCATCTTGGCGGCGACCTTCAGACAGATATGGGAAACTCCGATCACTTGTCAACATTCGCAAACATCTACCTCTATATCCATCTTATTAATATTTTCATTGTGATTGTGCTTAGTTAGATTCCGAGTATTGTGGTTTGTTTGACATTCTGAGTAGAGATTTATTTACTTATATACAGATTAAATTTGCATCAAGGTACCTCCTCCTGTAGTCATTTTGGATTCATTTATAGATTCTTCACAAGTTGTTGGAATTTGAAGTAGAAGGTTTTGTAGGTACACCTCTTGTAAACCTTCACGAGACTAAAACTCGTCCACTAAGGACACCTAGAGGTTTAAAGGCTTGTTATACATGCTAATTGTGACCGTAGCCTCGACGACACGGAGTTGTATGTATGTTTTAGAATTATTTTGTTTGATTTGCTCGAGGACTAGCAAAGTCTAAGTGTGGGGGAATTTGATAAGTGTCTAAAACACCATAATATTTATATATAGTTTATGCTTTCTTTTCTAAGTTTTTTTTGTAAATTATGTATCTTATGTTTGCTTTTGAGTGTTTAGGTACTTTGGAGACATTTGGAACAAAAGAAGAAGAAACGTCGCTTGAAAGGAAAAAAGGTCCAACTATTGTTGGAGGCGGATTATTTCTCATTATTTGCTTTTAAATATTCTTCTCTGTCTGAAAAGTATGTCGGTTTTAGTGATGCAAATTTATGTCTGAAAAGCATGACAACTTTAGTAATGTAGAGCAATTGAAGAGAAAAAGTGGATATGAGAAGTAAGAGACGGTTGGTGTTGGAAGAAAGCATTCATTTGGGAGCTCGTCCGCGGATAGGGGGGGCAGCTGGGGTTCTCATAGAAAGCACTAAAGGTAGGCGTTTAATTATCATGGGCACTTCAATATTGGGGTGCAAAAAACCGTCCCACTTTTTCTGTCCTAATGAGATCGAGATGGAGAAAATCAGGGTTCTTATTTGCTTTTCTTCCCCAATTCATTCCCTATAGCCGAAATTGTGAAAAGGGGGATCTGATATGATTGAGATAGAATTTGGGTAGGGGTTGTCGAAGTCGGATGAAAGATTTGAGCTGCTGGTGATTTCAGTGAATACTGGTTGGATTTATACTCGAGAAGACTCAGAGATTGGTGAGATAATGAGTTGCTGATGATGTTAATAGAATATGGATTCGATAGAGAAGAAATCGAGTAGTAGCAAAGATGGGTTTCTGCTGAAAAGGGGTTTGAGTTGAATTCGAGAATGGATGGTGTGATTCAGACAAGTTAGGGTTGATGTTGTTGAATGAATAACATAAAGGGGTTTTGCTTGTGGTTTCATTGAGGTGGTGGTAATGAAGTGAATCTGGTTAGAGGAAATTACAGATGAACATTTGACTAAACTTCAGGTGGAATTGAAGCTGAAATGAAGAATGAGTTTTTTGTCTTATGAAAAATGAGAAATTGGATTGTGTTTGATGGAAGCTACAGCAGTTGGTGTCATCATGGAAATGGGATAAGGCAGAGAAACTCAGGGAGATTGTATATGAAAGAATACAGAAAATAGCAACGAAGATAGCAAACAAATGAGATGGTTGTGTGCAGGATTGGGAAGTATGGTTGGAAGCTGTGGTTTTGGTTTGAGATAGAGATGTTGGTGGTGACTGAAATGGAAACCTACATGTGGAGTTATGGCCGAGTTCTGATGATGTGGTGAACAAGTAAGCTGAGTTAATGTTGTTGACTTTAGATGCAGTTGGAGATGAAACTGAGCCTGAGATAGAATTGAGACGCTGCAGAAAACGGTATGAGTTGGTGCTCGAGATCAGTTTAGAGAATGAATGGTGGACGAGTTATGAAGAAATTGGTGGTTATTGCTTCTGGGATTTGAGTTATAGGTATGTGAACTGATGGTGTTTCCACTGTTACAGGGTGCAAGGTATTGCAGGAAATGGTGAAAATGTTGCTGCAGTTGTGCTTTAGGGGTTTGTTATGTTGCAGGAATGGTTTGTATGGCTTGAACTGTGGATAACTGGTGGTAATTTAGTTAAGTGCAATGCAGGAAAAAGAAGCAATGGAGATTTCCAAGGTTGTGATGCTGAGTTTGAGTTATGAGAATTTGTTATGAGCACAAGAACAAGGTGCTGGTGCGAGAATGAATGGGTTCACAAATCAGTTCATGGTTGGAGTTGCATCTACTGTTGGGTTTGATTTTTAGGTTACAATGCAGTTGTAATGTGAATGGGAAGAATGGATGAATGCAGGTGAATGAGATGGAAATGTTAGAACTTGCAGCTGTAACAAGGCACCGGTGATGTTGGTGAAACTGTAAAAGTTGATTACAATGTGGCCGGTGTAGAGATGGATCGGGTGGTGTTTATTTGGCTTGCTGTAGCAGGGAATGACTAGAAGAACAAAAGCTGGAGTTGTTGCTTCAGTTACTGATGGAGAAGCTACAGAAAGTGCAATGAGATTATGCAGTTTGAATGGGTGTTAAGTCTGTGCATTACATGGAAGTGGTGATATGTTTCTGGAATGGATTGAGAATGCAGGTGATGAATTGTTGCTGCCAATAACGGCTAGAAGCCAACAGTGAAGCTAATTGGTGGCTACTTATGATGGCTACTTATGATGCAGTGGGATTGAAATAAATGAGTGTGAATGATAGAATGAGAGTTGGCATGAACAAGTTTGAAATTTTGCAGAAACAATGCGAAAAGGCAGTGAGAATGACCAGTTTAAGGTACTAGTACCGGTTGTCGGATTTTGGAACCGAAAGTGGGGATTGTAAAGTTTCAGTGAATCATGAATGGGGTACGAGTATGATGCAAGATTCGGCCGCGGCATATATGAGTTTGGAGTTGCGATTTTGGACACGTTTTCTCAAGAATTCAAGAATTGTTTTAGATGGTTCATATGTGATGTATGGATCTGAATTGTGAGTGTATGAACTGCAGAGAAGGATAGTGAGTTGTTGGGTGTTATAGTAGTTGGATACAAGTTCAGGTGGCCAGAGACAATTTCACTTCAGCAATCCGGAGAACCAGTTTTGGGCCCAGAATTTCCATAAGACATGTTTTCACACATGGTCTTGGTACACAAATTGGAGCTGGGTTTTGAGAAGAGAGTATCCTTTAGGAATTGGAGAAGCATATAAATAGAAAATTCTTTCTCTAAACCAAGATATATCTCCATGAGGGAGACTCCACTTGTTTTCTAGGGTTTCACATGATAGTTCTTCTCTGCTTCCTATGATGATTTCCAAAAACACAAGTAACTAAGTTTTTAATATTGGTTAAAGATGTAGTTGGATTTTGCAACCAAGTTATTGATTTAATGAATTATTTCTCAATATTATCGTTTGATTTATACCGCGTATAATAATTGCATGATTGATGTATTGCAATATGATTGAATGTTTGTTTAGTTAAGTCTAGAATTGATTGAACTTACATCCATATCTATAACTAATTTTGGGTTCATCATCGAGCGATAACCTTGAATACGAGTAGCATGATATGATTACGGTTTGTAGTGATACTCTCTTGTAATCATATGTAGAGATTGACCTTTGTTCGAATTGTTTGCGCAATGCATTTCAATTGCATTGATTAGCCTATTTCACCATTCTTAATGCATCTTTGGGAATTGAACTTGATTAACGCAAGACGTCGGGTTATTCTCTAGGTAGTATTCATACTTGCATCGTTTTACATGGAAGTGTGATGACTTAGGAAATTTACGGATTATTCTCGCAATAAGGTATTCTAGGGATTTTGATAATAGCGAGATTAAATACGAATTATATTCATACATTCAAAAACTTGTTTACAATTAAAGATGAAACCTTTACCCAATTTTTCACATCCTTGATTTGCGTGCTTTATTTATTTGTTTTTCTTTTATATTTTTTTTAGTTACATAAAAATCATAAAATCCCCCGGCCCCCTTGTTACTTATAGGAAATCGAAACAATTTGACAACTTTAGTCTTCTTTTTGGGAACGATCCTTTCTTACCCTTGCTATATTATATATTTTGAGTAGTGAGAAAGTAATTTATTTTTGACGCATACGACAGCGATCATAACATTGACAAATAAGCTTGAGATAGCAACACTTGCGAGTTCGACAGAGCAGTGCTCTAACAGAAATAGCATGAGAGTTAGCATGACTTATTATTTTATTTTCTTATAAACCTTGAGCAACCGCTTGTTGAAACTTTTCAGTGCTTCAGACAAATGAGGAGACAGACTCTTCTAAGCTTGTGATCTTCTTATCTGAACGGTTATGAACCTGTACCGGATTTGAAGGATTCCCAATATAGCCAAAACCCATGGGAACCTGAGAGTTACTAGACGAACCTTGATTCTGACCTTTAGACCAAGAAAAGTCTGGATGGTTCCTCCAACTAGGGTTATAGGTTTTTGAATATGGGTCAAACTTATAATGGTTATCAAATCTAGTGTTATTATAAATAGCATGGGCTTGATCTTCAACAATATGTCCTTTTTAAAAAAGGATATATTTTACCACTAGTTTGATTTAATTCTAAAGCTTCTAACCTTTTAGCTATGGATGCTATTTTGGCATATGATTCAAAAGATCCTTCTACCCTATTGACATTTCCTCTACTTAAAAATGTTGTTTTATGGGGCTCCCTACTATTTTCCCATTGTTGGAACTTTTCGGTGATTTCATTCAAAAATGTCATCGTTTGATCAACAATTTTATTTTCAAACCCACATGTACACAAAGACTCAACCATGGTTGTTGTCGGTTATTCTAAACCCTCATAAAGGATCTAAACTAGCCTAACATTCTCTAAACCATGATGAGGAAATTGTGATAAAAAATCATTGAACCTTTCCAAATACCTATATAAAGATTCTCCCTCTTGTTAAGTAAATGTGCAAATCTGCTGTCTAATAGATGATATTTTGTGCCTATGGAAAAACTTAGTAAAAAGGAAGATGCGAGTTGTTCATATATTTCAATTGACTCAGAAGGCAAACTATATGGCCAATATTTTGCTTTATCTCTCAGGGAAAAAGGAAATAACCTAAATTTTAATGCTTCGTCATCCAGGTTTTTAGTTCTTAGGGTATTACAGATTTCCTCAAAGTCCCTAACATGAAAATAGGGTTTTACTTTTCTTTACTGGGAGCATCTGTATGGTCCCAAGTTTCAGTTCATTCATAGTTTACTTCAGTATCTGCTAACTTGATACATAAGGGACAAGCAATCCTAGTTGGATTCAACAAATCTTTTAAGTTTGCCATTTCTGGCACTATCAAAGGACAATGAGTACTTTCCTTACTAAGTGTCAAGTTTTCAAACTGAAATTTTTGAAAATAGGGCTCTCAAAAGAAGAGTCTTCGAGCTCCCCATTTCCACAAGAAGAACTACTAAGTTTTTCATTAATTAAATGACCTAGAGTTCTCTTTTCCAGACGCGCTCTCTAATGACCTCGGGCATATACTATGAAAACTAAAACTAAAAATCCTAAATGAAAGGAAATTCTAAGAAAGCACAAACAAGGATGACTCAACCAAAACAATCCTATTGAATCTAGAAAACAAAAAGCATGATGGCTCCATTTAGATTATTTCTAGACCAGCTTATAATCTTTCAAAAGGCAACTAGTTACGATTTTAGCGAATCTCTTGGGATGATCTGAACTAAAGTTAGTAAAAAATAAAACCAGGAGAAGCTCAAGGGAGCTTGAATATCCCTACCTCTTTGGCTATGTTTCCTTGGGTTACATGGTGGCACTATTCAACTTACAGTAATCATCATGAACCTCGAGTTAGGCTTAAAAATCAACTAATACTTAAAATACTTTTGAAAAACTTCCCTATAATCTCGTTACCTTATCAATCTCATTTTAGTCAGTATTTTAAGTCTTAGGTTCGTGTTTGGAACGTTTTCCTAAGGAGGGAAAGAAAGAAACAATGATAAAATCCAAGTCCTCATATTGTTTTGGCCAGGCCTTTCCCTTTACTAGAAATTAAAATTGTTTTTAGACCTCAACATATATGCATTACAAAGGCGTCCAGTAAACCCGCTGACAGGGGATTCGCGGGTGGTTAGGATTCTTATCTCCCGTTCTAGAGGGGGGATGAACCGCTAAAGTTAACTCGGTCCACCGACTCCGACGTCAGTGTGCGAACCCGAGGGGCTGAGACAGTATCGTAACAGTCGTGCTTTCTTGTTGCAGTTTATATTCAAAATTTACAATTGTTTTAGGTTTGAAAAAAATAAAGTCCAAAATCTAATGTCCAAATAGAAAGTGCAAAAATAAAAGATTTCCTAATACAATTCTCTAAGAATAAAATCTAATAAAATCTTTAAAAAAAAAAAATCCAATTAAAAAAAAAAATCTTTGTCTATTCTCCTTTATTTTAGCTTTTATCTTTGACTCCAAGTCTTGTAGTCACCAAAGTTTTTGGCTCAATTTCTTTTCGATCCAGACTCCAAAACTTGTAGCACAAAGATAAATAGATACCCAAAGAAACGTAACATAAAACAAATAAGGAATAATCTGAAAAACAAAAATAAATCTAAAAACTCTAAACCTAATGACAACTCCGCGTGGGTGGCGCCAAAAATAGATGTGATGTAGAAAGTGGTAAGAAAATGTTCGTTTAAGACTTGTGAAGATTTTTGAATTTAGACTTAATTTTTAAAACTAAAATAAAGAAAAACTCAATTTAAAGTTGATACCTAAGGAATCTCACAGAGTCTCTCATGAAAAAAAAAAATCGGGCTCATATTGGTTTTTGATGAAAATACCCTTGGTTTCAAATACATGCATTTTTCTCTCGGAAAAGGGGTGTCTGATTAGTATAAGGGATTGAACGCTCTCTCATCATACAAGTTACTAACCCTTCAATACATATGCATGCCTACCAAGCCTCTTCAAGCATCTCCAGAGTGTCTGAAGGAGTCAGATGCGGACAAAAAGAGAAATTAGGGTTTAGGCGCACTGTACAAGTCTGAATTCATAATTTACATGGGATAGGGACTCCGTAACTTCAAAAGTAAGTGCAATTTACTATCGTAGGATTTTTCTAACCTCACAAATAGCCAAGAAGCCACTCAAATCCCTATCTTCCCCAAATACTTACTTGCACAAACTCGGGAACTCAAGGATGCACAAAGAGAGGAAATTAAGGTTTTGTCCAAGTCAACCCTAATTTGCAAATCCCATTCGACCAAAATGGAAATTTTATCTCTACAAGACTTTATTTCAAGTTAGGGTTTTGTCTAAGATGACACTTCCCAATGTGAAAGCCTAAAAGGATTCCAAGTCCAGGGTCAATTCCAAGCTCAGAATTTCCCAAAATGAAGAAGTTAGGGTTTTGATCAAAGAAACCCTAATTCACAAATCTAGTATCTCAAAACGGAAATTTTACTTCATCAAAGCTCAATTGTCACGCTAGTAACGTCTCCTAACACAAAATCCCAGAAATCTCCCAAATCCAGAGTTGATTCGAAGTCCAGAATCTGAGCAAGCAAATACTAAGCATCAATTCGGGGACTCCGTAAGTGGATTGAAATTTCACGCCTGAACTATTCGTAACCATCTATATACTCATCATAGAACAATCAAGGTTCTACTTTGAGTAGGGGACTTAATATAGATGGTGTAATTTGGATAAGGGGAAAAAGTGTCATTTCAAGAATTCAACTCTCACGGGAGAGATTAAACCCTTGGTCCTCAAGGCACTCATAACCACAATTTCTAGTATACGTCCCCACGAAAAACTGCTGGTTGTTGATACATAAAAAATAATACCCCTTAACGGGTATGAGGTTCCCCCCAAAGGGGTAGGCAAGCCTAATATAATACATGGGGACTTGGGGACTAAGCCCAAGTTCAATGAGAAAATACCCATGAGACAAAAGGAACAAGGAAGGGATTAATGAAGAAGAAATAGGTTATATTAAGTAAGGAATGACATTAGAAGTAATTAAGGAAGTTTAGGACATATGGAATATTGTCATAAAATGAGGGGCTTTTGGAAACTCTATATAAGGAAGGAAAAAGTACCATGGAAAGGCAACTCTCTCTATTGCCATTAGTAGTAAGTGTGGTCATCAAGTGTGGCTAGGATGGTTAGGACCAAAATCATATTCACCTCTCAACATTTGGCGACCACACTCGGATGCTTGTACCTAGCTCACCATGACACATTTAGTAGGTGCTAGAGCAGGCACGCTAGAAAACCAGCTGAGCAACCCGCCACTCAACCAGGAAGGAAAGAGAGTATGGATAGTATCAAATCCAATTACACAAGGGATAAGGCCAGACGCTCTACAAGAGAAGGACAAAAACCAAGTCAGAAGCATGCCACCCACGTGCCCTTCTGCGCAGAAAATGTGGAAGGAACTAGATGAGCACATTCGTAGGGAGCAGGAGTTGAGGAAGTTGTTAAAAGTGGCCAGCGCTGAGCAGAACACAAAAGGAGCGGCAAAAGACGCTGGAGAGGAAGAAGAAGAGCCTGTGACCATGACACAAGAGGCGATGGCTAAGTACTTAGAAGCAAACTACCGAGTAGTAAAGCATGACAATTACGACTTCATGGACATCACATACTCCCCCGAATTCACGAATTATCAGTATTCAGAGGACTGTACTTCACCAAAATTCAAGGTATACAA
The DNA here is from genome assembly GCA_023529315.1 of Papaver bracteatum. NCBI lineage: Eukaryota > Viridiplantae > Streptophyta > Magnoliopsida > Ranunculales > Papaveraceae > Papaver > Papaver bracteatum. The sequence goes on along the minus strand of JAJJWX010002346.1, from coordinate 658,621 downwards.
TGGTCTAGGGAATACGCGCGAGCATCATAGCCGGTTCTTATTCGCCATGAATGATCGCGTGACTAATGGGAAGCTGTGCCTGGGGGAATTCCCAAAATCGCTAACTGACACGGCGTTCACTTGGTATGACAACTTAAAACCAGGGAGCATTAGTTCGTGGTCGGAAATGTCCGCTATTTTCGTTAGAAATTTTTATTCAGTAAAGAGGAAGGTCACGACCATAGACTTGAGAAAATATGGCCAACGCATAGGAGTGGAGATAGGAAAATACATCACCAGGTTCCGCCACTTCGCGCTAGACTGCCACGAGGACATCAAAGATAAGGTACTGGTGGATATTTGTGTATGAGGGATGACGCCATCATTTAAAAAAAGTCTGGTGAACATTCGATTTTTAACCTTCATCAAGCTAGAAGAAGCCGCAGCGAGGATCTCTGACTGTGTGAAGGAGTATAACTCGGACTATACCTGGCGCAATACAATTAATTCCATATCAACCGAACCTTAGAACACCTGCATGAACGACAACCAAGAGGGTTGGAATGTACAGGCGAACCAACCATACAAAGGATAGCCACAGACATTCCCGCCTCCTCTGCCATGTAATAACTAGAAACGAAGAAATCGTGGGACTGTTGGAACAACGGGTGGAGAATAAAGAAACCCAATTACATCCTATAAAAGAGGACTTTAATACCCTCGATAAGAACGACGCTAGGTAATGTCATTATCATAGAAGGATACAACACCCCACGGTCTATTACTACAACTTACGAAGAATTTTTCAGAAGAAACTAGAAGTAGACGAAATCGAGATGAGCAACCCCGAAGGAAAAACGACCTAACACTAAGTTATGATGCTCTCCCATGACCCTAGTGGGGATGTATGGAAGCCATGGGAAGGCAATAATGAGGAGGCATGTGAAGTAGATATGGGGGTCTCTACATTCACAAACACGGATGGCGTGGATAGTAAATTCGCGCAAACAATGCTGGCTCAACAGTTCTTTGACTCCCTCGGTTTTAGTAAAGACCAAATTAACGAGGCATCCAAAGCCATAGAAGCCATCGCGGCAGGAAAACCGTACGACCCTCTACCCAAGGAGGCGATCCTATTTACAGATGAGGATATCTTTTACCCAGGGGAGCATCTCAAACCTTTGTATCTAACCGTGCACATTAACAAGCAACTACTAAAGAGAGTTTTTGTTGATGAAGGTGCGTCTTTGAATTTGATTTCCAAGCACACATTGGATATCCTAAGGGTACAACAATCAGCGATCAGGGCACGAACTACCATGGTAAGAGGATTTGGCAGACATTCCAAAATGGCTACAAGGATTGTTAACTTAGTCATGAGGGTCGGTCCTATCAGAGCACTTACACCATTCCACGTCTTGGAAGATGACACCACTTTCCACGTACGATTGAGGAGGGCTGGATGATCAATCATAAGGTAGTGGCTTTAACGCACCATTAATGTGTAAAGACCAACATCAGAGGCAAGTAGTACCGAATTCCTGCAACAAGCAACCCATTCGACCCAGAGGAAGCATACATGGAGGACGCAGTTTTCTATGATGTACACGAGGAGTCATATGAAGTACCCGAGGTATAGCTGACCTCACTCCCTAAATGGGGAAAGAAGAAAATCCAGAGCCCGCTAAGTCTGTATTCTTCCCATCCAGGATGGTGTTCCCCGCAGAAAGAAAGAGGAAGCACGAAGGGATCCCAGATTCTAGCATTTCTCAAAGCCAGATGGAGGGAACGTATACCAATTATAGAAATTAGTCAAAGGAACACCCGCGGATACGCAGGATCATGTCGTAGCATAAGTAAGCGAAAAAACGGAGGTTCCTTCGGAAAATACCAGCCAGGATTTAATCGAATTACCCTATAATATAATTAATGATAAAGAGTTTCGAGACCAGCTTGTAGAGTCTATGCCCGCAACCGCGGAAGAGCGAATGTCAGGAGACCTCGCTATGGACGACATAGAGGAAATCAATATCGGAACATAACAAGATGAGCGACATATTATGATCAACAAAAGCTTGGACAAAGAAGAACGAAATGCGTTAATTTTACTACTCAAAGAATATAAGGATGTCTTCGCCTTTGATTACGACAAGATGTCGGGACTAGATAGCAGCCTCGTAGCTCATAACCTCGGAGTATCACCCGAGTTCAAACCCGTGAAACAAAGGAGACGCGAATTTTCTAGAGCCACGGCTCTGACAATAAAAGAAGAGGTAGAACGGTTTCTAAAATACAAATTCATCAAGCCCATTCAGCACTCGACCTGGCTGGCCAATATCGTGCCCATAGTAAAAAAAGAATGGAAAAATCAGGTGATGCGTGGATTACAGAGACCTGAATCGGGCGTGCCCGAAAGACGATCTCCCATTACCTAACATAGACCTGATGTTAGATGCAATGGGGGGTAAAAGGAGTTTCTACTTCATGGATTGCTTCAGCGGGTACAACCAGATAAAGATTGACTCACCGGATGCAAAAAAGACTGCTTTCCAAACTCCTTATGAAATTTTTTATTACATAGTAATGCTGCTCGGATTAAAGAATGTAGGTGCCACATATCAACGCGCGATGACATACATATTTCATGACTTGTTACATCAGATAGCAAAGGTATACGTCGACGAAATCATGGTCAAATCCCAGGCCCCCAAGAGTCACATCTCCCATTTGAAAATGGAATTCGAGAGATGTAAGAAATTCAAGCTCAAGATGAACCCCCTCAAGTGCGCCTTCGGGGTAACGTCGGGAAAGTTCTTGGGCTTCGTAATAACCAATGAGGGGATTCAAGTGGATCCAAGAAAAGTCGAGGCAATCACAATAATGGCACCCCCAACCAATACGAAGGAGCTACAAACGTTCTTCGGAAGGATATTATACATACGACATTTCGTCCCTGGGCTGGCGGAACTAATATCAGCATTCATACCCCTACTGAAAAATGGGATTGCTTTTGTGTGGGGGAAAGCGCTATGCACGGCGTTTGAAAAGCTGAAGCAACGCCTCATCATCCCGTAAGTCATCAGGCCACCAATAAAAGGAATTCCCCTTTACCTCTATACAACATTTACCAGCGTAGCAATAGGAGCCGTACTTGCACAAGATATGGGGGGAAATGAACTGTCACCTATCTATTATGTTAGTCAGGTCTTACGAGAAGCGGAGCTGAGATACCCACGAGTGGAACAAGCCTACCTAGCTATTATCTATGCAGCGCAGAAACTGCGCCCGTATCTCTTGACACACGATACCATAGTGATATCCGCGGCAAACCCTATAGCATACTTAGCATCCAAGCCTATTCTGACGGGAAGAACTGCTCATTGGCTGTTGTAGTTGTCAGAATTCGAGCTTAAATATTAGCGGCCAAATGGAGTGCACTAGAAAGCAATAGCCGATCTAACAACAATGTTCCCAGGAGAGGGGGACGATGAGGTGCATGAGTACATACCAGGAGAAGTAGTAGCTGCGGATATCGACAAACCTCGGACCATGTTCTTCGACGGTTCATCGTACGGTGCCGGCAGAGGAGATGGAATAGTATTCGAATCCCCACAGGGCAACCTATTGTCGTATTCATTCAAGTTGGATTTTCCATGCAGTAATAATGTTGTTGAGTATGAAGTGCTGATCCTAGAACTCAGAATAGCGAAGGAACTCAGTTTGGGAAGTATAAAGATAAAAAGAGACTCGAGGTTAGTAACAAACCAAGTAAGCGGTGACTTCCACGTCAAGGAACCACACCTGAAACCTTATCGAGCAGAGGCTCAAAGCTTGATCCACCAGACATGGTCATCTTTGGATCATACAGTCAGGAGTGAGAATCGGCGTGTTGACGCCCTGAAAACCTTAGCAAGTAAGATGTAATTAAATAGTGAATAAGAAAGCATGGTAATAGTAAAAAAAAAAGAGCTACCCAGTACCTGAAAAGAAGACATGGATTTCGAAGAAGCAGACGACTAGAGGAAAGTGTACATTAAAGACCTAACCCGAATAAAGGATGACTGCGTAATGCTGACCATATATCTGAAACAATTCGTGATGATCCGGGGGACTCTATATTACCGAGCCGTCGAAGGGTCTCTCGCAAGATGTGTGAATAAAAAGGAAGCAGAGAAAATACTCCGGGAACTACATATGGAGACTTGCGGACAGATCGATGCTGTTCACCACTATAAAAAGCTTCAAAGGCTGGGAGTATACTTGCCAAGCATGTCGGCTCAGGAAGCAACCCTCCAAGATAGCTGTGCCGATTTCCAAGCCCCACATCAACCTGCAAAGGTATGTACAGCTGAGGGAGTGTATTGGAGACAACCATACATTGATTTTATCCAGCACGCAAAACTGCCTAACAAAAGACACGCTGCTCTGAAAATTCAAAAGAAGGCAACATGTTTTTTTATGAACGAGAATGTGCTTTACCAGAGGAGCTATAGTAATGCGATCCTACGATGCCTATCTGACCAAGAGGAGGCCGAGGTAAGGACCCAATCTCATAACGCTGAAATCAAGGGATGTGGAAGTTATTCCTGCAGCTTTACGAAGGCGGATTCTATTGGCCAACTATGGAAAGCGATACTTCCGAGCATGTTAGAAAATGCTTAAAATTCCAAATGCACGGGACTCTGATTAGGGCGCCTCACACTCATCTACACAACATTGTGATGCCATGGCCATTTCATAGCTGGGGGCTGGATCTTATAGGACCGATTAACCCAATGCCTTCAAAGCGCCATAAATACATAATAACCGCTACGGAATACGAGTCGAGGCAATACCCCTCAAAGATTACGCTAGAGCAACCGTGGTTGCGTTTATCAAGGAATACATTATTTGCAGGTTCGGCGTGCCTATGATTATTAGGGAAGACAGTGCCAAATCATTCGTAAACAAAGACGTAATAGATCTACTGCGCCAATACATCACGAGGATGCACACGTCGACCCCCTATTATCCCCAGGGAAACGGACAAGCCGAAGCAACTAACAAAAAGCTTCTCCGAATCATGAGCTGAACGGTACATGACCATCACAGGGAATGGAACAAGCAGCTAACACTCGCGGTATGGGCGTACATGATTTCAAAACGCAGCTCCACGGGAGCATCGCCCTATTCGCTAGTCTATGGAGAAGACACAATATTACCGGCGGAGATAGTTGTCCCGTCTACAAGGGTAGCGATGGCCAGCCATATTACGCCATACGAAGTAAGCCGTTTCGCACACCTAGATACAATAGAAGAAATAAGAACACGAGCAGAGCGGTTCGCAGAGGCTTACAGGAAGCACGCGACTAACTATTATAACCAGAGCATGAAGGAGAGGAACTTCAAGGTAGACGATTTGGTCCTTAAGATCACCCTCATGTACAAAGGAATGCTAGCGCAGGCAAATTTGCCGCGAACTGGGATGAACCGTTCAAAATAAGGAAGGTAGCAGAGAGTGGATACTATAAACTTAGAAGGATGGATGGATATAAGGTCAAATATCCCATCAACAACAGATGGCTGAAGAGTTTCCACGCATGAACCACTCGATGTAACGACATTTCGAATAATGAATGTTAAGTTGTCGATATTTCTGTAGGAATTCACAAAAGTTCACGGGAGTGCCAAAGGCGCCAAGTTGGCTGAAAAATCTACAAAAGGTTACGGGAATGCCAAATACGCCCGGTCGGCTATAAAATCTACAACAGGTTACGGGAATGCCAAAGGCGCCCGATCGGCTGAAAAATTCACAAAAAGCTACGGGAATGCCAAAGGCACCCGTTCGGATGACAAATTTACAGAGGCTACGGGAATGCCAAAGGCTCCCGGTCGGCTACGGGAATTCCAAAGGCGCCAAGTTAGCTGACAAATCTACAAAAGGCTACGGGAATGCCAAAGGCGCCCGGTCGGCTGACAAATCTACAAAAGGCTATTGGAATGCCAAAGGTGCCAGGTCGGCTGACAAGTATAGAAAAGGCTACATGAATGCCAAAGGAGCCTAGTCGGCCAATGAATATAGAAAAACCTACGGGAATGCCAAAGGCGCCCGGTCAATTGACATATTCGCCAAAGGCTAGGAGTGCTAAAGGCGCCCAAACGACTGTTCAGGAAAAGAAAAAATGGGGGGAGTAGGAGCGTTTAACCTACGACCTACCCCACCCCGCCACATCCATCTGGAAAAAGAAGAGGGAGTAGGCACGTTTAACCAACGCCCAGCCCACCCCACCCTGCTCATCTGAAAAAATAAAGGAGGGAGTAGGCGTGTTTAACCTACGACCTACCCCATCCTGCCCCGCTCATCTGAAAAAAGACAATGAGGGAGCATGCGCGTTTTACAAGCGCCCTCCCCACCCCACCCCATCTATCCGGGAAAAGAAGAAGGAACAAGCGCGTTTAACCAACGCCCTCCCCACCCTGCCACATCCATCCGGAAAAAAAAAGAGGGAGTAGGCGCGTTTAACCAACGCCCTTCCCACCCCACCCCACTCATCTGAAAAAAAGAAAGGAGGGAGTAGGCGCATTTAACCTACGACATACCCTATCCCGCCCCACCCATTCATCAAAGAAAAAGGGGGGGGGGGAGTAGGCGCATATAACCTACGACCTACTGTTAGAGCATTGCTCGGTCGAACTCGCATGCGTTGCTATCTCAAGCATGTTTGTTAATATTAGTGATCAAAACTATATGTCTTGATTTCTAGTTTACTTATGACTAAGTCTCAGTCTAGGATAGTTAAGTATAGTTGAGCTCTAGACTCCATGGAGATTATATTATGAATACGAAGAACTACTCAAGGAACCGGTGGAACTTCATCCGACCAAAAAATTATGTGGAGACTTGAACTTATCTAGCAATCAAAAGTCTATCTATCTCCTACTCTTGAGACAACAGTTGTATAAGTATGATAGTTTTCATACATACACATTTGTTATTTCGAGCCTAGTTTACTCGCCTATCTTTTTCTCGAAATACGTGTTAGTAAGCTTTCGCTTTAACCACCTTTGATCTTTATCTGTGACGAAAGTCATGATGACGTTCCAATCTTGAAAATATCTTTGATGACGATAGTCGATTCTTTATGTCTAACGACTATTATAACATTATAGAAGAATGTTTCAATGATTGAAATGTAGAGTTGAGATTACGTAACCACCTATGGATATAAGCATATATAGTGTGTTCACACATTAGTGTATAAATCCATGTACGGAAAACCAAGTGTGTGCATGCGGTATTGGTGAAGGTGACAGGTTGGGTACGCGTACCCACAAAAGTTTTCATCCGAAAATTTCTGTTGGGTTTTCAAACCCAATTCTGGTAAAGCTAGAGTACATGTACCAGTACGCGTACCCAAGCTGGTTATATCTCATGAACTTAAACAATAAATCAATAAGGAATCCAATCTTTGCAAACCGTGGCTATATTGTTCATGAATTGATACAAGTGAATCAAACTGATTTTGTTTCAATTGTGTCTATGTACAAAGATCTAAGCAATTGAACAACTCTTGAACTAGTTCTTATGAGTCATTTAAACTAGTTATGAAGAAGATGAATATGGTTGATATGAAAGTGCTCATATGGCTAACCATTGGTTAACTATACGTGAACCAACTAAATGTACACGTTTAGGTACGGTTATTCAAACCTAAATGAAATATATTTCATTTGTGTGTGTGACAAGCTAAGTTTCGATCTAATGGTTGAAAGATATTAGCTTCGATAAATTAGGTTTTTCATCTAACGGTGAATATTAAATACTTTGTTACCAAGGTAACTTAGATTGCAAACCCTGGTTTGAAAACTATATAAAGGAGACGTCTAGAAACTGGAAAAAACTAATCCCCACACCTCATGGGTGATACTAGTTGGTTTTTCTAGAGTCGAGTCTCCTTTAACCGTAGGTTTCTTCTCGAGACCCTGTCAGTTAGCGACTTGAAGACTTCATTGGGATTGTGAAGCCAGACGAAACTACTTATCTTGTAGTTGAGCGATCTGATCTTTCCATTTTCTATCGTACGAGTTCAATTGAATAATTGGCTTGAGATTATATCTCCGATAGGCAAGATAAAAATAAATCACAAACATCTTCGTCTCATCGTTTGTGATTCCGAAATATCTAGTTTCTCTACCATACGATTTAGATTATTGTGAGGTGATCAATAATTCTAGGATGTTCTTCGGGAATATAAGTCCGGGTTATTGATTGGTTCATGTTCACCTTGATTTTTTAAGAAGACGGTACAAAACTCGTAGGTTTATCTGTGGGATACAAATTTATCTATTATCATATACTTTTCTGTGTGATACAAATTTGTTTATTCAAGTCTTCGACTTTGGGTCGTAGTAACTCTTGGTTGTGGGTGAGATCAGCTAAGGGAATCAAGTGCACAGTATCCTGCTGGGATCAGAGATGTAAGGAGCACAACTGTACCTTGAATCAGTGTGATATTGATTAGGGTTCAACTACAGTCCATACCGAAGTTAGTTTGTAGTAGGCTAGTGTCTGTAGCGGCTTAATACAGTGTGGTATTCAATCTGGACTAGGTCCCAAGGTTTTTCTGCATTTGCGGTTTCCTCGTTAACAAAATTTCTGGTGTCTGTTTTATTTCTGTTCCGCATTATATTTTGTTATATAATTAAAATATCACAGGTTGTGTGTTGTATCGATCAATAGTAAAATCCGACCTTTGGTTGTTGATTGGAAATTGATTGGTCTTTGGTACCATCCAAGTTTATATCTCTTGTATTTGATAAAGACTCGCAGATTTCTATTTTCTTGGGTAAAGATCAAATTAAGAGATAGAGATATTAACTCCTTGATATACTTTTTATTAAGATTGAGTCTGACTGTCTAGTTGATTCTCTTAAAAGTATATTAGAGTTAGTCCATAGAGATTGCTAATCGAAATATTGGGTGAGGTTATTAGACCCCCGCTTTTTCACATACCCCACCCCGCCACATCCATCCGAAAAAAGAAGAGGGAGTAGGCGTGTTTAACCAACACCCTTTCCACCCCATCCTGCTTATCTAAAAAAAGAAGGGAGGGAGTAGGCGTGTTTAACCCACGACCTATCCCATCCCTCCCCGCTTATCTGAAAAAAGCAAGGAGGGAGCATGCGCGTTTAACAAGCGCCCTCTCCACCCCACCCCAGCCATCCGGAAAAATAAGAGGGAGCAGGCGCGTTTAACCAATGCCCTCCCTACCCCGCCACATTCATCCGGAAAAAGAAGATGGAGTTGGCGCGTTTAACCAATGCCCTGTCCACCCCACCCCACTCATTCGAAAAAAGAAAGGGGGGAGTAGGCGCGTTTAACCAACGACCTAGCACACCCCACCCCGTCATTCAAAAAAAAAAAAATGGGGGTGAGGTGGATGTTTTGGAAAGAATCCAATGGGGTGAGGTGGATTTTTTGGAAAGAATCCAATGGGGGTGAGGTGGAAATGGATTTGGGTCTTGGGTTTTGGATCATGGGTTGTTTAATCCCAAATTGCCACGAGGGGGTAGGCCCTCCTACCCCGCCACATTCATCCTAAAAAGAAGATGGAGTTGGCGCGTTTAACCAATGCCCCTGTCCACCCCACCCCCACTCATTCGAAAAAGATACCCCCGTCATTCAAAAAAAAAAAAAAAAAAGAGGGGGGGTAGCGTGAGATACCTGCCCCTTCTCCACAAAAGAAAGGGGATAGACACACTACTACTAACCCACCTTAATTAATGCCAAAAGTCGCACAATATGAAGAAAAAGAGAGTAATATTCCCACCTAAAACAAAATTTTATTCACATACAAGAAAGAACAACAAACATCCAAAGGACCCATAGAAGGAAAAGACTTCAAAGCGGATACATAGGAAAACAACAGCGGGAACACGAAAAAGATAACGAAACAAAAGACGATCCCCGCAGGAAGGCGCGCAACCTAACCAACTATTAATTCCCGATAACGAGCGATATCCGCGTCTAAGGTCTCCACCATCAGATGCTCATCATCACATTGCGCGTTGGCCAGACGTAGGTCCTCATCAGCTTAATTCACCAACTTATGAATATCCCGAATGATCTTGTCCTTAGCTTTCGCTCCGCGAGCGAACGAGAGAGTATCTTCATGCTCATCGTATTCTTTATGCGCCTTATCCTAATAAATAAACCTAAGAGTCCATATCATGCCCGCCTCCTCCCTCAAAACCAAAAAATGTTTCAACTCATCCTCGAGGTAAGGATGAGACATAAGCGAAGATACATCCGCTAAAGTCAGGTTGTATCCGAGGAGCGACGGGGCCGCTTGGTCGAAAATCTAGAGATGACAATCGGAAATGGCGCGATTTATGGTATCCATCATTATCGAAGTATCCATAAATAATTGATTAGCCGCGTAACGAGCGGTGACGATATCATCTAAAGCGCGTTGGACCTCCAGTAATACGCGATCGGATAGTTCAGCCTTCTGAGCAGCTTGATGCGCCTCGTACTGTTCTTTAAAGTTGGCGCACATAGCATCTCTATTTTCTATCCTCTACTCCCGAAGTGCCTCGATTTAAGTCTTCACGAGCAACAGTCGTTTCAATTCATAATGCTTAAAATGAAGGAACGGGCGCCAAGGATAACACATATCCATGAAGAGAGCTAGCCATGCAGGAGATATGTTGACCAAAGGGGAATGGGAAAATAAAGTTGAAAGTGAAACTAGTAACCAAATTAGGAAATGCAAACCATATATATATGAAGAAATGGTGCCACTTACGATGCAACAGGTTCATGCCTCCTCGTGCATGTTGTGATACGTGCTGATTCGTATTAAAGAGTGATATGACTACTGGGTTATTTTACAATTAACACAATAGTCAGGGGACTAATGTTGATACATGAAAAATAATACTCCTTAACGGGTCTGGGTGCCCTTAAAGGGGGAGGCAAGCCTAATATAATACACGGGGATTTGGGGACTAAGCCCAAGTTCAATGAGAAAATACCCATGATACAAAAGGGACAAGGAAGGAATTAATGAAGAAGAAATGGGTTATATTAAGGAAGGAATGGCATTATAAGTAATTAAGGAAGTTTAGGACATGTGGCATGATGTAATAAAAGGAGGGGCTTTTGGAAATTTTATATTAGGAAGGACAAGGCACAATGGAAAGGCAACTCTCTCTCTTACCATTCCTATTATGTCTGGTCATCAAGTGTGATTATGACAGGTAGGACCAAAATCATATTTACCCCTCAACACTGGTCGTGATTCCATGACTCCTAGCGCACATCCTCGATGAGAAACTGTTGGTCACGCGGGTTCTGTAGAGCGTAAAACGTCCCCAGTAGACTTATGAACCAGAATAACCACAATTCGAGCATGTCTTCGGGAGACGCAGCTGATTGTGATGCCATGATTCCAGATATAAGCATGTCTTCAAAATATATGCATGCCTACCAAGCCTCTTCAAGCATCTCCAGAGTGTCTGAAGGAGTCATATGCAGACAAAAAGATAAATTAAGGTTTAGGCGCAGTACAAGTATGAATTCAGAATTTACATGGGATATGGACTCTGTAACTTCAAAAGTAAGTGCCAATTTGTTCTCATAGGGTTTTTCCAACCTCTCAAACATCCAGGAAGCCGCTCAAATCCCTCTCTTCCCCAAATACTCACTTGCACAAACTCGAAAGCTCAAGGATACACAAAGAGAGGAAATTAGTATTTTGTCCAAGTAAACACTAATTTGCAAATCCCATTCGACCAAAATGGAAATTTCATCTCTACAAGACTCTATTTCAAATTAGGGTTTTGTCTGAGACGACACTTCCCAATGCGAAAGCCTAAAAGGATTCCAAGTCCAAGGTCAATTCCAAGCTCATAGTTGCACATAATGAAGAAGTTAGGGTTTTGATCAAAGAAACCCTAATTCACAAGTCTAGTCTCTCAAAACGAAAATTTTACTTCATCAAAGCTCAATTGTCATGCTAGTAACGTCTCCTAACATAAAATCTTAGAAAGCTCCCAAATCCAGAGTTGATTCGAAGTCCAGAATCAGAGCAAGCAAAGACTAAGCATCAATTCGGGGACTCCGCAAGTGGATTGAAATTTTGCGCCTGAACGATTCGTAACCATCTATATACTCATCATAGAACAATCAAGGTTGTTCTATGAGTAGGGGACTTAATGTAGATGGTGAAATATGGATAAGGGGAAAAAAATGTCATTTCAAGAATTCAACTCTCACGGGAGAGATTAAGCCCTTGGTCCTCAAGGAACTCATAGCCACGATTTCTAGTATATGTCCCCGCGAGATGCTGTTGGTCGTGATGATGTTACTCCTAGCACACATCCTCGACGAGGTATTGCTGGTCTCGTAGGTTTTGTAGAGCGTAAAACGTCCCCAATATACTTATGAACCAGAACAACCACAATTCCAGCATGTCTTTGCGAGACGCAGTTGATTGTGATGCCATGGTTCCTAGTATATATCCTCGACGAGATACTATTGGTCATATAGGCTCTGTAGATGCGTAAAAACATCCACGATGGACTTATGACCCAGAGCGGAGACATATCTATTTCCTGTAAGCATGACTCACCTTATTTGAGATCATTGACTAATTCCTAGTACATCATTGCGAGATACACTGGACATGTCTACTCTAGGATTTGACTCGACTTATAGAGGCTTTCGAATAATTCCTAGTACATCCCGTGAGATACACTGGCTATTATGCCTCCGGGCCCTTTCGACAGACTCCTAGAACATCCTTTCAAGATATACTGGTCTTGTCACCATAAATACGGACACAATTGATTCCTAGCCCATATCTGCAAGATACGCTGGTCAAAGAAAAGTGAGCTAAAGTCGCGCGATGACATTAATCGAGCGTATAAAGCCTTTTATCTCTCTTCAGGATGAGTCCCAGCTGACCACAAAGAGATTTGGGTCTGTTAAGAAAATCTTCGTAGAGATAATGATCCGTCTGCAAAATATCGGAGAGATTCACGTCTCTTTACAAAATCTATCTCGGAGAGATTCAAATCTCTCTTCAAAATCTCAGAGAGATTCACATCTGTCTTCAAAATCTATATGATTCAAATCTCTTCACAAAATCTCGGAGAGACTCACATCTCTCTACAAAATCTCGGAGAGATTCAAATCTCTCTGCAAACTCACTAAGAGATTCAAATCTCTCTGGAAAGTATCGGAGAGATTCACACCTCTCTGCAAAATCTCAAATTGATTCACATCTCTTTTCACAATCCAGGAGAGATTTACATCTCTCCGCAAAATCTCAGTGAGATTCAAATCTCTCTGGAAATCCCAGACAGGGCCAAATATTCCCCATAATAGGTACACGCATTACCTAGGGCTCAAGACTATTTCTCATCCTCTCAAACATACTCACGGCTAGTAAATTGAGCCTGAACTATACATATCTATCCAAAAACGTGGATAAGATCTCTCGAGCTCCGCATGATCAACAAAGGGACCCAAAAGAAACAATACGGTCTCTACATGACATATGTGATCATCCATGGAGAGAGGGAGCTCAACCTCAGCTCATCTCACACTCTGCACACGATTCCCGAGGAATTCCATGCCTTTTCACGTGACTCATCCTAGTCATTCTCACAAATGAGAGAATATTTCTCTATCTTGGCCAACTCGTCTAGAAAATAAATATTAGTAATGTGCATTTACTAATCGGAGATTTTCTATTGAGAGATTCCGAAAATATTTGACAAGCATTTATTGGAATTAGGAAAACCGAATTTTGCTATTCATTGCATATCTTGAGAATATCTTCGATTTTGGAAATTCCTTGGTGTCCAAACATCCTTGGTCTATAAATACCTAACTTTGCGTTCTAGTAAATTATCCTAAGAGCCATGCAAACTTCGTTTCTTGTTGTTTCTGGTGGAGCCGTCTATTCGAAGAGGAAAGTATCATATTTATGTGAAATCTCTTATGATGGCTCATTTAAAGACTCTTGTGGGATCAAGAAGCTCCCCGAGTACCATTGGTGGAAACTAGATGATTGCAGTATTAATGTGTTATTAGCTTTCGATTGATTTGATTGACTAATGGTTTATGAAACTTTGACCGCACCTAGTTTGTTTATGCTTGAAAATCTTCTCTTCTGATATAAGATTCACTCAAACTAGATTGAAGTATCGACAAGATCTTAGAATTGTTGTGAGATCTAAAGACATCTTGTGATAATCCATTATTAACAGACTTTGTTCTGTGCGTGATTAATAACAAGAGATTCAAGTGGTGTTGTGCAGGTTATTGAAGATTAAAGAAGATTTGAAGACAAAGAAGATTTCTTATTAGTTTTCGTATCTTGTGAATTATGTGCACAAACCTTGGTCGGTTGGGATCCAACTAGAATCAGATTTATTCGACCGGTTAGTTTTGTGAGATTGGTATTCACTATATTTCTCTTTGAGTTCTACATTGATTGAGTGTGAATCAATACTTTAATATTTCGGTAGTTAAAGTTATATTGATCTTACCAGATAAAGTAGTTTACTATATTAAACGGAAGAGCCTTTGTCAACGACTCGTCTAAATCTTGTAGAAAGATTGATTAGAGTAGTTACCAAACAAATTCTTCCTTTGTTGATTGGAATATGATCCAAATGACTTGTTATTCACGTGCATGACTCTAGAAATCGAAGACGCAGGGATACTGAGGGAACTAAGTAGCTAGGGGTAGTCTGCTTGGTCTCAACTATAAGAAGTTGGTATTAGATTTTGTTTAACGACTTAATTCTGAGAGTATTCAAAACTGGACAAAGTCCCGGGGTTTTTCTGCATTTGCGGTGTGACACCCCAAACCTAATCACCTATTTAACTAATATGATTACAACCTAATTGAAGAATCAATTCCATATTGACGATTTTAAGAATCATAATTACATAATGTGAACTAAAACCAACTTGAACCCAATACTCTGATATTTATAAGTGACTAACTCTCAAATGATACTAATAGATTAGTATGTTGTTTACAATAAATAAAGAATAAACCTATATAAAAGATACATAAATGTAACATAGTCCAGTAAAGCTTTGAACTACGAAATCAAATAACTTCACGTGCACTATTTCTTTTAGTAACTAAAACTGAAGTGGGAACAAGTGAGCACATCATCCCAAAATGGTGCTCAATGAAAAACATCTAACTCTCAAGTAATCACTAACATGCTTCACAGTTCTAAAAGAATATATACTGAAAGAAACAAGAAGAAACTAATCATACGACTATTTATGCAGCATGAAGCAAGTGTCACTCTAACCTCGCCAAACTCATTGGAGAAGATGACGCGAGAGCAACTCTAATCAATAATAATAACATCGTCCACACAGAGTTCCCATACAAACCATTATTCAGAATATTACAATCAAAATCAGAAAGTTAGACAAACAAGTATACTATGCACAAGAGTGATTTCCCCAAAATAAAATAGTATATATTATAGCGAAACGGGGAAGAAGCTTCCCTACTAAATAAATATTGAAATGGGGAAGAAGCTGTCCTACTATTTAAATTAGTTATATACTATCGAAACGGGGAAGAAGCCACCCTACTAGGTAATATTAAAACGGGGAAGAAGCCGCCATACTTAATTTAGCAAAGATCTGTGGGGAAACACAGACACGCCTTGCGTGGAAATCATACAACGCATATTATACGTACATCAAGCCACATGCAAACATTTACACCGATAGTACCACACACAAACTTTCCAAAAATAACAAAGACTCATCATGCCCGCATATAGAAATAATGCTCAATGATTATAAGAAGGTTACAGAGTTCCCACCTGTTTTGATGACAAGCCTCACCTACTCCGAGATCCATATCCACTGGTTTAATCTTTTAATCGATCGTTGTTAATATAGACTAATTTTTAATCACACATGCACTCTAAGAAATTATCCAAAGGCTAACACAATGCTCATAACATAGCTTCATACAAGTCTCTAGTTAAGTGAACTATCTAATGGTTCTAAGCCCATTTATGGTTTTACATCTCTTTTATTCTCTACCTTTAACATATCTATGGGTTTACTAATTCAATTGGATTGTTTCCATAGTCCATTAGATAAGTCTTAAGAAAATCTACAACTTCGTAGGAACCAAAGGCTGACTCAACCCACAAAGGGTCCAAAATATCAAACTAAGAAAACATGACCATAAGCCCAAGCCCAATAAACCATTCCCTTAAATAAGGCCTAGTCCATCTAGGTCAACTGACAATCACTAACGGTCAAAGGGTCAAACAAAGGTCAAGTTAATAGTCAAAGGAATCAAGTGTGGTCAACTAGTCCAGGTCAAGTCAGTGGTCAACCAATCAAATTTAGTCAAGGAAGATAAACTCAGTGAGTTAACACCGATTCAACTCAGTCAGATTAACTGAGTCAGACAGATTAAATCAGTCAGACATCCGGCTAGGATAACTAACATGCCTACTCTACAACACAGGCTAGAAGTCTATTGCACCATTTACATAACAACTGCTTCATGGGTTTTCTACTATAGCATTTATAGTATCAACACCAGTTCTTTACACACAGCTCATGCATCTTCAACTACAGCCTAAATCCATTTCACTATCTCCAAATCATGCACTCATCCAACCATTACAACTTGTAAAAATTCCAGTTCCAAGCCATAACTTCTTCACATTCAATCAGACTTTCTTTCATATCCTCTAAGCATCATAGTTATACTAACATCCATATAACCAACCCCCAACTCATTCATTTCCTTCTTATCAGTTAGATAAGTACAACTGTACTTCACTCCCATCTGTAATTCGATCTCAACACTAACAAAACTATCACCACATCCAATATCAGTTCCATCCATCATACCAACACCACCACCTGCGCATCTATAACTTCACTGCCAACTCCATGAACTGCAACCAAACAAACCATTCACATAATCCAGTTCAAAATCAACTACTCTGACATGTCCTGCACTAACAACCAAACATTACATCTAACTTCAATACTGGGAAAACTGTACATTCAAATCCTAATCACTTCCAACTCAGTTGCTACAACAGTAGTTCAGAACAACATCGGCAACTACAATTCCAACTCCAATACAAAGCCTTGTAACTCATAAACCACTACCACTTGTAGTTGCATCTCAACATCATCAATTCAAACCATTCAAACAAACAACACCATCAGTTCATTCTATCTTGACCTAAACTCCAACCACAACCCAACTTCACCACCCTCTGGTCACACAACCCTAATTTAGTATGAACCCCAATTCATAATTTGATCTACTAAGAATTGAAATTAAACCCTAATGAACCATCTTCACCTAAATTAAAATGAACCCATATATAGACTATCGAATTACATAACAAATTCATAAAGCAAATTCAATAAATTAGAAACCCTAAGTTAAATATCTGATTTACCTTTTCTGTTGAGGTTGAAATCATCAAATTAATTAATAACCCTCTCAACAACACTTTCTTAATCTTTATCATCTTCTTTAGATCTCAAAACCCCTCTTAATCTCTCTTTCATCTCAAGAACAAAACCCTAATTTGAATCAACAACATCACTCTTCATCCTCCCGAGCTCAATTAACATCAACACCACCACCAACCATCACTACTTATTCATACCTACCTCTCTCGATCTGAAAGATCACGATTTCAATTTTTAAATCACCAACAGGTGAAGAACAGAGAAGAAAGAAAAGAGAAGAAGAAAGAAGAATGAAGAAGAATAATAAGAGAAATGAATTTCTCTACAGGTTGGTTTTTGATTTATCCACAAAGGTTTACTTAGGAACCCAATACAAATGATACGGGCAGCCCAGGTCAGTTTAACAGTGAAAAGACTAATTTGCCCTCCATATAATTCTGATGATATAATCTTCGTTCAGTATCCGAACGACACTCTCGAGTAGACCATTTCCCATAAATTTTCGAGATCTAGCCAATGTAACTAGTTTCGAATCTAAATTACTATTAGATTAGTTTTTATTAATTAATGTTCGTATTAAACTAATCGAGCCCTTATCGGCTAAATTGTCTCTTGACTAGTCTAATAGCGCTGACGAGCTTGTGAATCCTTACATGCGGTTTCCTTGTTAACAAAATATTGTTGTGCCATTTACTTTACTATTCCGCAATTATATTTGGTTTATATAATTTAAAGTCGTTGCACTTGTATGTTAATTCCGTAACACTTGATATTGATCCTATGGAGTTTCGGTTATTACCGAACCTATTATCAAGTGATCACTTCGTTTTCGTATCGTCTCGATCTTGAATACATAGTCAATCACACAAGTGATCTTTTTTTTGTATTGTCCCAATCTCGTATCCATAGACGATCACATGAAGTTGTTGTATTGTCTCGACTCAGTCCATAGACGATCACACTTGGTAAAGGACTTATGGGTTGATAAATAAAAGATCGTGGTGTATTTGTGTACCCTCGTATTTTTAAATATTCTTTGATAGTTATGCAACTTGTAATCTAGGTTATTTCGATAATCATTATCTGTTCTAAGTCCTTCTCTTCTGATATAAGGTCATTCAAGGATTGTTGATCATAAACCCTAGATTTGATAGATTTCAATCTAAGATTGTATACCGATACTAGTTGGTTGAAATCTGGATTAGAAAGAAAACTTCATCTAAGGTGTCTCATAAATTCCTTAAGAAATTTTAACAATATATCTCTAGAATTATTCTAATTGTTCTTATTGTAGAATAATTAGGTATCTTTACAACTTTTGATTTCTATGCAAACCCTAGCGTGATAGAAAAATCGGAAATACGTTTGTTAATTGGTTAACCTATTGGGGATCGGTCCTGCAATAGATCCCCGATTAGGGATCAGTCCTGCTATAGATACCCGAGACTGGTCCTAGTATAGATTAAGGGATCATCCTAGAATATATCATTTGATTCCTTTCAACTACGTTATAAGTTTCGCTAGTCTACTTCCTTAAACTCATGTAATTAAACACAATTTTCTAGGCATGTAATCAACCCAAAGTTCAACATGCTAAACTATTAACAAATATCTAAATTGTATTATGTCGTAATTACGAAGTTCAAAAGATAACATTATACTTCGTAATCTAATATACTAAAGTTGTATGAAACAACTAGTATATACTTCCTTGAAACTTTGGTCATAATGTGATGATGAAGTCACCAATACTAGAGATATATAAATATAAATTCATATGTTATGTTTTCAATATAAAGGACAACGTAGATATAAATTAAAACAAGTCAAGTTTGTATCACTAACCTCGAACATAAACATGATGTGTATGTAGATGTAGATACTTCTTCAGGTTCTTTCAGAGTAACACGAGTTTGTCTCAATATTTCTTATGCTCCTAGTCTAACCTAACAGAGTTGACTCTAGTAATCTAATTAAGTAGATTCTAGTTTTGGAGCTAAAATATGACAGCCAAATTTGACATACCAACGCTTGGTGGATTCAAACGAGCAATTCTCTAAGATTTTTATTTTTCTTTTTAGTCTAAAATAGTTTTCTAGTCATATTAGTTCTTTTTTCTTTGGCTCTCGCCTCAAATGAAGCTTGTTGGTTCTATGACTTTTGTGTCTTCATTAATAGAAAAATTAGGATCAGCGTCATAAAATGTTCATAGAGAATATGATGTCGAATGTTATATAATTAACGGCGAAGTTTCATAACTGAAAGAAACAATTATTTCTTACACGTGAAGGGTTAGTTTTGAAAAGACATATCTTATTGGGTAATAATTTTTGGCCAAATACGATTATTTGGTATCTCTTCAAATATAACCAATCGTATTTATTTTTTCAAATACAATAGTTGAATTACCATATAGCTGTTTAATTTGAGAAAATATAAAATTGATTTTGGTGTGGACACATCAACATAATTTTTTTCCTTTCTACAAGGACTATTGATTAATCCATGAGAAAGGAATATATTTCACGACCTTACCTAAGTGATCCCATACGTAAGGGAAGGTCGGATAACCTTCTTACCAGAGTTTGGTAACGATTCCAAGATAAAATAAGCTATTCTAACTAGAGACTTATTCTAAGTACTTTTTTTTTACCAGGTTTACATGATAGACCAAAGGAAAATAGGGCTAAAAAGAGCCCCAAAAACTCATAATGTAACTATTTAAAAAGATAGTACGCTTTGTCTATCCATTCAACAACTTGAATAAAGTCCGGAAAACCTATAAAACTTTCACTAGAACCTTCAACAAACGAACATGCTCGTTTCGCTAAGGTGTATGGAAAAAAAAATAGCTTCTCTGTAAACACGTTCAAAGATAATTGCCATATAAAGTGCACATGCCAAAGCCCATATCTGCTTAACCCTCCAAGGCAAGTTGCCGGAAGTTAAAACGTGAACCACTACTGCTGAATCAGACCTTATGCCAGCTCTTCCAATCCCCAACTTCAAGACCCATTCCAGCAGCCTATTAATTATAGCATAAATCTCGACCAATTAGTTAGATTGGATTCCCAGGCTAACACTAAGCGCCCCTAAACAGTACAACTTCCATCTCTTGCTATGAATCCAACACCAGCTGGACCAGGATTATCACCCACCGTGAAAGAATTTTGTTTAATGTTGGAGATGACCAAATTACCTCTACATGATTAGTGAATTTGGTCCTCCGGTGAGAAACTATGAATTTGGTCCTCCGGTGAGAACACAAAAATAATATATTGTATCATGCATATGGAAACACATTCCGATAAAACTATCGTGGACAAGTTGGTAGATACGAGATTGCACCAATTTCAAATTTTAACCTTCAAAAAAATTTTAACCTTTCACAATTCAGACCTTATAGCTAAGTTTGTTACCAACTAAAGTTTTTTGACCATGCGACTCTTACCTTTTGTTGCCTTGTCTAAATCAAGCTTAATTAGAGACTTAATATCAATTTATTAGCTGGCGTACATGTGGACATTGTACACATCCTATTTAGCAATTCGTCGAATCATTAGCGAATGACTCACGAATTATTACATATTAAACGACAGCGAATTATTCGGTCGTCCAACTGGGCCTGTATATTTTGTGAAGATGCCGAACCATCCACAAAGTTTATAAAATTCTGTTTTAGTCTTTTTTTTCTTCATCTTCATCTTCAATTCCTTTTCTTCTTCTTCCTCTCCACTCTAACGTGAATTCCAGATGAGTAAAATTATTCATTGGAAAAACCCTATAAATTAAACCAGTCAATACGAATAGTTAGTCCTACACCGTCTGAAACCGAGAGAAGAATGGCAACACTAAAACTCAGAAAAAGGGAGAGATTCATGGGGTTGTGGGAATTGATTTCGAATTTAAGATTGAGAAGAACAAATGGCTGCTGAGATGGGGAGATGAAATTCAGAGTGGAATCGAACTAGAATTTGAGCAGAGAAGGAGATGAAGTTGTTGGACCTGAGATATGTGTTGATTGTTATGATTTGTGAGAAGAACACATACGAGAAAAGATTCAGTCGAGTTGAGATCGATAGGGATTTCGAATCTATTGCAGTCAAGAATAAGATGAAGAGGAATTACAGCTTTTGATGTTGCTGTTGTTAATGAAATTAGGGTTCTCAGATAAGGTGGAATATGAAGAAGAATTGAAGTTGAGCTGCAATAGAAGATCTGAGATGATGCTGTTGTGTTGTGTTGTTTGATAGTTTGGGAGAGATTGATTTGACAGGGAGAATATGGCCTGAGTTTATAGATGAATGCCTATGTATGGTTTATAAATTGCAGCAGCTGCAAAAATTGTGATGGGTGTTCTATGGTGGTGGTCAATGTCAAGGATATAAAATGGGTTTAGGTGTATGGATATGAACTTGCAGGCTAGATTGTGAGTTGTTGCAGGTGGTGGTTAAAGTGAATGCAAAGGGTTCTGTGATGGGTACAGTTTGTGATGCAGCTCTGGAGATAAGAAGGTTAGATGTATGTTAGAAGCAGGTGGTACTGGTATTTCTCATGGTGGTGATGCTGTCAAGGATTTGTGTTGATGTTTTTAAGCAGGAACTGAAAAAGTGTTGTTTCTTTTGGATTGATTGAGCTAATGGGTCTGTAGAATTGGTGGTAGTCTTGATGAAATTGCAAACTAGTTGTGTTGTTGTTGTCATGAGACTGAAATGGGTATGCTATATGAATAATTAGGTTATGCAGGAACAGATTTGTGGTTGTTATTGAAGATGCAGATGGTGTTGGTTTTGGTGCAGTGAAGTAGCCAGAGAATATGGAGTGTAATTGGAGTTTCTGGTATAGGAACTGGAGATGAACATTGCAGCTAGACATACAGGGAATGTAAATTAGATGCATGTTTAGGGAATGCATTACAGAATGAACATAATTAGTTTTGGTGTAGTGAACATATGTGTTTGAAAAGATGCATAACATGTTATGCGTCTACAAAAGTTATGCACCATAATATGTTTTTGTGCAGATGCATAACCTATTATGCATCTACAAAAAATGTTGCATAACTTGTTATGCAGTCCAGAAAATAGTTGCACAACACGTTATGCAACAACCTTTTTGTTGGTATTGAAACCAACAAAGAAAAAGGACTGCATAACTTGTCATGCACCTACAATAATATATGCATAACATGTTATGCAGTCATGAAAATGGATGCATAACCTGTTATGCATCCGAAAATATGGCTGCATAATGCATTATGCATCAATTTTATTTGTAATCACTAAAATCTGTTATAAATGCATAACTTGTTATGTAGTCGAGAAAATGGTTGCATAATTTGTTATGCGTTTGCTTTTTCTGTTGGATTCAGGCATATACATCATTTAAATGGCTGCATAACCAAAATAATTGATGCATGAACAAAAATATGGTTGCATAACGTGTTATGCATCTTTTGTGGTGTATGCATTTTGTGTTATGCATCTTTTTTGGAGGCTGCATAACGAATATGTAGTCAGTTTTCGAAAATTTTCCCTAAAATGATGATCACCTCCGATTTTTTCGTGAAAAACAAAAATTTGATATTGTTATTTGTACTCGTTGTGTAGCTCTCTTTAAAATATTTCCAACTATATAAAATTCCAAGGCGCGAATTTTTAGATATGTTATATCCAAGTTGCGTTGCCAATTATACCCCTGAAAAATTAAGCTGCATAACCCGTCATGCAGACATTGTTCAAAATTTCATATAATTATGGGTTTCACGGAAACTAAAAGGGAAAATTAGGCGTAGGCCCCCCCAAAAAATTATTTTCATTGTCAGACCCACAATTAATTTTATATACCGTGGCACCCAAAGTTATTTCTGTGACACCCATAATTATGTTATATTATTAAAAATGTCTGCATGACGGATTATGCATCCGCATGACGGTTATGCATTAGGGGTATAATTGGCAATGCAACTTGGATATAACATATCTAAAAATCCGCGCCTTGGAATTTTACAAATTTTATATCGTTGGAATTTTTTTAAAGAGAGCAACGCAACGAGTACAAATAACAATATCAAATTTTTGTTTTTCACGAAAAAATCGGAGGTGATCACCATTTAGGCAAAATTTCAAAACCTGACTACATAACCATTAATAGAGCTGCACATGAGCGATGCAGATCAAGGTTTTACTGTGAACCCAGACAGACACTGAGTTGACCGATTACGAAAATTGAGTACATTGCACTGTCCGTGATTGGTAAACCGGTCCGGTTCACACCGGGACCAGGTTTTTACCCGGTATAAAAATATTTTCAAAATATATTAAAAATGTTCTCATAATATATTTAAATTTTTTTTTTTAAAAAAAAAACGGACCGGTTCCACTCCGGGTCCGGGTTTTTACCCACTTTCTCATATGTTAAGTGGACTGCTAGGATAGATTTCAATCTTATAATCTATGGACCGGGTTTTTTGGGTACTATCGGTACTGGGTGACCGGGAATAAGGTAAGAACCGTACTGTCGGTCTACTCCGGTATCAATTTTCAAAACCTAAGACATGTACCGTAACTCCGGTCCGGCCTGTCAGTCCTGTTCTTTCTGGTTCCGGCCTCGGATCTAGGTAATCCGGACCGGGTCTTGTGCATCTCTAACCATTAATGCGGCCACCAAAAAAGATGCATAACACATTCTGCAGACGCATAACGAATTATGCAACCATTTTCTCGACTGCATAACAAATTATGCATCCGCATAACAAGTTATGTAACCATTATTTTGGTTGATTTTAGCGCATACATAAAAAATTGATGCATAATGCAGTATGCATCCATATTTACTGATGCATATCAGGTTATGCATCTATTTTCTCGATGCATAAAAGATTGTGCAACAATATTCTCGATGCATAATGCATTATGCAGTCATATTTTCGGATGCATAACAGGTTATGCATCCATTTTTGTTATGCATCCATTTTCACGACTGCACATGTTATGTAGATATTATTGTAGGTGCATGACAAGTTATGCAACCTTATTTTTTGTTGGTTTCAATAGTAATAAAAAAGTAATTGCATAACGTGTTATGCAACAAATTTTGTAGATGCATAACAAGTTATGCAACAAATTTTGTAGATGCATAACAGTTTATGCAACCGTTTTCATAGCTGCATAACAGATTATTCAACCGTTTTCATAGCTGCATAACAGATTATTCAACCATTATGCCTTCATAGTTGGGAAGAATCCCAGAATTACATACGAAGAGAAAACATAGTTTTTTTTCCCTCATTTTTTCGGTTATTATATCTTCATAGTTGTTTTACTGTGACAGACATTTAAGCCTTCCTAGGAGACTTGCTGGCTTTGACTGGTGATTTAGGCTCTTTGGATGCAGCTGCAGCTGACCTTTCAGACTTCTTGGACAATAAGATTGGGTTAATGTTTGGTAGAACTCCTCCACGAGCAATGGTAACACCTGCTAGAAGCTTTCCCAATTCCTCGTCGTTCCTAACTGCCAACAAGATGTGCCTTCGGATGATTGTTTTCTTCTTGTTATCTATAGCTGCATTTCCAGCCAATTCCAGAACCTAAAGCACCAATTCAAACAAAAAAACTAACCTGCTAAGATGCCTACGAACAAACAAGTTATATATGCATAATTAAGGGGTGGATTCAAGTTAAAGAGGCACAGATAAACCATCACAGAACAATACAAAACAAAATATAAACCCAAAAAAATCAATTACAAGAGACCATAGCAAGATAAAATCTTTCTTCCCGTACTTACAAAGAATCATTGATGCACTACAAGTCTAAATACAAGTAAACATAAGACAAAAGCTTTGCTTACAACAAATCTTCAAGTCTGATCTTTGTATAAATAAAGAATAAAGAATATGGGTTCCTTCCTTTAATGATGGCACCAACACTTTCGGCAGTGGAATTGAAGTCATAATCTTAAGTTCTTAACCTGAATAACTTGTGAAAGAAAGGAAAACAAGATATTGATTCTTGATGGCATCTCTTGAGCTGCTTCTGCGAAAGATAAATAAAATGAAATGAAATAAATAAATAAATATTAGATTCACCCAGCCGTCACACAAGTCCTGGAGCAATAAAAATAAACTTTGAAAAATCACCATGTCTGTAACAGATGGTGAGACGGTCTCCACAGCTTGATCAAAGTATGTTTCATTGGTCGTCCATTTCCTCGATTCAAAACCTACCTCACCTGACATTTGCGACATTCGTTTTTCCAACAGTGCAATCATGGCAGCTTTGTCAACCTGTAAAGACAAGCAGTATCTCTGAAGCTCATAACAACAAGATAAGATGGTGCGATGGAAACCCCCATCATTCCCATAAACATCAGCGAAAACCCTAATCGTCCCTGATTCTTTAGGGCAGAAAACCCAATTTCTTCTTCATCCATTTCCAATCGGTCACCACTACAAACCCATTCTAAAATCTTTTGATTTATCCACCAGAACCGTCTTTTAGAAATCATTTGCAATGAAATCACACTCCAATCAAAAATTGAGATCTAAAGCCTAAACGAAAGTTCCGATTCAAAACGAAAATCTAAAACAAAATCGAACTTGGAGAGAACAAAATAAACAAGAGTTAATAAGAATCAAGAGTTGAAATTGACAGAACTTGGAGAGAACAAAATAAACAGCTTCTTCTTCTATTCTCTCGCTTCCCACTCTCGTATCTCTCTCTATTTCTAATTAAGAAAAAATTAGGTCTCCAAATAATTTTTTCTGAATAAATGGGTTTGCCCCTGAACTTTTGGGACAATGGGTTTGATACTAGGAAAAATCCGAGAAATGGGTATTGTAGTAGGTTTCACAAACTAAAATTAATTGTGGGCTTGACAATGAGAATATATATATATATGAAGGCAGTTTTTGGGTATACCAAAAACATTTTGGGCATACCAAGTAAGACAAAATAGGAGTGTAAATAGCAATATTAGAAGCCCCTTAACCAATTTTTTTGGTAATGGCAAATATGCCCTTTTAGGATTAGTGTTAATAGTAATGATTAGGTAAAATAAATCTGATTAGTGATTAGTTTTAAGATTACTTGCCATTATCCGGGGGGGTTTGGGGTGGCGTAGCCCCTCCGAGAGGGCGTATCTCTCTCGTTACGATTTTTTCCTGGTTTTGATCTTCAGAATGTTGATTTTTTTCCAACATATCTTATGTTTAATCTCGCTTTTGTAGGTTAAAATCATCAAAAGTTTGTGTTTTTTCACTAAGGTTCGGCGAGTTTGGATGAACAGTTCGGCTAGCTGGAAGTGTTGATTAAGAGCCGAACCTACCTAGTTCTACTCGTTTTTGAATTGTCCAAATAAGCCAAACCCTACACCGAATCTGTCTGGAAGAAAAAATGTTTAGGGTTCGAAACATATTTAGAAATTAAATAAGCGCCTAACCTTGTTGGAAACACATTGTTCGGCTATTTGAATAAGTAGAATATAAGCCTAACCTGATCATATACATTCTGGGTTAATAATTTTGTATTGGTTCGGCACATATTATGATTATCGAATACGCCGAACCCCTACGCATCTCTTTCTGTGACTAGGTTCGCCTTGAAATTGCATGAAATTTCAAGCCGAATTGTTCATATACACTTACAGGAAGATTTTGTAAAGAACAGTTCGGCTAAAAACACAACTTAATTGTGTGCCGAATCTTATAAATGCACTAGGTTAAATAGATATTATGATTATCGTATGCTTCTAACCTAACCATTAATTTTTCTTTAGAGCATCTAAAAATGTTCAGCACATATTATGATTATCGTACAAGCCGAACCTAACCATTAAGGGTAAGGATATATTAGTAATTTAAATTGTTTGAGTATATATAAGTAATTACACTACCCCTTATTTTTCCACCCTGGGTGGAAAAAAAATTTTGTATGCCCAAAATATTTTTGGTATGCCCAAAAACTACCTTCATATATATATATATATATTTTTGTTTACACCTAATTTTCACTCTTTAGAAAACCCATTATTAATGGGGCCATCTAATAAACCTCCTTTCAAGTCTTTGAAAGTCATTTTCCAAAAAATGGCTTTGCTTTGGATACGCCAAGTTTATCTCCAAGTTTAAACAACCCATTATTAATGGGCCCATATAATAAATCTCCTTTCAAGCCGAACGCTCATTTAATGTCTTTGAAAGTGAAACCTGTTTTGTGGCATACCAATTTCTTTCGAGGCATACTCAATGCTTACCCTAACTAGTGTAGGTTGATAAGGGATGTCTAAAGCTAGTTATATTATTTAGATAACTTTTAATGATTTTATTAAAAACTTTTTTTTAATCTTTTATTTTTTTGGTAAGATTTTTTATTATTATTATTATTTAATTTTTAATTTTAATTTCTTTTCTTAATTATTTTTCTTATCTTCTTTCTTCTTTACTCCAATTAATGCTAACCGGACTACAATTTTCAGCATCTTCGACTAATTACAGAGTGAAGTTCGGGTTGCAATTGAAACGAATTATCATCCGAACTACTCATTGATCTTCATTCTGAAAATGTTGATGAACAGTTCAACTGATAATTAAACACGAAAGTGTTAGCCGAATTTCACTTTATGAAGAACAATGCTAAGTTCGTCTGTCCTATTTATTGCTTGAGTCAGCCGAACTTAGATTCAACAGTTAAAGAGTGAAGTTCGGCTAATAAGTTATCAGCCGAACCTAAGAATGTTTTAAAAAAAAATAGTTCGGCAGATAAGTTGTCAACCGAGCCTAGATCTAGGTTTTATAAATACAAAAAACATTTTAAAAAACTAAAAAAAAAAAAAATTTAAAAATATAAATGATAAGGACATTTGTAACACCCCGAGTTCCGGACCATGGTCAAACCCATATGGAGATCCGAACTTGAAGCGTTACGGGTCGGAAAGAGACTAACAAGTTTTGATTTCTATAATTATTTCACCAAGCATAAAAATATATTCTTGTACATGAATTTAATTAATTATAAAAATACATTAACAACATTTTCATCAAAATATTAAAAATCAAATTACACATAAAATGATTTTAACAAAAACAACACGGTCAACAATCCACCTAATTTTAAGTTCCACTTCCACCATTTAAGAAATCTGTAAAAAGTGTCAATTGGGGTGAGTTGACGGCTCAATAGGCATACTTTCCCATCCTCTAAAAATATACAAACACGGCAATTAATTACACAAGAAATACATTCAACAATTTTGATTATAATTTCACATTACCCAATTAATTCTGAATTATTATTCATTTCATTTAATTTTTTTGAATTCATTTCAGTTTACGAGTTCATGGTACGAATGTCCTTGGTTCGTACACCCACCTATCGTTTGGCACGGACAGCCTCCATCAATGGTCAGGAACAAAAGTTCATATGGGGATCATACCCATTTGCTCACATGGATCATTACCCATTTCATTTTCGTTATCCGGCACGAACAACCGCCATTGATGGTCAGGAAACACAAGTTCCTATTGGGAATCATTATCCATTTAAATCACGGGGATCATTACCCACCATTAGCATGAAACACGTTTCATCTAACGGTAAAACATGAACTCTTTCTTATATAAATTGTTTTTACAATATTCTTAATTAGTCTTTCCAATTTAGTTTTTAGATCATCATCATCGTCCTTCATATTATGAAAACAATAATTATTCATATTACTCAACTTGATTCAAAATAGAACATAAGAAGAAGTCATTAGTTTCAATCAAAGAAATCACAAAATAAATTAAAATAAGAAGACACCATATCCAATCAAAGAATCACAAGTAAATATTTAAAGAGGAGGGGTTAGTAAACCTACCTTTTTTTTATATAATTTACATCTCATAGTCTTATACTTCAATGAAACCAATAAATCAACCATATACAACAACATATTCCTTCCACTCCATAAAGCACTCCAAATAATTCACATAAGAAAAATAGAAACCATGTATGAAGGGGTTTTTATTTCTCTAATGTATATAGGGAAACTAATAAGAAGAAGGAGAAGGAGAGAGGACAAGATGAGAGAAAATTCTTATTCTATCTAACCAAGAATATATATATATATATATATATACACAATATTTAATCCATAATTTATAATGTCATCATTTATGTATATTATTTAAATTTTACATAATTATATTAAAGTGACATTTTGTCTCTTAAGCTCCTCCGTTTTCTAACACAAATCATACATTTTAATACTCTTCATTACATGCACAACTTAATGCTAATTAATTTACTTTTCATGCATACAAATAATTATCTTCGGATGTATAAAGCCATGCAAATTATAAATTAATACAATTACTTATTTGTAACCTTAATTGACTTTTCCAAATTCACATGCAATCACATTCAATACATTATCATAATTATTTATCTTTATATTAATACAAAACCTACCTATTGTTGCAGGGCCTATAGCCCATAGATGTGCGGCCCAGCTAGATATCTAGGGTCTTCCTTCTACATGTATATAAAGGACATCGTTCCATGTAACCCTGCTAATGATCAATAAAAAACTCTGTCTCTTTCTCTATCATTCTCACCTTTATCACTACAAAACGTTATCATGCCCGATGCTATACCGCAGAGCGATTGATTTTTTTTTATTTATTTTTTCATAAATGAATGATAAAAACAAGTTGTTTGAATCAAAAATTGGGTTTGGATTTACATCAAGTAAATCGCTGGAATAAAAGATGAGTTGGATCTACTTTTTCCTATATATTTTTTTTTCTTACCCCTGATTTTGATTTTAGCATATATCAAATATAATTGTGAATTTGATAAAGAAAGATTTAAAAAAAAAAAAATTGGGTTCTCGTCAAATCAGATTAGATTTAATAATACTAAACTAATATATTGGTTGTATTTTTATGCTCTGATTTAATCACGTATATACTAATATATTTAATATGTTTATGTTGTTATCTAATGAAGACGGTGGGAAATCTCCATGAATCAAAAGTTGTTGTTTGCATGTCCGTGGAGAAAGCAAATCCGGCTGAGTAATACATGTCAAAATCAAAATCCTGTCGGTTGTAGAGGAGGAAAAGATCTCGGGGAAGCCTAGGAAATCTCTGAAAAGATGAAGAAAGGTCTGTCCGTCTTTTCTAGAGAATGTGTTCTTCGGGAAAGTGGAAGAAAACCCGTTCGTATGCCGCAACTTAGGGTTAGTCGTTTCTGTCCCGTTCCGGGAAAGTGGATAAAACTACACTGTTCCGGGAAAGTGGAAGAAAACTACATTGTTCCAGGTCCCAGCTGTCCTGTCCCATCCGGTTCCTGTTTCTGTCCCGTTCCGTTTTGGGCTGCCATAACCTGTCCTGTCCCGTTCTGGGAAGTCCCATCATGTCCCGTTCTGGTTCCTGGAGATGTACAAGCATGTGGTGTCTGGTTCCAGTTCGTTCTAGGACGTGCGCGGCCAAGCCCGGTCCGATTCTGTCTATACATAATGATAATGGGAACCAAAGCTTGAGAAAGGTATGTAACTATAACGCGAGTTTTTATATGCTAGGCTTATTTACTCGCTAGGCTTATTTTATTTGTTTTTTAGAATATGCCTAGTTTTGTTTATTTTTTTCTTAAAATAAGTCAACGGCATATAAACGGTCAATTTCAATTTAAATTATTTTATTTTTACTGTAGCAAATTTCGAATTTTTCAGAAATCACAGTTTCGTAAATCACTCAATTCACTAAGGAACTTGCCGGTAAATCACCTTCCTCAACTTCCCAACACCACCATCATCTCGATGGGTTAAAGTGGTGGGAGGTTTCAAGTTTGTTGTTTATTTTTCTTGTTTATTTCTCTTTTTCTTTGGATTCCCGGCTTGAGAATTACCTTCCTTCGTAGATAATAGGTTGTGCAGTTTTACACAATTTCTCTGTAAGTGTTGCTTTGTTTTTCTTTGTTACATTGTGTGGGTTCACCGGTGGTTTTAGACCCGGTTTGTGCTGAGTTTGATAGCTAAGTTGTACGTCCATATCATGTTTGCCTTTATGTCTGAATGATGATAACAGATAAGGAGGTATTGATCTGCCCTTTCAAAGACTTTCATGGGTGCCCAGATGGGAGGATTGGAAGCAAGGGTTTCGCCTGTCTAGTGCCCCATTTGAAGAGGGTACATCTATGCAACTCAGATAGGAAGAATGCTCTTCAACAGGCCATTGGAAGCGACCAGGATGTGTTCAGTACATTGGAAGAAACCTTGAAGACATTGAAACAATGGCTATGCTTTAACTGTATGAGTATCCAGGCATGGAAAAGAGCATGTAAACATGGAGATATTGATGTTAGACCTGCAATATGTGAGGTGTTTGGGGAAGTAACAGAATTGATTGTTGGAGTACCTCGGCCTGGCTCTATTCTCGTACAGTTGGAGGACAATGGTTTTGAGATAACCGTTGAGACACTAGATGCAGTTCTTCATGCTCATGTGAGTATTGTGAAGAGTATTCCTAAAGGGTGTAGGATGGCATTTTCCCAGGGTTTGAAAGCAGCCCTCTTGAAAGTGGCAGTAGAGCCTAATTCAGTCCGGAATCAAGGTTAGCTTATTGATACTACCTCGCTGTCGTTGCGCGTCTTCATACCCAAGAATCGGACGGAACGTAGATCTGGGAGTCGTAAATCTATGCAAAAGCGAAGCAAATTCTAAAAGCATTGACGATGTGGGGTGAAGCTGGGGAGTCCAAAAGCTTATTAAAGAGGTTCTACAGATGCGGCGAACTGGATGTGTTAAGTTAGAGGATGATGAGGAACCTGACAACAAACGTACAAATATTTCTGCTTGCTTGCGCAAAGTTGCAGACGGACATTTTACTGCTGCAGTTAAAGCCATCAGCTCTTCCGGGGTGGCGCAGTATAATGAAGATACCAAGAAAGCCCTGGAAGATAAACACCCATTCATGCCCCCTCCGCAGAAGCCTTCTATCCTGTTAACTGAGACGCCTTTACTAGCTGAAGAGGGAACTGTCCTAAGCTGCATTAAATCGTTTCCTAAGGGGACTTCATGTGGCAAGGATGGCCTCCGGGCACAACACTTATTGGATGCCTTTTGTGGGGAAGGCTCTCCTGTGGCTGCTGACCTAGTCACGGCAATAACAAGGGTTATTAATCTGTGGTTGAGTGGTCGATGTCCACTTATTCTGGCAGAGTTTATTGTGTCAGCACCATTAACTCCACTTCTTAAGCCAGATAATAGTATTCGTCCTATCGTTGTTGGGACAATTTGGCGGCGTCTTGTATCCAAGGTGGCTATGAAGGGAGTTGGCAAGGACATGGCGGCCTACTTACATGACTTTCAGTTTGGGGTGGGGGTTTCAGGAGGAGCGGAGGCCATTTTACATGCAGTGAACAGGTATGTTAGTAAGCACCATTTAGACCCTAGTCTTACTATGCTAACTGTAGACTTCACCAACGCTTTCAACCTAGTTGACCGCACATCCATGCTTCTTGCGGTTCGTAGACTTTGTCCATCTATATCCCCATGGGTGGATTATTTATATGGTCAACCGGCAAGATTATATGTGGGAGATTATCATATCTATTCCTCAACAGGGGTGCAACAAGGTGACCCGTTGGGTCCGTTGTTGTTTGCTTTGGTGCTTCATCAGCTTATAACGAAGATAAATGAGCAGTGCACACTATCCTTACAGGCTTGGTATCTTGATGATGGTACTATTATTGGTGACACTGTCGAAGTAGAGCGAGCACTTATTGTCGTTCAAACAGAGGGGCCTCGGTTGGGACTTATATTGAATATTAAAAAAACCGAAATCTTTTGGCCCTCTTGTGATGGATGAAAGGTAAGGGATGGGATGTTTCCTGCTGAAATCTCAAGGCCAGACAATGGGGTCAAACTTTTAGGGGGTGCAGTCAGCCTTAATGATGAGTTTGTGAAAAGGCTTGCTATCAGGAGAGCAGAGAAGGCATGTGGAGTTAATGCAGATTTTGTCTAAACTACGTGATCCTCGAGCGAGTTATTACTTCTGCGTGCATGTATGGGCATCTCTAAGTTGTTATTTGGCCTTCGAATTTGTTTCCCGGGATACACTACAGAGGCAGTAGATATCTTTGATAGAGGCTTAAGGGAGGCGATAGAGGGAATCGTTGTGTGTGGAGGCCCGTTTTTCGGGGAGATTCAATGGAGACTAGTTACACTTCCTATCAGATATGGAGGCCTTGGGTTATACACGGCTAAGGAAGCATCACAATACGCCTTTCTTGCATCACGTGTGCAATCTTGGGGATTGCAAGATCACATACTCAGGGATAGTGGAGTAGAAGGTATGGACGATAATTTTTATATGGCATTGAAAACCTTACAAGAAAATCTGCCCGACCAAGACTTTAGTAGTTTTACCAATAAAGACACCGCCCCACTTAAAGCACAAAGCAACCTGGCGAGTGCTTTTTTTGGTAAAGTTGTTAAAGATATAGGTAGGGTTTATGGGTTTTCGGATAGAAAAAAAGCAGTTTTTGAGTGTCTACAAGCAGCGCATGCGCAGGATTTTCTTCTCGCTATCCCGATTGACGGCCTTGGACAGAAGATGTCCCCCTTGGAGTATCGGTGCATCCTTAAATACAGGTTAATGATCCCCCTATAACCTTCTGATTCTCGTTGCCCTGCTTGTATTACAGGCTGCCTAGACGCATATGGGGAACATGCTGTTCACTGTAAGGTGGATCCTGGTTTCAAATATAGACATGATCATGTGAGAGATATCTTATATGATGTATTATGGAGGGCTGGTATTTCGGCAAAGAAAGAGGCGTCGGTCAACTTTTTGACGGATCCTCTTGAAGGCAGATCAACACTCAGGCCAGCAGATGTTCTTATTTTTGGGTGGGCCAACGGAAAACATACGTGTGTTGATCTTACTGGGGTTTCTCCATTAGTAGGCATCGGGCAAGGCTCTTTCACAGTTGGACAAACAGCTTTGAAAGCTGCCTTGGGTAAGATAACGAAGCATGAAAAGGCTTGTATTGATAATGGACATGCTTTTATTCCCTTTGCCTTTGACACTTTTGGGTATTTAGCTCCGGAGGCGGTTGGACTCCTAGCGAGAGTTCAAAGAGTCATGCACAATGAATGTCATGACTCCCGATTCTAGAGAGTTTGTGTTTAAGAGGATAGGGTTTGCCATTCAAAAAGGGCTTGCGGCGCAGCTTGTTGCTCGCTTGCCTTCTATGTAATAACTCGTGAATCTGTTTCAATGTTTACAATTTCTACCAATTATCATAATCATTAAGAATTTTGGTCTTAATGCTATTTGTTCTCTTGAATATGATACTGGATATAGTTGAATGGTGTATTTTGTTTAATTGGTTCTACCAACTCAATTCCAATGTAGTCATTTGGGGCTTAAAATTACTTGAGCACCATTATTGGATACTTGATATTTTCCCAAATTTTTTGAATGTTCCGTGGAATGTATCCACTTGTTCGACTATTAATCTGTCAATAGTTTCAAAACATACGTTCAAATAAAATTACATGTATTCCAATTTTTGTGGAAGAACTCACAAAAGATGATATGATTCATAAAATTTTCATTTCTCTACTTCATCCATAATACTAACGAACCAGTATATGTTGAAGTATGACAACAAGAGAATTATCTTTAGTAATATATTCAACCTAAAATAATTGGTTGACATGTGTAGTGAGATTCTCTTGTCCTAATGAGATAAATAAATCTCTCAAATTAAGCTAAATGTAGCAAAAATGAAAATGGAAAGAACCCCAAAGTAATGAGGGTTAGACGTACCGATTCATATAAATCATGTGAAAAGGGACATATATATCATGAGAAAAAAAATATTATTATTATTTTATTTTCCAGCAGTAATGACACCAAAGTATAGGTATCAATTGAACATGGGATCAGCTAAAATGTGTTCTAGCTCCCATAGTAAATAAAAGAGTTGGAAATGCACCTGGTCATAGGTGTTTGTATATACAATATAATGTGTATGTGTATCATAATAACAACCAATTTTCACATCAACTTTAATGGTAACAAGAACTTTGCCTGGCCAATTGACTATCTTATCGAGCGCAACACTGCTCATTTTTTTTCAAGATAGAACAAAGACGTAGCAAAATATCTAGATGTACCAAGAGATAATCACACCATGTTGAATTCCCAAGTAACCCGTGCAAATAGATATCATGTGGAACATTAAAATGATGAGAATGTAATTGATTGCATCTTTTTATAGTCACTAAAGTATTTGGAAGGAAACATACTTTAGAGAGACTAATGAGTCAATTTAGTGAAATATAAATCACTATAGTACTAATTTGGATTAGTGAACCCATATTGATTCCAATAATGAAATGTTGGAAATTGACTCACACAGGTTTTGGGCATAACCATAAAGCAACTTTGGTTGTGACATGATGATCGTTTTGAAAGGACTCATGCGAACATCACTTTATTTGAGTGAACAAAAAAGGGAACAATATTGACAGAATGCGAAGTAATGACATATCTTTCAATAAGTGTTTTCTAAAGTACTAGATGCACAACCCTCTCCTCCCTCACATTATGCTTTTAAGTAAGAGAGCATATCACTCATTTTTACAAAGCCTTCAGTAAAACAGGATCGAGACCATCCTAAGATGCAAATGGTAAAAATTCCATATTACAAAGAAAACAAGGTGAACTTTAGAAAAATATTCATGCAGAATGCGGAGCATTAAAGTAACTGATGGATCTGGTGAATGTTTTGACATTTTGGACTAGTTATAGTTCCCAAGAAATTTGCGTTTAAAAACTACTAGCATATATTTTACATGTAAGGGCTCACCACTCATTGTAAATGTTAGAGAATGTACATAAAAAGGACTTGATAATTATTGCATGTTTAATAGGATCAATGAAGAGCATCCTATACCTCATGGTCTCACAAAGGATATCATCAAAGGTTACAGATGATGCCTAAGGAATAGGTTATGCGTACCAACCTACCTTTTATTGTTTTGAGGATATGCAATATACACGCATCTTTACTTAAATATTTTTTTTTTAGAACCCAATATTAGTCAACCTTTTCTGCGTACCAGTTGGTAACTGGATTTAAGCCTGACATTCGTGTTTTTACGCATTTTTGGTTACACTATATATGTGCCATTACGACTCCACATCGTACTATGATGGGTCTTCAAAACTGTTAAGTAGTTACGTTGGAAATGAGTTCCCAACAATTATCCGCATTTTAAAACTTTTGGCAGGAGATCTCTTACCGCTAGATTTTCGGGTTATCACTTTAATGAGACAGTCTTCCCATCGTTAGGGGAGATAAGAAAAAGTATTTTCTAAGAGAACGACATGAATTGTCGTGGTCTATTCCCACTGTGTCTCATATTGATTCTTATACTCCACAAATGTAAATGTGAAGTGATAAGGAATATTCGATTTTCAGAATGTACACTGATGTTGCTAAAGTGATGAGATCACACATATCAGCTGCAAACCTACCTGCAAAGTTACAAAATCCTCAATATAGGATATACACCATAGACTAAGGTGTTGCAACTACACTCAGTGGAAGTGTGGTTGAGGCCGTGGCTCCATAAAGGAAGTTGGAGATACCATTCCGTTCGATCAATCCTCAACTAGAAAGGAAGTAGGTGAGTAAGGCACAACTTATATATATATATATATATATATATCATCAGAAATCATCTCATAAGATTGTCTCTGAATATGTCCATGAATCAAACTGGAGGACGCTCCGAAGCTTTAAATGATTCTAGAGAACAATGAAATCCCGACGGATTATGAGAATGCACATGAGTCAATGGAAGGATCATGCTTGCACAGTGATGATATAATCCGTAAATAGTTGCTCCATAAGTAGAGCATAATGATATCGAACCATGATTTATTTTGATTAATTTCAAATAAATAGCATATTTGGCCTACACTATCCAGGTAGAACTTGGTTCTTTGACAAATAAATAGGTATTTGGTGTGGTAGTGCTAGCCAACCAAGTGTAAAGCCTATTGGACATACATGTTTAATTTGTCACAAAGCATAATGAGAAGAAAGGAGTCTTAAAGTATAAAGACTCGCCTTGTGGCGCGAGGTTTCTCACAAAGCCCTGGAATTATTTTCTTGTAATGAATTTTATAGTGTCCCGCTACTGAGTTAGCTTGGAAATTTCAAAAGGACTTGAAATGCAACATATGTATGTGGTTATAACGTATCTCTGAAAGAATAAAGAGATAAAAGATATTTACAAAAGTACTTGATAGCCTTTTGTTTCCCAAATCAAGTGATTCTAAACCACAAAGTGCATTTACAGTTAGATATAACGCTCACTTATAAATTGACGCAATCAGGCGGATATGGTATACCCGTCTAAGTGACTATTTGATTTGGATGTGGATAGAAAAGTAAGTTATTTTCATTGCGTATTCACAAGAAAGTTTCTGATTTGGAATTGTAGCTATCTATGTCGATGGTACAGACATGATGGGTACTCTTGATGTAATAGGAGACCTTAAAAGCTAATTGAAATCTGAATTTGAGATGAAAAATTTGGGGAAAGCTCGACCGAATATTGAGCTTGTGGTATATTATTCCACCAGTTTGCATATGTCTAAAGTTGTCAGGAAATTTAACAAAGACATGCATCCTGATAGCACTCCCATGATTAGTCGAGATTCAAATGTAAGTAAGTGACCATTTCGTCTAAAGGAAGATGACGAAGATGTTTTGGGAGATGAAATTCCCATATCTAAGTATAATAGATGCATTGTTGTACTTAGCATAATAATGTACTCGATTAAATCTACATCCTCATCGAACTTGTTAGCTAGATATAGCTCAGCGCCAACGCAACGTCATTGGAATGGTACTGTGAATTTAATCATGTACTTAAAAGTAACCATTGACATGAGTTTGTTTTATCCCTGCAAAGACATAAAAGAGGAATGCTAAAGGAACTGCAATCCAAAAGTTGTTGATTATGAAGGAACAATAATCTCTTCTCCAACAAAAGTAATCAGGGGGAGATATGGTAGACTATTTTTTAAGTCATTAACAATATTCAGTTTCGAAAAATACATAACTAAAGGAACTGTCTGGAACAACTCTGAAAGTAATCAGGGGGAGATTCCGACATCAGGGGGAGGATCCAAGGATATGATGTCGACATAATTTACTTCGAAATTAAAGCTGTGTTGTACTCTTTTTCCCTTCGATCGAGAATAGTTTTTCCCAAAGGGTTTTGTTACTCGACAAGGTTTTTAGCGATACAACACTATAAACATCAAGTATGTTGAACGTTGCAGACATAAAGATCGCGTTAATATTACTGAAAATATCTGAATCAAAGAAATGAAACGCGATATTCTGTTAAGCAACGTAACTTCCAGAATCAACAACATGGTTTTATAAACATTCATGTCACAAAAGTAAAGTGTGATAAACTCTTTTTGACTGCATTAGACTAATGAAAATTGTCTGACATCAGGGGAGCATCTAATGGTGTGTTGAAATACTTTCCTTCACCGAGGTAACTTTTTCCCACAGGGTTTTGTTTCTTGGCAAGGTTTTTAATGAGACAACAACAAATACCGGATTTGTAATTTCCCATCTAAGGCTATTGTCTTTCCCACGAGGATTTTCTGCCTTAGGAGTTGTAAAGCAACTAGTCAACTTCAACATGGAAAAGTGATCATCTGCAATAGATCACCTTTACTTGAATCTGTCACATTGTACTCTTTTCCCTTCGTCAAGGTTTTGTCCCAATGAGTTTTTCCTTGTCAAGGTTTTAATGAGGCAACATATTCGAGTCTAACTATGTTCTACGTTTGCGTAATATTGTACTCTTTTTCTTTAGTTCATATTTTATCCCTTTGGGTTTCTCTGACGAAGTTTTAACG
Source organism: Papaver bracteatum (assembly GCA_023529315.1). Taxonomy (NCBI): domain Eukaryota; kingdom Viridiplantae; phylum Streptophyta; class Magnoliopsida; order Ranunculales; family Papaveraceae; genus Papaver; species Papaver bracteatum. The sequence goes on along the minus strand of JAJJWX010002346.1, from coordinate 619,199 downwards.
AGGCAATTAAATTAGACTCGTCGGTCTTTGAAGATTGTATTGCATGTGATGAACTACATGTAAAATACAAGACGACATGTGAAGCGTTGTACCAAGGTTTTATCCCACTGGGTTTTTCCTTGTCAAAGTTTTATTAAGGCAATTGATTTCGACACAAGTCATCATGGAGAGGAAGATATTTGAAGAACTACATTCGAAGCACTAAATGTGAAGCAATGCTTATAAAGTTCTATTGGACCGCACAAGGGGGAGTGTTGCAGGGCCTATAGCCCATAGATGTGCGGCCCAGCTAGATATATAGGGTCTTCCTTCTACATGTATATAAAGGACATCGTTCCATGTAACCCTGCTAATGATCAATAAGAAACTCTGTCTCTTTCTCTATCATTCTCACCTTTATCACTACAAAACCTATGAATTTATACTCACATAAATACACATAAATATATTCTTAAATATTTTATTTCTCTTTTCATTTTCCCTTAATTTTATTTTCTTACTTAAAGTTAATTAGGTGATTTTATTTCCACCCTGGATTTCTATTCTAAGCAACCCATCTATATTAAGGCAAAGAAAACAATGATCCAAACTAATTTGGTTAAATTCCGACCCGAACCGATAACTAAAAATACCGGGTATTACAACATTACTGACATTATCAAATATCGATGATATGTGGTTATTGGTTTTACTACCTAGTGACTCTATTTCGTCCTTATTGAGTATACCCTAAAAAAGAATTGGTATGCCTCAAAACAGGTTTCTTGAAAGTCATTTTTCCCAAAAAAAAAAAAAAAAAAAAAAAAAATGTTGGAATCGAACAAATTTCTCCTTTCAAGCCCACCGCTCATTTCATATTTTCATGTCTTTGAAAGTCATTTTCACAAAAATCGTTGTGTCGGAGTCAAACTAACGACCACAATCATCAATGTATGCTAGGCAAGCAACTAGTGAGCTGGACAATTTTTGTTGATTAATTTACAGATATTACAAATATGTTCATTTATAATTTTATACTTTAAAATCATTTGTAAAAGAGGCTCTTCCTACGTTATATATATATATATAATACCCAATTAAGATCTCAAAAACAAGTTATACACGAACTTATGCCTGTCGGTACTATCCCCGAATTTGTAATCCGTCGAAACGAATAGTATCCGTATGTATGCGGTCAGGAACAGAAGGATGTCGGGACAAATGGGGTCCGTCGACTCCACTTGATTTTGAAATCCCATTAATATAGGTTTATGATAATATTCTCGATGCATAATGCATTATGCATCCATATTTTCGGACGCATAACAGGTTATGCATCCATTTTCACGGTTGCATAACATATTATGCAGATATTGTTGTAGGTGCATGACAAGTTATGCAATCTTTGTTTTTGTTGGTTTCAATAGTAACAAAAAAATTGTTGCATAACGTGTTATGCAACCGTTTTCTGGACTGCATAACAAGTATGCAACAACTTTTATAGATGCATAACAGGTTATGCATCCATTTTCACAGCTACATAACAAATTATTCAACCATTATGACCAACACCAACATCAATACATCTGTAGCTTCCCAACCAAAAACGCCAACATATTGGTCTCAGCCAACTTTAAAGCAGCATAACAGATTATACTTGTCGGAACTCTACATCTGTCACTCAAACACGCTTTATGAAACCTTTTTCTCCGATTAACTGATTCACTGAAAGGTTTAGCTTATAGAAATACAGGTCAAAATTAAATCTTAGTAAGAAAAATGAAGCATGGTAATGCAATAAAGGAGGACGAGCAGTATGTTCATACTATGTACAACCAACAAAACACCATTACAATGTAAAAAATATCCACTTAATTCACATAACATTACTAAGTAGTGTTGCAACAACATAGCTTTGGAAAAAAAATTGGTCTCCACTGTGCAAAGTGAGCAAAGAAAATCGACACCCCAATATTACGATTAAACATTAAAATATTATGGTAACAAAGTGGCTTCCTTCTTCCATGTTTCTTTCGGATTCCATCACTCTGAGGTGATGAATCCAATTCTACAAGAGAACCCACTATTTCCTTTGATTAGACTAACCAATTCAACTACGAGACGAAGATTGTAAATAAACAAAAGTTGAGTCAATCACTGATCAATTGTTTAGTTTTTAAGCTTTTTTCTACTAATCTGTTACGAGTTACGACCACACAAGTTATTCTGAATTGCGTAACAAGACTAGTAAATTTGATAAACAATAAACACAATTAATGAATCAAGCAATAAAAATTACATCAATCAAAAGGAACTGATAATAGTTTGGATCGTATACCTAAATCAGATCTAGAAAAAGTTAAGATGCAAACACACAAAGAGAATTGAGAATGAAAATAGAAAAAGAAACCAGACGAGTAACATATTTTGAAAATCGATCTCCGATTTGCTGATCTTTTCGTTCGACTCTCTGAATATCTAGCTTCTTTCTTCGCCGAAGGAAATGGTTTCATCATTAAAAGAAGAAAGAACCCGATAAAACTTAATTTCAATATTTTTTGGTCCGAGAATAATTTTTCCCTAAAAAAAATGGTTGCGCGCCTTTAGATTTCTAGACGTGGATTTTACAATGGAAAAAATCTGAAAAATAAGTTTGTCTGTGGTTTTCACTTAATTTAATTTGTTTCTCATTGCCACCATGACTAGCCTTACTCACACTTGAAGAGTTACGAGAGTGATATCAAGGATTCTCGTCTTCCTCCCACCGTTAATATCCATGTCCCAACACGAATGACAGTGACAACATTAATTTGTTAAGATTTAATCGTAGCTTAGCTAGTTTCCTAAGGCCAAGCACTATGGTGCTCCTTTTTCCTACCTATCCCTCATATATAGGGAAAAAACCAAAAACGTAACTACTATGGTCTTGCATATCCCTCACTTTCTCTATAAAGAGTATCACATCTGATCCGGGCAGTAGGGAAGGGAAATCACACGACTACTCTGTAGCCGTAGCATTTTACACGGAAACTGAGTTGCCGTTTCCATAATTATATTTGTTTGACTTTTTTTCGTTTACACCTCTCTCGCACCCGATCCTAGCCATCCATCATTAATAACGGTTCTATCTTCTCCACCGTCGGATCCCAACTGTCAATATTTCAAAATCCTCTATAAATACCACTCTAATTCTCTACTCAAATCACCCAAAATTAATTGATTTCTTATTTTTCTTCTTCTTACATCAATTGATTTCTTATTTCTCTTCTTCTTACTATACTTCTTTGATTTTTATATTTATCTTCTACTACTCAAGTTCTTATATTTTAGTTTGATTCAAAATGGTTAATAATTTTGTGCAACGGGAAGAGATTGATCTTACTGCTGCATTTATTTATGTGAGTATGGACGAAATTGTGGGTTTGGGACAAAAAACCGCTATGTTTTGGATACGTATTCATCAAATTTTTGTCGAACACAACGACAATCCTAATGGAAGAGATTGGGGAGCCTTAAAAACCAAGATGAAAGCAATAAAAAAAAAATGTCAGAGAATTCGTGTCAATTCTTAACGTTATATATCGACAAACCAAAAGCGGTGCGAGCCACGAAGATTTGGTAAGTTCTATTAATTTGTTAATTTTTTCCATATAGTTGGTGATAATAGTAATAAACTAAATTTTTCTTACATAACTTTTCAGACAAAAGAAGGTTAGGAGCAATTTCAGGAACAAACATGACAACCATTCAAGCATGATGCATGTTATGAAAAACTAGAGAAGAAGAAGAAGTGGAAAATTCAAGCCAGCTTCTGATGACTTATACAGCAACTGAGTAAACGTATTGATCAAATCAACAAGTTGACTGAAACGGATACTCAGTAACCATTTGACATTATTCGTGTGGGGAAGGAAAAAGAAGGCATCATTGTGACGCTGCCTTCCTTGTGTCATCCCTTCCCTTTATTTGAGGGATAGGGAATTGATGCCCTCTCCCATAGCGCTTGGCCTAATAACACTTTGTGGTGTTACTGGTGTAGGAATTGCATGTGAATTTTAGTGAATTTCGGGTTTTTAGGCAGTTTGGCGTACCATACAAGTTCTTAAAAATACGCGCATTGAAATTACCAAGTTGTTTCGAGATGTTTAAAAATTATACTATTAATACAGTTTGGGGTGCGATCTTGATCCTAGTTTAATTGGGGGCCATAAGTTTTAATTGGGGGCCATGAGATTTTATTTGCACCCCAAAATTTTCAGGGGCATATTTATCCGATTATGAAAATACTGTTTTACCCTTAACTAATTTTTATTTTTTTTTCAAATCACGACCCTAATTAACGACCCTTCACAGACAATAACGACTTTAAGGGTCGTCATATACATAATAAAAACAATAACGATCTTTCCAAAGGGTCGTCAAGGTATTGATTTTTATATGACGACTCAAAATGTCGTACATTTCCGCCATTAAGATCATAGAGTCGTCACTCTGAAACTGTCGAAACATTAACGACTGTTTAGGGTCGTCACAGAAAACGGTCAAAACATTAACGACCATTCACAGCAGTCAGTGAACGACTCTTTTATAAAACTGTCAAAATATTAACGACTGTTTAGGGTCATCACTGAAAACTGTCAAAACATTAACGACTGTTTAGCGTCGTCAATGAACCACTTCAATACCATGACGATTTTTCATACGGATCTGGGCAAAAATAAAATAAAATAAAAATAATCCATGATCTCAACGATTTTTCATACACATGGATGAACAAAAAATTTGAAAAAAAAAAGTTAAACTATAATTATGTAAGATTATCACTAATTATTTAGGGGCATTTTAGCCATTTAGAAATTTTTTTTATAAAGGGTGACCCACATTGCTATTAGGAGACTTATTTTGTCTTCTAGTATCTGGCCCTCAATTAATATTCATGCCCCCAATTAAACTAGTATCTTGATCTTAACTTGGAAGTTATTTTAAGTTGTGCATATGTTTTTATGCAAAATCTAGGAGTCATGGGAGTCCGTGGATTTATGTACTTAATCATGGAACTCATATTGTCATCTTATTGGAGATTTTGAATAAAAAATGTTTTTTAACCATGGTTCTCTCTCACAGAACCACAACATGTCTGTCACGGTTTAATTTTTGGGTCTTGTTAACTTGTATACCCGTATACATGTTAAGGTTCATTAAAATAATAATTTCTAGCATTGGAAACAAGAATTGTTTGTTTTATTGTATTGAAAACAGTAATTCTTTACATTGGGAACAAAAATTGTTGTTTTTAGTGTAAGAAAAACCAATTTCTAGTAGAATAAGACAAAAAAAGACAATTTCCAAAAAAATAAAATAATTCTTTATTAAACCTTAACATGTATACGGGTATACAAGTTAACAAAAACCTTAATTTTTTTTCTTCATAAATTATAGATTTTGATTGAAAAATGGAAATTTGATTTTGGAATGCACCCATCTTTGTTAATTAAAAAAGTCATAGAAACTAATTAATGGAGAAGAACAGGTTAAAAATCAGAAGTTTCATTGATTTATTTTATTTATTGGATTAAGAAGTTAACTAAAAAGACAGAAGTTGTCAGTAATTGTGAGTTGTGAATAATCTTGGTTCTTGTCTTAAGTTGATCTAAGATCAATAATCTTGTCTTTGTTCTTGAGTAAGTTAATTTCGTTAATCAGTTTGAGTGATTTATATGATCCGACAATCTTGACTATTGTAAAAAAGAAAAAAAAATCATTTAACCTTCATTGAAAGAAAGCTGTTTTTTTGGGCATATAAGAAACTTATTGGGCATACAAATTTATTTTTCCACCCAGGGTGGCTTTATAAGGGATAGTGTAATTACTTATATATCCTCAAACAATTTAAATTACTAATATGTCCTTACCCTTAAAAAAAAACTAAAGTCAAAATCAGTTACCTTAGTTCAACTGATTGAAAAAACAACTCCTAAAATGGAATTAGAAGGTATTTATCACAAACCCATCTCTTATTTTATTGTTTATGATTGATTGAATTGGTTTAATTCGGCTAAAAACACAACTCAATTGTGAGCCGAACCTTATAAATGCACTAGGTTCGACACATATTATGATTATCGTACGCTTCGAACTATTATCTGTTTCATCAACACAATGAAAGTTACCTTAGTTCGGCACATATTTTGTATTTCGGGACATCCGAACATTTTTAGATGCTCCAAAGAAAAATTAATGGTTAGGTTCGGCTTGTACGATAATCATAATATGTGCCGAACCTAGTGCATTTATAAGTTTCGGCTCACAATTGAGTTGTGTTTTGAGCCGAACTGTTCTTCACAAAATCTTCCTGTAAGTGTATATGAACAGTTCGGCTTGAAATTTTATGTAATTTCAAGCCGAACCTAGTCACAGAAAGAGATGCATAGGGGTTCGGCGTATTCGATAATCATAATATGTGCCGAACCAATACAAAATTATTAACCCAGGAATGTACATGATCAGTTCGGCTTATATTCTACTTATTCAAATAGCCGAACAATGTGTTTCCAACAGGTTCGGCGCATACGAATTTCTAAATATAAGCCGAACCCTAAACATTTTTTTCTTCCAGACAGTTCAGTGTAGGGTTCGGATTATTAGGACAATACAAAACAAGCCGAACTCTGGTCTACAAGGTAGGTTCGGCTCTTAATCAATACTTCCAGCTAGCCGAACTGTTCATCCAAACTCGCCGAACCTTAGTGAGAAAACACAAACTTTTGATGATTTTAACCTACAAAACCAGGAAAAAATCCCCCGAACCCCCCCGGATAGTGGCAAACAATTTTGGTTGAAAGTAATCTTAAAACTAATCACTAATCAGATTTATTTTAACTAATCATTACTATTAACACTAATCCTAAAATGGCATATTTGCCATTACCAAAAATATTTGGTTAAGGGGCTTCTAATATTTCTATTTACACTCCTATTTTGTCTTACTAATTGGTATGCCCAATAAGTTTCTTGTATGCCCAAAAACAGCTTTCCATTGAAATGACTAGATGATGCATTAGCGCCTAAAATCGCTGCTTTCAGCAAAAATGATCCAACTGCAAGCCCACCTCTTCTGCCGACTCCAACTGGTCCACGCCACTCCATGCCGGGATATCCACCATACTGGACACCATTTTGGGCCGTCCCACCCTGCCCCTATCCTAGTCAGTCTCCCTGGCAGCCATTTGAGCAACCTCACAGACCAACTACTACCAACTTCCGCAACAGCCAACGTGGCCGTTCTTCTGGAAGTGGTCGTGGACAAGCATACCTTGCTCCTACAATTGAATCATTGCAAGCAATGGACATTGCTGAGGCGTATAGCTCCATGCATCTCCAACAACCTAATGATGCCTTCTACATGGACACCGGTGCCACTTCGCATCTTACCGCGGATTCAGGTACTTTACATAGCGTTTTCAATTCTAGCAATGTACGATCCATCTTAGTTGGCAATGGCAATAGCATTCCAGTTACGGCTAGTGATACCAAGCTTATAACCCTTCCTTCTCGCACTCTTCAACTCAAAAATACTCTTGTTGTTCCCGATAACATTAAAAACTTAATTTCCGTTCGAAAGTTCACCACTGATAATCGTGTATCTGTTGAGTTTGATCCTTCTGGTTTTTCTGTGAAGGATCTGAGTTCGAGGAAGATTATCCTTCGGTGTGATAGTTCTGGGGAGCTCTACCCTATCACCAACTCTGCCGTGCCACCTACAAAATCGTCCCAGTCCTCTCCCATTTCTCTTGCTGGTTTTTCGCCAGATATTTGGCATAGCCGCCTTGGCCACCCTGGCAAGGCCATTTTAGATGTCTTACGCAAAAATAATTCTATTCATTGTAATAAGAATAATTCTTCTCAACTTTGTCATTCATGTCAAGTTAGTAAGCATGTTCGAATGCCATTTTATGAATCTAATTCCATTACTTTTGCACCTTTTGATATCATACATAGCGATTTATGGACCTCCCCATTACATATTGATACCAGTTTTCGCTATTATCTTATATTGCTTGATGATTTTACCAACTATTTATGGGTCTACCCACTAAAATTCAAATCTCAAGTTTATAGCAAATTTTTGGAATTTCGTTCTTTCGTTCAAACTCAATTTGAACGTAACATAAAATGTTTTCAATGTGACATGGGTCGTGAATTTGAGAACTCTTCTTTCCATACCTTTGCTTGTGACAATGGTCTTGTTTTTCGTTTCTTTTGTCCCCAAATTTCATCCCAAAATGGCAAGGCCGAACGCATGATACGCCGTGTCAACGACATCACCCGTACTCTTATGTCTCACGCTTCCGTTCCCCCAAAATATTGGGTCTACTCTCTTCATATGGCTGTCTATCTACATAATATACTACCCACCAAAATCCTAAATTTTCACTCACCAGTTTCTATTCTTTATCAACGACAACCAACGTATGAACATCTCCGTACTTTTGGTTGCCTTTGCTATCCAAATCTCCCATCCACAACTCCTCACAAACTTGCCCCTCGTTCCACTAGGTGTGTCTTCCTTGGTTTTCCTCCCAACCACCGTGGATACCGCTGCCTTGATCTTGCAACAAACAAGATTATTATCTCTCATCATGTAACTTTAGATGAAAATATTTTTCCTTTCACAGCTCTCCCTACATATACTTCTCCCAATGACGAGTCTCCCCCTAATCTCATTCATTCTTCCTATAATCTATCTTACGCGTCCACTCAAACTTCAACACTCCAACCAACTACTACCATCCCTGGACTGTACACTCATCCACACCATCGGTCCAGCTCCCTTTCATCTGACACAACAGTTCATAACTCCCAACACCCTCCAGCAAACACATCAGTCCAATCAACCACTACTCGTTTGCTCACCTCCCCTCCTCTACGTCATTTAAACTCATCCACTATTCCACGTCTTTCCCACTTCTCTTCTATGCGTCAGACTAGCTAACCCCTCCATGCCCTTTTGATGAGTGCCAAATATTGCATATTCATACACCTTTTCATTGGCACTTAACTCATCTTTCGCCCTTCAAAGTCATATATTATCCCAAATTCTTCATTCTTACCATCTTCAAGAATAAATATTTGTATTAATTAATTTTGTGTTTTTAAGTACTAAATAAAGCTTGGAAGATTTGAGAAGACAAAAGAGAAGAAAGTTGGAAGCGTTGCAACCACTTTCACGCATCAGTGGCAACCTGTTTACAAATTCATGGGATTAAACAACCCATGATCCAAAACCCATGATCCAAAACCCAAGACCCAAATCCATTTCCACCTCACCCCCATTGGATTCTTTCCAAAACATCCACCTCACCCCCATTGTATTCCATTCTATCCATCAATTAAGAAAACATGTTTTGTTTAATTGTTGAGTGGTTGCTACAGTAAATTTCGAATCCCAAGTGTGAGAGAATTTTTGTGTATAAATAGAGAGGGTTGTTGTGTTGAAAACTCATCCAAGAATAGCTTGTTCATGTTAGTTTATCAAATTTCAATTTTGTTGTAATGTTCTTCATGTTCTAATTTCATTTGCTAGGGTTTAAATGAAGCCGTAACTCATTGGTATGTATTCATATCTTGTATCTTGTTCTTGAAAGTTTAGAATTGTTTAAAGATATAATTTAATCCAAGTTTGTCAACATCTTGCTCTCACAATGAATGCCATGTATCCATTGTAGTGAGAATATCTCTATGTTGATTATTCTACAACTCATGCTTAACCAAATATTGATCCTCAGATTAGTTGTGCTTTAATTAGACAGTTAATGCTTTGGATAAATACTTTAGTTGTGATTAAATTATACATTGGAGAAACACCTTAGATATACGGTAGACTTGAATCTGCTGTGAGGACAAGAATAATATTACAAGTTGAATGCATATCATAGGTTAGTGGTGGATTTGAATACCCTAGTATCCATATTCTCAATATTTACACCTTGATTTAATTGCATATTTTAATTTAAATTACTTTCTGTTTAAGTCGTTGCCAATATCTCGTCGTATCGACAAAATCAAAACCCTTTTGGTTACTCTCTGAATCAGTTCTTAGTAAGGATTTAGAATCAACTTCTACACTCTCCAAGTCTCTGTGGTTCGACCTGTGCTTGCCCTGTGTTGCTTGTCGACACTGTGCACTTGCAGTATACACAATAGTAGGTATCTTTCCGAGCCTACCACCTTTCAACTTCCCTCCACATCTGTACAAACACCTACTCTACGTCTGTCCCAATCCAACCACTCTGCCACAGTCCCCACTTCTATTCTCCCTCCACCTATCGCTCCAAAACTGATGTCAGTTCAACCAAATCTCCCTAACTCCACTGTCTCACCAGCTGCAGCCATTATTCCAACCACTATTATTCGAACATATATTCCTGACCGCTCCAGAACTGATGTCAGTCCCACTACAGTTCAAACATTCCCACCCTATACTACTCCTCCACCCACAACTGTCTCTACACCACCACCTCCTTCTCCTTCACGCCCTGTGACTAGAGCTTCCTGTGGCATTCACAAACCAATCCACCGACTCAATCTCCATCTCCAAACTTTACGACATATCTCCCCAATTCCTCGCTCTCACTTGTATGCTCTTAGGGATATTAATTGGAATGCCGCCATGAAAGATGAGTACAATGCTATGTTGAAAACAAATACGTGGGAACTTGTACCACGACCACGTGATTCTCATGCTATTCGTTCCATGTGGCTATTTCATCACAAATATAATGCCGATGGTTCCTTGCAGCGTTACAAGGCTCGTCTTGTTGCTAATGGTAAATCTCAGCAGGTTGGGGTTGATTGTTTTGAAACGTTTAGTCCGGTTGTCAAACCTGCTACTATTCGTACTGTTCTTACTATTGCTACTTCACGTTCTTGGCCAATTCATCAGCTAGATGTTAAGAATGTTTTTCTCCATGATGATCTGACCGAGACAGTTTATATGCATCAGCCTCCGGGATTTGTTGATTCTGCTCACCCTGATTACGTATGTCGACTACGTCGATCCCTATATGGTCTCAAGCAGGCTCCTCGGGCATGGTTTCAGAGGTTTGCAAAGTTTATTACTAATTATGGTTTTCGTGATAGTGTGTGTGATCCATCACTCTTTGTTTATCAATCTGGCTCAGATACGTCATATTTACTACTATATGTGGATGATATTATTTTGACTGCATCTAACAATACTCTCCTACACCGCTTCATTGACCTAATGAAACATGAATTTTCCATGTCTGACCTTGGACCGCTACATCATTTTCTGGGTATTACTATCACTCGGTCATCTTCAGGATTATATTTGTCTCAGTAATTATATGCTCAGGACATCATTGCTCGTGCCTCCATGACACAATGTAACCCAGTGGCTACTCCGATCGACACCAAATCCAAGCTCAGTGCTACGTCTGGTCCTGCGATTAAGGATCCCACTCTATACAGAAGCCTGGCTGGAGCATTACAGTACCTCACCCTCACCCGGCCAGATATTTCATATGCAGTTCAACATGTATGTTTATTCATGCACGACCCACGAGAGCCTCACATGCAGGCCCTTAAGAGAATCATTCACTATCTTCAGGGAACAATTCATCACGGTTTATTTATCTCGATCTCTCCTACTTCTGGATTAACGACATACTCTGATGCTGACTGGGCGGGATGTCCGGATTCTCGTCGATCGATTTCGGGTTACTGCGTCTTTCTCGGTGACAACCTCATCTCATGGTCATCCAAACGTTAGGCGACAGTTTCTCGATCCAATCTTTGGCCAATACCGGGGTAGCAAATGTTGTTCTTTGAAACTACATGGCTTCGCAGCCTTCTTCTAGAGCTTCATCTTCCTCTACGACGTGCTACTATTGTATACTGTGATAATGTGAGTGCGATCTATATGTCTGGAGATCCTGTTCAACATCAGCGCACCAAGCATGTGGAAATTGATATACACTTTGTACGTGAATGCATTCGTATTGGTGACATTCAAGTTCTTCACGTCCCCTCTGAAAACCAATATGCCGACATCTTCACCAAGGGTCTACCTCGTCAGCTATTTGTTCGTTTTCGATCTAGTCTTAGCGTTTGCTCCTCTCCCGCTCAGACTAAGGAGGTGTAATAGAATGCATATTATCCTTTTACCTTATTTAGAATAAGGAGAATAATCTCCGTCTTAACTGTTGTAATCTCCAGAGATATTATTGGTTTTGTTATAATACTATTCCCAGAGAAGATAATTTTCTAAGGGAAATTATCTCTATTCCAACAGAGGGTTCTTTGTAGGCTATCTAAACAATGCTTTTCCCCCGAAAAATTTCCCATGCAAATAAAATCTCTGAATGATTACATTTCTTGTTATTACTTGGTAAAAGAGATACTCCCACCACTATATTAGTAGTATTATAACACTAACTACTAAGTTTCTAAACAGTAATTGAGACATAATGAGCCCATATTTCAAACTTGATTTTGTATCAAGAAAAGAAGATCATTGCATGGACTGAAACTTTTCTTCCTCTCTCCCTCGAGTCTGAAAGGCTCAATGGTTAATGCGGAAAAAGAAGAAGCTTTTTTCCTCGCCTTTTCAGAATCATGACAAAAAGGATGGTCTGACTCTGACTGATATTACCCTACCACTATACCTACAAATGGTTCTTCCATTTGTATCGATTTTGCAAAAGGTCAAGTCCATGAAGATAAAATAACCTTATTTTACTTAACTTATTCTGCGACAAACGTTAACTCCTTTGACACTGTAAGACACCAACTAAAACTAATGGAAAGGCAAATGCATGATCTCCAAAAACCACAAACACTCCCTAGGATTAAAGATTTTTTTTCACTTTTATGTACAAAACCCACAAACACTCCCTAAAAAATTCCCTTTATCTAGTATCCAATGTCTTTCTTTCAACTTTCAGCCCGTTTTAGGTTCATTTTAGTTGTTATCTTCTCAACTGTTTTCTCTTTATTACATTCTAAGCTAACCCCACTTCTCCAAATCCTCTACCAATAAATATACTAATTAATGAAAGTTGGATTTAGTACCTAACTTGTAACTAATCACATCTACCTTGTTCATTTCACTACCTGTAATTTATACTTTGTAAAGGTAGGAAAATGTTTGGGAAATAATAATAAAGGGTTTGTTTGGGAAATATTTTAAAACAGTAGGTAAATTTAATCAAAAATAACTTTATACTATATAACAAGAAAAATAGCTGTGGCAATAACTTAATAACCAACCTCTGCGATGCAATTAAGTATTTTCTTTGGGCTCTGTTGTGTGTTTGTTTCCTTCTCCTTTTTGGCTTATTTGCATTTAAGCTCAACTTATATTTCCATATTTTTTGACTTTTTGAGTAGAAGAACTTATATTATATGCTAATCTCATCTCATGAACAAGACATTTGGTGAACAAGACAAGACAGGACAGAGAGTCACCAACTCCCACTATATTAGTAGTATTATAACACTAACTACTAAGTTTCTAAACTTGATCTTCTTTATAGTTTTAGTATTAATAACAAATTTTACTGTTTCCTTAATCACCCAAAATTTGGTTGATGAATCTTCTTCTTCTGCTCCTTGTTGTTCATTTAAGTATACAAGTTTGACATTCAGGTACTACTGTAGCATAGCCTACTTGACTTGTCTTAAAACAAAGATTGCTGTTCTTTTTCTTTTTTTTTTTCAACTTCTTTTAATGCAACAAAGCTAAAACAAAAGTGTGAAAGTGAAAGTGTATCTTCAGTAGTAGAGTTAGAGAAAGTAAAGATACCAAAATACTTGTGCTTTTTATTAAATATAAATACTGCTAATCATGAAAGTGAAGGAATGTGAATCTTATTAACTAAGTAAAGATTTCATTCCATTCTTTCACTTTTGTTTCTTCAAGAACTCATCTCTCTGTTCTACTGTGGTCTGATCATCAGCAGATGAGATATTGAACCAAATGCTGAATCTTTAAGAACCAATTTTGGAATTTTGGTACACGGATCAGTGGGTTTGGTTCATCTTTTCAACGACAGTAGTGGGTGTGGCACTGTGGGTCAGTCGGTCAGTCACTCTCTCTCTCTAAAAGAGCTGTTTTGCACTTTTGTGATATCTTCTGTTAAGTTGGAAGCTTAATTGTCAAAATGGTAATCATTTCTAAGAATATCTAGTTAATATTACAGGGAATTCTGAAAATGGGTTTTGAAGCTAGTTTTGGAACAAAGATTCAGGAAGTAAGGAGGTTTAGTTCTTCTTTGAAACCATCCAAGTTCATAGGACTATCTGCAAGACATAATCGTTCAAAGAGGTAATTCTGTCTAATGCAATTCTTCATTACAATAGTTTTTCACCATATCACAAGGTGGAATTGAGGATTTTTTTTCTTCTTCTTGTTTTCATCATTTTTTTTCTTTCTTTCAAGCCCATCATTAGTAGTTATCCCCACTGTTTCAATCAAGTCTTTATTTCTGTGTTTGTTTCTATTGCAATTTCAGTTTTCCTGATAAAAGAGTAGATGAAGTTAACTTAGTGGATAGTTCCTCCGATGAAGTCGATAATTTCTTAAAGTTGGTAAGAGTTCGTTCTTTTTCTACTATACTTTACTCTTTATGAGGGTTCTTCTTCACAATTTTGTGCATTTTTTGTTATATTTTAATGCTTCATTGTTAGTACCATTAATGTTGATTGTTGGTGTCAACGGGCTCATAGGATATGGAACAAGTGAAGGTTCGGGTTGAGTCGAAGAATAAACAATCACCTAACAATGAGCTCCAGCGTTCTTTAAAGAAAGAGGTATGCAACTAAATTAGTTGAATTTGAAGATTGTACACAACTTCAATTAGACTGTTTTTCTAATCTTGTATTTTCGTTGGTTATGCGTTCCTTTATATGCAGATTGTACAACTTGAGAAACGCTTACAAGATCAATTTGTAGAACGAAGAGATCTAGAGAAGGCCTTAGGTTATAAATCTTCCTCCAGTTCAACTTCTAATGAAAACTCAATGCCCAAGGTATGTAAAGTTGAAACTCATTCATGTTTTCTAAAAGAAGGAATTTTGTTCTATTTTGCATACGTTGGTTATCATTGTAGGTGCAATTAAGCTAAGCAACTGATGTTTATTTTGTTTGGATTTAGCCTGCCAGTGAACTTATCAAAGAGATTGCCGTATTGGAGTTGGATGTTGTGTATTTAGAACAATATCTTCTCTCGTTGTATAGGAAGGCATTCGATCGAAAAGTATCTTCTGTATCTCAACCTGTCATGGATGAAAAAGTGAAGTCACCTCCAATAACCGAGAAAGCGATTATTCATGAAGATACAGGGCTTCGCGTCACAACGAAGGCAGAACATACAGTCCAGTTTAGTAAGGTGGTGCCCCAAGATTCACTTATCAGTAGTCCTTGTAAGGAACTGTACATGACCAACACTAATGAGAGGCTATTGGATTCTGGTATTTACCGCTGTCATTCTGCACTATCTCAACACTCAGCCTTTTCAAATAGAAACCCTACTACGATGGACAGTATTGCAAGAGCAGTACGATCTTGTCATTCTCAACCTTTATCTTACTTGGAGGTACTTGTTTATTTTAATTTTTAGCTTTTTGTACTTACGAATTGTAGGTTGCTTCCCTCCTTTTCTAGATAATCTAAAGTATGACATGCTATAACAGAACGACACCCCATATATGATCAGTCTGGCAGAACATCTTGGTACCAGTATTGCCGATCACGTACCTGACACGCCTAACAAGATTTCAGAGGACATGATTAAGTGTATGTCATCCATTTACTGCAAGCTCTCGGACCCCCCTCTGATGAACTCTGGCTTCTCATTTTCTCCTACTTCATCCTTGCCATCAGTTAGTGAATATTCTCCACAAGATTTGTATGAAATGTGGAGTCCTCGATACAGGAAAGAATCTTCTTTTGACGCACGATTAGATAATTCTTTCCATGTGGATGGTGGGTTAAAGGAGTTCAGCGGACTTTACAATACCATGGTAGAAGTTCCTTGGATTTGTAGAGATAGTGAAATGTTGAACTCTATTGATCCCATGTTAGAAAAGTACAAGTAAGTTTCATTATTGCAGCGTAACCGTACTATTTGTTGATTGTTCCTTATTAGTTAAGAGATTCTTTTAACCTTTAAAGAAGTGATATTGAACAACACTAAGTTACAATTTTGCAGGTCACTTGTTTGTAAACTAGAAGAAGTTGATGTGAGAAAGATGCAACATGACGATAAGCTAGCCTTCTGGATCAACATACACAATGCGTTGGTGATGCATGTAATAATTTTGAATCTCCTCATTGCTGATCTCATTCTATATCGTTGTATTATCAGAATAGGTAATAAATCTATGTTTTATGTTGCAGACATTTTTGGCTTACGGGGTTCCACAAAATAGTATCAAAAGAGTGTCTTTATTCCTCAAGGTAAATAACGACTCAACTTTATCCATTGTAAGAGCATGTTCACCATGAAAGTATGAGTTCCTTCACTGATGAAGCCATTCAATTTTCAGGCTGCATATAAAGTGGGTCGTCACACCGTAAGTGCAGACACAATACAGAATTCTATTTTAAATTGCCGTATGCCCCGTCCTGGAAAGGTACACAATTCTTTGTCTTCCATTGACTGATTTTTTTTAAGAAATGAAAGTTCTTCTTTAATGTATCTGATTAAAACTTTCATTTTGTATGTAGTGGCTTCGAATGCTATTTTCTCCAAAATCAAAATTCAAAGCCTTAAATGATCGGCAAGCATATGCAATTGAGCATCCGGAACCTCTTTTGAATTTTGCACTTTGCTCAGGGAGCCACTCTGATCCCACGGTAAACACAACGCCTTATCCCTAGTTTATTATGAATCAGTTGAATTAATGATTTCAGACACATGACTGAGAGATGACATTTAAATTTCCTTTGTCGCAGGTCCGGATATATACTCCCAAGAGGGTGACTCAGGAGCTAGAAACAGCAAAAGAAGAGTACATTCGAGCTACAATTGGTCTACGGAAAGAACATAAACTTCTTTTGCCGAAGGTCGTAGAATCATTTGCAAAAGATTCATGTTTGTCTCCCACAGGTGTGGTGGAAATGATTCAGCAATTAATGCCAGAAGTTTTCTGGAAGACAACACAAGGAAGTCACCAGGGACGAATGCACAAGAACATTGAATGGGTGCCTCATAATTTTGCATTCCGGTATTTGATAGCCAAGGAGCTGGTGAAATGATTGATATTAAAACTCGTGAGTGCAGAAACATATCTACCAGAAATGGATATGGAAATGCTTTTAGTTACTGCTTATGAGTTTCGGCTTGGATTTTTTGTAAGTTTCAAATGTTTCTTTTCATATTTTGTACAAAAGGAGAAAATGAAACAAAATATTGTAGTATGGAGTGAGTGATAACCTTGTGATTTGTATAATGTAATCCTTGAGTTAATGTATTATATTATTAATGAAAAAGTAGCCCTCTTTTTTGGTAAATATCTTTGTTGCTGTGTTATTGACAATTTGACATTACAAATTTTCTGGAACTTCTAGCCTTTTGAAAAACTGGATCGAGTTTAGTCCCACTTGCTAGTAGTCACATCCCCAATTCGCGGCTTTGGATTTTCTTGGGTTATGATTGGTAATATCGTGGTCCACACCAACAATCGGGGACGGAGCTATGTGTAATATAGGGTGGCTCCCGCCTCCCCCGAATTTTTGCAAAACTTCATTAAAGCTCCGTTTGGGATTTTTTTTTTCCCCTACAAAAGCACTTTCTAACCAACTTGTAACAATTTTTTTAGAAAAATAATGTTTGGTAAACTTTTGTCAAAGCACTTTTCTTCAAAAACACTTCTGTTTTAGGCCAATTTTTAAAAGCTACTCAGGAGTAGCTTTTAAAAGCAGTAAAATCATAAGTTGTAGACCCACTTAATTTTACATAGATCATTTTAACTCTTTTCTCTCTCTCCGGTAATGAGCTCCGGCAACGAGCCATAGCGACTGAAAGCCAGGGATCTTCATCGGATTGGTCCCATCCATTTTTTTTTGTGGGATTTGATCGCTTTTTCTTCTTATTTTCTTTTCTTCATTGTTTTGATTCGACGGGTTTTGTTTTGTTAGTTTTTCCCTTCCCTGTTTTGCCTAGGGTTTTCTTTTCTTTTAGGGTTTATCTTTTTTGTTAAGTTCTACCTCCAGTCATGTCTGCCTCAGCAAGTTCTGCTTCTCGATCTGCCCTTAAACCACCTCCTTCACCTAGGACAATTGTTCACCAGCTGGTTCAACCTCTCAGAATGGTTACGTGAGTTGCCCATTCAAGAACTTTGACAGTTGCAACAATGGAGTTAACGAGAGGGGCTATGCTAGATGTTCTATCTTGCACCATCACCAAGATAGACATTCCTTTCCGAAGGAGAATAGGGCACATTGCAGGGCTATCATCTCCGATGACATTGAAGTCTTCAGCGCCTGGGAGGGTTTGTTGCAGCAGTTACGAATGTGGATTTGCAGCTGTTGCATGGTTCTTCATGTCTGGAAGTCTCCCTACAAAGGAAAGGGTGTTCATTGTGACACCATTGCAGGCCCTTTTAATGGCAGTTCTGAAGATTTTATGCTTCACGGTATCGACAGGCCTGCAGTCTCAAAAGTGTTGATCGAACCTGCTGATGCTTCCATCGGTGTTGTCCATGTAGTCCCAGAACTTGCTGTTGTTTCCAGCTGCGACGATAAGGCTCTGTCGGATGGGGTTTTTTCCCTAACCCAAGGCTTACTTTGTGCTGTTTTCCTGCGCCATTTCTCCACGGTTGCTAGCATCCCTCATAAGTGTAGGTTGAGTTTCTCCCGCACTTTGAAAGTTTGCTTGGATACTGTGCTTAGTAAACCTACGGATATTACTGCCTGGATTCGCCTTATCCTCCTTCCTATTTGCACGCTGGTACACCACAAGCCAAAGGATGATGAGAAGTCTAGCAATCGTAAGCGACTGCAGGTTGCGGCCATTCAACATGCCTTGTTGGTTTGGAAAGAACCAGGGGGTGTTTTAAGCTGATTAAGAAGTTGCTTCATGAGCCGAATCATCACCACATCACTAAACATGATAGTGAGAAGAAGCCGGATATGGCCAACCTTAGTGCCTTCCGTAGGAAGATCGAATTTGGACATTATGCGGCGGCTATTCGTGTATTGCCTTCGAACGGTATTGCTCCTCGCAGTGAGAACACGTTTTTTGAATTACAATCTCAGCATCCTACAACTCCACCTCCTTCCATTCCAGAGGGATATTTTGGTTGTGATCCGGTCACGGTCGATTCACGGGCTGTTCGTGGTGCTATCAAGAGTTTCCCTAGAGGAACTTCTTGTGGTCGTGATGGTTTGCATGCGCAGAATTTGGTCGATGCTTTGAGTAGTGCAGCAGCGTCAGTGGCAGATGATTTGTTGGCTTCGATCACTGGAGTGGTTAACCTTTGGTTGGCTGGCCAGTGCCCTAAGGTTTTGGGGGAGCTCATCGCAAGTGCACCTCTTACACCTTTACTCTAATCTGGTGGCGGGTTAAGGCCTATTACTGTAGGCACTATCTGGAGACGTTTGGTATCTAAGGTAGCCGCATTATCCGTTGGCAAGGCCATGTCTTCTTATTTGGGAGATCATCAGGTTGGGGTCGGCGTGCCAGTTGGGGGCGAGAGTATACTTCATGATGTAAATGGTTTGCTGGAGTTGAGAGGGCACTCGGATAAGATGTCAATGTTGCTTATCGATTTCTCGAATGCTTTCAATATGGTGTGCAGGTCCCACCTATTAGAGAGGTTCGGCTTCACTGTCCAGGTATTTCTCACTGGGTTGAATTTTGTTATGCTAGGCCTGCTAAACTTTACTATGACCAGTATATCTTGTCTTCTGCTTTGGGGGTTCAGCAAGGTGATCCTCTCGGTCCCCTTCTGTTTGCTCTGACTTTCCACCCTCTAGTGAAGTCCATAGTTTCTCGTTGCAATCTCGATTTACACGCCTGGTATCTTGATGATGGCTGTTGATTGTGGATTTTAGTTCAGAGCTAAAGTTGTGAAACCAATTTTTGTGTAATCATCATGTAGAAGATGAGACTATTATATAAGTGATGAATACTTCTTCACTTTA
Organism: Papaver bracteatum; assembly: GCA_023529315.1. Classification (NCBI taxonomy): domain Eukaryota; kingdom Viridiplantae; phylum Streptophyta; class Magnoliopsida; order Ranunculales; family Papaveraceae; genus Papaver; species Papaver bracteatum. The sequence goes on along the minus strand of JAJJWX010002346.1, from coordinate 599,050 downwards.
TTAATTCACCTAGAATGGATCATGTAGCAACAATCCCCCGAATATTCTGTGAATTTTAGCATTATTGATTAATGCATAAAACACCTTATATTTCATGTGTTGTTCCTAGTAGAACTCTCATTGTTGGTGCGGCATGATGACGGATTGTTACTCGCAGCAGAGTAGCATGTATATCCAAGTACCAACATTGAGGCATGCACGAAATGCCCGTACATAATGTAACTCTCGGTGTATTATACTAGCCCGATTGAGCATGTAACTCTCGGTGTGTTATACTAGCCCGATTGAGTGTGTAACTCTCGGTGTGTTATACTAGCCCGATTGAGCACCTAGACTATCCATAACAGTCTAGAAACGATCACGGTCATCCAATTTCACCAGCATGATTGGATGGTCCAGATCGAATCCAACATCCCCAAGCAAGTATTGGAACATTCACAGCCGACCAAACGCGGACCCGCGCGATCGGCCTCCCAAAAGGGCCGGCATAGCTTGCCAAACCGTCCAACCCAAGCGGAATGGACAAAAAACCCTAAATTAGGGTTTGCGGCACATTACATGTGTCGCAAAACGATCTCAACCATCCATCTTCGCAGTCGTAGATGGAGGGTGTAGATGTAGGTTCAAAGGGCCCAAATCATGTCAACACAATCACTGTGGGCCCGCCTACACACATGACCAATCGGTCAGGTGCAAACATGATTGGTTGTCCCAATTCGTGCGCACCAAACCAAGCATGATGCACGGCCGACAAAACCCTAATTGGGGATTGCGGCATCATGTATGTGTCGCAAAGTCATCTCGTGCGTCCATCTTCGCAGGCTTGAATGGAAGGCAAAGATGAAACATTAGGGAAGACCGAACATTCTAGCATGACCACCGCGGCCCGGCTTCATGACCGACCGATCGGCCAAAGCCAACCTTGGTCAGGCGCCTCGGTTCGTGCGCCAAAACTAGCATGGTCATGCTTCCTAAATCATAAATTAATCTCGACCACTCAACTTCACCAGACAAAATTGAGTGGCTTAGATCACGTTTCCATAGGACAGTCAGGTATAGGCGTGAATACCATCCTACCACCTACACGATGTACCAAACGGCCGAGACCGACCAAGCTTGGTTATCTCGAAACACGTGCCTAGAAGATGGGATATCGCGCCCCTTTAATAATCCTTTGCGACATAGGATTTCTGTCGCAAATCGATCTCAGCCACTCAACTTCACCGGTAAATTCGAGTGGCCTAGATCAAACCTTCGTGGGACAGTGAAGCATGGGCATGGGCATGGGCATGCTGTCTACACGCATGCCTGATCGGTCCTCCATGAAGCGCCTCCCATGCTTGGATTCTACCAAGATGAAAGAGGATACTTGCGCACCTCCTAAACCCTAATCCGACGGTCGCAGATGTGGGTCGCAAGTCATCTCGTCCGTCTAGATTTGCCAGCTTGGACGGACAGCCTAGGATAGGAGTTAGGCGGTCAGTAACGTATCACCATGATCACCGTCTTCCACTCTTCTACCTAATATGATCGAGACAGCAGGGCATGATGCTCAACAGCGATGCTTCATATATGCCGAATACATTCGATGCTCAAATAAAAGTATGTACAACCAAACTCTACACACATAGTTTGAAATAATCATCATATTTTTTTTTTGATAACTGGAGAATTTTATTGAATGAAATTAATCAGGCATGGAATACCTGGATAACAAAGTAGTAATAACCTGTTTATCATGACTGAACTCCTCAATTACTAATCTATTTTTCCTAACTGTTTTTGAAATAGAATCAGCTAACTGATTTAGTGATCGACTGACATGACTAACTTTTGCATACATAAAAGTGTCTAACAAGAGATTAATATCTCTCATAGTTTTCCTATTTTCCATCTAACTAGAAGAGCATTATTATTAATGGAGTTAACAACAACTTCCGCATCAGCAACCAAATGAATTTTGTCCAATTCCATTGCTTTCGCCCATTGTGAACACTCCAACATAGCTCTGCATTCTCCAGCTTCCACATCTATCACTCCAGCTGCATAAGATCCTTTAAAACCGGAGCAGTCACCTGCAATGTTGTGTAAAACAATCCTAGAACCACATTCATTAGTATCTTGATCAAAAGAAGCATCAATAAAGAATTTAAATACTTGTGATTCCTCTCTAGCATGTACATTGCCTTTATAAATGGTTGTACTAACAAGTGGTTCAGTATCTAAAATTTCTATTGGGCTTTGTACTACACTATCATGCTTAGAGGTATCGAAACTTTGCAGATAATGTTTAATTTTTTCTACAGTGACAGATGGGTTTAGAGACTTATCCTGAAAGATGCAATCGCATCTTTCTTTCCATATTACCCAACTCCCTACCATTAAGCGAGTTCTCCAATTATGCTGTTCATCCAAATCTACAACTTCAATATTATAGAACCATGAGGTAATCCAATCCTTAACTGTATGACAGTTACTTTGAATTTGATCTATGTTGACATTGAGCAACTTCCAAACTGCTTGAGCATGCTTGCATCTAATTAAGAGATGGTAAAGAGTTTCGTCTTCTTGCTTGCAAATCTCACAATGAGTTTCTAAGTGTTCCATGACCTGAGATAATCTCACCCTAGTGGGAACAATGCTCTTCAAGCATTTCCATATAAACAGCTTAACCCTATGTGGAAGTTTTATTTTCCATAGAGCTTTCCAGACTGCAGAAGGAATAATATTGAGAGCTACCTGGTTATGAACTCTTGTTTCCATAAGCTTATTATACGTACTTTTAACCGAGAAAAGACCATCCTTGTTGGGAATCCAGCGTATGACATCTTCTTCATGCTGAGAAATCTGCATATTCTTAATTTTGTTCACAACTTCTGGGATGAATAACTCATTAAGCAGGGTAACATTCCAGTTATTTTTTCCACCAATTATCATCTCACTAACCAATACATATTGCATATGGGAAGGATGGAGTGGTTCAACTTTGATATCCAGACCTATAATCCATCTGTCCATCCAAATTCTCGTACCGGTGCCATTATTTACCTCCATCATATAATGTCGCTGAATAATACCAAGACCCAGTTCAATGCCCTTCCAAGTCCAAGAAGAATTATTTCTTTCACCTGACAAATGTAGAAAGTCTTCATTTTTGAAGTACTTGGCTTTGAGAAGTTTTGAGAGTAAATGATCAGACTTATGAAGTATTCTACAAGCCACTTTAGCTAAAAGTGCATGGTTTAATGTCTCCAAATCTCTGAAAGCAAGACCACCCAAATCTTTTGAAATACACATATTTTGCCAAGCAATTAGATTTAAACCCCTATTAGATTTAAAACCCCACCAAAACTTCCTTTGTATAGTATCAAGTTTCTTCAAAAGAGTTTTATAAATCTTAAAAGTACTCATTTGATACATAGGAATTGCATTCATGTCTGCTTTAACCATAGTTGTTTTTCCAGCTTGATGAATATTGATTCCCTGCCAGGTACCAAGTCTTCTTTCAAAAGCAGATTGTAGCTCCTCAAAAGCCTTGACTTTGGACTTACCAATGATAAGTGGAGAGCCAAGGTATTTCTCATTTTTTTTCCATAGTTTTAACTCCTAATATGCTACTAAGAGTATTACACACAGAAGGATCTAGATTGTTACTATAATGCACAGAAGATTTGTCAAAATTTATGACCTGACCAGATTGTGAACTAAAATCCTGCAAGACTTGAAGGAGATTGTGCACATTGGTTAAATTTGCTTGAGTAAAAATGATACAATCATCGACAAAAAGCATATGATTAATTGGAGGAGCTCCTCTAGCTGCGGAAATACCTTTGATAGCCTTAGAAGAATGAGCTTCTAGAAGAGTTCTTGAAAACCATTCCATTGCCATGATAAAAAGATAAGGAGATAGGGGATCTCCTTGTCTAATACCTCTAGTTGGAGATTATTCATCACATGGTGAACCATTGAGAAGAACAGATAAAGAAGTAGTACTTATGCATTAATGTATCAAACTGCACCAATCATCATAAAAGCCAAAGCTTTGAAGTACTTTCAAAAGGAAAGGACATTCTAATCTATCGAATGCCTTAGACATATCCAATTTGATAGATAACCAACCACTTTCTCCTTCTTTTCTTTTCATAGAATCAGTTCATGTGAAATCATTGTATTATCATTTATCAACCTTCCTGAGACATAAGCAGCTTGATATGGAGATATGATTCTTTCCATGAGTGGTTTCATTCTTGAAACAAGTATTTTAGAGATCATCTTGTAGGAAGTATTGCATAAGCCTATAGGTCTGGAATCTGCAGGAGTGCTGGCTTTCTTCTTTTTAGGAATCAGAGATATATAAGTTTTGTTCAGATGTTTTGGTAGAAACTTGGTAGAAAAGAAATTTTTAACCATGTTGCAAACATCTTCACCAACTATGTTCCACTGTGTCTTGTAAAACCCAGCTTGAAATCCTTCAGGACCTGGTGCTGACCAGCTCTCCATATTTGTTAAGGTATTCACAATCTCTTTATTAGATGTAGGTATGAGAAGTCTTCTATTGTCCTCTTCAGTTACAAATGTAGGGATATGCAGATAGTATTTTTCCTCAATGTGGGGATTGTTAGAAGAACTTATACTCCTAAAGTGATTAGTTAGAAAAGCAGCTATATCATCTCTGGAATGAAGCCAGTTACCATTCCCATCTTGCAAAGAATCAATATTATTTATAGCTCTTCTCCTTTTGGAAAGAGTGTGAAAATATTGTGTATTGTAATTCATATCCTTTACAAAGTTATCCCTAGATTTTTTTTTGTGAAACTCAAACTGAATTTGATGCCATTTATTTAGTTCTCTTTCAACCTCAGCAGCCTTGATATTATTTTCATGAGAATATAGAATCCTTTGAATTGTAGATAGTTGTTGTTGTAGTGTATCTACATTGTTGTTGATATCTCCAAAATGTAATTTGTTTCCTTTAGCTAGAGTGATTTTAGTGAATTGGAGTCTTTTGATGAGTTTATAACCAGGAGACCCTTGAACTGAATTATCCCAGGCTTTAGCCACCTCAGTTGCACATGTTCTATCATGTAGCCAGGTCTTGAAGAACTTGAAAGGTTTCCATAATTTTGGTTGAGAATAATCAGTAACCAGCATAATTGGACAATGATCACTGCCTATTTGTGAAAGATGAAGTAGTTTAGAGTCTGTAAAACTAGTGTTCCAAGCCCCATTAACCAGTGCCAAATCAATTCTTGACCTATTTTCACATGTACCAATGTTGTTGCTCGACCAAGTATGTCCTCTACCTATGAATCCCAAGTCTTCTAAACCCACATATTGAATTATAGCATTCACCATACCATCACTTGAAGAAGAATGTCCAGAGGAATTATCAGATAAATGAAAGTTTAAATTACCCAGAAGAACCCACAGTTGAGAAATGTTTAAACCAATTTGCTTGATGAAATCCCATTGCAATTTCTTCTTTGAGTAATCACAGTAACCATACATACACGATAACAACCATTCTGGCTGGCTAGGGTCACTTTGTACTGCTGCATGAATCAAGTTATTTTCACAACTAACGACATCACAAACAAAGCCATCCTTCCACATAATTACAAGACCACCTGAAAGACCAACTGGCTGCAAATATCTAACATTTGGATACATAAAAGGAGATAATAAAGATTTCATTTTATCTGCATGAATTTTGGTTTCACTAAGAAAGACGATATCCGGATTTTGGGTTCTTATCAAATCTCTTAAGTGATCTCTAGTAGAAGGAGTAGTAAGACCTTGAACATTCCAGGCCAGAACTCTCATGATTACTATGAAAAGAAAGTAATAATAGATGAACCCAAACCTTTTTTTTTAACTTGCTTTTTGGAATTATGATTGCATGCAAAAATTAATGAACTGTGTATGAGGAAAAGATTGAGTAATAAATGCAGAATGAGAGAAAGACCAAGAGTAAAATAATTTCTAGCACAAAAAATCAATAAATTATGCAAATGAAAACTGGGATAATGAAAGAAAGATAGAATGGATACCTGATTCCCCTCGATTGTAGAAGTTGTTTGATTATCTCTGGAAGTGACCCTGTGAAAAGTCTGGTCAGATGATATGGTTGTCATGACGGTGCTTTGTGAAGAGAGTTCAGCAGCAGGGGTATTGTCTACACTGGTACTATCAGCTCTCAGTCTCTTGCCTAATCTGCTAGCTTCCTCCTCACTTACAGTCTCATTATTAAGAAGAAAATCGAGGTTAATTACTTCTCCATCTTTTGGGGGAACAAAGACAGTTTTCTTGACAAACTTCTTCTGGGTGTTCTTCACAGCAGGAGCTTTGTTTGGATTAATGGCAGCAATGTTCTTTCAAAAATTTTCAACTTTTCCAACAAAGTAAGTTTTTTCATGGGCTTCTTTCAAATAGGTAGCGGATGCCCCACAAGCATCCTTTGAATGATTAATGACATAGCACTCTGTGCAGATATCAGTTGGTTGTCTCTCATAAAAGAACTTTTGCCATTTTGTGACACCAGCCATAGTTGAGCATTTTATTCCCCTTCGCATCGGTATCGATAAATCAACATTGACATACACTTTAACAGGATAATTACCAACAGGGATGCCATCTTTAGGTTCAATGGCAGTAAGTTCTCCAACAACCTCACCAATCTTAGTGACAGAGAAAGTATTCATATGTTCCGGCAGTAAGTATTTGAGTTGAATCCAGAATTGTTGGAAACCCCAATGCTTTTCAGTGTAGATCATGCCTGGAATATAGTCATGTACTATAAGTAAATGCTTATTAATGATCCATGGACGTTCATCAATTACTTTGTTCAGCATATCCCAATATTAAACTTGAATATCATCATATTCGGCTCCACCTCCACTATTCTAAGATTTTCTTTTGTTTAAAAAGGCCAAGTGAAAGTGATATATTTTTCAACAGCATCATAATTCATTCTTCCTTCAAAGATAATCTTTCCAATAACACACACCTCCCAATCAGATTCTTCATTATTTCCAGCATCGCTAGTTTGTTTAACAATTGAAACTTCATTAGTATTACCCAGATCAAGAGTAGCTTGTTTAAACTTATTAACTAGTTCTAAAACATTACTAGAGCTACCTTTTTCCATGATTTCTACAGGTTGATAGATTTCTTTTTTTGCTTCTCTCCAAACTAAGGACAGGATAAACAATAGGGTTTTGACTCTGTAAGATTGAGAACCGATTAAATGGGTATAAGAGTAATTGAAGATTAGGTGAGTAAGGGTAATTATGGGTGAAGAGATAATTGGTGAATAAATACGTATTGTATTTGAAGCTAGAATTATGGAAGCAAAATAATTTGTTATTTTCCTCAATATGGTAATTGATACAGCTGTTCATGAACGTATGAAGTAAAATAAGGCAATAGAATATCTTCATGCAGTTGACTTTTTGAAATTTGAAATTTTTTGTATATTGACTGTGGCGGGATAAGTGAAAATCGGCTCTGAAAAGATTGAGTTGACTCCGAGTCTTCTTCAACAAAGCACCAAAAGAAAAAGCTTTGAAAGCCATATCATCTAATCCTGTAAGCAAAAGCTTGAAGACTAGCTCAGCATAAGCTTTGATCACGACAAAAATATTAGCAAAAGCCATTTGAGATAATAAATAATGCATACTCAATAAGGGGAATTAAATAAAGATTAAGCTAACATGATTAAAAATCAACAAAACAAAGTATAAAATCTGGTATGCGAGAAATTTTTGAGGAGAATTAGACAAGAATTTTATGCATTAGGGGTGATTATATTCCTTATAAACTCATGGCCTAGAGAACAGATTAAAGAAAGGGAACTGAAATTCAAAAATAGAGAGAAAACGAAGAAGAAAATTTAAACCGATTCAACTCGGTTTCGCCCGATCCTCAAAGCTGATGTGAGTTTCCTATCGTGTTTTAGTGGAAAGAATCATCATCTAAAGCTAAATAAATAAGCTAAGAAAATACTCATGTTTTATGCACCTAGTGTTGTCCATGGAGATAGCAACACTCTTCTCATTCTAGTTTAGTTTCTTCCTTTGTTAAGATGAGATACCACTTCATTGTAAGATATCTTACTCGTACCTTCACTTCGACTATTATGAGTCTTGCTAGATTGACCCCCAAGGTCATTCGCAACTAATGTAGTAAGTTGCGCCTTGAGCGGATAACTTCTAGCGAGATGCAAGATCTTGCAAATAAATCATCCCCTATTCTTCCAGACTGAAGGAAATAACTCTTCATCCGTTTGATGATGCTTACGTTTACTGTCCATCATTGTATATCATTGTGTTATGGCCTAAAGATAAACTTTCTCGAATGATTAAGCTATAACAAAACCATGCCAAAATGCTTTCTAACTAATGCCAATGATGTGTCATGCATCTTATGTATTATGCGCCATAAACTTTACTTAGACGAGTATCAGACAATAGTGATGCATATACTTGCATGCATTGTCCAAGATTTTGCAAGCCTTAGACTAATGCATTGGCCAACTCTTAGCCTATTATCCTTGATCATGGCTAACTCAATTCTTTGGATATGCCTCAATACAACATCACATGTTGTATTCGTCATGTAGAATTTCCTTTCCTTTAGCTATAGATCTTCATTCTTTTAGCCAATACTCTTCATTGCTATGCCACTGGCTATACAGTGGTTGGTCATGTTTGAGAAAGAGGGGGTCTAACAACCACACCCAATAATTCTCTTAGCAATCTATATGGACAAAATCCGATATAATTCCAAGAGAATCAACTAGACAGTCAGGCTCAATCAATGGAAATATATCCAAGAGTTATATCTTTATTTCTCAATTCAATATACAATCAAACAAATAGGAATTTGCGAGCCCGATTGAATATAAGAATTAACTTGGATGGTATCAAAAACCAATATCCAAGTGCCAATCAATTTAATCAACAACCCAAAGGTCGGATTCACAATTGATTGAACTTACGCACAACCTGTGATGTTTCAATTATATAAAAATATAATGCGAAAAAAAAATAACACAGACACCAGAAATTTTGTTAACGAGGAAACCGCAAATTCAGAAAACCCCCGGGACATAATATAGATTTGAACACCACACATTATTAAGCCGCTACAGACACTAGCCTACTCCAAGTTAACTTCAAACTGGAATATAGTTGAGCCCTAACCAATCTCACACTGATCAAGGTATAGTCGCATTCCTTACGCCTCTGAATCCCAGCAGGACTCTACGCACTTGATTCCCTTAGATGATCTCACCCACAACTAATAGTTGCTATGACCCAAAGTTCAAGACTTGATAAACCAATCTGTCTCATACAGAAAAGTCTATTGAATAGATAAATCTATCTCCACAGAAATACTAAGAAGGTTTTGTTCATTCTTTTCATAAATCAAGGTGAACATGAGCCAATTGATATATCGAACTTATATTCCCGAAGAAAAACCTAGAAATATCAATCACCTCACAATAATCTTAATTGTATGGTAGCGAAACAAGATATTGTGGAATCACAAACGATGAGACGAAGATGTTTGTGACTACTTTTTATCTTTCCTATCGGAGAATAAATCTCGAGCAAATCTTAGAGAAGATAATCCTCAATATGATAAAAAACAACAAGATCAGAACACGCAACTATAGAGAAAATATTTGGGCCTGGCTTCACAATCTCAATGAAGTCTTCAAGTCGTTAACCTACAGGGTTTCATGAAAAAATTTAAGGTTAAAGGAGAATCGACTCTAGTCGCAACTAGTATCACACATGATGTGTGGGGATTAGGTTTCCAAGTTGTTAGAGTTCTTCTTTATATAGTCTTTAAATCAGGGTTTGCAATCTAAGTTACCTTGGTAACAAAGCATTCAATATTCACCATTAGATGAAAACCTGATTAGACTCAAGCTAATATCTTTTAACCATTAGATCGAACTTAGCTTGTTACACATAAATGAAAAGTGACTTCATTTAGACATGGGTAACCGTACCTAAACGTGTACACCTTGTTGGCTCAACAATCATATGTTAACCAATGTTAGTCATATGAACACTTTAATATCAACCATATTCATCTTAACCATAACTAGTTCAAGCAACTCTAATGAAACTAGTACTAGAGTTGTTCAATTACTTATATTCTCATAGAAGAATACAAGACACAATTGAAGCAAAATTGATTTTGATTCAATCGAATCAATTCATGAACATTATAGCCACGGTTTGCAAAAGATTGCATTCCTTATTATATAAATGTATTAGTTCATGAATAAACCGATTTTAGAATATAACCCAATCAAGTATGCAAACGGGTACGCATACCTAAGTAGCCGAACTTGGACTGTGTTTGCCAGTATGCAAACGGGTACGCATACTGTCCTACACATCCAAACTTCAGTTGAAACTAGTACGCGTACAAGTACGCATACTCTAGCTCCCGGACTTTACCCAACCAACCAGTACGCATACGGGTATGCATACTAAGTTCCGGTCTTGGATCAACACATATGCAAGTATGCATATTGTGCTTATAATCCAATCATGGTTAAGTGTTCTAAACTTCCATTTCAATCATTGAAACATTCTCGGTAGACGACAATAGATGTTTCACACAAACTATTATCTTCAAAGCAATTTTCATGTGATCGAATGATCAATATGAAACATTCCGAGTCCACATCAAATGAATCTCTTACACAAATCAAGTAAGATATTACAAGGCGATTTTCACATGATCATCTTATTACTTTCGTCAAGAATATAAGATGAACTTGGTTAAAGCGAAAGCTGACCATCACATATTTCGAGAAATATGTAAGCGAGTTAAACTCAGCTCGAAATATCAAATGTGCATAATCGAAGTCTATATAGCTATACGACTTTTGTCTCAAATAGGAGATAGAGTAGATAGACTTTTGAGTGATAGATGAGTTCAAGTCTACACATACCTTTTGTTGATGAAGTTCCACAAGATCCCCTTAGTAGTTCTTCGTCTTCAATCGATGAACGCCGTGAAGTATAATGCTCAACTACACTTTCTATCCTAATCCGAGACTTAGCTATAAGTAGACTAGAAATCAAGACTTATAGTTTTGACAATTAACTTGAAAACAAGATTGAGATATAAATACTTACGAGTTCGACCGAGCAGTGCTCTAACACTGTTTCATACCAATATAGTAGTGTTGTAACTATTTCGAGTTAGATGCACAAATTTTATTGCATCATTTATGCCGTATTCCATCAGGCCATATATATACATAGTTTTTTGTAGGAAAACAAATATGAATGAAGGGTACATAACTCATATTGTTTTCGGGAGTCCATTGAGGTTCAACGTAATTACAAACATTGTTTACAAGGAAAGCCATAAGTGCCATTTTTTTGTCCAAAAGGTTGTAGGGAAAGTATCTTTTCACACTTGTACTTATTATGTAAATATTCCAAAAGGTTGTAGGGAAAACAAATATGAATGCATATGCATATGCTTATTCTTATAACCACACAACAATTTTTTGCTTAGAAATGAATTTTTTTATATCCATACTTGTACTTATTATGTAAATATTCCAAACGGTTTTATGATATATAAATTTTAGTAACAGTAAAATAATCCAGTTCATATTCTGAAAAATATTGATATTTTCAAGTTTATTGATTTTATTTTTAAGAAAAAGGCACTTTCGTAAATATACTAACATAACTTATGTGTATTTTTACCCTCGACACTACATATTTTCCTTATACGTAGAAATTTTGTATCTAGAAGTAAAATAATATCAAGGCAATTTACGGATAAGAAAATTAACTTTACGTAAGAAATTCATATTCCCGAGCCATTTCCAAATATTTGTTTGAAATCTGACCTGCAAAGTTATAGTTGATATTACCAGCATTAGAGAAATCATTATGGAAGCTTTTAACAAACCTTTCATGTCTGATTTCCAAATGAGAGTATCTTTTCCCACAGAAGGCACATGCATTTCAGAATTTTGCTAGTATTAGGTATGAAAAGATCACAAAAAAGAAAGAATATTAAGTTGTATTTATCACACCTACGACTGGTTCAGGTGGATTACCTATTACCATGGACCCAACAATCTAACCAAATTCTCACCTTTGTACCAAATTTTATATCCCAAAATGAAAATGTTTAACGGTAGTAAGTCCAGAATGAATATTTCTCCATACCCAAGAGTAATCCATGTTGAGTTGATCTAAATTGAGAAATTTTTTGTCTTTAGAATATTGTTGTTTAAAAATCCTAACTCATAACTCATCTGAGTTGTTGCAAATTTTCCAGGAAAGCTTGGCTAAGTAGGGTAGCTTTAAATACCTCTAGATTTCTGAAAGAAAGACATTGTAAGGTTTTAGGTTTGCACGACTCCTTCCAGGCAATAAATTTTATACTCCTGAATATTCTCTGAAAGGTATCTCACATAGCAACCATATTCCTAGGTATATTTAAAATTTTCCATACTATGAGATGGATAAGTATTGAGCACTTGTTTTATCACGGTGATTCTGCCAGCCTAAGTTAAAGCATTGCACTTCTAGTTCTTAAGCTTACTATTAAAAGATTGTATAATAGGACTAAAGACTGAGATTCTTAACATGACATATGAAAAAAGGGACCCCGAGATATTTCTCAGAGTCCTTTGTATAGATCATTTAAGAGCCCTTGCTAAGTCATATGCCCCCATACTAAGGTTTTTGCTTAAATAAACACTAGATTTGCCAAATTTAACTTTTTTTATTCAGATAAGAGGAGAATTTTATTCAAATAATGTTTTACAAAAAAAAAGTTTTATGTTTTCTTATTTAGCTCCGTGTCTCCAAAAATCATCCACAATATTTGAACAATAATCTAACTGAAGGTCAATTAATCCAGGGTCCATAGTATCAACAATGCCTTGACAATAATTTTTTTTAATTTCTTTAGTAATACTTACCTTCTTATTCAGAATATCACCAAAATTTTTGAAGTTTCAATTACTCAAGGCCAGTTGCACCTTGTTTGTGGGAGAAAACTACTTCTGCAGGTTTAGGTAATTTTGGGTGTGTGTGGATGAGAATGAATTTAAACCTTCAACAAATGTGATGCACGATAAGCACTTTTGATTCGAGAGATAATCTGTACAATTCTGGCCTAAACCGAAGACACGGCCGTTCCAGATTCGTTTCGGTCACAGGAGAAGGATGTGAGGTTGATCTTAGGGAGGGAAGCGAAGAAGGTGTTGAGAGTATGAAGGTGAAGGATATTTGATGACTTGTTAACAGAAGGTTGAGTAGGCTAGCAAATGTTGCAGGCAGGCTCTGGGTGTTAAATACGATCGTATTAACACTTGGTTTTCTGTGTTGTTGTTGAAAATAGGGCGGAGAACCTATTTATACAAGTCCTTTAGCCTAACATTCGTATCTCGTGGGAAGTGGAGAAAGTGGAGTGATGGAGTAGTGGAGTAGTGTGTTGGTGTCACACGACCAGGCTTGCCCACTTCTCCCATCATCACTAACCGTCCATGACTTCCTGACACGTTCTTGTGATGTCGCGTTGTGCGCTGCACGCTGTAAACCACCAGACCAATACCCAGTATGTATCCCCCAGTTTGTGACATGATTGATGTCTCGAATGTTTTTTGAAAACATGTTGCATGTTTTTGTGGCTTGGAAAGTCAGGCTCGGGAAACCTGTTAGCTTGGTGACCTTCGACGGTCGAGATTTTGCATCTTGAGAGGAGGGGCAACCGTTGATTGTGGCACTAGAAACCCTAATTAACGCCCCTTACTAGAATAGTTGTAGAATTCTAGCACGGACTCGGATTTTGATGGTCCGCCCCTCCATTCCATACGGAAAAGAATTTCCTATCTCCTAACGAGGGAATATTTAGGTTTTAAGCTCGTTCGGGAGAAGAAAACAGCCCGAAAGAAAAACCCTGGAAGGAAATTGATACTTGTGAAGTATCGTGTGTATACTATGCAGGTATTACATTGAGTATATCCAGCATGGTTTGGAAGTTGCGCATGCAAACCCTTCTTTGACCGACCACATGGTGTGGTAGAGTGGAGGATGGTGATCACGGTGATACCTTGTTTGCCACCTAACTCCCTCCCTAGGCTATTCATCCAAGCATGCGAACTCGGACGGACGAGATTGATGGAGAGATAACCGTTGGATTAGGGTGTGGAAGGATTGCGAGCTTCCTTCTTCACCCTAACGGTTTTATGCCTTGGGAGACGTGCAAGGGAGGACCGATTGGTCCTGCAGGCAGGCAGGACGCCAATCTACACGCCCATGTAGCGTTGAATCTCATTGGAGCGATCTGGGTCGCCCGTTCTGGCCTGCGATGACGGATGGTCGAGATTAGAAGTGTCCTTACATGCAACCTTTGGGCACGTAAATCGAGATGCATGGCAGTCAGGGGAGCTGGCCGATTGGTTCACCGTGGAGGTGGGCCCATGGTGAGCAAGTAGACACCATCGTCTAGTAATTACGCCTCCTGGTCATTCGCACACATCCGCCCAAAGTTGCGTGGTCGCAACTTGTCGGAAAACCCTAATTTTAGGGTTTGCAGGCCCAACCTTCAAGCTAACGTTTCCAAACGTCCGTGACTCCCACAGGCAATCCGATCATACCAGCAAGGAGGTGGGTTAGTGGAGAGAATGTGCATACTTGGTTTGCGACCATAGGCGCGATCTAAGCCATCCAAACAATCCTGCGATGACGGATGGCCGAGATTAGAAGTGGCCTTGCATGCTACCTTTGGGAACGATTTTCGAGACGGTCGGCTACAACCAACTATGACCGATTAGTTGGATGTGTATCCGGGCCCATGGTGAGCATGCAGGTGCTTCCGGCCAGTGGTTGGGACACCAATCCGTTCGTGTACGCTGGTTGCAAGTTGCTTTGTCGCAACTTGTTTAGCAAAACCCAAATTTTAGGGTTTGTGGGTCCGCCACTTCTCTCTAATGGTTTTGTGGTTTCTACGGACCCCTTGAGGAAACCAATCAACCCAGGAGGAAGGTAGGCTGGCGGTGAGCATGTGCATGCATGCTACTCGGTCCCTCGTGCGATCTAGAACGTCCGACTATGCCTGCGAAGTTGGACAGATGAGATCTATTTTTGAGTTTGTTTTCAGCAGGTGAGACTTACATGGGTAGTCTTGCATGCGTTCAACGGGGCTAATATAACCCGCCGTCAGGTAGCCTAAGAGTGTTTGCATGTCGAACACAAGGCTTTAATTAAAGCATTAATAGTAATGCTGTATACCTACAGAAAACCGGGATGGTTGCTACATGCTCCGTCGGGATGGTTGCTACATGCTCCGTTCTGGGTATATTAAATTCACAGGATGGTTTCACATGCTTTGGTGAATTAATAAAGTGAGAAGTATTCGTCACTTGAATGGTTTTATTCTTTGCAGGATGTTAGCCTATTAAATTAGCTTCATCCTTTGCAGGGTGGAAACATATTAAATTTGGTTTTACAATTTTAGCTCTAAACTAAAATCCACCATCAACATTAAGTCCCCTTCCTATCACACAATGGTTATATCATTGCGGGGTAGGTATGAGATGGTGACAAATAAAGATATACTTTTGAGACAAAGTTGGATGTTACCGGGAGAGACGGGTCATCCTGTTCTCGGAGTATGTCATATTCAAGAGGCGCCAAAGTAGTCTTCGAGTAGCATGATATTGATCCTTCCTGCTTCGATCGACATTTCTATGCATGCTTCAGTTGAGAGCCTGCTTTGGTGGGACCTGATGCGAGCATGCTTGCTCTGATCGTGGGAAGCTGTGAGTGTAACCCTAGATGAATGTGGACCCACCACGTATAAGCTTCAACCGAATGTCTCCATGTTGCACCTGTTTGATAGACATGTGGGGCCGCCTACTTCGCTTAATCGTGGGACTCATCATGCGCCTGCTTGATCGAACGTGGGCTTGTTATGCCTGCTTCGGTTGAACATTCGAGTGTCATCCTTATTACTTTGACCAAACACTGAACCTGCTACGTTGACCAAACACCATTCTTGCTGCCTTGAATCGACACCAACTTTGGTGACTGCTCGAACATGGGACCCACTGCGCGCTTGTTTTGCTCAAACATAAACGTGTTGAAGCAACTTCTAGAGCGATCAGGTCCTGGAGAACGTTGAAGCAGATTTTGGAGCGTCTCGGAGAGTTGGAGACGGATTCTAAAGAAAACGTGGAGGTAGATCCTAGCGGTAACGTTGAAGCATGCTGAAGCTAACATGCAGGCGGCTCCTGGTGGGAGCATTGAAGCAGCTTCTGGAGGAGGCTCCTCGAGAGAGCATTGAAGTGGATTGCATGCGGTTCCTTGAGAGAGCATCGAAGCAGATTCTTTAGTTTGGTTTTCCCTTCACATGCTTCTTGATTGATCATCTCTTGTGTTGAGGAATTCCTTGACTGATGGTGAAGGAATCTCATACTGAGCCTTAGTCCCTAAGCATGACTTATGTGGTTCTATGTTGCACCGTTGGTGATTTTACCATAATAAAGATATCATCTTGCCTACATGATTCTGTTACTTCTCCATGGGAAAATATGCAGAAGTTCGGATTACCTATGTCGGTAGTGGTTGTTGCTATAGCAAAGTTCAGGCATAATATCAACTGCAGCAGCTTTGATCAGAAGAGACTGGCAGGGAGAGGCGTGGTATATACATGCACGAACTTGGAAGTCTCCATATAGTGGTAGAGCTTGTCTCATTTCATTGGTAGAGGTGTAAGCTAGAACCAACGACTTTCTTGACGTTCCTTCATGAGATAGAGAAGAATGAGACAGTCCCCTGTCGACGAGTACCCAAAACTTTCGAATTGATAGGAGTTGTCACGCTAGGTTCATGAGGCCATATCTTCTCTATTGAGTACATCCTCGTCTTTAGACATCTTGGAATCATAATAATAGCATGCTTGCATATCTAAATTCACCGTCTTTGAGATGGGCAGTGCTAAAAAGTCCCAATCATACTCCTTTGGTAATGCAACCACTTCTTATACGGGATACAAATTATGAAATTGTCTCTCATTGATGTAGTTACCATCGATCCGGATATGAAATACCGTGGTTGTTGTTTCACCATCACGGAAGTCGTGCATATGATGCTAGAGTTGGAGTTGGTATGACAGCCTGCTTATAAGACGTGTTGTCCTTCACTGCTTCCAAACTTTTGGTGAAGCGCTTAAAGGGAACAGTTCTCCACTCACATCTCTTGGTGGTGGTCAGCCTGTCAGGTGAAGCAGTCCCCTGTGGTCCAACAGGGTGATCATTCACTACTTGCAAGGAGGGTTTTTCAATTAGACTTACTTGAGCTCGGAATCTCTTGACGTAGGACAAAAGACTTTCACCAGGAAGCTGCGTTATGCCTATGAGTAGTTGGTACGGAGGCAACATGTAGTCTTCAAGACTCCAAGGTTTGCTGGAGATCATCGGGTCTGACTTGTTGAAGATCCTTTCAGGTACTGAGATCCATGTCTTGTGTTGGAGTGTCACCGATCTTGACATCAAAGTCAATGTATCCGTAGGCGCCCATGAATTCTCCTTCCGGGTTCTTGATCACAGTAGGATTGCGGGTAGCTTCCTGCTTTGAGATATTTGCGGCTCTCAGGGTTCTGACAGTGAATATGTTGAATACGAAAACTGTATTGACCAGCATGTTATCAAACTTGACATCTTTTAAGTGAGCAGTGGTTAACAGTCCCCAGTTTCCTTTGTTGGTGGTAACTTCAGACTGAGGTGCCAAGACAGCTTATCCTCTGGACATGGATGCTTGATAGTGGTGACTTCGAGGAGGAATTGAGACGCCAAGACAGCTTCCTTCTCTGGATATAAACACATAGATAGTCCATACAGAGTCCCCAGAAATCATGCAGCTCCTGACAGGGAGGATCTCTATGAAACGACCTCATTTCCTAGATGGAGTTCTCCCGCTTCTATCTTCTCTCTGAAGATTTGTTTCAACTTGTTGCAATCCTTGGTTGGGTGGTTGACGAACCTATGATAGCAGAAGTAATTAGCGTCCGTCATGTCTTTCTCGGTCGGTGGGCGTTTGACACATGGCAGCTTGACAGCATCATCCTGAATCCATGATCCTAGTAGATCCATTACTTGGTTCATCGGAAATGGTAAGCCTGTATCTTCAGCGTCTTGCATAGGAGCCTTGCCTCCTACTTTTCAAGATGCAACTATATGCGCTGGAGATGCACGCTTGGGTTGTTGTTCAGCTGTCGGGGCCTTCCTTTTTCTGCCTTCGCCCACCATGCTCACAAAAGGACCAGTATCGTACTGTTTGTTGATGAGACACTTGTTTCCTCGGTTCTCCCGGGAATCTTCACTCCGAACAACTCTGGTTATTTCCAATAGTGATGGGGTGGTAGTGGTTGAGCTCTTGGTGGCTTCACGGGGCTCAGGGAACATCTAGAACCCTAGGTTCCCCAACAAGGCCCGGTATATGGGTATCATTCCATTGATGCACAGTTCCACCAGCTGTCGCTCTGTGACATTCGGTTCATAGCAGTCCAATGCTTGTGTCCTGAACCTTTTGACGAAATCATTTGGATGTTCATTGTTTCGCTGAGAGATTCTTCCCCGATCGGTACCATCGTAAAGGGTGAATTGAGGGGAGGTGTATCCCCTGGGAATAGGAGTCCACTGGTGTCGATGTGCGTCTATCGGATTTTCTTTGCCACGATTTTGGAGGAGCCTCACTAGGTCTTTAAGTGTAATAAAGTTAGATGGTTGGCTTCTTTCCTTGAGACGTTCCTGGTCCCTTTCTCTTGCACGGTCAGCAGCATAAGATTCTTCGTTCAATAAGGCTTGCGTAGTTGAGGTACCTGCTCCAGGCGCGCTGAACGTATTCCATGTTGGTCCTAGGGGTCTCGACTCTTGTGGCAATCGATCAGTTAATGTTTTAAGGAAAGTGAGTACCTCCTTTTGAGTGGTAGCCATGTATGCCTGAGCCTTAGCGAGGGTTTCCTATCTCTCCATTAAATCTAACATGGTGATAAGAGATTGTACTCCTTTGGATCCTCTGGTTCCTCGTTCTGAGGAGGGAGTAGCAGTTGCTCTAGTGACGGTCGGAGGCGTCATGTTCGAGGAAATGTTTGGATTTGTGGCCGCTATGGCTCTTGTAATGGCAGGTGTCACGCCTGCTGGAATGTCTGCTCCTGCTCCACTGGTACTGATGGTAAAAGACGCGATTCCACGAGACACATTGTTTGCACTGGCGGGTTGCACTGTAATACCAGTAATTGGGATATCAGCGCCACCAGAAGTGTTATCGGCGCTAACTCCATCGTTGGTTGCTGATCCATAACTAAGATCCACCATTCTTGAAATCAGAGAAATTGAATTGGTATTGAAGAAATCGACTTCACAACCGAGAGATTAACCTCCCACTGTGGTCGCCAATTGTTTGTGGGAGAAAACTACTTCTGCAGGTTTAGGTAATTTTGGGTGTGTGTGGATGAGAAGTGAATTTAAACCTTCAACAAATGTGCTGCACGATGAGCACTTTTGATTCGAGAGATAATTTGTACAATTCTGGCCTAAACCGAAGACACGGCCGTTCCAAATTCGTTTCGGTCACAGGTGAAGGATGTGAGGTTGATCTTAGGGAGGGAAGCGAAGAAGGTGTTGAGAGTATGAAGGTGAAGGCTATTTGATGACTTGTTAACAAAAGGTTGAGCAGGCTAGAAAATATTGCAGGCAGGCTCTGGGTGTTAAATACGATGGTATTAACACTTGGTTTTCTGTGTTGTTGAAAATAGGGCGGAGAACCTATTTATACAAGTCCTTTAGCCTAACCTTCATATCTCTTGGGAAGTGGATAAAGTGGAGTGATGGAGTAGTGGAGTAGTGTGTTGGTGTCACAGGACCAGGCTTGCCTACTTCTCCCATCATCACTAACCATCCATGACTTCCTGACACGTTCTTGTGATGGTGCGTTGTGCGCTGCACGCTGTAAACTGCCAGACCAATAACCCAGTATGTATCCCCCAGTTTGTGACATGATTGATGTCTCGAATTTTTTTGGAAAACATGTTGCATGTTGTTGTGGCTTGGAAAGTCAGGCTCGGGAAACCTGCTAGCTTGGTGACCTTCGACGGTCGAGATTTTGCATCTTGAGAGGAGGGGCAACCGTTGATTGTGGCACTAGAAACCCTAATTAACGCCCCTTACTAGAATCATTGTAGAATTCTAGCACGGACTCGTATTTTGATGGTCCGCCCCTCCATTCCATACGGAAAAGAATTTCCTATCTCCCAACGCGGGAATATTTAGGTTTTAAGCTCGTTCGGGAGAAGAAAACAGCCCGAAAGCAAAACCCAGGAAGGAAATTGATACTTGTGAAGTATCGTGTGTATACTATGCAGGTACTGCATTGAGTATATCCAACATGGTTTGGAAGTTGCGCATGCAAACCCTTCCTTGACCGACCACATGGTGTGGTAGAGTGGAGGATGGTGATCACGGTGATACCTTGTTTGCCACCTAACTCCCTCCCTAGGCTATTCATCCAAGCATGCGAACTCGGACGGACGAGATTGATGGAGAGATAACCGTTGGATTAGGGTATGGAAGGCTTGCGAGCTTCCTTCTTCACCCTAACGGTTTTATGCCTTGGGAGGCATGCAAGGGAGGACCGATTGGTCCTGTAGGCAGGCAGGACGCCAATCTACAGGCCCATGTAGAGTTTAATCTCATTGGAGCGATCTGGGTCGCCCGTTCTGGCATGCGATGACGGATGGTCGAGATTAGAAGTGTCCTTACATGCCACCTTTGGGAACGTAAATCGAGACGCATGGAAGTCAGGGGAGCTGGCCGATTGGTTCACTATGGAGGTGGGCCCATGGTGAGCATGTAGACACCATCGTCCAGCAATTACGCCTCCTGGTCGTTCGTACACACACGCCCAAAGTTGCGTGGTCGCAACTTTTCGGAAAACCCTAATTTTAGGGTTTGCGGGCCCAACCTTCAAGCTAACGTTTCCCAACGTCCGTGACTCCCACATGCAAGCCGATCATACCAGCAGGGAGGTGGGTTGGTGGAGAGCATGTGCATGCTTGGTTTGTGACCATAGGCGCGATCTAAGCCATCCAAACACTCCTGCGATGACGGATGGCCGAGATTAGAAGTGGCCTTGCATGCTAACTTTGGGAACGATTTTCGAGATGGCCGGCTGCAACCAACCATGGCCGATTAGTTGGCCGTGTATCCGGGCCCACGGTGAGCATGCAGGTGCTGCCGACCAGTGGTTGGGACACCAATCCGTTCGTGTACGCTGGTTGCAAGTTGTTTGGTCGCAACTTGTTTAGCAAAACCCTAATTTTAGGGTTTGTGGATCCGCCACTTCTCTCTAACGGTTTTGTGGTTTCTACGGCCCCCTTGGGGAAACCAATCAACCCAGGAGGAAGGTAGGCTAGCGATGAGCATGTGCATGCATGCTACTCGGTCCCTCGTGCGATCTAGGCCGTCCGACTATGCCTGCAAAGTTGGACATATGAGATCTATTTTTGAGTTTGTTTTCAGCAGGTGAGACTAACATGGGTAGTCTTGCATGTGTTCAACGGGGCTAATATAACCCGCCGTCAGGTAGCCTACGGGTGTTTGCATGTCGAACACAAGGCTTTAATTAAAGCATTAATAGTAATGTTGTATACATACAGAAAGTCGGGATGGTTGCTACATGCTCCGTCGGGATGGTTGCTACATGCTCCATTCTGGGTATATTAAATTCACAGGATGGTTGCACATGCTTTGGTGAATTAATAAAGTGAGAAGTATTCGTCACTTGAATGGTTTTATTCTTTGCAGGATGTCAACCTATTAAATTAGCTTCATCCTTTGCAGGGTGGCAACATATTAAATTTGGTTTTACAATTTTAGCCCTAAACTAAAACCCACCATCAACACACCTATCTAAGGGAGTTCTTATGTCTAAAACACATGAACCTTTTATTTTCCAGAATTCCGTCGATCTTTAACAATGTCCTTACAAGTGGGGTCCCTTAACCAATATTTATTAAATTTTCTAGGTTACTTTGTAAGACAAGTATTCCTAAAAGAAGTGAATTCCTAGAAGAAGTGAATTCCTAGAAGAAGTTAAAGAATATGAATATGATCATTACACATAGGAGCCAACCCTGATTGCTAAATATTCTATCTGACCTTTCAAATATTGATAAACATATTTTTATGTCTGATTTGTCTCAATTCTCTATATTTTTAGTGTAACACCCCGTGTTTTTAGCATGGCGCATGCCCAAAGATGCGCCATGGATCGAGATGAAGCTTCATACAAAGCTTCTTTGCATAGTAAGAGGCATTTGGCCAAAGGCCAAATATCGCGCTGAGAGCGGCGCATTACCAAGTGGAAGCTACATTGTCCTAGAGCTAATGTAGCATTTTGAAAGTTGCATTGCATCAAAGGATGCATTAGGCCAGTTAGGTAGATGGACTTAGGTGTTGCTCCACAATCATTACGCAATATGTAGGCTGTTGGTCTAAGAGCGAATGTTGCACAATCATTTTGCGCCAGGCCAGAGAGGGCTGGCTGAGTGAATATTGCGCAATCATTATGCAATAGCAATAACGAGTGTTGCGTAATCATTGTGCAATATCCAGAACGATTGGTGCACAATCATTGTGTATTACATAACAGAACTCAGCAATCTTTGTCAGTTATTCGGGGATACATGGAAATGGCCATGAATAGTGAAGCAAGCATGTCAATCCTACCCCTTTTCCTAAGTTGTAGAAATAGTATGTTAATATATATAGGGAGGGGTAATTGGTTAAAGGTGCATATGCAGACTATACACTAAGTAAACTTCATATCTTAGCCGGGACGATATAAATGATGCTTAAGCCTCATTTATAGTTGCTTAGCCTTGTGAATGAAGCATATGATGTAAAGGCATCATTATGCCATGCCGCAGACTTTATAATGCGCAACCTTTGTGTATTTTGACGGAACATCCTATGCGGACTAGGCCATTACCATTATTGTTAGGCCACGGCCTTGAAAATAAGTTTTCCTAAGTTGTTTGTCCATTCGAGGATGAACTACGTTTATTGCTTGATCCTTTAGAATAGTGAAGGGTGCGTAGGCATCCTCAATGAGTTGCAGCATTGCCGGTCCAACACTTGTCGCTCATATCATCTAATTGTGAGATAATTGCGGAATACTAGCCTCTCATATCATCTGGATAGGTAACATGATGCAAGAGATGATTGTGGCCAAACTTGATGAGGCAAGTTGCATTCCATTCCTTGGATGCTCATACTTCTTATCAAGGCGTTCGACTTAGGCATGTACCAATGGCGCATTGGGCATGTCCTCGAAAGTAAGCTACAATGATATGCAAGTTAGCGGAGCTTGCATAAGCTTTAGGGAAGTACGGAATGAGCCTAATTGATGCATCCTTGGCACGGGTAAGACAAGTGAATTCTCTGAGCAATGTTTAAGATACGTGAAGAAGGGGTATTATGCATGTAATGGCCTATGCGTAAGTTCAAGGCATGTTATATGCCTAAAATGTACTCAGAATCCAGTGATGGATGTAACGTTCATAGGCCATAGCCTACAAGGATTTAAACCCTTCGCAGAACAAGGGTAAGTTGGAAATGTGTGGAAGCTAAGTTAGCTGCATCAGGCTCCACGAGAATGCTTGTAGGGAAAATGAACGTGCATTTATATACATTTAAGGCCCGGTAAGTAGCATTATAATGACATACCAGGGAAGTTTATGGCCAGCGCGCCCAAGCGTGCCAGGTAAAATTTTCATGTATATCATAGTTGGTATCAGAGCAAGTTCCGAGATAACTCCAGGGACTGTGCAGAGTGGACTCATTAGCGAGTATTTTATCTGAATGAAAATCTTAAAGTTGGAAAGTATGCCAACTTTTTTGCTGAAAGGAGTATGTAACTACTATGCTGGTTACTTCGCGAATCAAGTTGAGCTTGTTTAAGGGTTGTGAGTTTTCCAGAAATACGTCTAGGACTCTTTGTATTCATCATAGCTCGAGAGGATGTTCGCTCAGTCAGAGATTATGAAATGGTTCATGGATCATAAAATATGAGTTTCACATACATTTCTCGAATCCGGATTAGAAACATGCAAAATATCATGATTTTACGATTTTATCCTTTGTTGAAAATCCACTATCAACAACGGGTCATCCTGGTTTTTATGCGAATTTTCCCGCACTGGCGTTCCTTTGCACGTGGAGTGGGGTGGGGGGGGGGGGTTTTTAGAACCAAAGCGCCGATCTTAAAATTCTCTCTTTGACACTCTGGTCGTAGTAGTTAGTCGTTCGCTTTCTATATGCCTCAGCAAATCGTTATGCTCGAGCCTTTCTTTCTTCTATTGTGTCTAGTATGGCGTCCTCGCCGTAGACAAATGAATAAGGATATGCTCCTGTCGAACTACGTTTTGAGATTCTGTATGCCCATAGCGCGAGTGGTAGTTTCTCATGCCATCATCTATGGTGATCATGCATTGTTCTTCTCAAGATCCGGAGGAGGGTTTTGTTGGTGGCCTCCGCTTGCCCATTTCCTTGAGGATAATAGGGGGATTGACGTGTGAAACCTCATGTTATATTGGGGAAGAAAATATATCACGTCCTTGTTCATGAATGACTTGGCATGATCTGCCCTGATTATCATGGGTGCGCCGAATCTGCAAATAGTGTGCTCTTTGATGTATGCGGCTATGGTATTTCCCGCGTAGTCTTTTAGAGGTATCGGTTTGACCCACTTGGACGAATATTCGGCAGCGGTTATTATGCATTTGTGGCGCTTCGAGGAATTCAGTTTCATCGGACCTATAAGGTCTAATCCCCAGTTGTGAAACGGCCATGGCATTATTATGCTATGAAACTGTGTGTGGGGTGCTTTGATAAACGTTTTGTGCACCTGGAAACTCAAGATTTTCCTAACATGTTCGGCAGTGTCACTTTCCATGGTCGACCAATAGAAATCCTCTTTCATAGAGTTGTAGGAATAGTTTCTGCATTCCTTGATGTTCATCATTATGGGACTGGGTCATGACTTCTTGGTCGGATAGGCATCATAAGATCGCTTTGTTGTAGCTTCTTCGAGTAAACCACATTTTCATTCATGAAAAAACATGTTGCTTTATTTTGAATTTTTAATGTCGCGGGGTATCTTGCTGTGTTGGAGATAATAGATATATGGTTGTCTCCAATCGACTCCTTCAGCTGAACATACTTCCGCGGGTTGCGGTGGTGCATGACAGTCAGCACAACTATCTTGAAGGGTCTCCGCTTGCGTTGACATACTTGGCCAATATACCCCTAGTAACTGGAGATTTATATAGAGATGGATGACATCTGTCTGCCCGCCAGTTTCTACGTACATCTCCCAAAGTATTTTCTCCGCTTCCCTCTTATTTACACATCTAGCGAGGGACCCTCCTGCGGCCCGATAGTACAAGGCTCCTTGTATTACCATGAACTGTTTTAGAACTTTGGTAGGAATAACTTGATTATTGCCTATCTTTATTAGATCTTCAATGTATACTTTCCTCTAGTCATCCACTTCGTCGAAAGCTAGATGCTCTTTCTAGGTGCTAGGAAGTTATCTTCTTTTTATCGTTACAGTTCCCTCATCCTTGCCATTTAGCTGCATTTTACTTTCCAGAGTTGCTAGGGCGTCTGCGTATCGATTTCCGCTTCTGCCTGTATGATCCAGGGTTGACCCTGTTGTTTGAGGGTGAAAACGGTTTTGGCCAATTTTGGTAATTTTGGGTGTGAGGGTGAGAAACGAATTTAAACCCTTAATAATATACTGCAAGGAAGTAATTTAGATTCGAGAGATCAATCTGTACAAATCCGGCCTAAACCAAGAAATGGCCGTTCCATACTTGCTTTTGTCACAAAGTGAAGGAGAAGGGTTGGTTTTGGGGAGGGAAGCGAAGAAAGTGTTGAGACTAGAATAATTGATTCTGGAAGAGTAGTTGTTTTACGACTTGTATCAGAAAGTGGGAAGCTAACATATGGAGAGCAAGCAAATATTTTTTGAGTGTTGTATGTTCCTGACCTGAACTTGTTGTTCTGTGGAAATAGGTAATGCCTATTTATACAAGTCAAAGTGAAACGTACACTGGTCTCATTAAGAAATGGAAAACGGGTGAATAAATGGGAGGAGGTGGTAGCCGGTAACGCCTGGAATTGATGTTCCATAAAAGAAAACGTTTCACCATTACTCCCTATATTTACTAACCGCCTCATTATTATGACACTTTCTTATAACGGGGGTAGTATGCGCCGCACGCTGTGAACCGCCAAACCAATACCCAATGAGCATCCCCTTGTTTGTGACATGCATTGATGTCTCGAGTGTTTTCGTGGAAAACATGTAGCACGTTGTTGTTGTCTGGAAAGTTGAGCTTGGGAGACTTGTCGGCTCGGTAGTGACCTTCGGCGGTCGAGATTTTGCATCTTAAGAGGAAAGGTATCCGTTGATTATTGCAACCCTTCGTTTGGTAGCCAGTTGCATGAAAGCATGATCAGTATGGCTTTAATATGACCTAGTTTAGGCGCGTCCAAAAGTTAGGGTTTTGGCTTTGTTTAGGCGCAACTAAACTAGGGACAAAGGTTGCCATGCATTTACTGATAACCTTGGACGGCTAAGATCTGCACCTTAAATGAAAAAGTAGCCATTGATTATTACAATACTTCGTTTTGGTAGCGACATAGGGAAGGACGGCATGGTATGGCGCGACAAGGTGGTTGGCATGCCATTGGCACATGTGGCATGGCATGCCTTGGTGCGGTTTGGCGAGGCCAAAACTATGGTTTTGGGCCAAGGTTACCATGCGTTGTTTGTCGACCTTGGACGGCTAGGATTTGCATCTAGGATTGAAGGATGGCCGCTGATCGCCACACACCTTCTTTTTGGTAGCCGTAATAGGGAAAAATGGCATGGTATGGCGCGACAAGGCGGTTGGCATGCTATTGGCACATGTGGAATGGCATACCTTGACGCGGTTTGGCATGGCCAAACCTAGGGTTTTGGGATAAAGGTTACCATGCGTTGTTTGGTGACCTTGGACGGCTAGGATTTGCATCTAGGATTGAAGGGTGGTCGTTGATTATCGCACGCCTTCATTTCTGTAGCCGCATAGGGAAGGACGACATGGTATTGCGCGGCAAGTTGGTTGGCATTCCATTGGCACATGTGGCATGGAATGCCTTGGCGTGGCCAAAACTAGGTATTTGGGCCAAAGTTACCATGCATTGTTTGGCGACCTTGGACGGCTAGGATTTGCATCTAGGATTGAAGGGTGGTCATTGATCGATGCACGCCTTCGTTTTGGTAGCCGCATAGGGAAGTTCGGCATGGTGTGGCCAAGGCAAAATGATGCGGATGGCTTGTCATAATGGGGCCAAGGGTTTGGCACGGACGGCTTGTAATGGTGGGGCCAAAGCAAGGTGCGGTTGGCTTGGCATGGTGGGACCAAAGGTTTGGCATGCCATTGGCGCATGGTGAGGCTAACATGGTTGGGGCTAAGGTAGGGTGCAGTTATCATGGTGGGGCCAAGGGTTTGGCATGCCATTGGCGCATGGTGCGGCTAGCATGGTTAGGGCCAAGGAAAGGTGCGGTTGGCATGTTGGGGACAAGGGTTTGGCATGCTATTGGCGCATAGTGCGGCTAGCATGGTTGGGGCCAAGGTAAGGTGAGGTTGGCATGGTGGGGCCAAGGGTTTGGCATGCCATTGGTGTATGGTGCGGCTAGCATGGTTGGCATGCCTTGGCGCGGTAGATGTGGCTGGCATGGTTTTCCATTGGCATAGTGGTACGACTGGCATGGTTGGCATGTCTTGGTGTGGAGATGTGGATGGAATGGTTTGCTATTGGCACAGTGGTACGGTTGGCATGGTTTGCATGCCTTGGCGCGAAGTTATGTCTGGCATGGTTGGCATGTCTTGGCGTGGTAGCATGAGAATTATGGTTTGGAATAGATGTTGTCGGTCAATGTTAAGGGTTCTGCCGTGGAACATGATACATAAAAAAAAGGTACCCTGGTAATTCTTACGTAGGCATGCTGATCGATTCAATAAGTGGTCATAGTGACGTCATGTCAAGATGTGCGGTTTTACGATTTTAACCCTAAGCTAAAAACCACCATCAACATTAATTCACCAGCTTAGCTCGGAACATGAGCATCGTTGCGAGGTAAGCAAAAGATGGTGACAGGATAAGACAAAAATCGAAATAACAAGTCATGAAAAGTTGGTCAGGAAGGTCTGACTAACCTTTTTCGAGATGTAAGGAGAGTTCATGATCCCCGTATTTGGCGTACTTGCATAGATTCTATTTGTGGTGTAGACCGTGAAGTGGTGAGATGAAGATCATCGGCTTAGTCTGGCTATGCATCATCTTGGCTGAGTAATGGAACATCATGACGCTGGCTTGGCGAGTTGTTGGTGTTGGCGCGGCAAGTCATGATGCAGACGGCTTGGCATGGTGGGGCCAAGGCAATGGTGTGGACAGCTTGGCATGGTGCGTCCATGGCAAGGCGCGGTTTGGTGAGGCAAAGCATGTGCGGACGGCTTGGCGTGGTGGGGACAAGGCATGGTGCGGAAGGCTTGGCATGGTGATTTGTCTTCGCGGGCCCTATTGCCTCTTTTCCTTACTTGACTCAAATAGGAAGTCCTTTCCTTATTCAAACTCCCAAGTATCACGCCTATAAAAGGGGGCCGACCTCTCCTTTTATTTCACACCTTTATTATTTTATATATATTTTTTTACTCTGGCCATGTGGTAACAGTAAAGTGGACGTGCGAATCCCAGGTATGTCTTCCAGCACTTCCTCTTTAACTTGTTTTTTTCTTGTTTTCTTGTGTTAGTGCAAATCCTAGCTGTAGGCATACCTTTTCACAATCTTGTAGAAAATATTGTCCTTCTGTGTTGGTATGAATCCTAGACATAGGTATGATTTGCGCGAACTTGTAGTAGTATTTAGGCGTGAATACCATAGTAATGTTGACCGCCTCAATTTATTATGCAAAGTAGGCATGTATGAGCTGGTAACTGTCATTCCCTTCTCATGAAAACCTAGCTTCTAGGGATTACTCCTTTTACTGGTGTGGACGTGTGTATGGTTCCCATAGGTGGGTGCGTCCCCTCGGCCGAGCGCAGATTTCCCGCTGCAGGGTACGGCCTTGGCATGAGGTGGTGATCCAGGGTCTGCCAGTCCCCATTTCTTTGCATATACGTATTATGACTTTGAAACAAATTGGCTTGTATCCAGGATGGATCTCCTGTATCTGACAAAATAATTTCCATGCACTTTCCGTAATAATTTCTATTCGTATTATTCCATTATAGTTGTTTCAATGGTGGAAGTAGCGTGAGAGAATTTTCATTAGGATGACATTTGAGAAAAGTCCTACCATACCGAAAGACGTTGGCAATTCCAATCCAAACATAGATGATGAGTTCTTTACAACATCCGCCACGATTAAGAAAAACCATCCCAAGTATGTGTCGATTCTTCTGACTGGTCTGGAAAGTGAAAGAGAGGCCCGATAAGTCGTCCAGGAGGTGTAATAAGGTTTTGTCTTCAGATGAAAGAGTATCATGCTTATCCTATCGAATTTAAAATATCCGTGAGTTTCGTTGCGTCCCTTTGAGAAATGGATACGATTCATGATGAGCTAGGAATGTGTAAAAGCCAGATTGACCAACGCGCAGATCGTTGATGCTTTCGCAGCTTCCGTAGTGCTTCAAATTAGGAAAGATATTCCAGGCTTGGTTGCTTTTATTTCCAGATGGTGTCCGGACACCCACATGGCTATATACAGGTGGGGTGAAATGACTATCTCCTTAGAGAGCGTGGCCATATTTGCCGAACCTTACCATAATAGGAAACCTCGATGTCAAATTGTCTGCAGATAAAGAAGAAATACGCGCCACTCTGGTTGCGAAATCAAAAGGATTCGTTCTGAAAGAAAATGAGACGAGGTGCTTCTATGGCTGGTGGGTGTCTTAGTGGTTTCTTGATGAGTTGGAGACGAATTAGAAGAATAGTACGCTTCATGTTGCAGAGTTCTTGGCTCTTTGGTAATCCAGAGATATTTTTGATGACGGCTTGGGTAGGAAGGAGATAAGACAGGAACTTATCAAGTTTGCCATAAAATTGGCAAAAGGTGTCATTCTCCCTATTGGCGGATTGTTTCTTGGTTCTCTGTACACACACTTGGATCATCTGGTCGCAGATATGTACGCTTCAAATGGCTACATGAAGGTGGATTCGTATATTCATGTTGCCTTTCTCCAAGGGTGGCCGTGGGAGCACTTCGAAAGGTATGTTCTAAAGCCATTAGCCATACTTCCCAAGTATTGGGGTGGATCTAGGATACTGCGTTGGTTGACTAGGCGCCAACGATTGGTTCGAACCTGGTTGGATTTCTTGATAACTCGCACATGGTTAATTTTCGTCCATGGGCTCCGGTGCATGCGTCCATAACTCAGATCAACACCTTTGCTCTTGCTCCGAGAATGTCTTTGTCTTCTGATAAAGAGGATATGAGTGTTGGAGAGATGGTGTTCATGTGAAGCTGCACGCCTGGTCATGTTCCGTCTTTCTTCTGAGGATCTTGCAAAGCAGTCTTTTACAATATCGATAGGCGCGGCTCGACATATGGGTTTCGACCAAGGGGTCCCACTCATTCGTCAGCCGGTTATTCCAGAAGTACCGTTGCTAACTGTTCTTGATGCTAGTGCTCTCGTGTCGGGTAAAAGTCTTCCTTTCCTGCTTGCGGAACGAAATCCATCAACAACCTCCAAATATAACATATTTTGGCAGGATGAGTTTCTCGTTATCCATGGATTCGTGAATGATGTGGTAGAAAACCGTCGTGGTAAGCCTTCTCCAGCGGTTTTAGCAGAGCATCCACTGCTGAGGGATCCTTCTTCGCCCAAGCGAAAATTCGTTAGCCCGAATACAGATAGTCCCTAAGTGAAGGAGCGAAGATCTAAAAGCCGTGCGGATGGGTTCCATCCAGCTTTGACATTCCTACCGACTTTCAGTTCGTCCAATATGCGGGTACGTATGATTTTCCTCTTGATTTTAGTTGGATCGTGTATATCCTTGTTTCTTTTCTGAGTACCCGTCTTTCGTATCTTTCCTAGGGTCTCAGCAGCATGAACGCCTTTACCAATCTTGCAAATAGTCAGAAAACATCGCTTCTCGAGATGAAGGGTGGCCGTGCTGAGTCTATCCATGGTGATGGGGAACCTGAGAAGGATGAAAGTTCAGAGTCTGGTGATGGCGAGAGTAGTTCTTCCGACAACAGTGATGAATCTTCCTCTAGCCGGTCTGAAAGCGAATCAGTGAGTCTCTCGTATATATATATATATATATATTATTTTTTTTGGAAGAATATCTAATATGTGATGTCATATGGGGAAACCGTTTCTGAAGACGGCCCTGAGACAGAGACTGGTGGAGATACAACTTCGTCTCCAACTGTTGCAGCCGCACCGGGCGACCTTGAAATGGATATTGATCGAGATGAAATCATCATCGTAACTCAGACAATGGAGGGTACTCCAACGACCGCAGGTGCAATCTTCATTAGGAATCCCTTGTCGGTCGCTGATGCGGTCGTGGGCGCCACTTTCAACCCTCCGTACCTGGTCCCTTATCCGGATCATGTGTTGATCGGGGGATTTAGCGTTCCATCCAAACATGCGGTGCTATACACTAAAATATGGGAAATCTACGGACATATCGCCACGACCAAGAAAATTACTAGTCGATATGCATTGGTTAAGCGGGTGGAGGAAGCTTTATCTTCGATTGACGATATGTGAAACGTGACAGGTCATACTATTTCTGAGGATGTAATCTCGGGATGGAGGTTCCATCGTGACATGTGTGTAAACTTCGAATTCAATGTTCCTTGGATCGTTGAAGGTTTCTCTGAGGTTGAAAAATTGTTGGTCGAAACAGTCGAAGGTCCTTCTGCGGATATGGTGAAGAAGAAGGAAGCGAAAGTCGAAAAATTATCAAGGAAGCTGAAGTTGAAAAGGGCGGCTCTCCAAAGCACGGAGGAGGCTCTTTCTAAGAAGACCAATCCATTGTTGGAAAACTTTCCTTGAATGTATTTCTGTCTTCTGAACTTCTTATTTTTAGGGTTTTTTTTTTTTTTTGAAAGGAAAATTAAACGCCTAGTTTATGGTTTTTATTTCCTGGATTTCTTAGGTTGATAGACAAATGTTACCTTGAGGGTTTTGGATTATTCTTTTGGAATTAATTGTTTTGGAATGGATTGCTTTGGGAATGATATTGTCTTGGTTACGATTGCAAGTGACGCAAATATCCCAGGAAAACCATGGAACCGTGTGTTGGTAGATGACATGAGGTGAAACATAACATGGCTATCGGTTTTATCATTCCCGTGAAAACTTGAAATAGCAAACCATGTATCTTGTCTAGGTAAGATTTACTCGGTTTTTCAGGTCTCCTGATGAAAAGGGAACCTTCCGGGTGTAAGACCGAGTTTTATGGGAAGCACCGTCGTGATTGTAGGAAGTCCCCAGTCGTCTCATCTGATAATCGAGTCGTCGATCCCTGGTTGGATTATTCTCTTTTAATCTCTAGGCAGCCCCCAGTCATCCCTCACCGTGTAAAGACTGATAATCGGTCGTTCCGGTAACCGAGTCGTCGATCTCGAGCGGATCACCTGCTTCTACCATCTTGATGTATGGGTCGAAGCATGAGATCGATGGTCGAAAATTGACATTGTAACCAAAAAATAAATCTCCCACTTTGGTCGCCAATTGTTTGAGGGTGAAAACGGTTTCTGCTGATTTTGGTAATTTCGGGTGTGTGGGTGAGAAACGAATTTAAACCCTAAACAATGTACTGCAAGGGAGTACTTTAGATTCGAGAGATCAATATGTATAAATCCGGCCTAAACCAAGAAATGGTCATTCCAGACTTGCTTCGGTCACAAAGTGAAGGAGAAGGGTTGGTTTTGGGGAGGGAAGCGAAGAAAGTGTTGAGACTAGAATAGTTGATTCTGGAAGAGTAGTTGTTTTACGACTTGTCACTAGTGGAAAATCAAAAAAACAAAGTCTGTCATAAAAAGTCTTATAATCACTAAAAAGGACTGTGGCTGGGAGCACTAAATCCGTAGTCTTATTTCCCAAAATGACTACTTGTGGGACTAGTAGAAGCAGACCTTTTTATTGAACATATTTTATAAAAAAAAATGAAACTGATTCAGCTGAATCAAACGCTGATTCAACTGAGTCTATAAATAAAATCTGAATCACAATTAAATTAATATTTACTTCAAAACTGTATGAATCAAAAAAATTAAATTGATAATGACTTTAAAAATGAATTTGTATTGAGAAGTGCTGAAAAAAAATACATAAGTTCCAAATCTGAAAACTTCAAATGCTAATATTATATTTCTATTACAATCATAACTACCATAAGGCTTCAAATTGAAGGCTAGAGTTCACCATCTATGCCTTCGTTTATAAGCAGGTACCGAAAACAGGCTGCAAGTTCAATGATAAAAATCAAATGCTTACAGTTGCAAGTTCAACTATAAGCAAGATAAATCAAGGAACTGTGAGACCCAACACAGAGGAGAGACCATCATGACTAATTGTTTCGCAGGACATCAAAATCATTGTCTGGAAAAAATGGCATACAACAATTGTGCAACAGACAAGCAATCGTCTTTCAGTTGGCTGTCAAATTACAGATATTAGATTGATCACAACACCTTAATGAAAGAACTATAGGAAATGAAGAGAAAAGAAAGAGCATTACCCACAAAAAGAGGCATTTAACATTCTGTTGAGGCAAGGAAAGGCGTCGTATCTCAATTATGTTGTGAATCAGTAACTTAATACAACTAAAGTCTAGCTTCTAATGCTATCATATGTCATGAGTTTTACCCAAATTTCTATCACATGTCAAGATAACGATTAAACGATCATATTAATACTCAACAAGAGTTTAAGACAATATAAATGCTCATGTATATGCAGGCATGTCCAGATACAAACGACAATCTTTCTGGATGAATCCTTGCATCTAAACATGAACTCCACATCAATATTACATGACTAAGTATAAATGTCAGAATAAAGTTCCAACTGAAGTCAAAACAACCCACAATGAACAAAGCCAATACGAAATCATTAATGTTTACTCCCTTTGATTGTCATCCTTAGGAATTAACCAAGCTACCCAATACATATTTATGCATCAATATATATCAAAGTTAATTAATCCTTCAGGATTATCGAAATGACTCAAATAAAAATGCATAGGAGAGTTATTCCAAAGTGGACTCACCATCATCGTAACTAACAATACCCACAATCCAGAGATGGCATATGTATTAGAGAGAACTACGTTTTCAATTAGAAATTAAACAAACATGATTGCAAACCTTACCAACAATATACATTTAACATTAGACTATGAACCTTACCGTCCTCAAGTTGAGACGAAGTACAACCAATTTTCTTAGCACCGAACAATCATCATCACCAGCAGCTTAATCTTTCCATGTAACTTCTTCCGAATAAACACTGATAGTTATTGTTTGAATCTGGAGCATTCGAAAATAATACAGAAAAGAAGTAAAACATAGTTATAAGTCCTGATTCAGTTGAACATGTGAATGAAAGAACTCCATAGTCCAAACTGACCTGTTGTATTCAATTGAATGTGAACAAGTGTTAGTAACATGCCATTATTTTTTGGATCCATCCATAAGAAATCTATTTGGAACCTATACCTATATCTCTCACTGCAACAACTTGAAATACCATTAGTTCATGTTTACAACCTATACAATTTTGTAGATAAATGATTAGATCAACTATAAGAAAATAGATGGATAAAGGAGACTAAGCTTTAATGTTCTTTTGAGGTTCAAAAACTTTCTGCAGGTACCTAATTCCTTATGAGTTCAACTACGGAAGCACCAAGAACTAAAGAGATAATAACCAAGTTTCTAAGGTAAGTAAACATAATAAGAAATGAGACTTTGAAAGTTGCTCATTTCAATATAAACTGAAACTAAAACTACCTTTAGATCAGAAGATGGACCATTGTTAGATATTAGATATCCTTACAAACTGAAATCAAAACAATAAAAAATGATCAGACACCTTAATATGAATGACCAAAAGAAGTAGATCTTGATCCAAAGCATCCCTAATTTTAAAATTTCAAATCATAGGGAATAAAAATGTCTGCATACCTTATATGGTATATGAACCACATTCAAGATCTAATTGAGCATATTCAATTGCTGCAACATCACCACCAGAACAACTACAACATTCAGAATTCATTAGAATAGTCAGTAACATACATCTCCAAAAGGGTGTAAATCTTAAACAAATATCAATTACTTTTATAATATGAACTTGATTTTCACCAAAAATGGTAAATCTTTTCTTCCATCCTCTTCCACCCATGAATGAGTATAATCCTAACTTCCAGAGATTCAATCTTAGTGTATTAAGTAATCCTAACTTCAAAAGAGCCAAGTAAAGCACAACTGCTGGCATACACAAACAAGGCATAACCAAAGAAAATCAAACATAATCAAGGCCATAGTCAAATAAACATCATCAACATATATTGAAGTAGTTGGGATCCTGAAAAAAAAAAAAATTCATTAAGTCACTATGAACATAAATCTCTCAAACAGAGAAATTAACACACATTATAGGCTTCATTGCTATTGGGAAATAGAGAAATTGAAACAACACGGACAAAGTATCAAAACAAACAAATCTTAGCCAGGTAGCTAGAAAAATCAACCCTTCAATAATCATTAGAGTTGACATCTCAGTTAAGAATTCGAGATTTAACAAAACCCCAATTGAATAAAAGAAAAAACCTCAAAATTCAATTTAACAACAAGAAATTTTAAATCTTGAATAATCCATAGAGCTGAAATCATTTAGATGTGCATCATTAATAACAAAACTCAAACGGAAAATGAAAGAAAACCCCAAAATATATTCATTAGAGATGAAAATCTCAGAATTATCTAAGGGTTTTCTTCGATTCGATTTAGGGTTTTTACTGGTATTTGATCAAATCGAAAAAGGCTAAGAATGTATTATGATTTAGATCAAAGATTGAATCAAAAAGTAGATCTAAGACTTGGTAAATGATAATAGGAGATTGCATAGGACCTTGGTGCAAGCGTGTGAGTGTGTAATCTAAAGAAGAAAACATGGGAATGGATGGTGGTGACTATTGGTAAGCAGTATTGCAGTAAAAGAGAAAGGTCAGAGAGAACTCAAAGAAGCGGACAATCAATTTTTTCGCTGAGTTTTTTCTCTGTGAAGAGATAAGGAAGAGAGAGGGGAAGGGAGAGATAAGTAAGGTCGATAGAAGCGAGAGAAATACAGAAATTACATAAACTATTCTCACTATCAGTCTTAACTATATTTCTTCTAGAAGATTTTTCTATTTACAAAATTACCCCCTAATATTACGACTTTCGCATAAATTCGATTCACTTTTTCGTGATTTTTGTATATGAACGTTTTCATAGGAAGCCCAACTGATAAAGTTGATCCTTGGAAGTCGTTTCTATAAAGCCAATCAGACTTAAAAAACCTATTTTCCACTAGTGTGTATTAGAAAGTGGGAAGCTAACAGATGGAGAGCTAGCAAATATTTTCTGAGTGTTGTATGTTCCTGACCTGAACTTGTTATTCGGTGGAAATAGGTAATGCCTATTTATACAAGTAAAAGTGAAACGCACTCTGGTCTCATTAAGAAATGGAAAACGGTGAATAAATGGGAGGAGGAAGTAGCCGTAACGCCTGGAATTGATGTTCCATAAAAGGAAGCGTTTCACCATTACTCCCTATATTTACTAACCGCCTCATTCTTATGACCCTTTCTTATAACTAAGCGTAGTGTACGCCGCACGCCGTAAACCGCCAAACCGATACCCAATGAGCACATGTGTTGATGTTTCGAATGTTTTCGTGGAAAACATGTAGCACGTTGTTGTTATCTGGCAAGTTGATATTGGGAGACTTGCCGGCTCGGTGGTGACCTTCGACGGTCGAGATTTTGCATCTTAAGAGTAAAGGTAGCCATTGATTATTGCAACCCTTCGTTTGGTATCCAGTGGCATGAAAGCATGATCAATATGGTTTTAATATGGCCTAGTTTGGGCGCGGCCAAAAGTTAGGGTTTTGGCTTTGTTTAGGCATGACTAAACTAGGGCCAAAGGTTGCAATGCATTGGCTAGTAACCTTGGACGGCTAAGATCAGCACCTTAGATGAAAAAGTGGCCTTTGATTGTTGCAGGCCTTTATTTTGGTAGCCGCATAGGGAAGGCCGGCATAGTATGACGCGGAAAGGTGGTTGGCATGCCATTGGCACATACGGCATGGCATGCCTTGGCGCGGTTTGGCGTGGCCAAAACTAGGGTTTTGGGCCAAGGTTACCATGCGTTGTTTGATGACCTTGGACAGCTAGGATTTGCATCTAGGATTGAAGGGTGGCCACTGATCGTCACACGCCTTCATTTTGGTAGCCGAAATAGGGAAGGCCGACATGGTATGGCGCGGCAAGGCGGTTGGCACATGTGGCTTTTTTTTTTTTTTTTGCTAAGTAATATTTTTATTGATAGCCAAAATAATCAGTGATTACAAAATTTAAACAGAATGCTCCCAAGACAAGCCCAATTGGGAATTACAAGTTACAGCTTAAGATCTCCTATAGTATTTTTGTTTTTCATTTTCCAGATATACCAGGAATGGAGGTTTGCTAGTATAAACTCTTTGATCACCTCTTTGCAAATTTGTCCCCCTTTTTGCTAGGTCATTTGAAGAAAAATTTACTTCCCTAAAGTTATGAATGAACTCCCAGTTGTTGACTGAATTGCATATTCTCTCCCATCTTGACTTTGCAAACCAAGGAACTTTCCCATTTTTGAATGCTGCAATAGATGCTTTTGAATCAGAACTGAATAGTAAAGATCTGAAACAATTACTTATTTCCCATTCTCCTTCACATAACACAGCCATAATTTCTGCAAAGAAGTTTGTTGCCACACCCAAACCTCCTTCAATAGATATTATCAAGTCACCTTTATCATTTCTAGCTAGAATTCCATATCCTGAGTTGCCTGGATTTCCTTTTGATGCTCCATCACAGCAAAGAAGAAGCTGTTCTCCCTGTGGTAACTTGAAGTAAATTTCTTGAACAATACAGTTCTTAACTTTTCTGCATTTCATCCCAAAGAATTTTAGAATCTGGAGATCATAAGCTGTATTCCACATACATTTCTTTATTCTTATTTCACAATCTGTAGTGAATGATACTATTCTCTTCTTAATTTTGAGTTCATTAAAAATCTCATCTTCATAAACACTTCTATTTCTTTGGAACCACAATTCTCTGAGAGTTATAAAAGTAGCAGTTCTCCAAACTTCTCTAATTGCAGGACTCTTATGTTTTGTAGAATTGAAAACTTCATCAAAAGATCTTGGGTTTTTGAAGTTGAAAACACCTCCTAACCAATTCCATATTATTTCACTATAGTTGCACTTCCATAGAATATGCTCTAGAGTTTCCTTGTCTTTTTTCAAAAGCAACATCTTGAAGCTAATTGGAATTTCCTGGATTTCATTTTCTCATCTGTTGGGCAAATGTTTCTTATAATTTTCCAAATATTGCTTGAAACACCAGGGTGAACTGAATGGTTCCATACCTGAGGTGCCCAGCTCACTTTAGGGTACTTCTTTCTGACACATTCCACAGCTGAAGCTACAGAAAATTCCCCTGTAATTGTTCCACACCAAATTCTTTTGTATTCCACCATATTGATCACTGGCAGTTCCCTAATAGATATCATTTCTAATAATTCAGTAGGTAATACCCATTCTCCTTCACATATTAAGTTCCCTACCTTCATGTTAGGAAATTGATTGAGATATGTATTTTCTGGGTATAGTTCACACAATGGTTTTTCTTTGATCCAAGAATCATTCCAGACTGAGATATTTGCTCCATCTCCCACTATCCATCTTGTTGAATTCTTAACATCTTGTGAGATCCATTTCAAAACAGGAAGGATAAAAGATTTTTTGTATCTAACCTATTCACCATTCTTAGTTAAAAAAATTTCTTGGAAAAACCTAGCCCATTCTTCTTTGCTATTCAAGATTTTCCACCATAGCTTCATAATAAAAGCCTTGTTCATAATTTCCAATCTTCTTAATCCAAGTCCCCCTTCTTCATATGGAGAACATACCTTGTCCCATTTAAGAGTAATGCTCTTTCTTTTGGATGGGTCACCTGACCAGAGAATTTTTTTTATAACTTTTTCACACTCCTGTAGAACTCATTGTGGCCATTTATATACTGACATACTATATATGGGGATGCTACATAATACATGTTTGACTAATATCAATCTTTCTTGAAATGATAGCAGCTTACCCATCCAACATGCTAAATTTGCTTGTATTTATTCTACACAATTCCAAACATACTTAGATTTAATTCTACCTGGTGTAAGCATAACTCCAAGGTATTTGTCTAGGAATGTAGCTAGTGGCATTCTAAAATCATTATCTATTTGTTGCTTCCTCAACTCAGTAGTCCCTCCAATGAAACATTTGCTCTTATTTAGGTTGAAAACTTGCCCTGAAGCAGATTGATAATCTTTAAGCAATATTGCTAACTTTTTAACATTTCTTATATCACCATTACACAACAAGAATATGTCATCTGCAAAGAAAATATGGGATGGGTGTATACCATTTCTTGATATCATTGGTTGAATTTGTCCTGTCTGAATCTTTCTTGATATTGATCTGCTCAATAAGTCTTCAGCTATGACAAAAAGGAGAGGTGACAATGGGTCACCTTGTATAAGTCCCCTCCCTACCTGGAAGTAGCCTACTGGTCCACCATTCACAAAAACTGAAATTCTTGTTGATTTTAACAAAATATGAAGCCATGATATTACTTTCTCTGAAAAGCCAAAACTCCTCAATACTTGAAATAGGTACTCCCAACTTAGAGAATCATAAGCTTGAGATATATCCAATTTTATTCCCAGATTTCCACCTCTTCTTTTGATGTCCATTTCATTCACCAATTCTGAAGCTAACACAATTTGTTCTTGAATATTTCTACCTTTTATAAAGGCACCTTGTTGAAGGGATACTATTTTTTGAATTAAACTTCTAATTATTGAAGTTATAATCTTTGTAATCACTTTGAAACTGAAATTCATTAATTTAATTGGTCTAAACTGACCAACTCTTTTTGCATTCTTGACTTTTGGTAGCAGTAATAAGAAATTTGCATTAAAACCTTGTGGAATGAAGCCAACTTTCCAGCAAAACTGTATAGCATTTGACAAATCCTTTCCTATTATTTCCCAAGCATATATATAAAACCAACCTGCAAATCCATCTGGACCAGGAGCACTGTCAGGATCCAGGTCAAAAACTGCCTTTTTCACTTCTTCTGCAGTTGGGATAGCTTCTAAGAATAAATTTTCTTCATCCCTCACCAATGTTGGAATGTCTTGAAAAAATTCTTAATTATAACTAACCTCTTGAAATTTAAATTTTTCTTCAAAATGATTTATAAGAATGTCTGCTATTTTCAGTTGGTCAGTAACTATATTGTCATTTTCATCTTCCAATTCTGCTATTTCATTTTGAGCTTGTCTTAATTTCATGTTTATATGAAAACACTTGGAATTTGAAGCACCCTCTTTGAGCCATTTAATTCTTGATTTCTGCTGATTTATTTCTTTTTGTTGTTCCTCTAAGATTTCCTGCTCCCCTATTGCTGTAACTAGATTATTCAAAAGAGTTGTATCTTCAGGATTTTGATCTGACATCAATGTGGCTTGCAAAACTTTGTCTTCAACTTGCTTCAATTTTTTTGTAACATCCCCAAATGTATTCCAATTCCAAAATTGTATATCTTTCTTTAGATTTTTTAGTTTGCTCAAGAATATAAAAATTGGGTTACCTCTAATCATTGCACTCCAAGAAGCTTGAATCTTTTTTAAGAATTCTGGATGAGATTTCCAAACTTTTAGAGCTCTAAAAGGAACATTTTGAGGTTTTGGTATATTAGCATTTGCTCCATAAAGTATCCCATGATCTGAAATTCTTCTCACACCCACCTTTTAAGTCAAACTAGGATATAAATCCAGTCATTTATCAGTAAAAACTGCTCTATCAAGATTGTAAAGTATCCTTTTTTTCCCTATTCTATTATTGCACCAGGAGAATTCCAAACCTGTTTTTGGGGCTTGAATGAGGCCACAATTATTCAAACAATCATTGAACTCTCTTATTGATATTTTCAAAGGACAAAGCCCTCCCTTTTTTTCTTCAACATTTATTATTGTATTGAAATCTCCCATGACCAGCCATGGTTTATTTAGTGTACTGATATTCTCCAGTTCCTGCCAAAGATCTCTTCTGATTACTGTTAGATTAGCAGCATGAATTCCTGTAATAAGTGCATCTCCAACTTCCACAGTTATTGCCTGATTTGTATTAGAAACTATTTTTGGTGTATTTATTGAAGAACTCCATAAAATCCAAATATTACCTTTATTCCCATCACAAGAATTATGAATGATATTGTAGTGCATACCTTGAAGTCTTAATTTTTTAATGAACTCTGAAGAAAACCAAATTTTTGGTTCATCTAAAATAACTAAAGAAGGACAAAATTGTTTAATTATATTTCTTAACTTATCTTTGGCCTTTGATCTCCTCAGGACCCTAATGTTCCAATATATAACTTTCATTTGGAAGGTGGTTGATAAGATATGGTACTCCTCTTACTTGGACCATTTTTACTAAAATTTGCCTGATTCCTTGTTGTAACATTTGGATTTTTTGGACCTTTTTTTCTCTCTTGAGTAACCTCTTCACTATTTTTAGAAACTGAAGTTGTTGCAGTAGAAGGCATTGAAGAAGAATCAGTAAACTCCTCATGAACACAGACTTCAGCTTCTTTTGGATTGACTTCATTTTGTTTTTGAGATACTGAATGACTCACAGGAGGTTGAATGTTTACCACATTATTTATTGGTGGAGAACTTGACACCATTGTGATTATCTTATCTATTGACAGAGTTGGAAAATCTACAGGAGAATTTATAGATCCTTTGAACTCCTCAGATTGTGACTGCAAAATATGAAATCTTTCAGAATTTGAATTATCTTGAGAAGATTGAATTTCACCTTCCTCAATATCACTTAATATATGATCTTGGATATGATCAATAATATGTTCAACTTCTTCCTCAGCTTGGGGAAAACAGATATCAAAACCAATTTGATTTGAACCATCTTTCTTTCTCCATTTTTTCTTT
Organism: Papaver bracteatum; assembly: GCA_023529315.1. Classification (NCBI taxonomy): domain Eukaryota; kingdom Viridiplantae; phylum Streptophyta; class Magnoliopsida; order Ranunculales; family Papaveraceae; genus Papaver; species Papaver bracteatum. The sequence goes on along the minus strand of JAJJWX010002346.1, from coordinate 556,585 downwards.
GGCTTCTCAATTATGACTTCATCCTGATTTTCAGATGATTCACTTCCTTTGATTCTACATTCAGCTGTTAAATGACCCACTATTGAGCAATGATTACAGAATTTAGGTTTCTTCATTATCTGAATTGCTTGTTCAAATTTCACATACTTGGTTTCCACAACCACTTTGCTTGGAATATACTTAGCAAAATCAACTTCAACCAAAACACTGGCATAATATCCAATCTCTCTTTTTAGAGTAATTTAATCTACTTTAATAGCTCTCCCTATTTTGTTACCCATCTGTAGAAGAATTGATTCTTTCCAGTATTCAATACTTAAACCAGGGAAAGTAACCCATACAAAGGCTGATGATGTTTTCTGCGACTCATGGTTGAAATTAGGTTCCCATGGCCTTATTTTTAAATTTTGTTTTTCTACCATCCATAGCCCCTTCCAAATATGATTTCTATCTTCTTCATTATCTAACTTGATGATAAAAAAACCATTTCCCAAAGGTATAAATTGTAAAGATCCCTTAAGGTTCCATTGTTGTTTTAATAAGGTAGCTGCAACATTCATTTTCAATTTAACAAAATCAAGCCTCCCAATCAAACTAAACTTCCATTCATTTAAACTAGCATCAATTATTTCATCAGGAATAAACATGGAAGGAGGATCTTCAGTATCCATTGTTGAATAATCAAATTCTGAATTTATAGATTAAAAACCAGATCCACTACTATTTAAATTTTCAGACATACTATAAAGAAAAAAACATCTAATTCAACCCCAATCATTTGATTAGATCGAAATTCACCTGAATTAATGAAAAATTATGTTCAGAAACCAAGAACTCCACGAAGTTGAAATGACGATTTATCACCGATTTTGTCGCCGAGTCGTTATGATTCGCAGAGCTAATTGACTAAAGAAAGTTTTAAATTTCCTTAAAAACTTAAAACTCCATGTGGCATGGTATGCCTTGGCGTGGCCAAACCTAGGGTTTTGGGCTAAAGGTTACCATGCGTTGTTTGGTGACCTTGGACGGCTAGGATTCGTATCTAGGATTTAAGGGTGGCCGTTGATCCTCGCACGCCTTCGTTTTGGTAGCCGCATAGGGAAGGCCGGCATGGTATGGCGAGGCAAGGTGGTTGGCATGCCATTGGCTCGGCCAAAACTAGGGTTTTAGGCCAAGGTTACCATGCATTGTTTGGAGACCTTGGACGGCTAGGATTTGCATATAAGATTAAAGTGTGGCCGTTGATCGTCGCATGCCTTCGTTTTGGTAGACGCATAGGGAAGGCTGACATGGTAAGGCCAAGGCAAAATGGAGAGGATGGCTTGGCATAGTGGGGCCAAGGGTTTGGCACGGACGGCTTGGCATGGTAGGGACAAAGAAAGGTGTGTTTGGCTTGGCATGGTGGGGCCAAGGGTTTGGCATGCCATTGGCGCATGGTGCGGCTAGCATGGTTGGGGCTAACGCAATGTACGATTGGCATGGTGGGGCCATGGGTTTGGCATGCCATTGGGGCATGGTGCGGCTAGCACGGTTTGGGCCAAGGTAAGGTACAATTGGCATGGTGAGGCAAGGGTTTGGCATGCCATTGGCGCATGGTGCAGCTAGCATGGTTGGGGCCAAGGGAAGGTGTGGTTTTCATGGTGGGGCCAAGGGTCTGGCATGCCATTGGCATATTTGTGCGGCTAGCATGGTTGGCATATCTTGGCGCGGAGATGTGGCTAGCATGGTTTTCCGTTGGCACAGTGGTGCAGCTGGCATAGTTGGCATGCCTTGGCGCTGAGATGTGGCTGGCATGGTTTTCCATTGGCACAGTGGTGCGGCTGGCATGGTTGGCATGTCTTGGAGCGGTAGCATGAGAATTAGGGTTTGTAATAGATGATGTCAGTCAATGTTAAGGGTTCTTCCGTGGAACATGACACGTAAAAAAAGGTACCCTGGTAATTCTTACGTAGGCATGATGATCGAATAAATAAATGGTCATAGTGACGTCATGTCAAGATGTACGGTTTTACGATTTTAACCCTAAGATAAAAACCACCATCAACACATGTTTGATGGATCAGGCTCTGCTTTTCTGCTCAGTAGGGTGCCAAGTGTGCCTCTTTGACACGAAAGTCGTTGTTCACCTGATTCGTTACTAGTTTGGAATCACCCTTTATCTCCATATTCCATGGTCAAGCTCTTTTGCCATTCTAAACCCTAAAATCAGTGCTTCGTATTCTACAACGTTATTACTGCACGTGAAATCTAGTTTAAACGAATATGACAGCTGATCTCCTTGCAGGGATTCGAATACCACCCCGGCTCCACCTCCCGTTCCATGGGATGACCCATCGAAAAACATGGTCCAAAGTTTATCTACTTCCGCGGCTGTCACTTCGCCAGGTATGTATTCGTGTACTTCGTCATCTCCCTCTCCCGGGAACATTGTTGTTATATCATCTATCTCCTAACCGCGTACTCTCTTCGGTCGCTGATATTTGAGATCGAATTTAGATAACTGCAGCAACCAGCGGGCAGTTCTTCCTGTCAAGACAGGCTTGGAGGCTAAATATGTTATTAGGTCTGTCGCGGCTACTATGATCGTTTCATGCGCTAGTAAGTATGAGAGTAACTTCTGTGCAGCATAAATGAGAGCTAGACATGCTTGCTCTACAGGTGGGTATCTTAGTTCCACTTCATGCAAGACCCGACTGACATAATAGATAGGTGATAACATTTTGCCTCCCATATCTTACGCCAGTATGGCCCCTATTGCCAGGTTGGTAAACGCCGTATACAAATATAGAGGAACTCATTTCGTTGGTGGCCTAAGGACCTGTGCGCTAACGATGCACTGCTAGAGTCTTTGGAACGTCGTACATTACGCCTCTCCCCATGTAAATACATTATCCTTTCTTAGCAATGGCAGAAACGTGGATAATAGATGAGCGAGCCCCGGTATGAAACGTCGTATGTATGATATCCTCCCGATGAATGATTGGAGTTTCTTGGTATTTGCTGGCGGTAGCATGGTTGTAATAGCCCCGACCTTGTCCGTGTCCACTTGAATTCCTTTGCTGGTTACAACAAAACCTAAGAATTTTCCCGATGTCACCCCGAAAGCGTATTTGAGGGGATTCATTTTGAGCTTGAAGTGTAGTTAAAATCGCTCTCCAAGGCCGATTACTCCCCAAGTAATCTCTACAGGCTATATGACCGAGGCGTTTTCCGATTCCAAGCCATTCCCGATTTTTACCGGTTAAGGCGGCCGATTTGAGCCGATTGTTTTAGCAAAATGAGTTAACGATTTTTCCGAGTTGACCTTGCATGCACAAAAATTAGAAAATAAAATTTTCATAACCCCTCAAATGGGAGTTATCAAATAGAAAAACCTCGAAATACATGATAATACGTTCAATATAACAATATTACATACTTAATTACATGATAGTGTTAAAAAAAAAAATTATTTGGTTCAAATAATGAATTATGAGCAGCAGTATATAAATCTCAAATAAATAGATTCCGAGTATTAGAACGAGTTATGACGATTTCCAAGTCCGATCTAATTGCTCCTCGCTCCAAGCTCCCTAACCGAGTAGAACCGAGGAACGATTTCGATTACTTTGGCTTGAACTTCCTGCATCTATCGAAAATTATCTTTATGTACGAAATTTGGTCCTCAGAGACCCGCGATTTCACTACGATATCTTCCACGTATACTTCTACCTTCTGATGCAGCAGGTCATGAAATATGGATGTCATGGCGCGATGATAGGTAACGCCTGCATTTTTTAGGCCGAATGGAATTACGACGTAGTAGAAGTTCCTGCAAGGGGTCTGGCAAGCAGTCTTCATCACATCTGACGCGGCCATCCTTATCTGGTTATATCCGCTGAAGCAATCCATGAAGGAGAATCTTTTGTTACCTCCTGTCGCGTCTACTTCCATGTCGATGTTGGGAAGCAGAAAGTCATCCTTGGGGAATACCCTATTTAGGTATCTATAGTCTACGCAACACCTAATTTTTCCATTCTTCTTTGTCACTGGCACAATATTAGCTAGCCAAGTTGGGTGCTGGATGGACTTTATGAATTTGACCTTTAACAAACGTTCCACCTCTTTTTTTTATTGCGAGAGTCGTAGTCCTTGGGAATTCACGGCTCATTTGTTTTAATGGCCTGAATTCGAGTGATACCTAGAGATTGTGGGTCACTAGGCTGCTATCTAGTCCCGGCATATTGTCTTAGTTGAAGGAGAATACATCATTGTATTTTTGGAGTAGTTCGATCAGTGCCTTCCATCTCTTCGTCGCTTAGATTTTTTCCGATCATAATTGGGCGCTTGAGTTCCGATATAGATTTCCTCCATTCGATCCATGGTAAGGTCTTCGGGTGTTCGTTCTTTGGGTACGATTTGTACTGCTTCCGCGTGTAGACTCTGAAAGTCTTCATCGTTGAGTGTTCCGTAGGATACTCGGCTAATTCCTGATTAATGCTTTTTGAGGGAATTTTCTGCTTCTTCGTCAATTGATGACATGGCGTAATCGTGTTCACCCGCGGAAGTTCCCTCGACTAACTGCTATAGTGTGACATTGAAGAAGATCATGAAACCAAAGGTTGTCCTTGGGTTTATTCAAGGTGCAAACATGTACCTTGTAATGGTGTGAGGGCTCTACTGAGATCTAAAACAGCTGAAAGTAGTGGAAGAAAATTCTTCAAGTGTTTGAATCCCACCTGCAACTACTTTGAGTGGTTTGATCTTGCATCAAATCCAAAGACTGCACTACCAATTAAGCTTCCATCACCTCAGAGTTGCTCAGCCTGTGGAGAAGACAATCATTATTTTCAAAATTGTTCTCTTAACAATCAACAGTGCTTCAAAGAGAACTGTAATTCCAAACTCATATTGAAATTGTGTAAGAATCAAGCATAATCTCAACATTTTTACCTTATCTGCAACAACAAAACAACTGTGAAGCATTCAGATGGGCTTCGAGATGCAATAGTTATAGAAACAAAAGAAACACTCAAGGGAAAAGTATATGAAGTATGTAAGGAATTCAAGAAAAATCTGCAAATGTAACTGCAATAGTAATAAAAGCATTCTATTTCAAAGAACTCTCCACCTGTCTTATCTTAACATAACTTCCATAAATTGTCTTAAACATTGAAATATAAAATAGAGTCATCATAAACACAAACCACATAATGGAGGTACATCTAAAGATTCATATACTTCTTTGCTTTCTTCTTTCCTTTTGGGTTTGGAGCTTCATATGTTATGTTGTTGCAAACAGATCCAACATGGGTGTTCTGCTGACTAAAACTGGCTTGAGAACAAGATGCATCACCTTCTTTTCTCCCGATACCTTTGGGTTTTGCAGATATGTTGCGATTGGTTGGGAAGATTGAGCAACACTTGTTATTGTCTTAGATCTTGCTAGCACAAGGTTGAGAATTTGCAGCAGATGCACCTCCAGAATTTGCAGCAGCTTTATCTTTGAACTTTCTCTTTGGTGGAGCTTCAACTGTTGTTTGCTTTGTGCCATCAACACATGTTCTAGGCTTGAATCACTTAGGATTTCCTCCAACTGGACCACCAGCACAAGTTGTTGAGTAGTGACCTTCATTTCCACACCTACCACATCTTCTAGCTTTCTTCGACCTCTTGGTTCATCATATGACAATATCCTCTTCTTCCTTGGCTTTCTGCCTGTCTTTCTAATGTCTACTGGTGGCTTTATCATTTCTGGTTTTTCTTGGCGCAAAGAAATAAGAAGAAGATAAGAGTTAGAAAATTTGTGGAGGCTGTTATACTAGTACAATGAAACCCTAAAGGAATCTACTTTATTACCCTGATATATTGCACAACAAACAATAAAGACAACAAATATTATTTTTACACTAAAAATATTTAAAAGTAAATGTACCTCTATCCAGTCAGCTAGACCTCTAGTGGATTGAATTCAGAGCATATGTCTTCTTATAATAGTCCACTGTGTAGTAATGGCTACAATAACTACAGATACATAACAAATAACACAAAATGGGCTTGGTTATACATTGTACTTCTACAAAACATATAATACAAACCAAAATATATAAAGTGGTTCAAGTTTAGGAAACTAACTCAGCCAGTTAGGTCTCATTGGAGCCAAAGCACATACAGACATCTTTGGCATGGAAATCCCCTTAACTCCCATTGCAAACAATTACATGTTTTCTTCTCAAGATCCACAATAAAAAACTTCTTCATGCACACTAATCACTTCATAGACTTTGTACTTCACAGCTGGTACCAACTTAAAGTTATGATTCAAAGCTGTCATCTTTTCAATCAACTTCATTGCTTTAGGAACTATGTCACCATCCCTCCATTTTGCAGACTCATTTCTTCTCTTATACCAAGTATTCATCACCAGCTCTCCATACATCAGGCCTAACTTGCAGATTGGCTTATCCCTCATCTTCTTTGACATATTGTTGAAGGACTCAGAAAAGTTATTATTAAGGTGCTCACATTTGCTGTCTTTTTCAAAATGGGACCTGGACCAGGTTTGTGGTTTTTCTTCTTTCAAGAGATACCAAGCATCATCTTCATTCTCAGCCTTCATCTTGGACATATGTTCCTAACATAAAAACAATGTTTATGGTTACATAAAAACCTAATAAATTTGAGGAAATATATTTAAACAAGTGAAATGTGCTTATGAATTACCTCAAAATGCCTTTTCTTGTAACATTTAGCAGCATTCCAAAGATGATTCTGCAAACTAAAACCCTTGTAGTACTTCTTGAAGTTTGCAAGCAAGTGCCTGTCACATGTAAATTCAAATACATTATAGGATTATTTGGTGATCTAGAAAGAAATAAGGGAATATTAATCTGAATTCATAAACATTATACCTAAAACAATATCTGTGTTCATCTAAAGGAAAGTGATAGTCAACACCCTCCAAGATTCCCTTTTGCTTGTCTGAGATGAAACATATACGCACACCATCTTCATCTACCATAGGCTTCAAATCTCCGAGGAAAATCTTCCAATTTTCAATTGTTTCATTCCTACACACCATTATACCTAACATAACTAAGCCATTCTGACCATCCAAACCTAATTTCACAGTACAAGAGAATTATAATCCAAAATGACATATAAATTACACAGAATGTATAAGTGAAGAAGAAGAACACTTTACCTGTTGCACATAGCATCACACCACCAAACTTTCTTTAAGTGACAAGCATCCAAGCCAATGACCCATACAGCCAGCCTTCCACCCCTTTATTGCGGGAGAAAATGATATAGTTAAAGAAAGAAATGTATTGTTCACAGTTCCATATGAGAAAGAACAATGGCTTCCTGGTTTCTCCTCCCAGCATACAACATTGTAGAATTAATAACAAGAAAGACAAAATGAATATTATTTTCAAAAACAACTAACAAGAAAAAAAATATCAGACAAGAGTAACATTACCTTAACCATTTCACAGAAGTTAGGAACTTGTTGGTAACTCTTCTCATAACTCCCATATAGCTTCTCCAACACCATAACCCTTGCCCTCCATGCAGTATGGTATGGAATTGTGACCTTTGTGTCCTTTTTAAATTGCGCTGCTAAGTCAGGGTGACACTCATCATTCCACTAGCAGCCTGTGTTGCTTCAATCCAAAAGACAGGATTAAATGATTCAAAATGTTTTTCGTGTATGTTACCAACACTAGACTGTGTTTGTTGTGTATTTTGAGGAACATATACTTCTTCTTCATCCAAGCCAATGAATAACTTCTTTTTTGCTGACTGACTTTGGTTCTTCTTCTTAGATACTCTAGGACTTTTTCTTGTAGGAGCTTTCTTGGTTTTGCTCACTGGTTTCTTTGGTGTTGAAGAAGACTTTTTGGTGTCAAATACTTGTGTGAGGAGCATCAATGGTTAATTCAGAATGCTCATGGGGAATAATAACTTGCATATGAAGTGTAGTCCAATTCTCATGTACTTCGCATTGTCCCAAAACCTCCGTAATTCTTCTTCGGAAACAATGATTCAAACATGGGTCACTTAGCCATACCAAGTCCACTTCATTAAGTCAATGTAAGTAGGGCTTGATCTTTTCCTTCAATTGAACAAGACCCATATCTTCTCTAGCCAACCCTTTGAATTCAAAACTCATCACAGTATCCATAACCTTCACCTTTATGTCTCTCTTAGGGGCTTGTTTGAGATACTATAACAAACAAAAAAATAAAACAAAACAAACAATCAATACCCAAGAAAATAAAACATTACCTTCATTGTCATTATCAACCTCCACCTCACCAAAGTTGGGATCATCAGACTTATCTGCCAAGCCACCAGACTCAGCCTTTCTCAAAAATTCCTCATAGTCCTTCTCATGTTGTTCTTCACTCTCATACCCAGAGTTGAAGTTGTTTAAATCCCCGCTTTCGGGGTGACACTCATCAGGTTCTTCATTTGGAAGTTGTAGAACATACTGGTCATCCTCAATAACACTAGCAGCCTGTGTTGCTTCAATCCAAAAGACAGGATTAAATGATTCAAAATGTTCTTCGGCATGTTACCACTACACTAGACTTGTGTTTGTTGTGTATTTTGAGGAACATATACTTCTTCTTCATCCAAGCCAATGAATAACTTCTTTCTTGCTGACTGACTTTGGTTCTTCTTCTTAGATACTCTAGGACTTTTCTTGTAGGAGCTTTCTTGGTTTTGCTCACTTTGGTTTCTTTGGTGTTGAAGAAGACTTTTTTGGTGTCAAATACTTGTGTGGAGGAGCAACAATGGTTAATTCACTCATGGGGAATAATAACTTGCATATGAAGTGTAGTCCAATTCTCATGTACTTCTGCATTGTCCCAAAACCTCCAGAATTCTTCTTCAGTAAACAATGATTCTGGTAAACATGGGTCACTTAGCCATACCAAGTCCACTTCCTCATTAAGTGTCGTAATGTAAGTAGGGGCTTGATCTTTTCCTTCAATTGAACAAGACCCATATCTTCTCTAGCCAACCCTTTGAATTCAAAACTCATCACAGTATCCATAACCTTCACCTTTATGTCTCTCTTAGGATATTTGTCTTCAACTTCATGTCTACATCAACACATAATACATAGTATTAGTTCATGTCCACACCAAATGAACAAGACTCATACATAGAATTGAGTCAATTGACTACTTAAAATTAACCTACTCATCACACAGTTCAAGCAAAAATGCTAATCATCCAATATCATCTATTTATTCCATCAATTTACAAATCAATCAATTACAGTATCAGAAAATATACAGAACCCTACAAATCAATGAATAAAAACAGACTCTCGATACGCCATATAATCGACTTTGAGAATCGTCGAAATTTAGGTTGCTCTTCCTGTTTCCTCTTCTTTTCCATTGTGAATACCATTCTAGAGGGACTGAATACGGGCTTAGCTGGCTTCACATTTTCTTCTTCTTCCCACTTGGGTAGTGGAATTGGCTGTATTTCGGGTATCTCGTCTGATTCTTTGTGAGTGACGTAAGAGACTGCGTCCGCCATGTATGCTCCCTTCGGATCAAAATGATTGCTTGTTACTGGGATTCAATACTGCCTACCTCCTATGCTAGTCTTAACACACTGATGATATGTCGAGGCCACGACTTTATGATTGAGTAACCATCCTTACCCTAGTAGCACGTGGATTGTGGTATCGTCCTCTAAAATATAGAATGGCGTGAGCGCTCGGATAGGCCCAACTTTCATTACCAAGTTGACGATCCCGATAGTTATTTGTGTGTGTCTCTGCCAAAACCCTTCACGGTAGTTGTTGTGCGTCACTTGCAGCACCGCAACAGTTGTCCACATCCGAATAGGGGATCATTATACTCCCAAGATGTCGAGCGTGTGCATGGAGATCATATTCAAATACGCGCCTCCATCTATAAAGGCTCTCTTCAACGGTTGCTTGTTGATGTGGATGGTTACGTATAAAGTCCTGAGGTGATCCCCTGGAAAGCAGATGTCCCTGTCTATGAACACAATTGCCCCCTTGGGCATAAGATCGTAAGGCTTTCATACTGCAATGGCCGCTATTGGTTTGGAAGCCTCCTTGATTTGGTTCTCGTTGAACCCTAGTAAGTCGAAGAACTGCTGAGCAAGTACCATCTGTGCAAATTTACTAGCTGCACCATTCGTGTTTTCAAAGGAAGGAGTCTCCATTTATACCTCACACACTTCGTCATTATCGTCCTCCCATGGTCTCCACACGTCTCCGCTTGGGTCGTGAGCGAGCATCATAACTTGGTGCTATATTGGCCTGTCGTCTTCTGGGTTATTGATTTCAATTTCTCCCGTCGCGAGTTTTATTTGGAACAATATTCGGAGGTTATAGCATTCTACCTTGGTCTAGGAACGATCCTTCGGGTGTGGTCGCCAAATGTTAAAGGGTGGATATAATATTGGTTCTACCCGTCCTATATACACCTAATGACAATATTTTCTGGGAATGGTATGAAAGGGAAATTGCTTTCCATTGTACTATGTACATCCTTTTATAGACTTTCCTAAAATCCCTTCCTTTTATTATATCATGCCATTTGTCCTTAAACCTCCTTAATTACCATTAATGTCACTACTCCTAATACAACCTTCTCATTTTCCCTTAATTCCCTCCTTATCCTTTCTACCTTATGGATACTTTTTAGCGGGCATGAACCCTAGTCCCCAAGTCCCCTATGTTTCACATTGGGTTCACCTTCCCTTTAGGGTCTCCCTACCCCCGCTAAGGGGTAATTATTTTCATGTATCAACATTAGTTAGCTAAATATAGTTTTATCTTATATAACTTCTATTTGAGTTCTTATATTAACTATATATTAAAAGATCCAGAAATGAGTGTATTAAAAGATCCAGAAATGAATGTTGTCTTTTAATGGCTTCTATTAGATAGTTAATAGAAGTCATTAAAAGAAAATATTCATTCCTGGATCTTTTATTTTTTTCTTGGATCTGGGTGAGAAGTGTCACTAACCACATGCCCAATGTTGTTATTAGTGAACCAACTAGTATCCTCATGTAGCCCATTACTTCAGAAATCTCCAAATAGTTTCTACTACACTACTTTAATTATGCATTTTCTTTACCTCATGTTCATGCTCGACATAAATTTGGTCAAACTCTTCCTTAGTCATGGAAACAATGCTTAATTTAGTAAGCAATTTCGTCACAGTTGTCTTTATTATGATGTATAACAAAACACTTAGGATAAGTTTTGAAAGGTTGCTTTTCATAATAACGTGATCCATTTTTGTTGTTTAGTCGCCATGATTAAACAAGTACCTTTTTATGTGGCTTACTGAGATCCACCTCTGTATTAGCTGTAAGTTGCATGCCTCTTCTAGGTCAAGCATGATGAGGCTCATCTTCCATTGTCTTCCCTATATCCAAACACATCTTATTGATTACACTATAAACAAGATGATCTAGCTACAAATGCCGTAAGAGAACACAAAAAAGTTGGTGAATAAATTATAGTCAGGAAGTAGAATTTTTGGATTGAAAATCTTCAGCACCATAATATTCTCATCAATCGTCCATGGAATTTGCTTTATTACTGTTTCCTGGTAATCGCCATATTTGAGTTTAAATACAAAAAAAAATTGTACCAATCAATTTGATTTTTTTTTTTTTAATATTTTCTCCAAATTATATAAACCTACTTTTGAACATCATTAACCTTCACAACATCAGATGCTATGAGTTTTCTAATTAAACTATGTAACCACATGTTAGATGCTCGATTTACTTCTTCAGCAGTGATTAAAGATCTTCTCTGAGACGAAACAACCTCCCTACTAACAGAAGTGCCTTGCATATTCCTGGTTATTGCGACTAACTGAAGTTGAGAAACTTTTGACATATCGGGAATTCTCTGAATAATCTCTTAGAGTCTACTTACAAAAATACAAAATATTAAGGTAAGGGTTATCTATTCTTATTTGAAGGCAAAATTTTCCAAAAACGGCTTAACTGATCCTACAATCAGGTTGAGAGTATATGGAATAAATCTTTGGCCTAAATTTAGGAGGAGAATATTCAAAATTTTGAATTTTTGCGTTTCTGATAAGTGAGAATTGACGATTTTACCTGTATATATTTTTTTTTGATGAATGCTAGATGGTATAAGTTGATTGATCTCTGGTTGAGGTATGAAGAATGGTTCAGATATGATGAAAACGAATCCAAATGCTGTAAGGGATTAAGCACAACTGCTTCAGATGTCACCAATTCTACTATCATAATTCAACTCTCGACGTAACTTATGGTTTCCATGGCGATAGAGATATTACAACATATGAGGAGGGTTAGAAAATTCCAACGCAATAACACAAATGAATAAATTATCACTGACTTCATCTGAGAACAAACTGGATGGAACAAAAACAAAAGATACCTATAAAGATTACAAATCACTAATTAAATAAAGGAAAATCATATACCAAAAAGTAAACAAAAAATGAAATCAACCGAGGAAACTAACAAACGATATCATCGAAAATATGACAAAATGAAAACTGAGAATCTAATGCACTTATCAAAAAACTCACTGAAAATTGTTCATGATGAAGGAATCCCTTTAAATAATTTTCCGGAATAAACCAATCAAAGCAAAAAAAAATAATAAGAGTTAGTAATATTTTAATGAATGAAACTATATCTTCATAGATAGTCATCTTTAGGGTGTAAAAGTTGCAAAAAACCTTGCCAAAATTAAGCATCTGACCTAAATATTGACAAAAATTATCCAATAAATCAAGAATATTATTGGCGTTCTTCATGTCTATCTTAACAAGAATGAAAAGGTCATAATCAAATACCAGGTGTGAAAATAGTGGATGCTCTTCTGGCAACCTTAACACTTGTGATTATACAACAAGTTTTAGCATAGGAAGAAAAAAAAGACAAGTATTCCCTAACACTGATGGGGGTGACCCCCCTGCCTTATCAGAGATGGGCTCCTGGAAAGCTGAGCCATTTGACAGAACAAACACATTAGCAGTAGCAATACATTGATTAATCATAAAGTTCTGGCTAAATCTAAAGTTTTTCAAAACATCAAATATGAAAAGACCATTCTAGGCTGTCAAAAGCCTTTTCATGGATTTTTATCAATAACCCATAAATGAATGGGCTCAACAAAAATAGAAGTAACTATGTATAATTAAAATAAACCTATTAAGTAGTATTTTTTCATTACACATGGTCACCATCACCAACTCGTATTCTAGGTTGAGTTCTTATACCAACAACAACAATGACTGAAGAGTTTAGCCGGGGTGTACAATAGTAAATAAACTCATTTAGTTAATTGAATAAATATATGCATAACCTGATTAAGGAAATCTCGGGAGGTCGCCAGAGGTTATAAATGAATTTGTTTTGCTTAGCTCAAGAAAGCATAATAAATTTATTTAATATGTTCCAATCACAACTCAGTTTATATATATATATAGATAGATAGATAGATAATTATTTATTTATTTTTATTTTTATTTTGACGCGAAAGGGCAAATTTAAATAAAAAAAACAAAGATGTCACCAAGAGTGACACCAAAGTTACAAAAAAGAAAAAGGAAAAGAAAACACAAACTCACTGAGGAGCAACAAACAACCTCCAAACAAGAAGGTCAACACACAAGCTCTACCTGAATCGCCTAAAAACAAGAAAAAAAACACACAATCACTCTTCAAAATCTACATTTTCATCTTGAAACGAGCATTTGACTGCCTCAATTTGCTCTTCGTAGTCAGAATCGGAGTCGAAATCTCCCATACCATCAGTATCCTCGATCAAAGGAATTCCATATTTGATTTAGCATGACTCTCCAATATATTTCTACATATAGATCTCTCCATAGGATGGTGAGAGATACCCAATAACTTGTTAAAAGCGATTTTGGCATCTATTTCGTCCTCAGTAATAGCAGAAACAACATTGGAGTCTATTTTGGCATCCTTTCCTACAAGATTTTTCTTCTTCTTTTTTCGTATTGTAACTCGACTCAAGTCCATTTGCAATGGGAGAACAACCTCCGGTTCTCCTTATGAATCAAATCAATGACGAAATTGGAGTTGAAAAATCATTTGTCACTAAACTAGATTTAGTATCATGGTCCTCTTCTTCTATTCTTGCTTCTTCAACTCTAGCATCCGAGGAGTTTGACGTTCCCAAATCAGGCCTATCCAGTCATCGGGGTTCAAATCACAAATGGCAACTTGCTTTGGCTTTAGTTTACCATCTTTCTTTCCCTTATTCTTCTTTTTTCTTCTTACGTAGGTCCATTCTGGAGGTGTAGCCAGCAACTCTACAGCTCCATTGCCGCTCCCTTTTCTGATATTTTTTGTTGAAGTTTGTATCTTCCTTGTTGTATCCGCCTCTGCAAAAAAAGTCTTTTGAAGCATGTATCTCTGGATTCTCTGCAGACTTTTCATGCTCTGTAGTCTTCTTTTCCCTCCCATGTGAAGCTTCTTCTGTAGGTTTAACATGTTTATTTGCATTCAAGTGTACTTCTGATTTCTTGGGCCTCTGTGAATGAGATTCAATAGGTTCCATTGCATCGTTCTCAAGTGAAACCTCTTCATTCCCTGCATCCAGAGCTTCACTTCCATCATTGAGAGAGACTTCGACAAATTCACTAATAGCATGCTCCTTTCCATTAATACCATTCATATTTGTAGGTACCTGAATAGGTCCTGCATTCTTATTGGTAATGTTTTTCATTACTACTCCATTAACCTCAGGCTCCGTTGGCCTGCCATGACTAGGTCCTGCATTCTTATCGCTAATGTTTTTCTTTACTACTTCATTAACCTGTGGCTCAGCTGTCCGGCTCACCTTCTTTGTTGTCCACCTTGGCTTCTTTTTCTCTCCGCAAGACTTTGCATAGTGACCAAAAACTTTACACACATCACATTTTGACGGCTTCCATTGATACTCTACTGGGAGCTCAAAGGAAAACTTACCGTCTATCAGCAGAGGTATGCTTTCTCCTTTTTGAAATTCCATCGCTTGTTCACTGCTAATTGAACTGCTGCAAAGGATGGCCTTTTCCCCACAAAGAATCCAACCACTAAATTTTCGCTTCTTTTCATCCCTGCTGAAGAAGAATCAGATTGAACAGCCACAGTAGATTTCCCGTTAATCTCCACCGGTGGTGTGAACTTCAATGGAGTGACAGGAGATGCAACCCTAGGCATGGTGAATAAATCTCTCCAATCTTGATTGGGATTAGCTACGTCTTCTTGAATCATTTTCGTGTTGTTAAGATTTGAACCTTTTTCAATCTTACCCAAACCCACATCTGAAGCAGATTGAAATCTTGGGTTTGATAAATTCTTGTTATGATCCAAATCCTTAATAACCCCCTTTTGATTTTCACCATTTTTAGAATTTAGAATTTCCTTAGCACCATAAGAATCAACCAAAGATGGGAAATTAGATGCAATCAAGCTTGATTCCGCAGCAACATTAGTCGAGCTTCTCTTTGGATCGATTGCTGGAGAAGAAGATGCCGATTCCATGAGGAAATTTTCAGAAAAATCTATATCTGAAAAATCGCCTTTTTTCCTACCACGTCATCACTCACTCACCGTGAAACCCCTTGTGAAAAACTCCTAATTATTATTTTTAGAAACATATTTATAAAGATATGCTACAAAGTTAGGAATAACTTGGTGGAGTTGTCCCCTAGTTTTATTAGGAGAATTTGTTTTTTAAAGGTAAAACTTGGTGGGTTGAATAAAGTTGTCTAACTCTTTTTTATGTTGTGGGTTATATGGATTGGCAGAAATAACTTGATCCATAACAAGGTGACGTTCCATCCTTTTAAACAACAAGACAACTTGTTGTGACTATTAGAAGATGTAGATGGTTTAAATTTCTTAATCTCAACAACATGAAAAGGATTGCTAAACATGGAGTTTCCCAAGAAATAATTATTCAAAGTTGAATATTGATGGTGCTTTTGTTGATGATTCACTTGCAGGGATCAAAGGTGTCATTAGAGATGCTAGTGACAATTTTTTGACTTGTTTTTGCTGTCATATCTTCCAAAATGGTAGCAACACGACCAAAATATAGGATGTTAGGGATGATTTACTCCTTGCAAAACAACTTGGGATCGCTAATTTGGAAGTCGAACGTAACTCAATATATGCAGCTAAATTCCACAAAGGTGGTCAAAGTTCCATCGTACTTACAGAACATGAAGTCTGACATTCAGAGTTTGACGAATGAGTTTGATATGGCCTCTCTTTTAGCCATGAATACCGAGAAGCTAATTTTGTTACAGATTTCCTTACGAAAGAAAACTCAAAAAACAATTCGGCGGAGTCTGGTTTAACAATTTTTCTCAATAAATAATAAGTTTAATGTTTAATAGTCGATTGTAGGGAATCATGTTATCCCCGACTTGTTAATGTAAAGTAGTTGTTGTAAGCCTTCAGGCAAAGTTCAGGGTTTTGTTATTTTGTGCATCCATGCACAACATAAGAGCAGATCATTAGCATTGAAAATTGTAAAAAATAATAAAAAGTATGAAAGATAGTGTATTTTGCATTAGAGTAAATGCTCATGGGTTTTTTGAATTTTTCTATATACAAGTGCACTTTTTCCAATCACTACACCATTTTAAGGATATAGCAACCCAGAGTAGAAACAGCACTAGCGCCGTTTCTAAATTTCTGTTGCTAAAATTTCGCAACAGAATATCGTTGTTGCTAATTTTGTAACCGCGGAATTTCGGTTGCGAATAGCAACTGCTAAGTGTTTATGCGTGTGATGTATGCGTGTGGTCGGTAACACTTTCTTTATTTTTACGCCCAAGTTAACAGAAGGTCAATTGGTCTAAATTATATTTCACCCTTTTCTATTTATCAGTCGTGTGATGTATGCGTGTGATGTAATCGTGTTTATCTTCTTTACCTTCTCTATTTTTTTCAGCCACAAAAAAATCCCTCTCTCTTTCAATTCAGATCTGCTCTGTAGAACTCTTGTTCTCCTGCATCAACAAAGAGGTAACGATCGTTTAATCCTCTTTGTTCTTTGCTCTTTGTGTATTTTTTTTGGGTTTATGTACTCTGAAGAACAAGGTGCATGTTCTAGTGGATTTTATTTGAATAATAATATAGTTGGAAGTAGAAAAGGAAGATTATAGGTCATCTGTCTGTGATAATCTTTAGTTGCTACTGATAATCGTAGTAAAGCAGGTACGGTCATCTTTAAGCTCTAGTTTGATGTATTGGGTTCAATTTTGGCTGTCTATGAGATTTGGTTTTTATTTATTTTTTTCGATTTTGATTCTGTATAGAACTAATAAATCATGATAAGCTTCACTTCTCTTCACTTCTGTTTTTTTTTTAAATAAACTTATACCCAATCTCGTCTTCGATTAGGGTTTGTGTAAACTTGATTTTAGATTTTGAGAATTAGGAGTTTCAATTAGGGTTTGTGTAAACTTGATTTTAGGTTTTGAGAATTAGGGGTTTTGTTTGAAACATGAAATTTATGGGTTAATAAATTTTGGGTTTATGTACTCTGAAAAACTTTTGTTCTAATAGATTTCAGTTTGAATAATACTGCAATTGGAAGCATTGATCTGCAATTTTAGGTCTTCTATCAGTGATATTCTTGAAGGATGACATGTCTTTTGGTTCATGTTTAGAGTTAGTCTTATCCTTCAATGTGACACTTTGCATTACATAGGTTGTCAAGTTATATGAAAGATGCCTAATTGCATGCGCCAACTATCCTGAGTTCTGGATACTGTACGTACTAAGCATGGAAGCTAAAGGAAGCATGGATCTTGTGAATAATGCTCTTGCTCGTGCAACTCAAGTCTTTGTCAAGGTATGCCACAATTCTGTTTCACTTATCCAGTGTTCACACTGTACCAATTGTTCGAGAAGAGAAAGAAATGAACACAAACTTTGGTTTTTCCCTAATTTAATGTCATGCATGCTCAACAGAGACAGCCAGAAATTCATATTTTTGCGGCTAGACTCAGAGAGAAGAGTGGGCATATTCAGGAAGCTCGTCACCCGGTTTACTAGAAGCAATTAATAAGCATGCCAACATGGAACATCGACTAGTAATATTTCTTACAACCTTCTGTAGATTCCAGTATTCCCACTAGTCTTGACTTCATAATTTTTATATTTATGCTGGTTTCGGGTTTTACAGGGTAATACGGAAGAGGCTTTTTCATTGTATGAGAAGGCTATTGCCACTGAAAAAGGGAAAGAGCAGTCACAACTATTGCCTATGTTGTTTGTTCAGTATTCACGTTTTTTGTACCTGGTGAGTGATAGTGCTAAAAATCGACTCTATATGCTTGGATTCTTATTCTTACATAAAGCATACATGCAGGAGCACTTCGTTAGTATGAAACAGGTTACTTTTTCATTATGACGCTATGTTGGTAGTTTGTATACATGCGTAAAAGTTATATCTTTTGCTTCTCCATGGTGCCATTGCCAAACTTTGTAATTGTATTTTTGCGTCCTTTGCTTCCTTTTAAGTTTCATAGTTTTAGACAGTTGGTTGGGCCTTTGGTTGGAGTGACATGTTTGTTCATTTCATTTATATATTATCGAGGCTAGCAATGTCTCTCTCTCTTTTTATGTGTGTCTGTGTATCTCCCTCTCTCTCTTTTTTTTTTTTGATATAGTATGTATGTATCTTAGTTATCCTCCATATGGATCCCTTTGGGTTCCCTTAACTATTACATGACTATACTTACCCTAGACAAGAGTAAAATTCACTCGATCATTTTTATTATTTGGTGTATTTTTATAATGCTTGTTACTTTTTAAATCTTCCTAAGATACCCGGGTCTTAATCTCACTCATGTCTTCTCCACCATAGATGTATATATATAGTGTATTTTGCTTGAATTGTTGAATTTAGTAGTGGGTTGGGACTATGGGTGAAAAAAATGATTGAGTGATATGTTATTACTTGTTTGATTTTGTAAATTTTGTAGGCTGAGTATTATTTCAGTAATGCAAATTTGGCGAAGTCTTTGAAGCTTATAAGTGGTTAGATTCATTAACTATTTTCTGTGATCATGTCTTGCACATTAAAATCATATCTACTGGTCCATTGTCATGTTATTTTGGTGCTGAAATCTGCAGGTTGTAAGTGAAGATAGGAGGCTCGGGTGTCAAAATCCTTTCACCAATTTTGATTTGGAAGAATTTCAGGTAATATCACCAACTACTTTGCTATCTTTGATGTGTGTTGGTTGTATCATGGACAACAAGAATGTACCTGCTTACTGCTTAGTATGCGCACATTTCCATTTGAGTACCCACATCTTATGTGTTGGGAATGTAGAACACTACTGCTGTTGTAATTAACAATCTTAGATATGGTTGGTCATTGATACTTTTTCGTTAATAACTCTAAATTTCATTATCTGAATATGCTCCTCTTTTTCCTGCTCCTTATAAACTTACCCCTCGAGATGTTTCCACTCTTTACAAGAATTTCATAATAGATTTAAATTAAAGAATTACAGGGGACAATCGTGTTAGTGCAAGTATGGTGAGAAAACAGCTTTCCTGTGAAGGAATTCATGGGTTTCCTTCTCTTTCCAACAAGTCCAAGGTGTCATTTTTTGGTTTCTCACTACCTACTTGTGGTTGTTTTTAGGTAGCTATTGGAAAAGGTGATGGCATGTTCCAACAAGTCCAACATTGTGAGGTATCGATCATATGTAGATGTAGTGTCTATGGTTTATTCTTACTGTTTGCTTATATTTATTTAGGAACAAGTGTTTTAGTTTTCTGATTTTTATCTATTGAGCTGATTTTTATCATATGTAGTCAGCATAAGTGGTGCTTGCATCCATCTGTATGTTGGTCAAAGGAGTTGATATCTCCTCGTTTCAATATCTAGCTGTTTACTGCAAATTCTAAAAATTATAGAGATAAAGTATTTTGACTTCGAGTGATGTATTTCTCATGGTGTTTTGGTTGCATATGTGCTGGTCTCTACTGCCTGAGAATGAATGAGTCTGCATTTGTGTTCTTATGCCCTTAAGTTTCATTAGGGAAGAATTACGGAATTCACAGCAGTCGAATTTGACAAAGTTGAAGTATCGAATACCATGTCTCATAGGTATACTGTGTTACCTTAAATTGTTTTTTTGTAGACCGATATAATTATCTGACTTGGCATAACTTGGGCTATAACGAAGATATAAAAAAAAATAGTGACAGAGTAGCTGTCCTGTGAAATGGCATAACTTAGTAGATTCCATTAGGATTGTTTGGATAATTTGGTTAATCCTTTACCTTTTATTCTCAATGCTGGACCTGTCAGACATTGTTGTTAAGGGCAGTTTCCATGTTCATCAATTTTTATTCTGATTCAGTCATTCTATTTCCATATTCTTTGTGAAGCAAGGCTACTGATGTGTACCAATTTGTATATTTAGAGTGAGAGCCTTAAACTCATAGCAGTTGCAGTTTTAGTTGATGCACTTCGTCGTTTATCAGTATTTCAAGGCCAGGTAATTTTAGTGAAATGTACCTGAAGTACTTTTCTGTCTCGCGTTGTCTGCACCTTTGGTTTTCTTCTGTAATAATTAGCTCATGTTGTTGCATTCTGGGGAGGTGTTTTATTTTCATTTATCTTTGCGGGAGTGGGTCTTTATTTTATGAATTTTTGGTTGGTTCTTCACTTGCTATAAGACTTCTCATGAATTTTCGGAGGGTTGTTCCTTCAATGTGTTACCAGGAGTTTAGAAAATATTAATAAGAAGTTAAGAACTCAATATACTATTGGTAATTTATGATTATATTCTACTATGTTAGATTGAGCCCCCTTAGTTGGGAAACTTCTTTGTGGTACTTTATTTTATGTGTTAATGGAAATATATGTGTTTGTAGATGTTGTAACACATTTATTGGGTGCAAGAATACTCTCTTCCTTGGTAGTTGGAGATGTCATGAATTTTTCCCTTCTGGATTGAACTATACCTGATATTTGAAAGATTTCCTTGCTCTTTGGAATTACAACATGTAGCTTTGGAGCATGGTCTGTTATTAATTGATACGAAGTATGAGTTTGGGAAGGAAGCTGATGGAAAAATTTATTGTTACGGGATTATGATGTTGCTGACCTTTCTATGGTAAGTCTCTGTTGTGATCTTCATTACACCCATTTATCCATTAGGTCTGGTAGGTTCATAGTTCAACAAGTTCCTTATTCCTTCATATTTGTGTAATTGGCAGTTTCAGTACATCTATTAATAACAAAATATGATGATAGATTCAGGTAATTTTGCTACTTACTCTTATATTTTTTGTATCAATATATGTTGTCATATTTTTATGTGATGTATGAGTTATTTTTATACTCTTAAAGTTTTGCAGGAATAAGTTCAAGCTTAATTATGTCATGTGCTGTTTCGGTCCCCATTCTGCACCGACCTGTGAATTTTAAATTCCCTTTGTTGTCCTTCAACATGATGTAGATGCACTCACATCAGCAGTTGTTTCGGAATGTTCATGATCGAAAACTACTCTGAAACGAAGGTAAACAAACTTCTTTTGGAATTTTTCGTCTATAAGTCATAAGCTTATAATGCCAGACCTTCCAAAATAGAAAATTAGTTGATTGAAAAATCATTTCATTCACTAGTGTATATATCTTTAGTGTTTGGATTTGCTTCTACATACATCTCCATTCAGTTCACTTATAGCAGAGTTTTTTTTATTTTACATGGTTTTGACTTGTCTTTGCAGATTATACAAAATCTATGTTTAGTATTTTGTTTCTGACCTTAGTACTGAAACATAAAATTGGTTATTATGCAGGTAATTGGTTAAAAAGAAGTACTCTGGTGATATTTTAGCAGCAGTTGAAATCTTTGTTGAGGAGATTGGTTAGGTAAGCAGAGTTTGGTGATACTTCTGGTGATATTTATTCTTTCTTTCCCTGTTTTTCAATGCCTCTGTCAGTTGACACAAACTAGGTTACCCATCCATTTAGAAACATCAACATAGATTGAATATTTTATGTCAATCGCAACATACATAGGTTACTTGTGTACATTTGTATCAACTGAAGAATCCTTTATTTTATAATAAAATTATCTGGTGGTGATTCTCAACTATATTTGTATCAGTTTTGTATTACCAATGTAATTTGTATATCTGTTTGGATGTTGAATATGGGGAACTGGGTAATTGCAGGGGGATATGGGGTAATGAATTTTGACTAGGTCAATAGAATGGGACTTGACCTTTTTTTAGAGGTTGCAAAAGATTAGCAACATCAGGGCTCTGTTACTAAATTAGAACCAAAACCAATACAGTAGAACTGGAACCAACAGTATCTGGTTCCGGGTAGGGGTATTCCTATAATTATCAACATATTAGCAACAACAGGCTATTGTTGCTAATAGAAAATGTCGCAACGGCAACGGCCGTTGCGAATGTCCGTTTCTGACCAAGATTCGCAACAGAGCTTATGCCGTTGCTAAAAATTGCGACACCGTGTTTAGCAACAACGAAGTCCCGTTGCGACCCCGTTTAGCAACATCTATTATATGTTGCTATATCGTTAAAATGGTGTAGTGAATGCAAGACACATTATCTCTTACTATATTTTGTTATTGTTTTTTATCATTTCCAATGTCATTGATTGACAATTAAGAAACTTTTCTCCGCAACACCCAAACGACAATGAATTTAAGTGTAATATTTTGATGATATGTTCCTCTTAGAGCATCTCCAATGCAAGGGGTAAAGGTCTTAAATTAGTATGACACCTATGATTTAAGACATTTCTCAACAAAGTTTCATCTCTAATGCAAAGGTGAGGGTCATAGAAAAAAATGACATGGCTAAAGTGGGGGTAAAGGAGAAAGTCTAAATAAGAGTTTCTTCATGACTCTGGGTCATAAGTCCACCTCATTTTTTGTCTCTAAATTTAAATAAAAAGTGTTAGATAAAACCCTAAGGATTATAGATGGAATTTAGGTAGAAGGTGTTATCTTTATTATTATTTTTGTCATGTAGCAAGTGACCCACAACCAAAAGGTATAAATAAGACCTCCACGTAGGATGACCTTGACCTCT
The DNA here is from genome assembly GCA_023529315.1 of Papaver bracteatum. Classification (NCBI taxonomy): domain Eukaryota; kingdom Viridiplantae; phylum Streptophyta; class Magnoliopsida; order Ranunculales; family Papaveraceae; genus Papaver; species Papaver bracteatum. Next base: position 533,452 of record JAJJWX010002346.1, on the reverse strand, counting down.
AGCATTGGAGATGCTCTTATAAGATTCTACATTCCTACAAAAAAAATGAACGCAATTCGAGATAGCAAACCTCACCATCTACCAATCTTAATTTCAATCGTTAAATTTGAACCATTGATATTCAAACGGGTAGATAGTCGTTTTATATATCTCAAATTGTGTTCATTTTTTGTAGGAATGTAGAGTCTTATAAGAGGAACATATCATCAAAATATTACACTTAAATTCATTGTCGTTTGGGTTTTGCGCAGGGGCGGAGCCACATGGAGAGGAGGGTGTGCAGTTGTACCCCCTCAAATGTGAGCTCCCAAGCTTAATTTTAACTACTTTATCCCATTTTTAATCATTTTTACCCTTTTGCACCCTCTAGAATATGTATTGATCTGCAATTTGCCAACCCATTTCTCGAATCCTGGCTCCGCCCATGGTTATGCGGAGAAAATGACACAAATTTTATCTTACCTTGTCCTTCTAAGAGTGTCCATGGATCCTCCCACATTAAGAAAACCCGTTAAAATTTAATTACTTGATATTTACTGACCAATCAAAAAAGTTTTGATTAATACAGTAACAGCCATGAACTACACCGATGAAAAAACGCCATTTATGGTGGAGCAAGGGAATCAAAAGCTGAAGCTTGCGAGTTCATGTGACAACTGGGGTTACAGTTGGCAGCAAAATGCAAAATCGGAGAGTCGACAGTCAGCCTATTAGGTGTTGGTGTGAGCAAAGTGTAAGAACAAATTGGGGAAAGTGTGGACCAAACCCTATAGAACTGAAAGCCATTTCTTTTGTTTTGTTCAGTGTTCACCACAGAAACAACAAGAAAAGGGTCCGGTCGGTTTCTGGAGTCTTTCATAGCGAATAAGAAATCAGAAGAAACCCGGTAGAACTTAGAGAGAGAATGGAAGGAGACGAGATAGGCATAGTTTTATCAAGAGCTTCAGAACTTCGATGGAAGATTAACAATTGCATCAATAACTCCAATGAAAGAGATGATAAAGAAAAAGTAACTGAAACTGAAGGAGGCGTTGTTGATACAACATCAAGTCTTTCTCTTGATGATGAGTCTCTGTTGAACATTCGTGATGCCCTAGATTCTCTTGAAGTACAACTCTCTTCTTTACAGGTTTTACTCCCTCATTACCCATTTCATTTATTAGTTTATTCATTTAATTTTTTCTATACCCTTCATTAGTTTAGGGTTATTAAGAGAAACCCTTAAATTAATTTCACTACCTGATTCAATTTTTGTTATTATTACTGAATTTTTGGTAGAAATTGAAGCATGAAATTTAGAAAATTTCATTGCTTAGTGAACTCAAACAGGTTTATATCAAATATCTTTAGCAACTGTGTAAATATAGCTTGTACCTTCACCATTGGAATCTACAGAACTATCTTTATTTTAGCAACTGTGTAAATATAGCTTGTACTACTGCTTCTTTAGAATCTCACTTTGTTGGCTGAACCTTGTGCAAATGAAGTATGTATAGCAGTATAACACGGCTTAAACTAGTTTACCTCACAGAGCTGGTTTAAACCAGTTTACTTATTAAGTTGAGTCTTTCATGTAAGGTGAAGACTGGCTTATAAGAATCCAAGGTGAAAAATTCTAACAGTTCCACTTAGGTTCAAGTTCTTAGTTACTGTACTCGTTTAGCTCAGCCCGTATTCCTTAGGTAGTAGTTTATTTTTCTCAGCATGTCAGGTGGGATTAAATAATAGGCTACAGGCTTGTAGCTGTGACTTCATAGTTAGTTCGCGGCTACTGAAACATGCATATCCCATACATTAATAGTCTAATCGAACTTGTCATCTGTCTCCTATGGCGAAGGCAGGCTTATTAGAACCTGAAGTGGCAATCATCATCTATATTTCAATGCCACTTTCTTGCCAATTATACTTTCTTGCCAATTATAGTCTTATGTTCAAGTTACTTTTTGCCTTCCTTTTCTAGTCCTTTAGGGACTAATATTTGTACCAACTGTTAATAAGATATAGGCTCGTAGTGCCAAAATATGGCTCAGTTGTTTGTTTGACATTTTTTATTTGGAATAGTGGCATCTTTATAGTTTATAGAAGGCTGATATATCGGTAAAATTTAAGATTGAGAAATTTAGGCACTAAGAAAAAATAGTTTTTTTGTAATTCAGGCTCTGCAACAACAGCAGAAATACGAGAGAGAAGTAATTCTCGCTGAAATTGATCAGAGTCGTAAGATTTTACTCGATAAACTGAATGATTACAAAGGAGAAGAGTTGGAAGTGATACAGGAAGCGTCTGCTTTTGCCAGTGAGACAGTTGAGCATAGTGATGATCTTCTCCTTCCACCATATCCAAGTCGACCTCCAGACTCACTAATCTTAAATAAAGGCTATCCTTCAAATTTCATTTCTACACGTACGTCGACTCAAAATGGGATCAATGGAGAAGACAAGAAAACGAGTGAGTTGGGCGAGAAACAAACTGCATCCCCTCCTGAAAAGCCATCTAAGCGGCTGAAACATATCTTCGTTGCTGCGGCTAAATCTGTAATCACCATTGTCAGTGTCATATCTTTACTACGTCTTGCTGGTTTTCAGACAAGGATGAGACGGAGCAGCGCTCAGTTCAAGATTTCAAACCCATTTCAGAAATCGGCAGCAGAGGAGAAGCAACGACTTATTGAGTGCCCTCCTGGGAAAGTTCTGGTGATAGAAAATGGAGAACCTCGATGCTTAGTTAAAGAAAGAGTTGAGATACCGTTTGAGTCGGTTGTTACAGCCCCCAATGTAAATTATGGCTGTGGTTGAAAAGAAAAATGAACAGTGTAGGGTCTTTTGCTGTAAATTTTCCACTCTTTGAAATTTTATCTTTTTTTGAAGGGAATGAAATTCCAGCCTTGAATAGTAATAATAGACAAGCAACAGTTTGGTTTTCTTCTGCTGTAAATCTTCATTTTCTTTGAAATGTTTTGTTTCTTTAGTTCTTCAACAGTGTTAGAGTTCTACAGCGCACTATGGAGACATGATTGGCGCATTTTGATTTAGGATTGTTGGTTTTAGATGTCTCTGGATCGCTATGAAAAGATTCTTCATAAGTCCAAAGTTACCACTTACCACTCTAATCTACTGATTTTGGTTGCAAGGTCAGCATTACAGGCTTTGCAAGTGTTGCTGAGTATAATCATCGGGCAGGAACTATGAAGAAGCTGCAGTTCTTCGGTCAAATTGCCTATTTTAGATAGGCTGTCATTAGGTATGTATCGGTATTTCAGATTTTAATTGATCCAAAATTGAGGTTCTTAATTTCTCCAGATAATCCGACTCCAAAGCAGTTTACCAACACTGGCCTCATAATTCTCTAAATCAATAATATCAATTGCTTATTTTTTTTATATCGATAAGTGACTCGACAAATCCAAAGTTGGAAACAAAAAAATGTAAGGAGAAAAATATTCAAAAAAAAAAACACGAAAATAATTGTAAAATTTAAAGATTCATTGTTGAAATTTTTCTTAATTTACCCCGGCTACAAAAATATATACTTGAAATAAACACGCTAGTTCTAGTAGTAAGTACAAACACTAGAGTGATAAGGATCTAATGAAACTCCTACACTCCAAATGAAAAATCTTTTAACCTCAGCAGTTTTTAACACCTGATTAGATCGATTGCCAATCTAATAAGGCCGTTCTCCGATAACATTACCAGGAGGATAATAGAAGCAAATTGAAATAGTAGAACTATCTCTGCCACATTTAGCTTGAGCGCAACCAACTTCTAATGTTTTCTTCCAAACAACTTGTTTATAAACACCACAATTATCATGTCTTGGTGCACAAGTATTTTTCTGATAGCTATAATGTTTCCTACTCTGTAACCATAACCCAACTGCTCTAGTTGGAGTTACTCTCATTCCACTAGCCCACATTTGGTTCATTCCGTACCGAGTCAAACTCATGTCTGCAAATCTACAGTTCTTCTTGTCCCTTTGATATCTCACTAACATATCGGTGTCATGCGCTAACTTGTCGCTCCATTTTAATGGCGCTACCATTACTTCAGCTCTTGCTTTGTTATGGGCAGCAAGGAATTCTTTTGCTGCGGGTGTTAGTGGCTTTGGTTTTCTGTAATTTGATGGGGAAACTGTTGGAGCTCTTAGATGCGCCTGTGCTGGAGGGATGGTGGTTTTAGGCTGAAGTGGAGGAGGAGCAACCAGTGTTGATGGTACAAAAGCAATGGTTAAGGTGGTAGTAGATAGAGCCACTAGAACTAGAATAATGTGGTATGGCACCATGAAGAAACGAGCCATTTCTTCAGAGATACTGCAAGTTAATATCTTAATTCTAACTTGAAGTGACAATCTCTTATATATAGTCCTCGAAAACAGACAGGTCATTTCGTAATTTGAATATAAATGACGCGCTTATTCATTGTACTTCTGTTTACCTCAATCTGAAGTGGGTATCAGTGACTTGACAATCCGGATTGTTCAATGTTATGATGTTTGCTGTTTATTCGGTGTCTATAATCATGGACCGTCACAAGGATAATGTGGGTGAGAAAATCAATCGCCCAAAACACACTTGTAGCGGCTGAAAGGACACATGAGAAGAGGTTGGGTTCTGTTCTGATTCGTAAGCAGTATTTTAATGTGGGTGAACAGCGCTAGACAGTCGAAGCCGATTGTTTGTGTAGGGATTAGTGGGAAGTGAGTTAGCATTAGTCGGTGTTGTTTCGTAAATTAAGATTTGGTACTGATTATGATTGATTAAGTAGTCAGACTAATCAATGTTCGTGATGTTCCCAATATTAAGGCACGTGAGTAGAGTTTGACTTTTCATGTCAGACTTAATTACACGTGACGTGTTCCTACGAAGGTTGCCTAAACTTCAGATACCATTAATTACCACTTTTAGATCTCAATCGTGCTTATTATTAGCTAAACAATATTGGATTGACATAGTACTATTTCAACCCCATGCTCAGTAATATGAGCGAACGAGTGATTGAGTTAGTCCTATATCTCATCCAAAGCCAAACCACGAAAATCCTTGAGTGGTACGTATTTGGTAATTGCACCAAAGATTTTGGATCCAAGTTCAACTAATACCAGGATAGTTCCCACGTTAGCTATTGTGTTTGGTTGATAACAAGACTCCGCTAGAACTGGAAAAAGAAACATACTGTACTAATTGCCTAGAAAATTTGGGTGGAAAAAGAAATGATCAGGACTAATCGTATAAACATATAAACTGCATTAAAAAGTGTCCAAGTACGGAAGGTATTATAAAAATATTGACCCTTAAATTTAGTCACTGTAACGTGTCCATTATATAGGGGAGTGACTACAGCTGGGACAACTGTTGATAGTCCAAAACTTGGACATGATGTGGCACACAATCTGAGCGATAAAGAGGGAAATGATTCTAACATCGAGATTGGTAATGGGGTGAAGAGGGGAATGATCAAAGGTTTGGATCTGTTGTCCAAGTTTTGGACTATGGTAGTTGTCCAAGTTCTAAAGTTTTCCATTATATAGGTGAAGCAACATAATTAGCTCTGACGAGAGTGGACTTATGGTGTTAAGTGGACATCATTGATTGAAAATTATCACAAAACAAAGAGATCGCTGATCTGAGTAAGTGGTGGATCTTGATCATGTGAATCCAGACCTCCGTAGTGATAGTACGTCATCTCCCACGTGGAGCTATGCGTGAATTGCGGAAACTCAAAACATCCTACGGGTTGGGATCCCGCGCTTTGTACCATAGGAAACAATAAGTGGGACCCACCCCTCCCAACCCATTAACCTGCCGCGTGTTGTTCTGTGGGTCAGGGATTTGTCTCTTGTGGGACAATCCGCGGTACCAACCCACGGTTGGTGTAGAATCTCCCGGTGAATTGTTTATTCATGCTACAACAAGATTTCCAAGGTATAAATTTTTGATAGCTCGGTTGCTATTTCGTCAAGTGGATCGGAAGAGATCACATACAAAACAGTCCAATAGTAAAGAACAAAAATTGGTTGCGAAATTTGTTAACACTAAATAAGTAGTAAGTCATATACTCCCTCCGTCCCTAATTAGATTACATTTTCATTTTAAAATTTTGTCCTTTTTTCTTCTTCTTTTTCTTTCCTATTTCGAAGTATAAACCTTATTGTAACTACAGAAAATCCATAATTACACCCTTTCACTAATTCGATAGATACAAACACAAGTTTATGCACAGATCTTATATTAGATTAGAATTCTTTTGATTCAAAGTTACAATACGCTCAAGAACACTCAAGATCTAGATTATCTCTCCTTACAAAATATTCTCCCTCTCTCCTCAAAATGATTCAACCCCTTCTCAGGAGGCTAAGTCTCCCCTTTTATCGGGCAAAATTACATAATGGAATACAACTCGATTTATCTCGGACTGACGCTTTTATCTCGCTCAGAACATCTTTTATGCTTACTTTTCGCCTTAAAGATCGGTTCATGTCGGGGACAGCTGTCCCTTTTCTTGCATGACAATCCACATTTCGCGTCATTACTTCGGGAAACCTCACTATTTCTTGGACAACAAGTCATACCTCGCGCAATCGACTTCGTGACCCTTCCCTTTTCTTGTGCAACAATTCATACCTCATTAAATGTCTTCTCGAGCAAGTTATGTCCACCTCGCCAGATGTCTTTCTGGGCAGGGTAGCTCTACTTCGTTAGATGCCTTTCCGAGCAGGTTAGCTCTATTTCGCTAGATATCTTTCCGAGCAAGTTAGTTCTTCTTTGCTGTCGGGGCCTAGTTAAGGCGGATCTGACAGTTGATTAGACTACTCACTTACACTCCTTCGGGAGTGGTGAATAATATCTTTCTCGAAGATTCTTATCATTATCTCGCTCAATCTTCCTCGGGCACGTGGCGGAGTGGTTTTCTGTACCTACATTTTGCCTTTTCTCATTCCTTTCGCGGGTACCAAGAAAGGAAAGAGAATCCTGCATTAATTTCTTAACCGCCACGTACGCGGATTTTCCGCTATCTTGTCTCCCACGATTCTCATCAACAGTTACCAACCGGTTCCCCTTTCTGTGCAACCGTTTTTCTAGGTCATACCCTGGGTCCATTATAAATAGTCTTCTCCCTCATCTTTTTCTTCTTCTTTACGTCCTTCAACTTCTTCTTCCCCGTCACTGTTCTTCTGTAAACTCCATCCGCTTTCTGATTTCCTTAGTTCTTCCTCAATTTTTCCACATCGTCTTCTCTTCTTTCAACAATGGCACCCAGAAAATTTCCCCTTGCCACTACATTAAAGCATCTTGAAGATTTCCAGGCTGATTTCAAAAAACTAGGTTTAACTCTGTCACCGGCGGTGGATCTTTCAGCTGTGCCTCCGGTAACCGCAACCAAACGGATGGAATTAAACAATCGGCCGGATTGAAGCGAGACGTGGTCATCTACCAGGATGATTTCCACTTTGGGTCGGTTGAGAGCGGGCTTAACCTTTCCTCCAGTATGACGCCCGAATCCTCTTCTCTTGTGAGATTCTTGCTCATCTCAACAGGGGAGCCTTCCAGTTGAACGGTAATTCAATTTGGATTTGTAACGAGTTTGTGAGGCGTTCCTCCGGCGGTTCATCCCAGATCCCATCTGTGGCGGAGAGCTTCAACCCTGCGGACTACAACATTGCTTCTTTCTCGGAGAATTACTTCGATAAGACTCAAGGTAGAAGAAGGAAGTATCAAGAGTGGGGTGTTGCTTTACATCGGAAGACCCTGAAGGATCCTTCCAAAGTTCTCCTTTTGGATGTTGAGCCCGTTGGTTCTTCGAAGGAGGCTCCCAAAGGCCCTTCTTTGCGTCTAACTAATGATGAGGACTGGATGATGTTCCCAGTTGTTATTGAGGGCCCCCTTGTCTGGGGTTATGATGAATCCGGGAATGCTCGGGAAGGCCCCCTCCCAAGTCACGTTCATCTCGCTTCCTTTGAACCTTGGAAGTTCAACTGGTCCGAGAATCCCTCCGATGTGAGCTCGCTAGTCTTCTCCCCTCGTTTCATTTTGGTGTCTTTTATCTGAATTCCTTGTTTTTTGTTGTGTTTTTTTTTTATATTTTTTTTTTTGTAGTACTCATTGCCCGCTCCCGGCTTGATCAAGGATAGATCCTCCAAGAAGCTTGCTTTTGGATCTCCTGCTACGGACCAGGTAACCCGCTTCCTGCTTCGCTTTTGGTGTTCAAATTTTGCTTTCGGAATCTAACTTTTGGTTTTGACAGGAGGAAGAATTCGTGGAAACTCCCGTCGTAAACCCTCGTGTCCTTCTGAAGAGAAGTCATCAGGAGAGCTCTTCTGGTGCGGCTGCTGCTACCAAGGTATTCTGCTACCATATTTACTTCGTAATAGTACTCCCTTCTTGTTTCCTTAGACTTTGTTCAACTCCGAGATACTAACCCCTATTTCCTAGGTTCCTCAATCCGTTCATGTCGCTGAACCCCAAAAACGCCGCAGGGTTTTGAATATGGGGGATCTCACCCGTATACCTTCTGCCCAGAAGCCTACAGAGTTTCCTTCTCCTCCTGGCAAGAACAAGCCCGAGATGCTAAAGGGTGACACTCCTTCTCCGAAGGTTCCCATGCCAACTCCTCGTATCACGGTGGAAGAGCCCCCGGTTAAACCATCAGCAGGTCCTTCTAGTGGAAAGACTCGGAAGGTTTTTGAAGCAGAGGATCCAGCCTATGCCCCCGACATGGAATTCTTAAGGGACGCTCTCATTTTAACTCGGAACAACCCTTCCACAAGGTCTGCAGCTATGGAATCTGTAATCTCGCTATGCGCCGATACTTTTCTATCTCAAGATCAATCTTTCATGCAGAACGCTTCGTTGAATCTCTCCACCAACCAGCACGCTGCTTTTATAACCTTGGTTAGTATTATCAATCTTAAATGCATTTGACGTACAAATCCCCATCTTACTGAAAATAATTCGCAGGAGTTCAACCGTCATATGGCTCAACTCGTGGAGATGAGGGTTGCCCGCGAGAATCTGAAGACTGCTAATGAACGAATTCAGGATCTTAGGAATGATCTCGCTGATGAGAGGGAGCGTTCAGTCAAGAAAGATGAAAAGATTTCGGAGCTTCGCAGTAAGTTTAATATTTTCTCGGTCTTTATTTCTATCTCGTTCTCGTTTTTACTATCTTGTTGTCTTCGTCAAGCCCGTTCTACGAAGTATTATATGAATTTTGAAGAAGCCAAGTCGACCGTGGACGATTACCAAGCAGAACAAGCAAACCTTTTGTCCCAGATTAACTGCTACTTATCTGAAAATGAGATCTTGAGCGTCTAGCTAATGAGTCCGCTAATCATGAAGAGTCGAATTTCCACCTTCGTGAGGAGAATGAACGATTGAGGACCGAGCTTCGGCGGATCAATAATTCTCTCACTACTTCCCGTAACCTTCACTCCTCATCCATGGACCGAGCTAGGCGCCTTGAGGAGGATAAGGATAGAATAATTAAGAGGAAGGACAGGTCCGAAGCTGAACTTCGCAAGCTCCGGAGTGAGCTCTCCGAGTTGAAGTCTGGATATGAGAAGTCAAGACTGAGAATGCTGAGTTAAGGAATGAGAACAACGAGTTAAATAATGACATGTCCTCCATCTTGGTTCGCTTGGAGAGGCTTCAGGGCAAGAAAACTGCTCCTGCTCCTCCTGCGAAGAAGAAGCTTGTTATGCCTCCCCGAGGCAGTAAACTTGTTATCGGATCCCATGATGAGGATAAATCCATGTCCGGCCCTGGAGAGGACGTGGAAAAATCACCTCTAGAACATCACAGCTTTCTCGAATCAGAAATATCAAGACTTGATCATTTTAATCTTGACGTTCAGAAAACCTTAAATTCTGTTATTTCGCAGAAAGAAGGTAGATCTAGGTGTTGTTGTTGCTTCGTGCTTCGCTTGGTTATTCTTGTTTCTCATTTCGCTGTTATCTTGCAGAATCCGAGGAGAGTTTGAAGAATCAAATTTTGCACTTGTCTCGCCAAAAGGATAGCTTGGCTGAGGAGTTATCCAAATTGCAGGGAGAGTTTGCTTCCTTGAACGAGGATTGCGATAAGATGGAGGAGGACGCTAAGAAGGTAGCGAAATGGACTCGCCGAAATGCCCAGGAAGAGAAGGTGAAATTTGTTACCGAGTTCTGCAACTCTCATGGTCTCGACGTCCCTAACATGAACCTCGAGATTTTCTCCGATGATGAACCCACTGTCTTCGCCGAAGTTGAGAACGAAGATACAGAGACTGATGAAGACATTGAGAGACCTCATCACGAGGTTCCTCAAGGCACAGGAGATAACGATGCTGGGGCTGGTAACAATGATGGCAATCTTGATGAAGAGGGAGTTAACAATCCCTGATTATTTGCTTTGATGTTTGTGATACTTTGGTTCTTTGTCCTTCTAACATTTTATCTGGGCGCTCCCAATCTTGGGGGGCATGACAATTTTTGCTCGTATTTTGCCTTAATATATTAGCTTTTCCCTTTCTTTGCTTCATTTGCTGCGCTTATATATATATATATAACCTGCATGTTTGTTAATGGCTGCCTTGCCCTGGTATTTTGGAATCACTCCGAGATACCAAGTATATACTTGACGAAGGAAATAATCAAAGAATAATTAATGTTTCTTAAGTATATACTTGCCCCTTATTCTTTGGGTGTTTCCGAAGTAATTGTTTTTTTTTTTTTGCCTTAATGCGAAATAAATGCTCGAAAGAATAAAATCGTATTTAAAGTATATACTTGCCTCTTATTCTTTGGTGGATTTATGTAGCATACCTTGTGCTTTTAGCTCCGCTTGACCTTACTTTCTCTGCCTTAGTTGTTCGTGCGAGTCGATCTCGCATTATTGTCATCTCGCTGCAATTATTATTGTTCAGTTCATAGTATAATCGAGTTAGTTCATATATCATCATGTATAAGATTTCAGTTTCGAGTGCTTCTTATGCAATGTAAGAAGTACTCCTTAGAATTGTATGGCTTGTGTGGTCAAGCTTTGTAATATGCTTGCTTTTTTATTTGTTGTATATACCTGCCTCTTTGCAAGTATACACTTGCCCTTTTGTTTTGCCTCAGGTTTCATATTTTTTCCCTCACATCTCTATCATCAGTTCGGGGTCTTATTTTGCCTCCTAGTTAAGGTCTTATTGTGCCCCACCCCGTTGGTCAGGGCTTTTCGACGAAGTCTCAGGCGCTCTTTACTCTTGCGAAGTAAAGATCTACCAACCTCGCCTTATCTCGCTCATTGAGGTCTTATATGCAACAATATCACAGGCCTACCTACTCCCGTGAGTACCAGCCCCGTAACATTGCCGACTTTGGTGGTCACTCAGCTCCCTAAAGGAGGGTGTCGTCCCTTCCCCTCTGAATACCCCCGTGCTTTTGGGCTTAGGCATCAGTTATTTCGTGACCTCGTGCCCTTTCACCGATATGGCTCCTGGTTACGAAGTCATACCCTAGTTGGGGTAGTTATGGGACCGAGCGGAAGAACTACACCGGCCATCTTCTTCTCCACTGGCTAGTTCTTACACCCCTTACCGAAGGTAACCCAATTGGGGCCCTCGGCGGATGGGTCTTACTATTGCCCCTAGCTGGTGGTTGTTAGCCACATCTGAGATTATCTCGTGACGCGCGTGTAGGTCTTACATTTTCCCCTTGCACTTTGTGCGAACTAGGTTGCACGCCACGAGGTCTCAGCCTCCCTAAGTAGAGGTTTTATATAGGACTTACGATCGCCTATTTTGAGGGTCGTAAGCAGACCTCCTAAATGAAGTCTTACTTGTGGCCCTCGTATTCACATGTTTTGAACTTGTGTTTTTTTTTTTGCTTTGTTTTTGCTGATTTTTCGATGCTTTCTCAACAAATGATTCATTTCACTTTCTGATTGATATATATATTTTATTTTTTTATCAATTCTTCACGAGTTTTCGTTGCTCATGGATAATACTTCTTGTTGTAAATTGGATTCCACGGGTGGTCCAGTCTGCGACCTTGCCTTTCTGCTTCGCCATATACGATGTCCCCGTTACTATCTGTATCTTTTCCTTCACAATCCACGAGTTCATAAGCTCCGTTTCCCACTTTTCTTTTTACGATGAAAGGTCCTTCCCACGTAGGCTCCAGTTTTCCTCCGGGTCCCTTTTGATATGGGGGTATCTCGCGCAGAACCAGCTCCCCTGGGACGAAACTTCTTTCTTTCACCATCTTTTTGTATTCACGAGATAGTCTCCGGTGATAGTTCGTCATGTGTTGTAGAGCCATCTCCCTGTTTTCCTCCAAGTCATCTAATTTTGCTAGGATCATGTCCGAGTTTAGACCCTTTTTCCAGGCTTCTCGTTTTGTAGTGGGGAACATGATCTCAGTAGGCAGAACCGCCTCCACTCCATATGCCAAGCAGAAAGGTGACATCCCTGTTGCCTCTCGTCTGGTGGTTCTGTATGACCATAGCACCTTCGGGACTTCTTCGCACCAATTATGGAGATTCCCGTCTAGTTTCTTTTTTAAAGTGGATGCAATTGTCTTGTTTGTTGCTTCACCTTGTCCATTACTCTGCGGATATAGCGGAGTCGACTTTGCGGCTTGTATTTTAAAAGTGCTAAATAACATTTTCACGTTCTCTCCCTCGAATTGCATTCCATTATCCGAGACTATCTGCAGTGGAATTCCGAATCTGCATATGATGTGTTCAAGTATAAAATCGTATATATCTCTATATCGCGTATTCTTTACTGGTTTGGCTTCAACCCACTTCGTGAAGTAGTCTGTTGCCACTATTAGGTACTTTCGCTGCAAGGTTCCAGCAACAAACGGTCCCACGATGTCTATTCCCCATATGGAGAATGGCCACACACTTAGCACATAATTCAAGTTCGTCGAGGGTGCGTGTATGCGTCTTCCGAATCTTTGACAAGCTTCACACCTCGTTGCTACACCTTTTGCGTCCTTATGCATGCTTGGCCAGAAGTATCCTTGCGTTTTAGTTTTGTAAGCCAATGATCTAGTTCCGCTGTGATTTACAGCGTCACCGTAATGTATTGACTTCATGATTTGAACCCCCTCTTCTTGTGACAAGCATCGCAACAGTGGTCCTAGGAATGATCTCCGATATAGGATTCCTTCTCTTAATTCATAGTTGGTAGATCTCCCTTTGATTTTGTGCGCCTCGAACCTGTCTCTAGGAAGATCACCCTTCTCGAGGTACTTGTGAATAGGTGTCCTCCAGTCATCCTCTCCCAATTCGTCGGATGTGCTACCCTCTATTATCATCATGGACTTCTCATCTTCCAACTCGTTAGTTACTGAGGGTTGCATTAACCTTTAAATTCGGATATATTTCTCCGAGGTGTCTTCTATCATTGATGCAATAAATGCTAAAGCGTCTGCGTGTCTGTTATTATCTCTGCTTACTTGCCTCCAAATTATATTGGGTATTCTCTTTGAATACTCTTTCACGAGTTGCAAATATCGATTCATTACTGCATCATTCGCTTGATACCTTCCTTCTATCTTCCTTACTACCAGCTGAGAATCGCTAGTTATTCTTATTTCTTCCAACTTCATCTCGATAGCCAGCCTCAAGGCTTGTATGACTGCCTCATATTCTGTCTCGTTGTTAATGGCTTTATATTCCAGTCGGAAGCAAAATACTGTCCTTGCTCCTTTTGGCGAAGTAAATACTATTCCCATTCCTCCTCCAGCGCTGTTGGATTATCCGTCTACAAATATTTCCCATCTCCTTAGGTGATTTTCTTTCAGTAGATCTGTAGGATCCGGACGGTCTTCATCTATATCCAACATCTCTTCCACTCCTTCGTCTTCTTCTATTGGAAACTCGTCCAGGAATTCCGCAATTATGTGTGACTTCGTTGAAGTTTGTACCTCGTATTTTAATCCGAATTGATCTATTCGGGTATTTCATCTTTCAACTCGCCCAACTCTCCTCGTATTCTTTAAAGCTGACTCTATAGGGATTCTTGTTAGAACTTTTATCTTGTGAGTCTGAAAATAGGTTCTTAGTTTTTCTGATGAATACACCAGTGCTAGAATCAACTTTTCTATCTTTGTATAGTTCTTTTCAGCATCATTGAGTGTTTTGCTGACGTAAAAGATAGGCTTCTCAACGCCTTCATCTGTCCGAAGAAACACCGAACTGATGGCATTCGGTGTAGCTGCGATACAAATCAGTAGTTCTTCATTTGGCTCGGGCTTTTGGAGAATTGATAAGTTGATAAGATACTCTTTTATATTTTGTAGGGCATGTTCGCATTCTTGTGTCCATGAAAATTTTTCTCCCTTCTTCAAAATATCGAAGAAGTGTTTGCACCTATCCAAGGATTTAGAAATGAATCTTCCCAAAGCTGCCAACTGCCCATTCAGTGTTTTCACGTTTTTGCTGGAGATGGCATGTCCAATATGGCTTGAACCTTGGATGGATCTACTTTAATCCCTTTCTCGGACACGATGTGCCCCAAGAACTTCGCTGACTCCACACAGAATATACACTTCGCAGGATTTACTTTCATTTTGAATGCCCTCATCTGCTCGAATATTTCTTTCAAGTCTTCAACATGGTCCCCTGACTCCTTAGTTTTAACCAGCATGTCATCGACGTAGACCTCCATCTTGTTGTGCACCCATTTTGCGAAAATCTTCTCCACCATCCGCTGGTAAGTTTCCCCTGCGTTTTTCAGTCCGAACGGCATTCTCGTATAGCAATACAAGCCTCTAGGAGCAAAAAAGGTTGTGTGCTCTTGGTCTTCTTCCACGAGTGGTATCTGGTTGTATCCACAATAACCTTCCATCAAAGTTAACCTCTTGTACCCTGAAGCTGACTCCACCATTTGCGGTATATTGGGTAAAGGGAAACTATCCTTTGGAGAAGCTGTATTTAAGTCGCTGAAATCTATGCATATTCTTATTCATGTGGTCTTCTTCGGTACTATCACCATGTTGGCTATCCATGTTGGATACTTCGCGGGTCTTATTATTCCCGATTTTAAAATTTTCTGTAGTTCTTGCTCTATTTTCTCGTGATAAGCAGTGGCTATCTTTCGTATTCGTTTCCTTATTGGCTTGATTGCTGGGTTTAGATCCAGTCTGTGGCAAGCAACTTCAGGATCTATCCCACGCATCTCGTTCATGCCCCATGCAAAGATATCACTGTATTCTTTCAACAGCTTTATCAACCTTTCTTCTTCATCCGCATCCATCGTCGTTCCGATCTTCATCATTTTCGTTTCATATTTGCTGCCCAAGTTTATCTCTTGCGTGGGTTCTACTACTGCGAAGTTCATGATTGGGTCTCCGAGTGGAGACGGACCCTTTAATTGCTGCACGGGCTCATCCTTATCTTCGGGGATTTCACTTGGAATAGCCCATCCTTCTTTTGCTTTGACCATATACACCATTAATTCTTCTTCCCTCTTTGCTTCTTGCACTCTCTTATTTTGTTCCTTCTTTCGCTTTATCTTCTCGTCATAGTTATGCACATCTTCATCATTACACTCTCTGGCTTCCTTCTGATCTCCATTTATCTCTCCAATACCGCTTGGCATAGGAAATCAGATAGCTTGGTGATATGTGGATGTTATTCCCTTGATCACATGTATCCATGGCCGCCCAATCAGAGCATTGTAGGGAGATTCTACATCCACCACGCATACTGTTACCTCGGTTTCAAGTTCCCCTGCGAAGATTTTCACGACCAGTTCCCCTCTCGGTTTTGATGCTACTCCGTTAAACCCATAGATATTATAGGTCGACGGCACCAGATCCGAATCTCGGTAGCCCATTGCTTTAAATGCGTGGTAAAAGAGAATATCCACCGAGCTCCTTGTGTCCACCAAGATCCTATCTATTGCCCATACTTTATTTTTTTCCATGGAACTTTCTTGCCACTTCGTATGCTCTCCGAAGTTCAAAGTGATCACCAAAGGATCTGTGGGTGAAGCTCCTCCTTCCGGGGCGTCTTCTGCTGAGAAAGAAATAGTCCTTCTCTGCCATTCCTCTAATGGATCTTTCTTCGCGATGTTGTATATATCGTTTCCTTCAAAATCCCGCTTATGAACCCTTTGTAACATATTATCATGAAAGTTTTGTATATTCTTCGCAGAGTGAATGATGGAGTTGCAGTTTAACTTCTGTGTTCCTCTGTCGATTTCGATTCTGTATACTTTTGATTGCTTTTGATTACTTCTTTGAGGTGGTGGCGGTGGTATGGGTCCTGAATTTGCCAAGAAATGCTTGAGTTTTCCCTTTTCAATTAGACGAATTATTATTCGTTGGATGTTTCTGCAATCTTCTGTGCGGTGTCCATGGAAGCAATGATACTTGCAAAAGTCATTATTTCTCACACTTGACAAGGGCTCTACCCCAAAATTTCCCGGGGGGGGGGGGGGGGGGGTTTTCTTCCGTCAGGACAATTGATTCCCATATCTTCTCGACAGTGGTGTTGAGCTCGGGCAAAACTACGTCCTCGAACTGTGGTTTCTTTCTCCCGTATTGCTGCCCCGGTAGGTATCTTCGTGAGTTCCTCGGATTATCATCTTGGAACCCTTCGAAATTCCGAGGTCTGGGATCGATATACCTCGTATGTTGATCTATCCATTCTTGGTCCCCACTGGATACTTCTACCAACTTCGCGGGTATTGTTGCCAATGGTTCTGCGTCCTCATATTTCATATCACCTTCTATCAAATTTGTTATTCTGGGCAGCAGACGCAAGTTCCCCTCCTTGGATTGGATTGGGGCTGCTTCAATTGCCTCCCTTTGTTTCTCCTCCAACACCACGTACTCCTCCTGATATTCTCGGAGTTAACTCATTGATATTGTGTTGCGAATTATGAAGAGATGCGTGTGCAATATATCGGTTGGTATTAACGCGTTAACGAAGGCCAAGATGAGATTTCTCTCATCTACCCTTCCCGCGAGTTCACTGCACACGGTTCTCCATCTCGTAATTAAACTTCACAAGTTTTCGCCTGGATTTCTTCGTAAGTTGAACAAGGTTTCTATTCCTGGCCTTAACATGTTATTGCTTATGTAAGTCGTCAGGAATACTCTCTGCAAATATTTAAACGACGAGATTGAACCTTCTGCTAATCCTTCGAACCATTTTGAGGCTTCCCCGGTTAATCTAGCTGGAAAATATTGGCACAGTACTGTTTCATACCTCGCCCACTGAATTAATGAGAGAGTGTCTTGTTTCAGTCTTTGCAACATTCCCTGTTCTGTCGAATATGCTTCCGAAGGTAGGCAGTGAACACCTTCCTGGGATTCTTCCCTCTAGTACTTCGTGCGAGAATGGTGATTTGGCAGCTTCCACAATTGCCTCAGCCAACTGTAATCTTCCTCCCCTTCGTGGATTATTGAGTAATGCTTTCATTTCCTGTATTTCGTTCAGGACTGTCTCATTAACTTGGTCCCTTCCTTCTTCTCGCCTTCGCTTTCTCCTCCTATTACTTCGCCCACCATCACCTTCTCTCATTTCTTCCTCTTGTCCCCTTCTCTCTGCTCGGTATCTCTCTTCTTCCTCTGCATACTTCCTTGCCTCCTCCTTCCACTGTTGTTCTCTGTATCTTTGTTCTTCCCGAGATCTTTCCTCCCTTCAGATTCTATCATCTTCTCTTTGCCTTTCTTCTTCCCGAAGTCTCTCCTCCTCCCGAGTTCTTTCTTCCTCGAATCGCCGTCTTTGGTCTTCCCTTCTTGTTTCCTCCAAAGATCTCCTCAGCAACCTTTCTTCGCTTCTTTCCCTTCGACGTCTCCTTCTCTGTTCTCCTCTTTCTTCTTCATGTTCATCCTGCGGTACTTCCCCTCCTTGGTTTACGTTTTCTCCCATACCAGTTTCACCTCGTGCATCTCGAATAGTCTTTTGTTCATCAAGTTGGTTGTTTTGCTGTACCAAGATCGCGTTTTGCCTCTTGAGTATGGTCATTTTCTCCATTAGAGCTCTCTCCCTTTCCCTTTTTAAGCGCAACACCTCTCTGATCCAATGTCATATTTTCTTCATCGGCAGTTTCCCCTCCGTTCTCTTGCAGAGGTTCTTCTTCCACCTCCATTTCAGTGTTAACGGTATGGATCGATCCTTCCCGGTAACGTTCGTCCTCTTCCTGTTGGATCTCACCCTTCCTTCCTCCTCTGCTTGATGTTTCGCCTATCTCCATCCTGCCTCCTCTTCCTGCTAGACGCAAGCTTATCCTTGATGCGATGAGGTGCCGTGCTCGTTCCGGTACTCTTGCCATGGACAACCTGTTAAACTCTCTTTCTCCGATTTACCGGCTTTTGACCAGATCTAGCTTTCTTTCCTTCTGTTCAGCAGGTTTCAGATCTACCTTTCCTCTTTTAGCACTATCAGGCTTCCTTGACCACTATTCTTCAATTCTTGCAAAGTAACAACTCACTTAGTAATTTGTGTGATAACAGATTTCCCAAACTATCTCAAGTGAGACTAAAATCTCAACATGAGATCCCTGTTTCTCGGCGCCAAAATGTAACTACAGAAAATCCATAGTTACACCCTTTCACTAATTCGATAGATACAAACACAAGTTTATGCACAGATCTTATATTAGATTAGAATTATTTTGATTCAAAGTTACAATACGCTCAAGAACACTCAAGATCTAGATTATCTCTCCTTACAAAATATTCTCCCTCTCTCCTCAAAATGATTCAACCCCTTCTCAGGAGGCTAAGTCTCCCCTTTTATAGGGCAAAATTACATAATGGAATACAGCTCGATTTATCTCGGACTGGCGCTTTTATCTCGCTCAGAACATCTTTTATGCTTACTTTTCGCCTTAAAGATCGGTTCATGTCGGGGACAACTTTCCCTTTTCTTGCATAATAATCCACATTTCGCGTCATTACTTCGGGAAACCTCACTATTTCTTGGACAACAAGTCATACCTCTCGCAATCGACTTCGTGACCCTTCCCTTTTCTTGTGCAACAATCCATACCTCATTAAATGTCTTCTCGAGCAAGTTATGTCCACCTCGCCAGATGTATTTCCGAGCAGGGTATCTCTACTTCGCTAGATGCCTTTCCGAGCAGGTTAGCTCTACTTCGCTAGATATCTTTCCGAGCAAGTTAGTTCTTCTTTGCTGACGGGACCTAGTTAAGGCGGATCTGACAGTTGATTAGACTACTCACTTACACTCCTTCGGGAGTGGTGAATAATATCTTTCTCGAAGATTCTTATCATTATCTCACTCAATCTTCCTCGGGCATGTGGCGGAGTGGTTTTCTGTACCCACACTTATATTAAAGGAAAAAAGAGAAGTTGGTCTAGCCAACAGAACAACAAAAATTAACAGCACTCAACAACTGAGACTGCAAACCAAAACTACTGAGCACTATCTAATTCCTAAACAACACTCTCATGCTTTACAATGCCTCCCATGCTCTAAACCAAGACCCAGTTATTGCATTCCCAGGCTAAATTATGTCTGATGCACAATAAACCGAAGTCTTATGACTGCAGCACATAACAACGCAATGCAATTGTTTAACTGTAACCCACGACAAGTAATAAGGTGGAAGGAAACCAAGCCAACCCACTGCAATTCAAAATTATCAGCAGTTTTATGATTGACTGCAAACACTGCAATTCGATGAAGCGTTCATCACTCCTACCATTTCAATGTTACAACAATACTGCAATTACACCCACTGCAATCGAATAAACGACACCCTAAAAGTGCACCCACTATAGTTTAATAAAGCAACATAACAACACTCCATTGCAGGTTGATCCTCATGTTGTAGGCATACACTTTAAAAGTATTTCAATGTCTCGATACAAGATAGATTCCAGACACTACATATGAAGGACAGTTTCTTAGTTGTGCAAGACCGAGTTAACATCTAAAAATTTAAAAGTATCAGAATCACACTTCCAAATAATCAGAGTTTTCTTCACCAAGATAATGATCTCCTCAACTGATTTCTTTCTATATCCAAAACCCTGTCATTTCTCTCATCCGATAAATTCCACATAATGGCATAATGCATGATATCCCATAAAGATTTACACCTACCTCCTAACCCAATATACTCCCAAGCTAAAAAAAAGGACAGTGTAAAAGAAGATGATCAGTTGTCTCTTTTTCGCAGTTGCACATAACACAGACATCAGATTCCAGTTGCACTCCATGATGTCTCAGCATTTTTCTAGTAGGTAAAGAGTCATTAAAAGTTTTGCATAGCATGAAGCTAACTTGGTTAGGGATCTCCTTAGACCAAAGATATTTCTCAATCCTGCACTCCTCCACTGCATCCTCCAAAGCTTCATAACAATACTTAGAACTGAAGTTATCCACAAAGTTAACTTCATCCTCTCCTTCAACAAGAACAAGCACATTTCTTAGATCCCTTTTAAGTAAATCTCACTCCAATTGTTCATTTTGGTTTAGATAAGATTTGAAGCTTCCTTCCCATCTGCCATCTTTGATCATCTCAGCAATGGAAGCTTGTTTATTTTTGCAAGCTTTAAAGATAACAGGAAAAAGGTCCTTAAGATAGCCTCTATTCACCCATTTGTCATGCCAGAACCTTATACTTTTACCATTCTTCACCTTGAAAGTCACAAATCTTTGAACTTCAGGAACCATGTTTGTAATATTTCTCCATAAACTTCTACCTTGAGCCTTAAAGTCATCTACATGCATAGCAATGTCATTAGAAACTTGACTCTTTTGTTGGGCAATTTTTCTCCATAAAACATTTTTATGAGAAGTGTATCTCCATACCCATTTAGCAAGCAAAGATTTGTTAGTGAATCTAAGACTTTTAACTCCTAACCCGCCACTTTTTTTAGAAGAACTATAACCTTAGTCCAGCCTACCCAAGCTATCTTCCTTTTACGTTCCATAACACTCCAAAGAAAGTTTCTCATCAATTTAATCATTTTATTCTCTACACTTACATGCAGATGAAAAAGAGATAAAAAAATATACAGGAAGACTAGAAAGACAAGCCTTGATAAGAGCTAGTCTGTCTAGTTTATTGAGAAATTTATTTTTCCAAGATGCAAGCCTTACTTCCATTGTTTCTAAAACAACATCCCAAATATAAATATTCCTAGAAGTAGCACCTGTGGGCAGTCCTAAGTACTTTAATAGCAAAGTTTCAGTTTTGCATCTAAATTCCTTAGCTAGAAAGGAGATAACATGATCAGCCCCCACACTAACCATAGTACTTTTCTCCAAGTTAAGCTTCATGCCTGTCAAGTGCTCAAAAATAGTCAGTATAATGAAAAGTCTTGTTACCTCGTCTTCCTTGGCATCAATGAAATTGAGAGTGTCATCAGCAAATTTGAGGTGTGAGATAATTTCACCAGAATCAGCAACTTGAAAACCATGAAGTTGACCTCTTTGCACATCATTATTCATGAGTTTGGACAACACCCAAACTACTAAAAGAAAGAGATATGGAGAAATGGAATCACCTTGCCTTAAACCCTTAGAAGGAACCTTTCAGTAGAAGCTCCTTTAACAAGCACTAAAGGATATGAGGAAGAAACACACATGTTAGAGCACTGCTCTGTCGAACTCACATGCGTTGCTATCTCAAACATGTTTGTCACTGCTAGTGATCAAAACTATAAGTCTTGATTTCTAGTCTACCATAGCTAAGTCTCGGACTAGGATAGAAAGTGTAGTTGAGCTCAAGAACTCCATGGCGATCATCAGACAAGACGAAGAGCTACTCAAGGAACTAGTGGAACTTCATCGACTAAAAGGTATGTGGAGACTTGAACTTTTCAATCACTCAAAAGTATATCTACTATATCTCCTATGTTGAGACAAAAGTCGTTTTGCTATATAGACTTTGATTATACACATTTTCTATATCGAGCCGAGTTTATCCCGCCTATATATTTCTCGAAATATGTGTTGGTAAGCTTTTGCTTTGACCAAGTTCATCTTTACCTAGTGACGAAAGTCATGTTATGTTTCAATCACTTGAAAATGGCTTTGACGAAAAATGGTTTGTGAATAACAACTATATAACGTCCTCTAAGAATGTTTCAATGATTGAAATGAGAGTTTAGATTATATAACCATTGTGTGGAAACACATACATGTATAAGTCCTTATTTCTTGAACCAAAGTATGCACACTTTGTTGATCAGGAAAACCGGAACAAGAGTCCGCGAACCCAGTCCGCGTACTGTCAGAGGTTCTCTTCCCGATAATTTCTGCTGGAGTTTGTAAACCTGTTACAAACTTATTTCGGGTACTTAAGTCTGCGTACCAAGTCCGCGTACTTAAGTTGGTTATATCTAAAAACGATTATTTGTGAACTTATACTTCTATTAACTAAGGACTGCAAGTTTGCAAACCGTGGCTATAAAGTTCATGAATCGATTCGAGTGAATCAAATCGTTTTTGCTTCGATTGTTTCTTGTATACTTATATAAGATCTAAGCAATTGAAAATCTCTCTAACTAGTTCATTTGAGTCATTTGAACTAGTTATGGTGAAGAAGAATATGGTTAATATGAAAGTGCTCTTATGGCTAACCATTTGGTTAACTATTGTTGAACCAACAAATGTACATGTTTGGGTACGGTTACACAAACCTAAAAACGTTCATTTCATTTGTGTGTAACAAGCTAAGTTTTTCATCTAACGGTTGAAAGATATTAGCTTGAATCTAATCAGGTTTTCATCTAACGGTGAATATTGAATGCTTTGTTACTAATCTAACGTTGATTGCAAACCCTGATTTGAAAGACTATATAAGGGAGAACTCTAGAAACTGGGAAACCTAATCCCCACACCTCCTGTGTGATATTAGTTGTATTAGCTAGAGTCGATTCTCCTTTAACCTTAGGTTTTTACCGAGACCCTGTAGGTTAACGACTTGAAGACTTCATTAGGATTGTGAAGCTATACCGATACTACTTTCTTGTAGTTGTGTGATCTGATCTTGCTGATTCTATCGTGTTGAGTACAATCATAACGATTGGCTTAATATTGATATCTTCGATAGGAAAGATATAAAAGTAATCACAAACATCTTCGTATCATCGTTTGTGATTCCATAATATCTTCTTTCGCCGCTTCGATTAAGATTATTGTGAGGTGATTGATAATACTGAGATGTTCTTCGGGAATATAAGTATGTTTATCAATTGGTTCCTGTTCACCTTGATTTATCAAAAGACAGAACAAAACTCGTAGGTATTTCTTTGGGAGATAGATTTATCTATTACCGTAGACTTTTCTGTGTGATAAAGATTTGTTTATTAAAGTCTTCGACTTTGGGTCGTAGCAACTCTTAGTTGTGGGTGAAATCAGCTAAGGGAATCAAGTGTGTACATAGTGTCCTGCTGGGATCAGAGACGTAAGGGGCGCAACTGTACCTTGGATCAGTGTGAGATTGATTAGGGTTCAACTACAGTCCAGAACGAAGTTAGTTTGTAGTAGGCTAGTGTCTGTAGCGGCTTAATACAGTCTGTGTTCAATCTGGACTAGGTCCCGGGGTTTTTCTGCATTTGCGGTTTCCTTGTTAACAAAACTTATAGTGTATATGTTATTTCTTTTCGCATTATATTTTGTTATATAATTGAAATATCACAGGTTGTGCGTTTGAATCCATCAATTGGAAATCCGACCTTTGGTTGTTGATTGAAATTGATTAATCCTTGAACATTGGTCTTTGGTACTGTTCAAGTGATTTCTCTTGTATTCAATTAGACTCGTATATTTCTATTTGCTTGAGTAAGAATTGAATCAAGAAAGAGAGATATAACTCTTTGATATACTTTATTAAGATTGAGTCTAGTCGATTCTCTTGAAAGTATATTGGAGTTAGTCCATACAGATTGTTAATCGAAATATTGGGTGTGGTTGTTGTACCCCCGCTTTTTCAATTGGTATCAGAGCTGGAAAACACGGTTAAATACCTCACAAGTTCGTGTTTGTAGCGATCTGACTCTATGGACGATAAGAATATCTCCGATAACGCAACATCAGCTTAGAGTCACCCGCGTGAGTTTCAAAATCCTGAAAATTTTATGAAAGACTCTATTTCTGGTCCTTTGTCTGAATCTGCATTTAACTGGGAAAAATCTATTGATGAACAGTTGGATGATCTTTCAGATGAGAGTGATTCAGAAGAAGGAAAAAGTCTCGATGAGGAAGTCTCTCAATATATTGATATTTTTGACCGTGCTTTGAAAGAGAAGAAGTCAACAACTTGCTTGAGTAAATACATGGCTCCTCTTTGTCAAGAAAACAGAAAATTGAGAAAATCTTTAAAGGATATGATTGTGGATATAAACTCTTACAATCTATCATTAAAGATCGAGAAGAAGATGTTCGCTCAAAAAGGTCTGAATGTGATAATCTTCTTCGAAATATCTTTATGTTGAAAGAAATACTTGCAGAATCCGAAGAAAGATATGACTCTCAACAAAAATGTATTGATGACAAGGAACTCAGTCTTCTTGCCAAAGAAAAATCCTTGCAGATTGACCTTCATGCTTCTCTTGATAAGGTGAAATCACTGGAAGAGAGTCTGAGTAGATTCAACTCTAGCTCTACAAAATTATCTTATATTCTTGGAATATGTAAGAACATCGTGATACACGTGGTCTGGGCTATAAAGGTATAGACGCTCTAAAAACTAGTAAGATCAATTTTGTTAAAGCTAATGATAACTCTTCATGTGAGAAACTTTTAGCAGCTGGTAATGATTCTAGAAGCAAGGGTTTTGCCCCTTCTAAATCTGCTCACATGAGAACGGTCAAGAAAAACTCTTTTAACTGCTATTATTGCGAAAATAAAGGGCATCCTGAGCGACAATGTCGTTTTCGTTTGAGGAACGAAAAACTTCACAACATTCTTGCATGGATGTATAAAGAAGTTATCAAACCTGTTTCTCATGTTATTGGAGTAAAAGGCATTGTTAACAATCAAAAAAAATACCGTGATAAGTCTTTTCTTAATTGTTCCTTTGAAACAAAAGATACCGACAATGGTAAGAACAACAGAAGGGCAACTGACTTCTTAAATAACTCTGAAAATAGAAAAAGGCATAGGAGAAATAAAGGTTGAGTTCCGATTCCCTATCTGAAAAAGGCTGTGAATTCCAAACTTCTTCTCCAGATTTCATTCATATAAATAATCGAGTCTCAGAGCTCAAGATGAGCATAAACAAACTAAAACGGAGCATCAAAAAAATAAGGAAAGTGGCTGGCTCAGGTACTTCTTGTTTCTCTCTTGATAATACTCCTTCAATTAAGTCGAGTGTCTTTTCTGTAAAACCTCTTGAAGGAGAGGAAAAAGAAGTCAATATTGATGAGCAAAATGTTCATCTAAATACAACATGACTGCTCAATATAGCATCATTTTTTTAGTCGAAGAAGGATGCTCATAGTTCTCAAGAAGAGTGTCTTGAGAATGTTTTCATGGTTGTATGGTATGGTTCTTTTTTTTGTATTTTAAAATCTGCTGAGCCTTGCTCCAGTTCTTCTCTTGAAAGATAATTCTGATCATCCTCTCTTGAGAAAAATTTCCTGTTTAATTATCCTTCCTTCAGATAGTTGTTTCTCAACTATTATTCTTGTCATAAGAATTTCATCCTTGGTTTATTATGTCGCTTGAGTTCTCAAGAAGCAGTCTAAATTTGGCTCCTCTATTCCGTTGGTCACATACAGGGTTTGACCACAAGTGCACGTACCTGACCCACACAAACGTATACAAGTTTTCCTTCCATGGAACTCCTTTATATACACATATGTGTCATCTTTGGATACATTATTCTGTAAGGTAAAAAGATTCTACTGAATTTTGGTGTGCACAATGAATGGAAGCAATAAGGATGGTGAAGACAAGAAGGGCGGGACTATTGAGTTTCACAAGAATCCTGTTTTCATAACATGCTTTCATGCTGTTGATCATGAAAACAAACTACCAGTTCAGATGTCATCACAACTGGTAGGAAATCTTCTTCGAGATTTTGAGGTGGTACGTGAACAACTCGGAATTGCAACAAGGAATCTTGATTTTCTGAAAAACGAACTGATGAGCTCGTCCTTGTTCAATCTCTAGTTGCTGACCGGGTTTAGCGTTTTTCAAGATCATGTTCTTTAAAGAGTTATTTTCCTAGTAAATCTTCTATTTTTCTTGTTTTGTTTATAAGAATAACTAGAGTTTGGAATATCCATTATTGTGATTACACATAGCTATGTCCAACGTTTTCATCTTCATGTTTTTAGGTTTATTTGTTTAAATTCTAAAAAAAATTGTTTGGAAGATGCTTTTTGCAGTATTAATCTTTATGGTTTTATATATTGCAATTTGTTATGGGATATGTGTGTTTACGTCCATGAACTATGATTGTCCCATACCTTGTCAAAATTTAAGTCTTTCGTATGTCGATATGCATGTATTGATAAAAGAATGAATGAACTTTTGACATTACAAAATTTTGAAGCCTATTATGTCATTATGCAAATATTGATGGAAGATAGTATGGATTTTTGTTTATAAGGATTATGTCTATTGTATGTCATTGTGCAAATAATGATGGAAAATAGAATGAATCCTTGGTTATTCCGCAGTATTGATCTTCCATGATCCAAATCTTATGTTTATATATTGTGAGGCTCCGTAAGTTCTCTTATGTCGAGCATGACCAATTAAATTTATCACTTTTTGTGGTTAAATTAATTGAGTATTTTGGATTCAAATTCATATTCGTATGTGATTTGTTATGTCCAAATAAATCCTTCTTTTCTTTCGAAATTAAGGTCGCTCTTGTTGTTCTTTCGGGAATGACATTTTACGAGGAGAGTTCTTAATTGAACTTGTGCTTAATTGCCAAATCTTTGTGGAGAGTGCGGCTGTGGAATATTATAAGAGTTATCTTGTATATTTATAAACTCCTTGATGAAATCTTCGGCTATATGATTGCATCTAAACAAGTTGATATGTTCTTTCTTTTGGTCATGAAATGTCTCTATGGAAATTTTCATTAGCATCCCGTTTTCGTACCTTTGCCAATTTTATTGACAAAAAGGGGGAGAATTAATGTGTAGGTCACACTACAAATACATATGGTTTTCGGATCATTATGTAAGGGGGAGTGGTTTCCATGTGAGATCGAGTATTGACTAAGGGGGAGTGATACATATCACCATAGTGTTGTTGTCGAAGTTGTGATACAATTGAACTTTGATGTTGTATAATAAAACTATGACACTGTATAACAATAATTGAGAATTCTTGTTTTCTCATTGTTATGGCTACGGATTTTAAACAACGATGATACTAAACTTACAACCTTTGGGATCATTGGAGTACTTGGAAGTGACGAAGATTTCGAGTAATGTTGAAGATTAGGCATGTGGAATAGGAGCTACAAAAGTTTATTTATTTATTTTTGTATTCCATATGTATTGATAGTTTTGTCACTAAAATTGACAAAGGGGGAGATTGTTAGAGCACTACTCGGTCGAAATCGCATGCGTTGTTATCTCAAGCATGTTTGTCAATGTTAGTGATCAAAACTATGAGTGTAGTTGAGATAGAAAGTGTAGTTGAGATCAAGAACTCCATGGCGATCATCATATAAGACGAAAAGATACTCAAGGAACTGGTGGAACTTCATCGACTAAAAGGTATGTGGAGACTTGAACTTATTTATCACTCAAAAGTCTATCTACTATACCTTCTATCTTGAGACAAAAGTCGTTTTGCTATATTGACTTTGATTATACACATTTTCTATTTCGAGCCGAGTTTATCTCGCCTATCTATTTCTCGAAATATGTGTTGGTAAGCTTTTTCTTTGACCAAGTTCATCTTTACCTAGTGACGAAAGTCATGTTATGATTCAATCACTTGAAAATGGCCTTGACGAAAAATGGTTTATGAATAACAACTATATAACGTCCTCTAAGAATGTTTCAATGTTTGAAATGAGAGTTTAGATTATATAACCATTGTTGGATATAAGCATTGTGTGGAAACACATACATGTATAAGTCCATATTTCTTGAACCAAAGTATGCATACTTTGTTGATCAGGAAAACGGGAACAAGAGCCAGCCTGGAAAAGGGTGGTCGAGTTGGTATGGAGTGGCTTGGAGGAAGCTCATACGAGCAAGACTGCCAACGACGGTCTCAAAATAAGCCACGGTTATCCAACTTCGCCAACGTGATTGGATGGCGTGGATTATCCCATGATCGATCGGACAAGCTTGTCCTGCACACCGGTGGGCCCCCTTCCTACCTACCTGACCGACCTTCTCACGAGCAAACCTTGGGGCAATAAACGTTTGATCAAAACAAGGTTGGCGTGATGCTTTAAAGGTCACGGAATTCCATGTGTCGCAGTTTGATCACAACCATCCAACTTCACCGGCATGATTGGATGGCTTAGATCAAACCTATGACCATGGAAAAGGTACCAGCATGTTCACCGCCTGCCCAATGTGGGCCTCACATGATCGACCTCCCCAAGGGATGAGCATAACATGCAAAACCGATCTGTTGAAGTTGCATGAGTGTGAACCGTACAAAACCCTAATTAGGGTTTGCGGCATGTTACATGTGTCACTAATCGATCACGAGCGTCCATCTTCGTAAGCTTGGATGGAAAGTGTAGGTGTAGACTTAAAGGGTACCGCGCATGTCAACATGATCACCGTGGGCGCGTCTACATGTATGATCGATCGACCAAGGCCAACCATGGACGTACATCTCGAAACGCGCGCCCAAGGTATGCATGACGCGTGGCTTCCAATTCCTTTGCGGCATGGGATTTCTGTTGCAAATCGATCTCAACCACTCCTCTTTGGCGGTCAAATTGAGTGGCATAGATCGCACCTTCATGAGACAGTCAGGTACGGACGTGTACACTAGCATGCCGTCTACACGCATGCCTGGTCGGTCCTCCCTAAAACACTTCCTATGCTTGGTTTCGACCAAGCTGAAGAGTGATGCTTGTGCACCTCTTCAAAACCCTAATCAACTGTCGCAGATGTGTCATCTCGTCCGTCCAACTCTACCAGCTTGGTTGGGCAGCCCGGGCTAGGAGTTAAACGGCCAATAAGGCATCGTAGTGATTACCATTTGTCACTCTATCACATGGAGTTATCGGCCAAGGGAGGGCTTGCTTGTGCAGCCTCCAAACGGTCATTCGAAGATGGCTATGCATGCACCTATTTTAAGACGCTTAATAAGTGACCTACTCCGTTAAGTTTTAAAACAGCGATGCTTCATCCATGCTGAGTATATTCTATGCATTATTACATGCATAGAATACACACGATATTTCATAAATATCTACTTCCCAAATAACTTAGTTATTTAAGCTAGCATTATATGCTACCTTCTGTGGGTCCAACGAATCCAAACAATCGAGATATCAAACATGTCACAAACTGGGGGATACTTACCGGGGTATTGTTTTGGCGGTTTACAGCGTGCAACGCGCCATCACAGAAACGTGTCAGGAAAGCATGGACGGTTGGTGATGATGGGAGAAGTGGGCGGAGACGTGATCGTGCAATCACCCACACGACCCCACTACTCCATCACTCAACTTCCTCCACTTCCTACGAGATGAGGGTTTACGCTCTATGACTTGTATAAATAGGTCCTTTTCCCAAATAACACAGAAAAACATAGAAAAAACCAAGTGTTGTCATCAGTATCCAGAAACCACTATTCTGATACAAGTCATAAAATACAACACCTTCACAATCTCAACACCTTCTTCGCTTCCCTCCCTAAGATCAACCCCATCTCCTTCACTTTGTGACCGAAGCAAGTCTGGAATGATTATTTCTTGATTTAGGCCGGAATTGTATAGATTGATCTCTCGAATCAAAAGCACTCCCGTGCAGTGCATTTTTTTAGGGTTTAGATTCATTTCTCATCCACACACCCAAAATTAGCAAAACCAGCAGAAATAGTTTTTACCCATAAACAACTAGCAACCACAGTGAGAGATTAATCTCTCGGTTGCAATATCAATTTCTTCAATACCCAATCCCATTTGGCTGATTTCAAAATGGTTGGTCTTAGGACTTCCCCAAAAACTTCAGGGATAAATCGGAGTTCCTACAACGAAGACGCCCCTCCTCCCAACGGTGTGTCTGATGGTGTAACCGGAAGAATACCAACATTGATCGAGTTAGCATGGGTGCAAGAGATCCACACGAAGAACATGGACCTGATCAAAGAAACAATAAACGGCATACTCGATCTCCTCATCAAGATGACATCGGATATAAGCGGTTCCCCTGTCACGGAGATTCCTACACTGGGTACTAATCCTCACAACGATCCTCCTCAAGTCAACAGTTTCACTATGAACCAGAGGCCGGTGGACCAGAAAGCCGCTTCTCTAGTGGAAAGTTTGTGCGAACTTTTACACCTCTCGAAGAATCAGCGGGAGGAGACGTTTGCTGCAATCAACCAGATATCCTTGGATGTGTAGTTAACTCCTTTATGTCCAGAAGCCTCTAAAATACCGGAGATGTCCATGAATAACGTTATGTTTATAGAAGAAGACATGATAGCGGAAGAAGGTCACAACCGGGCCCTACACGTTACTGCGCGCATCAAGGATTCAGAGTTCAAGAGGGCCCTCATCGACACAAGAGCGTCTTCGAATGTGATTACCCTCAAGACACTCAGGACGGCCAAGGTTTTCCCAAGCAAGGTCATGAGGCAGCCTACCACGATGACAGACTTTAAAGGAAACCAAACCAACACGTACGGGTATGTCAATCTGAATTTATCTGTAGGACCTGTCCAGTCAAAGGAGAAATTCGAAGTCATAGAAAATGAGCCAAATTACCACATGATACTGGGGAGACCGTGGCTTCATGACAATAGTATTGTTCCTTCAACGTATCACCAGTGCCTGAAGACTGTGCTGAATAAAGAAGTCATGCGTATTCATGCGTCACTGTCTCCTTACGCACCGATATGTGGAATGGAGTTGTTTGAGCCAAAGGAAACTCCGCAGGAAGAAACATGCAAGGTTCATTGCGTCCCAATCCCTACATGGGCATCAATCCAGGAGGAGGACCGATTTGAATCATTGAGGGCTAAGCCCCACGATATGCCTTCACTGACAGGGCATCCTCCTTCGTCCGGTAAAGCCGCAACCCATGTTCACACTAAAAGGGAGCGAACTTTTGTGGCAAGCCGTGATCAGAAAGGGAATATCGTATACCGACGCTGTTGTTAGCAATTAGAAGGGGATACTGCTACCCAGTCTCTCCGCCCAATGGAATGCTACAACAACAAAGAGCCACAGGATGAGGTGTTGGATGCTCCACTACAGCTGCAGGAAGACACCAATTCCACGACTGATGAGCTTGAAGTCGTTAATATCGGGAATGAAGAATCTCCCAGGCCTATCTCCATCATCTCAACCTTGTCCACTGATGAACGCACGAAACTTGTGCAACTTCTCAAAGAATACCAGGACATATTTGCTTGGACGTATGAAGAAATTCCCGGTTTAGATGAGAAATTGGTCACCCATTATCTTCATGTCATAACTAGGTCCAAGACGATCAAACAGTCCCCGAGGCAGTTCAGGCACGAGGTGGAAGAGCATATCAAGACTGAGATACAGAAGTTGCTAGCTACTGGATTCATTAAACCCATTCATCATCCGACCTGGTTGGATAATTTGGTTCCAGTAAAAAATAAAAACAGACAGATCAGGTGTTGCGTGGATTTCAGGGTCCTGAATAGATGTTGCCCCAAAGATGATTTTCCTCTACCTAACATCGACATGTTAGTAGATGCAACCAGCGGGCACGACATGTTCTCCTTCATAGACGGATACAACGGGTACAACCAGATAAGAATGTACGAGCACGATGCAAGTAAGACAACTTTTCGAACTCCTCTCGGAAATTTTTATTATACTGTAATTCCATTTGGTCTGAAGAATGCCGGTGCGACCTATCAACGCGCTATGATGGCAATATTCCACGACATGATGCATAAAAAAGTTGAGGACTACGTGGACGATATAATAGTCAAATCGAAAGCTCATGAGGATCACACAGGAGTCCTACATAATTGTTTAAAAGGTGTCGTGAATACAAATTGAAGATGAATCCTTTGAAATGCGCTTTCGGTGTTTCTCCAGGCAAGTTTTTGGGATTCCAAGTAACTACTGAGGGAATCAAGGTGGACCCATCCAATATTCAAGCTATCCTCATGATGCCGCCGCCACGGACTGTGAAGGAACTCCAAAGATTCATGGGCAAGGTAAACTACATTCGACGTTTGATACTTGGTTTGGCCCAGCTAGTTGCTTCATTCACCCCCTTGCTGAAGAAGGGAGCGAGTTTCATCTGGACCGCATTACAACATGAAGCATTTCAGAAGATTCCCAGGATATTGGCATCTCCAGCGATCATGAAGTCCTATGTCCAAGGAAGACCATTGTGTCTCTATACCTCCTTCAGCGATACTTCCGTATGGGCTTTGCTCACTCAGGAGGATGATGAGGGAGTCGAACACCCCATATACTTTTTCAGTCGAGTATTAAGAGATGCTGAACTCAGATATCCAAAAGCGGAAAAAGTGTGCCTAGCCCTGATTCATTCCATTCAGAAGTTCAGACATTATGTGCTGTCCAACAGGGTGTGCTTATGTCTAAATCTGATCCTACGAAGTTTTTACTCTCAAATCCGGTCTTGATGGGAAGGTCGGCCAAGTGGATTCTTCAAATGTCAGAGCTAGACATAACCTGCACATCACCAAGGGCTATCAAAGGACAAGTCGTTGCTGATTTATTGGCAGCATTCCCTGGAGAAGGCACTACCGCATTACACGAGGATTTTCCCGGAGAATTTCCAGAGATCTCCGTTGTCGAACGAGATGCGTGGATGATGTATTTTGATGGCTCCGACACCCTTAGTAATATCACTGGAGGATCAGGCGTGGTCCTAGTATCTCCAACTGGCGAAGTTTTCTCGCATTCCTTCAAGTTGGACTTTCAGTGCACCAACAACTCAGCAGAGTATGAAGCCTTCATCATATGACTGTCAATAGCCAAACAAGCAGGGGCCACTCACCTAGAGATAAGAGGCGACTCTAAGTTACTGGTCAATCAGATTAATGGAGTATACGCGTTGAAGGAGACGACGCTGGCCCCGTATCGATCAGAAGCGCAAAGATTATTAAACTACTTTGTTGATGCAACTATAACCTATGTTGGTCGCAACAACAACATGCATGCTGATTGTTTAGCTACACTAGCGTCCAAATTGAAGTTTTAAGGTTTAGAAGAGACCTTGACAGTAAATAGGAGAACAGTGGAATCGACACATCTTTCACAAAGTGAAGACATTGGGACCTGTGATTGGCGAAGTCCCATCATTCAAGAGCTCAGCAGCTCGCCTTCTCAATGAAAGGTCAGTCTAAAAACCCTGCAGATTTTTTTTATACTTCACGATATGTTATATCATCGAAATCTGGATGGTTCCCTATCGAGATGTCTCGGAGATGAAGAAGCACAACTACAGCTTGACGGTTTTCACAATGAAATTTGCGGACAAACGTTGGTAGTGATGCTCTACCGTCATCTTCAGCGCCTAGGCTATTATTGGCCAGAAATTGAAGCTCAATATTGTTTACTCCAGAAGTCTTACTCCAATTGCCAAATGCCGCCACATCAATTGGAGGTTTTCAACGTAAGTCATGTTGGGGACTGGAGAGAACCGTACATTAGCTATCTCCGCGATAGAGTAGATCCTGCCGATCAAAAGGATGATGTCAAGATGAAGCAAAAGGAGAAGCGATTCGTATTTCACGAAAGTATCCTATATCGCAAAAGCTTTGGAGGCGATCTATTATGGTGCCTGGCTAAGGAAGAGATTCCTACTATGTTGAAAGAAATGCATGAAGGGGAACATCAAGGGAAAAAGAAACTATTTCTCCATATACACAAGAAATACTATTGGCCAACCATGGAGGATGATGCAGCTGCATTTGTTCAAAGCTTCCATGAATGCCAAATTCACGGGAACCTCTTTCACGCACCTTCCACTCTTTTACACTCGATAAGCAGTCCATGGTCATTTTATAGTTAGGGACTTGACATTATTGAGAAGATTAATCCATCATCATCAAAGCAACATGAGTATATCATAACTGTGATGGAGTATTTCACCAAATGGGTTAAAGACATCCCTCTACGAGGAACCACAGGAGAAACAATTGCAGCTTTCATTAAAGAGTACATCATTTGTCGGTTTGGTGTACCCAAGCATATCATCACCGATAATGGCACTCCCTTTGCAAACAAACAGGTACGAGAGCTGCTTGAAGAATATGGGATTAAACAGGTCTTATCCACCATTTATTATCCTCAAGGAAACGGATAAGCTGAGAGCACCAACAAGATGCTAATTCGGATTCTTAGCCGAACAGTGCATGACAATCCCAGAGAATAGCACGAACAGCTGCCTATGGCGTTATGGGCGTATCGGACATCACCTAGAAGTTCCATTGGGGTTTCTCCATATTCACTTGTTTATGGTGCGGACGTAATCCTCCCAGCAGAAATCAAGATTCCGTCATCCAGGATTGCAGCAGCAAGTGGGGTCCACTGGAACGAGGCTGAAGCATCTAACTCAAGAATCGCCGAGTTAGACACTCTGGACTCCAGAAGAAGCAAGGCAGAGGAATGTGCTCGATGTACAGAAATAGGATCTCCAGAGCGTATGACTAGACTGCGAAACCACGAGTTTTTAAAGTAGGATATTTGGCCCTGAAGACAGCCAAGCACATTCAACAAGACATGTCTGCCACAAAATTTTCTCCAAAATGGGAAGGTCCCTACGTGATTACCAAGGCTTACAGTACTGGATACTACAAAATCATTAAGGTGGATGGAGGCAAGTTATAAGAAGTCATAAACGAAAAATGGCTCAAATCATGCCATGCTTGATCATTGTCCCGCTACTGTCCCAAGACATGACAATACAAGCATTTTTCTTTACACATTTAAATTATCAATTTATTCAAAAAAAAAACGTTAATGAATAATAATAAAAAAAAAACTTCATCCATCTACCAATGCAATTCATTTCTCAAGAATGTTCAAAAGGAAGCGTGGTTTAGAAGAGGCCATCCAGCAGATTGTAGTTCCTTGACAGCATCATCTTCATCCCAGTTTGGTATCTCTCCGTCATATTCTTCAAGTTTTGAACCGCCTGCTCAACCTTATTTGATTATGCAGCCAGAGCCTTCTTCTCCTCCAAGATAACTTTCACAGCAGGACTAACATTCATGAGGATACTAGCTCGATCAACTTTGATAATGTCAAGACGCTGCCATAACCATCCCACGTTGAACTCCATGGATTCTCAGGTAGATACCATGTTCTCCCACTTTTCGAGATTTGATTCAGCACCGTTGCGGATAGAAATATTCTTCATCTCAGCAATCATGGGAAGAAGGCAGTTTACCGTGGTGACCAAGGTGGATGAACAGTGCCGAACTACATTCCTGGTTGCGATGTGGCCATACTTTCTCTATACCTTTGTGTACAAAGGCACAAACTCCTTCCGTACTAAGAATCCACCAACATCTCGGTAGCTGGAAGATAAGCATTTCATTTGGATATCTAATGAAAGACCCGCATTAGGGTATTCATAAGATGAGATACCCAGATCAGCATCTTCAAGGTCTGCAGGGGTAGGCGTGTTTAAGTTTGAAGGAAGAGGACTATTTAAGTCATCGTCGTCGATAACCATCACACATGTTTCGGTGGGGCATCTCTGCAAAAAAGAGAGGATTATTCGCTGAAGAACAAGTAACTGTTCGGAAAAGAAGAGGAAAATAAGGAAGAACGGTATGATCTTCTTAACTAGGAGAATACGAGCATGGGATTCATCATGAGGCTCATATGCAAGTCGTGCACGTTTAGCAGAATACCCTAGGTGGTATGAAGAAGACGATCCACTGTTGTTCGACTTTATGAGGAAATGGAGTTTCTGCAAGAAAACCCTATCGTAAAATTATAAGAGTGTTTCAAAATCCCTACACATACATATATGCTGAGGAAACCCTAAAGGAAGATGCGGCGAAGCCTACCCGGTATATGAGGATTCAACACTGACCAAGTCTTGCTTTCTTTCGAACCCTAATTAAGGATGGGCGAAGCCGCTAGATATGAGCGATTTGACCAGCAATGTACAAATATCCACGCTAGAGGAATCCCAGTGGGAGGAGAATTCCATTCTTAGGTCAAATGCCTAAGAGAGGAAACCGGTCCCACCAAGGCCCATGGTCACGCCCGCATACTCACATGGAGGATTGTCAGCAATCGGTCAGAGTTCCTCCAAGTAGACTTCCTTTATCCTGTCTTCTTATGTTGTATATGTCTGATGGTTATTTTCAATGATGTTGTAGTAAGATGGTTCGTTTAAGACTTGTGAAAGAGGATTTTTAGACTTAGTTTAAAGCAAAAATATAAAAATTCAAAATTAAAAAGTGTCATGAGAATTATGGAGAGACCGGGGCTAGGATTCCGCTATTTACCAATTCCAAAGTGATACTAATAACAATCATGCAATTTCACACGTTCAATTTGATTCTCAACTATTGCAAAAGTAGATTTTTTAGAAACAACAAATGTTAATCCAAAGCATGGGATATCAAAACCCTAGGCTAAGCATATTCCATCAATAGAAAATAAAATTGTTTAACAAAAATCATAAAATCTATTTTCAATCTAGGCAAATAATCATAATAAAAATTGCACAAATTAAATAATTAAGAATTACCACTTTTTCATTGATAAGAAAGCTTCCTCCATTGCCCCCAAGGATTGGGTTTATCCCATCATTGTGTAAACTTTCTCAAAATATAGATTCATGCTCAAAAATTGTTTACAAAGATGAAATGGAGAGAAAATGATGAAAACCGGGTGTTTGCAACGTTTATAACTGTTGCAAAACATTGTTACAAAGAACGATAACAAATATGTGTCACTGGCTCTGTAGCACTACGACCCTACTAGATCTGTTGTTTACACTGTTGAAGAACGACGGTTTTTGGATGTCTGTTCTTCATGTTCTTCGTCTTCCACAGGAGAAGAAATATTTTCTGCAACTCGATCAATCTCCTCTCTGCAGCTCTTTATTCTCTTCCCAACTCCCGCAAACTTAAATCTAACATTGTCCTCAATGTTCTAAAGATGAAATTAAAAACATGAACAAGGAGAAACTATTACCATTTGAAGCAAAAGAGATAAAGAAAGATATTACCGTGTCGCATGAATATTGGGTTACCTCCCTGTTGATGGTGGATTTTAGACAAGGGGTAAAATCGTAAAACCCCATGACCTAATGTTGCCCACAACACATTAACTGAGAGCATTTAATTCAGGTGTAAATAATTAATAGGGGTATTTTTTCAAAATACCGGATTAGGGTTTTTGACACGGAACCCTAATTCCAAAACTAAGCCGCATACTGCGCACCATGGCAACGACGCCAAAACCAAGCCGCATATTGCGTACCACGTCTACGATGCCAAAACCAAGCCGCATACTGCGCACCATGGAAACGACGCCAAAACCAAGCCGCATATTGCGCACCACGGATACGACGCCATAACCAAGACGCATACTGCGCACCATGGCAACGATGCCAAAACCAAGCCGCATACTGCGCACCATGGCAACGACGCCAAAACCAAACTCTATATTGCAACCATGCCAAACTAAGTCGCTATGCCATTGTCACATGCCAAAGTAGCGCCCTAGGCTTGCAAACCGTGCAACCTAGGCCAACATGGCCGTGCGTGCCATTGGCACATGCCAACATGCACCACTAGCCATCTTCCAAGTCGTTATGCTATTGGCACATGCCAAAAGTAGCGCCCGCCACTTGGCCCAAATGGCCGTGCATGCCATTGGCACATGGTAACACGCACTGCTAGCAAATTCCTATTTTCAAACCGCTATGCCCAGCTAGCGCCCACAACTTGGCCCAATAGCCGTGTGTGCCATTGGCACATGCCAAACGCACCGCTAGCCACTTTCTCTTCCTGAGTTTCACTTACGGGCTGTTTTCACACCTTAACCGGCCTCAAAACCTAAATAATCCCGCGTACGGGTATGGGAAATTCTTTTCCCGTCAGATTTACAAGCTGACCGTAAATATCCGAGTTCGTATGAGAATTCTACAATTGTTTTAGTGAAGGGCGCCAATTAGGGTTTCAAAACCCTAAACCGCGAGCGCTTCCTTGCAGCTTGGCCACGCGTGCCATCCGCACATGCCAAAACGCTCACTAGCCACTTTTTCTACCAAGCCGCTAAACTAGTGCCCTCAACTTGGCCCAGATGGCGTGCGTGCCATTGGCACATGCCAACACGCACGCTAGCCACTTTTTTTACCAAGCCGCTAAACTAGGGCCCTCAACTTGGCCCAGATGGCGTGCGTGCCATTGGCACATGCCAACACGCATGCTAGCCACTTTCTATTCCAAGCCGCTATGCTATTGGCACATGCCAAAAGTAGCGCCCGCAACTTGGCCAAAGTGGCCGTGCATGCCATTGGCACATGCCAACACGCAACCACTAGCCAATTCCCATTCCAAAGCCGCTATACCATTGTATCGCCCGCGACTTGGCCAAAGTGCCGTGCGTGCCATTGGCACATGCCAACACGCAACCACTAGCCAATTTCCATTCCAAAGCCGCTATGCAATTGTAGTGCCCGCGACTTGGCCAAAGTGGTCATGCGTGCCATTGGCACATGCCAACACGCAACCACTA
Organism: Papaver bracteatum; assembly: GCA_023529315.1. NCBI lineage: Eukaryota > Viridiplantae > Streptophyta > Magnoliopsida > Ranunculales > Papaveraceae > Papaver > Papaver bracteatum. The sequence continues at coordinate 494,651 of JAJJWX010002346.1, read as the reverse complement.
GCCACTTTTATTCCCAAACTGCTAGCCAATTTCCAAGGCATTCCGCACATTCCATTGGCACATGCCACATGCTCTACTAGCGACTTTGGCATTGCCATTCGCACTCAAAGTGCAACTTGCGGCCAAGGCATTCCGCACATGCCATTGGCACATGCCAAATGCTCCACTAAGCGACTTTGGCATTGCCATCCGCACTCAAAGTACAACTCGCGGTCAAGACATCCCGCACATGCCATTGGCACATGCCGCAACGCTTCACTAGCAACTTTGGCATTGCCACTTGCGCCCAACTCTCGAGACATCAACACAAACTGGGGGATGCTTTCTTGGGGTTTTGGTTTGGCGGTCACATCGTGCAACGTACACTACGCTCACAATAAAGCAAGGCGTGCAAGGAATGAATACGGTCAATTAAATAAGGAAATTTATGGTAAAAATGTTTCTCACCATAAAGCCAACGGTTTCCACCTCCTCTGTTTTAATTGACACATTCACTCAATTCCTTAATGAGGCCAGGGTACGTTCAATCTCACTTGTATAATTAGGTTTCACCTATTCTGCCAAAACAACAAGTCTTGGTCAGGAAAAATACAACACTATCAGATAGCAATTTTGCAAGCTCTCTCAAAAGCTTCCATCACTAGCAAGCTTTCGCAAGATTCTACACTACTGATACAAGTCGAGATACTACCTAGCCAGAACTCTCTGGTCTCATCACCCTTCTTCGCTATCCTCCCCAAATCAACCCTTCTCATCCACTTTGTGACCGAAGCAAATATGGAACGTCCATTTTCTTGGTTTAGGCCAGAATTATACAGATTGATATCTCGAATCAAAAGTTCTCACGTGCAACACATTTGTTTAAGGGTTTAAACCAGTCTCTCCATCATCGAATTTACCAAATTCGGCAGAGGCGATTTTCTCCCATAAACAATTGGCGACCACAATGGGAGTTTCAATCGCTCAGTTATAATATCATGACCTAGGTTCTACCCTCAAGAATTCGCGCAAACATGGTTGGCTATCAAACCATATTCGCAGATACTGATCCTGCTCGAAGACATGACGATCCGCCAACTTCTGGAAGAAATGCAACTAGTGAAGAACTCCCAATACTGGTTGACCTAATGCGAGCTCAGGAGATTCACGCCAAAAATATGGATCTAATGAAGGATGCGATCAACATCATACTCGAATTCCTCATCAGCTTAACATCGGAGCTACGTGGCCCATGTCTTCCAGAAGATCAGGAATAGGGGAATAACATCCCGAATGAGAATCCTCAAATTAACGGTTTCACCGCTAACCGGAAGCCGGCAGATCAGGAGGCGACCGCGCTGGTAGAGAATTTGTGTGAATTGTTTCACCTCTCCAGAGACCAGCGGGTAAAAACGTTTTCAGCCATTAACCAAATAGCGCTGAACGCATCTCTATTCCCAATACCCACAGGGACTCCAAGGACACCTGGGAGATCCGCCAGCAGCATTACTTTTACTGACGACGACATGATGGTAGAAGAGGGCCATAACCAAGACCTGTATGTTACGACCCTCATCAGGAGCACAGAGTTTAGGAGAGCGCTCGTTGACACAGGTGCATATTCCAATGTCATCACCCTCAAAACGCTCAAAGATTCCAGGGTACGACCTAACGAGGTCATGCGACAGCCGACTACGATAACAGACTTCGAGGGCAACCAAACTAGTACATATGGTTACATCATCCTGGACCTGACAGTGGGACCAATTTAATCAAGCGTGAAGTTCGAAATGATCGAAAAGGAACAAGATTACCACATAATACTGGAAAGGACGTCGCTACACGATCTCAGAATTTTTCCCTCGACATTCCATCAATGTCTGAAAACAGTTCTGAACGGGGAAGTAGTCTGCATCCCTGCGTCACTATCCCCCTATGCACTTGTCTACTGCATAGAAACACATAGGACGAGAGGCTCAAGGGATACGGTGACCAAGGTGCACAGTTTCCCGCTGCCAAAGTGGACGTCACTCAGATACGACAATGAACGAGATCTACTCAACAAAGAAGACCTCTCTCCCGCCATACCATTAGAAAGAAGACTCGACAATCCCCCATTTCCGGGCCAGAGTGCAACCCGTACCCACGCTAAGCGAGAACACACCTTTACCGCAAGACGAAGCAAAAAGGGAAAGCTCACGTATTATCATCGCTGTTAGCAATTAATAGGGGAGACCACAATCCGGTCTCTCCGCCAAAGAGAATGTATTCACAACGATCAGGAGGAAGTTCCCGACGCCCCTCAGAAGATGCAAGACGAGATCGACTTTACCACAGACGAGCTCGACACTGTCAATATAGGGGATGAAGAATTCCCACACCCCATTTTAATCATTTTAGCCTTACACTCAACGGAACGCTCGAAGCTAGTCTATCTACTCAAGAAATACCAAGATGTATTCTTATGGACATACGAAGAAATGCCTGGTTTGGATGAAAAATTGGTCACCCACCATATGCATGTGATACCCAGGTCCAAACTGGTCAAGCAACTTCCAAGACAATTCAGGCACGATGTGGAAGAACAAATCAAGGTGGAAGTTTAGAAACTACTAGCCGCTGGTTTCATCAAGCCCATTCATCACCCCACTTAGTTAGCCAATATTGTTCTCGTCAAGAAGAAAAATGGCCAGATCAGGTGATGTGTCGACTTCAGAGATTTGAACAAGTGCTGTCATAAAGACGATTTTCCGCTCCCTAACATCGACATGCTGGTAGATGCTACAAGTGAGCATGCCATGTTCTCTTTTATGGATGGATATAGCGGCTACAATCAGATAAAGATGTATGAGCACGACGCAAGTAAGACTGCTTTTCGAACCCCTCTTGGAAACTTCTATTACACCGTGATGCCTTTCGGCTTGAAGAACGCTGGTGCTACTTACCAACGTGCCATGACCACCATCTTCCACGATATGATGCATAAGCAAGTTAAAGATTACGTAGACGATGTGGTGGTTAAATCTAAGACTCGAGCAAATCATCCAGAGACACTGCGACAAGTGTTCGAAAGATGCCGCGAATATAAATTGAAGATGAACCCTTTGAAATGCGCTTTCGGCGTCTCTTCGGGGAAGTTCTTAGGGTTCCAAGTAACAGATGCAAGGATAAAGGTCGACCTAATCAAGACACAATCTATCCTAACGCTGCCGCCCCCACGAACTGTAAAGGAACTCCAGAGTTTCATGGGTAAGATAAACTACATTCGCCGCCTCATAGCGGGACTGGCAGAACTCATTACCGCATTCACCCCTTTGATAAAAAAGGGGGCGAGTTTCACATGGACCGTGTCTCAACAAGAGGCATATCAGAAGATCCAACAAACACTATCTTCCCCAACCGTCATGAAATCTCATATGCAAGGGAAACCGCTATGTCTCTACACAGCTTTCAGCGAAACTGCCATTGGAGCTCTCCTCGCTCAAGAAGATGACAAAAGAACTGAATATACCATATACTACTTCAGTCGTATGTTAAGAGATACCGAACTAAGATACCCAGAGCGGAAAAAGCATGTTTAGCACTGATCAATTCATCCAGAAATTCAGGCACTACCTCCTTTCCAATAAGGTGATGCTGATATCAAATTCAGATCCTGTAAGATTTGTCCTCTCAAAACTTGATCTGATAGGGAGGCCGGATAAGTGGATCCTACAGCTGTCAGAGTTCGACATAATGTGAACTTCCCTGAGGGCCATAAAAGGATAGGCCATCCCTGACTTCTACATGCAGGTTTTGGAACAAGAAACCGTGGTAGTCCCTGACTTCTACATTCTTTACCCACTTCCAAGTGTGGGGGAAACTTTTATCGGTTAATAGCTTCATTTCTGTTTTATATTACTAATATTTGTGTGAAGCTAGTGTTACAAACCAGGTGCTATGGGTGGATCCCCAACTTTTTCGATTATTGGTGTATGGGGAATTCAACTTGCATGTCGGGCTGACGACTTTAAACCAAGCGCTAAATGGGAGGCAACCCACTGGTTTTGTGTATCTATCTCTATCTTTTTATTTTTATAAGTCTTTTATCTTTATTTTCTTATTTTGGATATTTGCATATCAAAACTCCAACTTTTAGAGATTTTTGAACAATTTTGAATAAACACTAGCCTTTCTAAGTAGATGGAATTTTTTCTTAACGATGAGGTGTATATATTGGCTGAGTTGGGATCAGATGCCAACTAAATAGCTTGTTTAGTGTTTATCCTCTATTGTTCCGAAATAGCTATGAGTTGGAGTAATGAGTTTTTTTTTATCATGCATTTTATTTTCTTATTGTGTATATATATCATGTTATGAATTTCCCATCTTGAACTTTACTTTGAATGACTAAATTTTACATTGAGGACAATGTAAAGTTTAAGTGTGGGGGAGTGTTCTCATATAGAGTTTTTAGCCTTATTAGTTTTCCCTTGTGTTCATATATATATATATATATATATATATATAAAAAAAAACTAGAAATTTTTTTTTGCTTTATACACTCTGAAACCTAGAAACATGTGCCTTCAGGATGACACTATCAATCTAAATGGATGGAACCATCTTGGTTGGAGGAGTTGAGGAACCCATTAACTAAATGGATAGAATTATTCAAGTGTTAGAAATTATATGATAGTTGTTACCATATCTCGGAATATCACCATATCACGTTCTATTTTTATTTTTCCATATTTATCTATTGTTATCTAAGTGATTTGGTGGGTCACTAAACATCGAATTGTTATTAATGCTAGGATGAAATAGAGTGATTGAGTTGCTAAAAAAGAAAAAAAAGTGAAAAAGAAAAGAAAAAAAGAGACCGACCAATTAGACCAAACGGAATAAAAAAGACACTTGGATAACAGTATGTGTGAAACGTTGTCCCTGTCTCCGTCGCCTAAACAAGCATGGAATGCAGGATCCAAGGCAACTATCACATTCTTGCTGACAAGAAGCATGCGCTTGGATCCAAAAGATCTAATCATGCTGTCTAAAAAAAAAAAGTGAAAAAGAAAAAGAAAAAAATATTATTATTGTGTTGAATAAAGTCACTCCTGGTTCCCTTGTATATGCCAGTCGAGTTGATGTAGAATTAAGATTGTTGACCGTTGGTTCCCTTGTATATGCCAGTGTGTTGACACTAGAATTGACTAGTAGCTCAATCCAATAGGATGCATAGGTTCATCTTGGCGGTGACCTTCAGACAAATATGGGAAACACCGATCACTTGTTAACATTCGCAAACATCTATCTCTATATCCATTTTCTTAACCTTTTCATTGTATGATTGTGGTTAGTCAGATTCCGAGTATCTTGGTTTGTTCAACTTTCTGAGTAGAGCTTATTTTACATATATATTAATTTGGATTCGCATCAGGGTACCTCCTCCAATAGCCATTTTGGATTCGTTCATAGATTTGTCACAGGTAGCTGGAGTTGGAAATATAGGTTTTGTAGGTAGACCTCTTGTAAACCTTCACGAGATTAAAACTCGTCCACTAGGGACACCTAGGGGTTCAAAGGCATTTTATTCATGCTAAGAGTAACCGTAGCCTCGACGAGACGGAGTTGTATGTGTATGTTTTATAATTATTTTGTTTGATTTACTCGAGGACTAGCAAAGTCTAAGTGTGGGGGAATCTGATAGGTGTCTAAAACACCTTATTTTATATCTAGTATTTATGCTTTCTTTGCTATTATCCTTGTAAATTGCATCTCTTATGTTTAGTTTTGAGTTATTAGGTGAAATGGAGTCCCTGAGAGCAAAAGAAGGAGAAAACGTTCATTTGGAGCGAGGATGACAATAAGATCAATTCTCGGGTGATAATCAGAGCAGGCTAATGTTGCGCAAGGAGTGAAGGGTGAACTGTTGGTTTTATGAGATTGACAGGCTAAACAATACATGGATGGCCCTTATCAGAGTTCTAGGTGCATGTGGTACTTCTTATCATTACCACACCCTAGAATTCAAAGGAGAATTCATTTCTCAATCGTTCTGTCCCTAATTCAGAGAGAACCCATGGCGGCTGCTGAAGAGAGAATTAGAGAGAAGGAAATTCAGAGAAAAGGGAGAAATTCAGAGAGGAATGAAGGTGCTGTTAAGGGTAAAATCAAGGGAATGATTCAATAAGATGATAAAGAGAAGGTTACAGTGGCGAATTAGGGTTCAGTCGAGGATATTGATGTTGTATGATCATTGAATCTACATGGAAGAAGAATTGGAAACCTGGGTTTGCGATGGGTTAAACTCAAATTCTAGTTTGGGACGATTTTGTCACCGAACTGATGGGGAATCAAAGGGGTTTCTGATTGAAGATTAGAAAGTTAGGGTTGAATGAGGTTTTCATGGGTAATGTGTAGCTCAAAATGCAATGGATTATGCTATGGATTGTTTGTTGTTGCATTTGGAAGTGGTGATAGATTATAGTGTCAAGATAGGTTGAAACTGCAGATAGTCAGATGAATGGGTTGAGATGATGTTGTTATGGAGTAGGTGGTACTGGATTGAAGGGAACTGCAGGTTTTGGATGCTAAGCAAATAAGGAAATGAAACTGGTGTTTGAGTCTGCAATGAAATAGGTATGTTGCTGCTATGGTTCACTGTTGATTGCAGGTAGATGTACTGTTGTGCTTTGCAGGCTTGCAGTTGCTATGTTGCACAAGTATGGCTGGAGTATTGTGATTAAATGAACAAGCTATGCTCATGGTGGTTCTGGAATGGTTATATGTGGGTTTTATGTGGTGGTCACTGCTAAGAGATCTAGGATATGAATGGAGATGGTTTTACTGATGCTTTGAACTACTGCAGCTGAAGCCTGAATTGAATGAATGATTAATGAATGTTAGATGTATGTTTAGGCACTGGTGGTATGAACTGATGGAAATAAGTTGTGGCCTGAGTTAGGTTGATTGAGGATCTGGGAACTGTGAAATGAGTGAAGGGGTTGATTTTGAATGGCAGTGAAGGTTGCGCTGGGGGTTGCAGTAAAGGGTGTTAGCTGAGTCGCGGAAAAGAGTGTTGCTTGAGCTTAATGCTGGTCTGAGATGGCAGCTGAGCTGCAATTGGTGATGCTGAGAGGATCTTCAAGAGCAAGCTGAATTACAGGGATGTAGAGGCAGTTGTGTTGCAGGCAAGACTGAACTGCAGAATGGTTTGTGAGCAGGAAAATACAAAGAAAGGAGCAATGAAGTATGGCATGAGGCACATGTGAAGTAATAGTGGTAGCTGCAATGGAATTGGCATGGATGTGAAATTACAGGGACATAATGGCAAGAAACCAAGACTGCAGAAATTGTGCGAAAAGTGAGCTAAAATGGTGAGCCGGTGGTACTAGCTCGGGATGCCGGATTTCAGAAGCTAAAATGTCAAGTGTATTATTTCATTGAATCGCGAAGGGGGTATGAGTCGAATGGAAGAGTTGGCGGCCGGATATATGAGCTACATGGCACGCTTTTGGGTGCGTTTTCGCAAAAAATGTGAAGTTGGGTTAGATGGTTTTTGTAAATGTTTGAACATAGAGAAGGAGAGAAGGGTTGCAGGAAGTGCATATTTTCCTGGTGACAGTTTCAGATGGCAAAAGTGGCCTGAGACAATTTTCCGGCGACGGTGACCGGATTCCGGCGATGACATTATTTTTCCGGCTGACAAGTTTTTGACCCAAAAATTCCAGAGACGTATTTTCCAAACATGGGCTTGGTGGACGAATTTGAGACGGGTTTTGGGAAGACTTCACCTGGTTTTGAGTATCCTTTTGGGAGGGGCATATAAATAGAAAACTTTTTCTCTAAACCGAGATATATCTTATCTTTTTTCTTCTACTTTGGTTCTAGGGTTTAGAAAAGATGAAAACTTTTCTTTTTCTTCTTGTTATGAAACCCATTAACATGAGTAGTTAAATCTTATTATTGGTTATGGATTGATTTGATTTCACAAAGCATGCTTCTTTTATTGATAAATTAGTTTTGTCTCATAATTATCGATCTTGATTCACTATCTATATCGCCATATATGATTTGAATATTTGTTTAGTTGAGTGGCCAATTGATTGAACTTATATTCACATCTATTGCTAGTTTAGGGTGTTTCATACGTAAAAGTGATGCATCTTGCGTACAAGTAGCACAAATATGGTTATTGCTTGTAGTGATGTATCCTAATAATCATATATGAACCATGACCTTTGTTAAATTGAATTAGTGCGCTTTCCACGTTCAATTGCTTTGATTGGCCTGATTTCATTGAACTTAATGCATCTAGGGAATTAAACTTGATTAGTGCTTTTACACGTTAGGTTGTTCTCTTAGATAGAACTCATACTCGCATCTTTTAATGTGTTTGTTGATGACAAAAGGAGATTAGCGGGATATTCTTGCGATCAAGGTATCCTAGGGCTTTTGATAAAAGTTGAGATTAAAATATCAAATCTAATTATTATGACAAGAACATGTTTGTGAATGAAGATGAATCCTTAACCAATATCTCTTCTATTTGAATTTATTTGTTTATTTCTTTGTTTGCTTTTACTTTTATTATTTGCATAAAAATCAGATAACCCCCGGTGTTTTATGTAGGAAACCAAAACATCTTGACAACCTAGTCCTCTTTGTGGGATCTATCCTTTCTTGCCCTTGCTATATTTATATTTTGAGTAGTAAGAAAGTGTGAATTATTTTTGATGCATACGACAGCGATCAAATTTTGGCGTCGTTGCCGGGGAGGCAACGGTTGTCACTTGTTTTTGGTTTCTTATTTTTTTTTAGTTTTGTTTTTAGTTTTATTTTCTGGTTTTTTACATAGTTTTGAGAACTCTTGTTTCAGGTACTTATTATGGAAGGATCATATTGGAACAACGGATACGGTTTTCAACCTGCTCAACACTATGACGATTGCCAACCACCTATGGGATACGATCGAAACCAATTTATTGGGTATGATCAATATCCAGGAGCTTATGGTGATTTTCATACATACCAACAACAACCTTGTAGTGGGTATGTAAGTCAATCACCTAGGTGGGACAATTCTACTTCCAATTTGCTTTATCCAAGATGTATGAGTGCTATAATTGAACTAGACCAACTTGATAAAGAAAACGTCACACAAACCAATTTCTGCAACACTTTTTCTTACCCAACTCCGGATCGTAGTTATGATCATTTATCCATTCAAAGGGAAGAGTCAAGGGAAAGATAACCTATTGTAGCTAATGGTGGTAAGCGTGTGAACGTTAGAAAACTTGCACAAAAATTATACAAGTTGGAAGATGATGGAGCCTCGGAAGAGCTAGTCGATGAAATTAGTAGGACCATTCATATGGAGCTTCAACGGCGTCATGATAAAGGTTGGGAAACCGATGAGGATTCTGATTTCGGTGAGTCTTAAAATGAAGATGATTGTGTTGAAAATGACCAACCTTTGGAGATATTCGATGACACTTTTGTAGATAACTCAAGCATTGATCTTAATAATGATCAAGAGCCTATTCAAGGGGTGGAGATTGAGGATGATGCATTTGTGAGTCTTCTAAAAAAGTTCCTTATAGCGAAATTTGGAGCCGCAAAGGAGTATGTTGAGAATGAAACCGTTATGACCAAAATTGTGGAAGACCCAATTGAGCCTGCAAATGATTGTAATGATGATGTTTATGTCGAGATTTCGATTAAGGAAGAAACGGATGAAGAATGGTTGCAAGGTTTGATAGAGGACCATGATATACAAGAGGTGAATAATTCACTTGAGTTTTTCAAGGATGAAGAGGATTCCGTAATAAAAGAGATTGTGCAAGGTTTGTCTAACCCTTTGCATATTGTTTCTTCTCCTTTACCTCTTATTGGTTTGAATATATGTGCTTCGAAAACATTGTTAGATGACTTTGTTTCTTGCTATCCGCCATTAGAAACATTAGATTCTCATACTATGCAGGTTTTGGAACAAGAAACGGTGGTAGTCCCTGACTTCTACATTCTTTACCCACTTCCAAGTGTGGACAAGAATAAGTGTGGGGGAAACTCTTATCGGTTAATAGATTCATTTCTGTTTTATATTACAAATATTTGTGTGAAGCTAGTGTTTACAAACCAGGTGCTATGGGTGGATCCCCAACTTTTTCGATTATTGGTGTATGGGGAATTCAACTTGCATGTCGGGCTGACGAATTTAAACCAAGCGCTAAATGGGAGGCAACCCACTGGTTTTGTGTATTTATCTCTATCTTTTTATTTTTATAAGTCTTTTATCTTTATTTTCTTATTTTGGATATTTGCATATCAAAACTCCAACTTTTAGAGATTTTTGAACAATTTTGAATAAACACTAGCCTTTCTAAGTAGATGGAATTTTTTCTTAACGATGAGGTGTATATATTGGCTGAGTTGGGATCAGATGCCAACTAAATAGCTTGTTTAGTGTTTATCCTCTATTGTTCCGAAATAGCTATGAGTTGGAGTAATGAGTTTTTTTATCATGCATTTTATTTTCTTATTGTGTATATATATCATGTTATGAATTTCCCATCTTGAACTTTACTTTGAATGACTAAATTTTACATTGAGGACAATGTAAAGTTTAAGTGTGGGGGACTGTTCTCATATAGAGTTTTTAGCCTTGTTAGTTTTCCCTTGTGTTCATATATATATATAAAAAAAAAAAACTAGAATTTTTATTTTATTTTGCTTTATACACTCCGAAACCTAGAAACATGTGCCTTCAGGATGACACTATCAATCTAAATGGATGGAACCATCTTGGTTGGAGGAGTTGAGGAACCCATTAACTAAATGGATAGAATTATTCAAGTGTTAGAAATTATATGATAGTTGTTACCATATCTCGGAATATCACCATATCACGTTATATTTTTATTTTTCCATATTTATTTATTGTTATCTAAGTGATTTGGTGGGTCACTAAACATTGAATTGTTATTACTGCTAGGATGAAATAGAGTGATTGAGTTGCTAAAAAAGAAAAAGAAAAGTGAAAAAGAAAAGAAAAAAAGAGACCGACCAATTAGACCAAACGGAATAAAAAAGACACTTGGATAGCAGTATGTGTGAAACGTTGTCCCTGTCTCCGTCACCTAAACAAGCGTGGAATGCAGGATCCAAGGCAACTATCACATTCTTGCTGACAAGAAGCATGCGCTTGGATCCAAAAGATCTAATCATGCTGTCTAAAAAAAAAAAAGTGAAAAAGAAAAAGAAAAATATTATTATTGTGTTGAATAAAGTCACTCCTGGTTCCCTTGTATATGCCAGTCGAGTTGATGTAAAATTAAGATTGTTGACCGCTGGTTCCCTTGTATATGCTAGTGTATTGACACTAGAATTGACCAGTAGCTCAATCCAATAGGATGCATAGGTTCATCTTGGCGGTGACCTTCAGACAGATATGGGAAACACCGATCACTTGTTAACATTCGCAAACATCTATCTCTATATCCATTTTCTTAATCTTTTCATTATGTGATTGTGGTTAGTTAGATTCCGAGTATCGTGGTTTGTTCAACTTTCTGAGTAGAGCTTATTTTACATATATATTAATTTGGATTCGCATCAGGGTACCTCCTCCAATAGCCATTTTGGATTCGTTCATAGATTTGTCACAGGTAGCTGGAGTTGGAAATATAGGTTTTGTAGGTAGACCTCTTGTAAACCTTCACGAGACTAAAACTCATCCACTAGGGACACCTAGGGGTTCAAAGGCATTTTATTCATGCTAAGAGTAACCGTATCCTCGACGAGACGGAGTTGTATGTGTTAGTCATTGGCTCGATTTAGGAAACACCCTGTTTTAGAAAGATCAAACTGATTTCCTAAATCAGTTTGCACCTCCTCTAAGTATTTTAGGAATCTGATTTCTAAGTTATATTAGGAATTAGTTCTCTATATAGGACTTCTATTTGTAGGCAATTATAGAATATTCCTAGGCCTATAAATAAGAGTGTTAACCCTTTGGTTATGGTATCCTAGTCTGAATTGTAGAGGTGTATGAACACGTATATTCTCTAAGTATTCAATAATAAAGTTTATTGCTGCAGTGGAGTAGGCACCTTGCCGAACCACTATAATTCTTTGTGTTCTTGTTTAATTCCGCAATAGTTTTCTGTTTTCTGTGTGAAGTTCTTGGGGTGTTTAGGAAGTAGCTAATCTTAAGCACAACAAACTGGTATCAGAGCCATTTCTAGGGTTTCGTCTAGAATTAGCTTGTTTGAAGTCAGAAACAGAGTTTGAAGATGAAGATGTCGAAGTCGATGTCGAACGCAAAGTTTGAAGTAGAGAAATTTGATGGTAAGAACAATTTTACCATGTGCCAATATGAAGTTCGTGATGCTCTAAGTCATCAAGACATAGAGGATGCTCTATTAGAAGTAAAACCTGCTGCACCAGAGATGACGGAAGATGAATGGACAACGAAGAATCGTCAGGCTTGTAGCACAATCCGTTTGTGCCTTACAAAGGAGATAAAGTACGATATGATGAGTGAGAATGTATCTTTCAAGCTGTGGAAGAATCTGGAAGACAAGTATGTAGTGAAAAGTGTTTCAAACCGAATCATGATGCAGAGAAGACTTTTCAGATTCAACAAAAAACCAGGTACCTATATGGTTGAACACCTCACTGAGTACAATAGATTAATTGCTGATGCACTTAATATTGGAGTGAAACTCGAAGATGAAACCAAAACTTGCTATTTTTTGGCATCTCTACCTGATTCGTATGAGACTTTCATTGATAGTTTATCGAATAAGATAGAGGATAAGACATTCAAGTTTGATGATGTGACTGCTGCACTTATAAGTTATGATATTAGGCAAAGGGATATAGATTTGAATAGGGAATCGACTAGTGAGGCCTTGACAGTCAGAGGGAAGTCTGAAAATAAGAATTCAGGTAAATCAAGGTTCAAATCGAAGTCCAAATCAAAGATCCCAGCATATGATGAATGTTCTTTTTGTCATCAGACTGGACATTGGAAGAAGGATTGTCCTAAAGCAAAGAACAAGGACAAGAAGAAGAACTTAGATGCAAACATTACTGAAATCAAGTCTGGTGCTATTGAAGATGATGAATATGACAAGTTCTCGATGACTGTTCATGACTCCGCACTAGTTGCAGATACAACTGAGTGGATTATGGATTGCGCAGCTTCCTACCATATGTGTCCTAGGAAGGACTGGTTCGTTAAGTTTGAAAAGTTTGATGGACCAATAGTGTCTATGGGTAATAATAATACTTGTAAAGCTGAAGAGATTGGGAAGATATGTTTGAAGATGAATGATGGCGTCGTCCAAGAGCTTAAAGATGTTCGTTATGTACCAGAATTGAAGAAAAATATGATCTCAGTAGGTGAACTTGACTCCAGAGGGTTCGAGGTGACATTGAAAGGTGGAGTTTTGAAGGTATATTCCAATAGACTAGTTGTTATGAAAGGATTGAAACATGGAAACTTGTATTTTCTGCAAGGAAACACAAGTGTGAGTGAAGGAATTGCAGCAGTATCAGATAGTGTTGAGTCGGACACTACCAAACTATGGCATATGCGTTTAGGGAATACCGGAGAAAAGTCTTTGAAAAAGCTGACTTAGCAAGGCTTGTTTAAAGGCACAAAATCATGCAGCAAGTTGGGATTTTGTGAACATTGTGTGAAGGGGAAGAGAACTAGAACGAAGTTTATGACCGGTAAAAGCACCACCAAGGGAGTTCTAGACTATGTTCACACAGATGTATGGGGACCTTCGAGGACTGCATCCTTGAGAGGTAGAAGATATTTTGTCTTCTTTATAGATGACTTCACCAGAAGAGTATGGGTGTACACCATGAATAGAAAGGATGAAGCATTGGGAATATTTTTGAAGTGGAAGAAGAAGGTCGAGATGAAGACCGGCAGGAAAGTGAAGGCCTTAAGATTAGACAATGGTGGTGAGTTCAAGTATGATCCATTCCTGCGAATCTGTGAAGATGAAGGTATTGAGCTTCATTTCACAGTAAGGGAGACTCCACAACAGAACGGGGTGGCGGAGCGCATGAACCGTACATTACTGGAGAAAGTACGATGTATGTTGTCTAATTCTGGATTAGGCAAACAGTTTTGGGTTGTAGCTGTAGAATATGCGTGTCACCTAGTGAATCGATTGCCAACAGCGGCACTAGAAGGTAAAACACCGATGGAAGTATGGTATGGTAAACCAGTTTCAGTTTATGAGATGTTGCATGTGTTTGGTTGTCCCGCTTATTACCATGTAAAGGAAGGAAAACTTGATCCTAGAGCCAAGAAAGCTATTTTCGTAGGTTTCCAATCAGGAGTAAAAGGATACAAGTTATGGTGTCCCGAGTCGAAGAAGGTAGTGATAAATAGGGATGTTACCTTTAATGAGACTGCAATGTGGAAGAATGAATCATCTGAAATAGAAGTAGAAAGTCAGCAAATAGCGGTGTTTGAACCAAATGAGAAACCAGCGAAGTCTGTCCACATAGACGACAATTTGGAAAATGAAGGTTCTGATGAAGACTTAGAATTGGGAACAACTGATGGTTCAACCCAAGAACCAGTGGTACAAGTGGAAGAAACGTGACTTGAAGTACCGGAAGAAGCTACATATTATGATAATATTTCTCATAGGAAAGAACTAAGAAATACTCGCAAACCATATCGGTTTGGAGATATAGTTGCATATGCATTACCGATTGTAGAAGAAGAAATTCCTACCACTTATAAACAAGCCGTCAAGACAGTTGAAAAGGTGGAGTGGGAGAAATCCATGAGTGAAGAGATGGATTCTCTTGAAAATAATGGAACTTGGGAGCTGGTGGAGCTACCTAAAGGAGAAAAATCAATTGGATGCAAGTGGGTATATACAAAGAAGGAAGGATCTCCAATTACAAGCAACATAAGATACAAAGCAAGGTTTGTAGCTAAGGGCTATGCGCAAAGGGAAGGGATTGACTATAACGAAGTGTTTTCTCCAGTGTTAAAGCATACTTCCATTATAATTTTACTTGCTTTGGTGGCGTAGTTTGATCTCGAACTTGTACAACTCGATGTGAAAACTGCTTTCTTACACGGTGACTTGGAGGAGACGATTTATATGAAGCAACCTGAGGAGTTTGATGTAGCAGGTAAAGAAGATTGGGTATGTAACTTGAAGAGATCATTGTATGTCTTGAAGCAGTCTCCAAGGAAGTGGTACAAATGATTCGACAAGTTTATGAAGACACAAAAGTACACAAGCAGCAACTATGACTCTTGTGTGTACTTTAAACATCTCCAAGATGAATCCTTTATCTACTTACTCTTATACATAGATGACATGATTATTGCGTCTAAGAGTGAGGTGGAGATTCAACGATTGAAAAATCAGTTGAATAGTGAATTTGAGATGAAAGATCTCGGTGAAGCAAGGAAAATTTTGGGCATGGAAATTGAGAGAGATAGGAAATCTGGCACTATCAGTCTTTCTCAAAAGTCTTATTTGAAAAAGGTATTGAAGCGTTTCGGTTTAGACTAAATCAGTGACACAACCTCTAGCTCGACACTTTAAATTGAATGCTGAACAGTCACCAAAAACAGTGAAGGAGCGGAGGTTAATGGCTGAAATACCATATGCAAGTATTGTTGGAAGCCTTATGTATGCTATGGCATGCACTAGGCCTGATATTTCACAAGTTGTTAGTGTGGTTAGTAGATAAAGTAATAGATTCTGCGGTATATTCAAGGTACCGTGATGTTGGATTGAAGTTCTCCGGAATGAGAAGAACTCGCATTTGCAAAAAGTAATAGATGTAGGTATACTTGGAAACCTGATTGGTCCGATTCTGTGGTGATTTGGACAAGTTTCCCCCTTCTAATCATTTGTCCATCATCGTCCCACTCTTAACTTCCAACAAGCATGAGCGTTGAATTTCTATTTAAAGGCTGTAGATATATGCATAATCCAGGGAAGGAACATTGGCAAATTTGTGAAGTGGATTCTGCGGTATATTCAAGGTACCGTGGATGTTGGATTGAAGTTCTCACGGAATGAGAGAACTGTTTGCAAAGTAATAGGATACTGTGATTCCGATTACGCAAGTGATTTGGACAAGTTTCGGTCCACTACTGGCGTTGATGGTGGATTTCTATTTAAAGGCTAAAATTGTAAAAAGCCAATTTTTGTAAGCTAACGTCCTGCAAAGGATAAAGCCTCCATGTGATGAATATTTCTCACCATGATAATTCATTGGAGCATGTGAAACCATCCCTGAGAATTATAACCTACCCAGAGTGGAGCATGTAGCAACTATCCCGATTTTCTGTAGGTTTACAACATTACAATTAATGCCCTACTCAACGCCTTGTGTTCGACATGCAAACACCCGTAGGCTACCTGACGGCGGGTTATATTAGCCCCGTTGAACGCATGCAAGAATACCCATATTAGTCTCACCTAAACCTAAATTAGGGTTTGCATCAAGTGGTCGCAGCAGCCACTTTGAGACAAACGAACGGAAGCCAAAGGAAGGAGGGATTAGCTGTCCGACGAAAGCAAACTCAAAAATAGATCTCATTCGTCCAACTTCGCAGGCATGGTTGGACGGCCTAGATCACGCGCGAGACCGAGTAGCGCACATGCACATGCTCTCCGTCATCCCAACATTCCCCTCGCAGCATCGACCTCACCAAAAGAGGTTGGCAAATGCCGGATTCGGTGGCTTCCATCTTCCGGAGAATGGCGGATGTAGGTAACATCAAGACCAATTGCAACCATCTCCCGAATAGGACGACTCATCAGCTCCATATTTCTTCCATATTTTGTATACAACTCCTCAAACTGATCCGGCACGGAAACCCTAAATTAGGGTTTGCATCAAGTGGTCGAATTCAGGACTACATGCTCGCTTCTTTTTCTCGGACTTGAGATTGCACGGTGGCGTGACCACTTTGAGACAAACGAACGGAAGCCAAAGGTATACATTTGCCTAGCTTAATGGCTTAATATGATGATCTTCCTCTAATAGTTTTCGGAGTTGGAAATATAGGTTTTGTAGGTAGACCTCTTGTACAAACCTTCACAATGCTTGAGACTAAAACTCGTCCACTAGGGACACGAGAGTCGACTTAGGGGTTCAAAGGCATTTTATTCATGCTAAGAGTAACCGTATCCTCGAAAACTCAAAATAGATATCATCCGTCCAACTTCGTGCATGGTTGGACGGCCTAGATCACGAGACGGAGTTGTATGTGTTAGTCATTGGCTCAACAAGAGCAAGTGGCGTGGTATTATGAATACACCTAGCTAAGAACCAAGATTATCACGCTCGAACAAAGAACATCAATGTAAGATATCACAAAGTACGGGAAATTATTGAAGAAAGGTGAAATTGATTTAGGAAACACCCTGTTTTTATAAAGATCAAACTGATTTCCTAAATCTGTTTGCACCTCCTCTAAGTATTTTAGGAATCTGATTTCTAAGTTATATTAGGAATTAGTTCTCTATATAGGACTTCTATTTGTAGGCAATTATAGAATATTCCTAGGCCTATAAATAAGAGTGTTAACCCTTTGGTTATGGTATCCTAGTCTAAATTGTAGAGGTGTATGAACAAGTATATTCTCTAAGTATTCAATAATAAAGTTTATTGCTGCAGTGGAGTAGGCACCTTGCCGAACCACTATAATTCTTTGTGTTCTTGTTTAATTCCGCAATAGTTTTCTGTTTTCTGTGTGAAGTTCTTGGGGTGTTTAGGAAGTATCTAATCTTAAGCACAACAGTATGTGTATGTTTTATAATTATTTTGTTTGATTTACTCGAGGACTAGCAAAGTCTAAGTGTGGGGGAATCTGATAGGTGTCTAAAACACCTTATTTTATATCTAGTATTTATGCTTTCTTTGCTATTATCCTTGTAAATTGCATCTCTTATGTTTAGTTTTGAGTTATTAGGTGCAATGGAGTCCCTGAGAGAAAAAGAAGGAGAAAATGTTCATTTGGAGCGAGGATGACAATAAGATCAATTCTCGGGTGATAATCGGAGCAGGCTAATGTCGCGCAAGGAGTGAAGGGTGAACTGTTGGTTTTCTGAGACTGACAGGCTAAACAATACATGGATGGCCCTTATCAGAGTTCTGGGTGCCTGTGGTACTTCTTATCATTACCACACCCTAGAATTCATAGGAGAATTCATTTCTCAATCGTTCTGTCCCTAATTCAGAGAGAACCCATGGTGGATGCTGAAGAGAGAATTAGAGAGAAGGAAATTCAGAGAAAAGGGAGAAATTCAGAGAGGAATGAAGGTGTTGTTAAGGGTGAAATCAAGGGAATGATTCAATAAGATGATAAAGAGAAGGTTACAGTGGCGAATTAGGGTTCAGTCGAGGAGATTGATGTTGTATGATCATTGAATATACATGTAAGAAGAATTGGAAACCTGGGTTTGCGATGGGTTAAAATCAAATTCTAGTTTGGGACGATTTTGGCACTGAACTGATGGGAAATCAAAGGGGTTTCTGATTGAAGATTAGAAAGTTAGGGTTGAATGAGGTTTTCATGGGTACTGTGTAACTCAAACTTCAGTGGATTATGCTATGGAGTGTTTGTTATTGCATCTGGAAGTAGTGATAGATTATAGTGTCAAGATAGGTTACAACTGCAGCTAGTCAGATGAATGGGTTGAGATAATGCTTTTATGGAGTAGGTGGTACTGTGTTGAAGGGAACTGCAGGTGTTGGATGCTAAGCAAACAAGGAAATGAAACTGGTGTTTGAGTCTGCAATGAAAGAGGTATGTTGCTGCTATGGTTCACTGTTGATTGCAGGTAGATGTACTATTCTTCTTTGCAAGCCTGCAGTTGATATGTTGCACAAGTATGGTTGGAGTATTGTGATTAAATGAACAAGCAATGCTCATGGTGGTTCTGGAATGGTTATATGTGGGTTTTATGTGGTGGTCACTGCTAAGAGATCTAGGATATGAATGAAGATGGTTTTACTGATGGTTTAAACTACTGCAGATGAGGCTTGAATTGAATGAATGATTAATGAATGTTATATGTATGTTTAGGCACTGGTGGTTTGAACTGATGGCAATAAGTTGTGGCCTGAGTTAGGTTGATTGAGGAGCTGGGAACTGTGAAATGAGTGAAGGGCTTGATTTTGAATGGCAGTGAAGGTTGCGCTGGGGGTTGCAGTAAAGGGTGTTGGCTGAGTCGCGAAAAAGAGTGTTGCTTGATCTTAAGGCTGGTCTGAGATGGCAGCTGAGCTGCAATTGGTGATGCTGAGAGGAGCTTCAAGAGCAAGCTGAATTATAGGGATGTAGAGGCAGTTGTGTTGCAGGCAAGACTGAACTGCAGAATGGTTTGTGAGCAGGAAAATGCAAAGAAGGGAGCAATGAAGTATGGCATGAGGCACATGTGAAGTAATAGTGGTAGCTGCAATGGAATTGGCATGGATGTGAAATTACAGGGACAGAATGGCAAGAAACCAAGACTGCAGAAATTGTGCGAAAAGTGAGCTAAAATGGTGAGCCGGTGGTACTAGCTCGGGATGCCGAATTTCATAATCTAAAGTGTGAAGTGCAATATTTCAGTGAATCGCGAAGGGGGTATGAGTCTAATGGAAGAGGTGGCGGCCGGATATATGAACTACATGGCACTCTTTTGGGTGCGTTTTCGTAAGAAATGTGAAGTTGGGTTAGATGGTTTTTGTGAATGTTTGAACATAGAGAAGGAAATAAGAGTTTCAGGAAGTGCATATTTTCCTGGTGACAGTTTCAGATGGAAAAAGTGTCCTGAGACAATTTTCCGGCGACCAGATTCCGGCGATGACGTTATTTTTCCGGCGGACAAGTTTTGGACCCAAAAAATCCAGAGACGTATTTTCCACACATGGTCTTGGTGGACGAATTTGAGACGGGTTTTGAGAATACTTGACCTACTTTTGAGTATCCTTTTGGGAGAGGCATATAAATAGAAAACATTTTCTCTAAACCTAGATATATCTTATCTTTTTGCTTCTACTTTGGTTCTAGGGTTTAGAAAAGATGAAAACTTTTCTTTTTCTTCTTGTTATGAAAGCCATTAACATGAGTAGTTAAATATTATTATTGGTTATGGATTGATTTGATTTCATAAAGCATGCTTCTTTTATTGATAAATTAGTTTTGTCTCATAATTATCAATCTTGATTCACTATCTATATCGCCATATATGATTTGAATATTTGTTTAGTTGAGTGGCCAATTGATTGAACTTATATTCACATCTAATGCTAGTTTAGGGTGTTTCATACGTAAAAGTGATGCATCTTGAGTATCCTAATAATCATATGTGAACCATGACTTTTGTAAAATTGAATTAGTGCGCTTTCCACGTTCAATTGCTTTGATTGGCCTGATTTCATAGAACTTAATGCATCTAGGGAATTAAACTTGATTAGTGCTTTTACACGTTAGGTTGTTCTCTTAGATAGAACTCATACTCGCATCTTTTAATGTGTTTGTTGATGACAAAAGGAGATTAGCGGGATATTCTTGCGATCAAGGTATCCTAGGGCTTTTGATAAAAGTTGAGATTAAAATATCAATTCTAATTATTATGACAAGAACATGTTTGTGAATGAAGATGAATCCTTAACCAATATCTCTTATATTTGAATTTTATTTGTTTATTTCTTTGTTTGCTTTTACTTTTATTATTTGCATAAAAATCAGAAAACCCCCGGTGTTTTATATAGGAAACCAAAACATCTTGAAAACCTAGTCCTCTCCGTGGGATCGATCCTTTCTTTCCCTTGTTATATTTATATTTTGAGTAGTAAGAAAGTGTGAATTATTTTTGACGCATACGACAGCGATCAAGCCTCAACGTGGCTTTCACAACCTGAGAAGATCGAAGACGATGACTGGAGGGCCCCTATCATCCAAGAACTCAACAGATCACTTTTCCAAGGGAAAGTCGGTCTCAAGACTTTGCGAAACTTCTTTGTGCTTCAAAATGTTTTGTATCATCGAAACCCGGATAGCTCCCTATCAAGGTGTCTCGGAAAAGAAGAAGCACAGCAGCAACTTGAACATGTCCATACCGAAGTCTGTGGAATCACATCAGTGGTAACCCTTTACCGCCGTCTACAACGACTCGGATATTTTTTGCCGAAAATGGAATCCCAATCTCGATTGCTCTAGAAGACGTGCCCCAATTGCCAGGCACCCCTATGTCAAACAGAAGTCCTTAACATCAACCATTCTGGGGACTGGCAAGAGCCATACATCATTTTCCTCCGCGATGGAATTCTCCCTACCGACAAAGAAGATGCATCCAAGTTAAAACAAAAGTCCAAGAGATTTGTGTTTCACGATGGGGTTTTATATCGCAAGAGTTTCGGTGGAAGTCTACTACGGTGTTTAGGCAATACAGAAGTCTCAGTTATATTAAGAGAAGTACACGATGGCAAACACCAACGGAAACACAAGATGTTCTTGTAGATACATGAGAAGTACTACTGGCCAACCATGCAAGATGACGCTGCCGCTTTCGTCCAAAAATTTCGTGAATTTCAGGTCCACGGAAATATCATCCACGCACCCCCAACACCCATACACTCAATAAGTAGCACGTGGCCCTTTTATAGCTGGGGACTCGACATCATTGGAAAAATCAACCCGCCATCCTCGAAACATCACAAATACATAATAACTGTAATCGAGTACTTTACCAAATGGGTTGAAGCGGTCCCGCTGAAAGGAACCACCGGATCCACAATCGCAGCATTCATCAAGGAACACATCATCTGTCGTTTCGTCGTACCCAATCATATCATCACCGACAATGGCACACCTTTCGCTAACAAGCAGGTACAAGACTTACTCGAGGGGTACGGCATTAAACAAGTCTTCTCCACCATATACTACCCGCAGGGAAATGGGCAAGCCGAAAGCACCAACAAGACTTTGATCCGGATCCTCAGCCAAACAGTACACGACAATCCCAGGACTTGGCATGAGCAACTTCCAATGGATTTCTGGGCATATAGAACATCTCCTAGAAGCTCCACCGTCATGTCTCCCTACTCTCTTGTCTATGGCACATATGCAATTCTCCCGGCAGAAATCAAAATTCCATCTGCTCGAATCGCCGCCGCAAGTGGACCTCAATGGAGTGAAACCGAGATGATGAATACCAGAATAGCAGAACTAGACACTATAGACTCTAGAAGATCACGGGCGGAAGAACATGCACAAGCATACAGAAATAGGATTTCCAGGGCATACAACAACACCGTGAAGCCTAGAGTTTTTAAAAAGGGAGATTTGGTGCTGAAAACTGCCAAGCACATTCAGCAAGATGTATCGGCGCAAAAGTTTTCTCCCAAATAGGAAGGGCCATACATAATCACCAAGGCATATGACAGCGGGTACTACAAGATTATCAAAGAAGATGAAGGAAAACTAGAGGCATTCATCAACGAAAAATGGCTCAAAGCATACTATGTTTGATTGCTTTCCCGCAACACGCTACATCAAAGTGTACATACCCAACACTCTTTTTGCTTACGTTTTTCCTTACCTATTATCAAAACTTCCATACATCCCAACATATTAATAAAAATTCCTTTATTCATTCAAATTCTTTTTAAAAAAATAAATAAATAAATCTTACAACATAAATCAGAAAATCCCATCTAGTAAATCATAATCCCTACAAAACATCATCTTCAATCGACTATGATATCTCTCATTCCTACTCTTCAAATCTCGAGTTAACCCTTCGATCCTTTGAGACTCCATGGACAAAGCTTTCTCCTCTTCCATAATGGCTTTGGTGGCAGGAATCACACCAGCAAGGATACCATCTCTGTCGACTTTCACAATATCAAGACGATGCCGCAATCAGCTGATGTTGAACTCCAAGGACTCACATGTAGCCACCATGGTCTCCCATCTCTAAATTGCCGGCTCTGCAATAGGACGAATGGATGTACTCTCCATTTCAACGATCATTGGCAGAAGGCAATTCACTGCAGAAACCAAGGCAGACGAACAACATTTCACTACGCTCCTGGTAGCAATATGGCCGTACGTATTCCATATCCTTATGTAAAGAGTCATGAACTATTTTCGCACCAGGAAACCACCAACGTTCCTGTAATTGGAAGAGAGGCACCTCATGCGAGTCCCAAACGACAAACCCGCGTAAGGGTATTCGTGACAAGAAATCCCTAAATCAGCATTCTCCAAATCTGCAGCAGCCAATGAAGTCGGGTTTGAAGGCAGGGGAGCAACTAGATCATCCTCATCGATAACAGAAACACAAGCTCCAACGGGATATCGTTGTACGAAAGAAGAATTTATCATTCATCAATGAACAAATGATGAAGTAAACACTGATCAACAGAAGAAAAGGGAACATACCGGTATGATCTTCTTGACCCGCATAACTCTAGTTGGGATGCTTTCGCAAGAGTCGGATCTTGCGTCTTTACCCGGAGAATCTGGACGATTGAAGGATGATTCGTCTCTGGGCGGCATAACAAAGAAGGAAAAGAGCTCAATAAGAAGAACCTTTTATCAAAAGGGAGATGGTGTAGTTATGCTGAAAATAAATGCGGAATCCTAAAAAAGGAAAAGAAGTAATGAGGAACATAACGCTTTTGGATTTTTAGCATGAATGGTTCCCTAATTAAAAGTCGTGTGAGAAGAAAAGTCAAAACTGCTTCCCAACTTTCCGCTGGTCCCACCAATCGCGCCGACCTGTCAATGCCGCCCAAGCTGCACCAGCTATCACGTCCATCTTCTACCTGCCCCACCAACTAGCGCGCCAGCTACTCAATGCTTCCCAACTTCCAATTTCCGCCAATTTGTGCCAACCTCCCGCTTCGTGCAAAAAACTTCCAAAGACAAGGATTCCAAATCCAGTTCGCATATGAGAAAAAGGTCAGATAAATCTCCTCACTTCTCTTTCAGATTT
Organism: Papaver bracteatum; assembly: GCA_023529315.1. Taxonomy (NCBI): domain Eukaryota; kingdom Viridiplantae; phylum Streptophyta; class Magnoliopsida; order Ranunculales; family Papaveraceae; genus Papaver; species Papaver bracteatum. Next base: position 470,691 of record JAJJWX010002346.1, on the reverse strand, counting down.
TGTCTTGGCACCATCTTATGCTTACCTCGCAACAAAGCTCATGTTCCGAGCTAAGCAGGGGACTTAATGTTGATGGTGGATTTTAGATAAGGGGTAAAATCGTAAAACCCCATGACCTAATGTTGCCCGCAACACATTAGATGAGAGCATTTAATTCAGGTGTAAATAATTAATAGGGGTATTTTTTTAAAATACCGGATTAGGGTTTTTGACACATAACCCTAATTCCAAAACTAAGCCGCATACTGCGCACTATGACAACGACGCCAAAACCAAGCCGCATATTACGCACCACGACTACGACGCCAAAACCAAGCTGCATACTGCGCACCATGGCAACGACACCAAAACCAAGCCGCATACTGCGCACCACGGCTACGACGTCAAAACCAAGCCGCATACTGCGCACCATGGCAACGATGCCAAAACCAAGCCGCATACTGTGCACCATGGCAATGACGCCAAAACCAAACTGCATACTGCAACCATGCCAAACTAAGTCGTTATGCCATTGGAACATGCCAAAGTAGCGCCCTAGTCTTGCAAATCATGCAACCTAGGCCAACATGGCCGTGCGTGCCATTGGCACATGCCAACACGCACCACTAGCCATCTTCCAAGTTGTTATGCTATTGGAACATGCCAAAAGTAGCGCCCGCCACTTGGACCAAATGGCCGTGCGTGCCATTGGAACATGCCAACACGCATCGCTAGCCAATTCCTATTTTCAAACCGCTATGCCCAGCTAGTGCCCACAACTTGGCCCAATAGCCGTGTGTTCCATTGGCACATGCCAAACGCACCGCTAGCCACTTTCTCTTCTAGAGTTTCACTTACGGGCTGTTTTCACACCTTAAGAGGAATCAAAACCTAAATACTCCTGCATACGGGTATTGGAAATTCTTTTCTCGTCAGATGGACAGGCTGACCGTCAAAATCCGAGTTCGTATGAGAATTCTACAATGGTTTTAGTTTTTTTTTTTACTCGGTCAATAAAATTAAAGTAGCGAAAAAATGTACAGGGGCTAGGCCTTACTAGTGCACAGCCGTGAGGCCATCACTAGTAGAAAACCTAATTAAAACGAAAGTAAACCTCTCCAGGCCATTCAAAAAAAGGAATGAAGCCTGGCCTACCCTCAAAAAACTCATAGATATCTTCGGCCAACAAACATGCTTGTTTGGCCAAAGCATCAGCTGAAAAATTAACTTCTCTATATCTATGGACATAAATAATATTATCATAAAAAAGCCTAGCTAATTTCCACTTCTGCATTAATTGCCAAGGTAACTCGCCTGATTGAAAAGCTTGAATGCAACTCATCGAGTCTGGCCGAACACAAAGATTATTGACCTTCCATATTTTAGCTATCATCGCCCCATAAATGACTGCACAAACTTCTGCATAGAAGTTAGTCTGCCAGCCAAGACCAACACTAAGAACACCAAGCACCACCGAGTTTGAATCACAAAAAGTAATGCCACAACCAGCTTAGCCTGGATTTCCAAGAGACGCACCATCGCAGCAAATCATAATTTCACCTTGATTTGGAGGAAACCAACTCACCTGAATTGGAATCGAAACCTTGCAAGACCTATGAGGTACCCTAAAATAGTTTAAAATACGCAAGTCCTCCACAGTATTAAACATATGACCTTTCATGCGAACTAAATTGTCACAGATTAGTTGATAAACCCTTCCTTTAAAGCCAAGCCACTGAACGGCGATATCATCGAAATAATTTTTGTTGCGCGCCTTCCAGAGTCCTATTGCTATTGCAAGATTAGAAACAAGCCACAGATCCTTTATCATCCTACTTCGCCCTTTGGCAGCCATATAATAGGCTACAAGATCTTCCATCGGCTGCAGAATAAAGATACGATCCACCCAAGCCCAAATACGCTTAGCAAACCTGCAATGCCAAGTGATATGACTCATAGATTCGCCATTCTTCCTACAGAGGCGGCATATAATAGGCATAGACCTACCCGTTTTCTTGATAATATTGTCTTCAATTGCACAACACTGATTAGCCCAAATCTTCCAATACTGTACACTCAAAGTAGGGTGCACAACATTCTTAGAAAACAAATCCGCAATTGGTACAAACTCCGCCGGAGCTTTAATAGCAGCCTTTGCATATTTAACCGAGAAAACGCCTTTCTTTTCCAAGTCCCAAATCTTATAATCATCTCCATCATCAATAATAGGCAAATTATCAACATCAATATTGCAACGTAACATCAAATCTTTAGTTACCTGAGGTATGGCCCAAGCGCCATCAACAATAATATCACTCACCTTTGCCTTGAAGTCATTAGGCCCTTTGGAAAAATTCCAAGACGCCTAGGAATCGAGAAATCACCACACCAATTATCAAATAATAAGGAAGTATTAGCACCATTACCTATAATTGTGCGCGTGTGATTTTGGACAAAATTGTAGACTAACCGAATCCTAGGGAAAATCGAAGAACCCAATTTGTAATCTATCAAGTTGCTATTTATTTTGAAATACTTCGCCTTTAAAAATCTAGCCCAGGTCTTATTTGAATCTCTAATAGAAATCCATAATTTCATAAGCATCGCCCTGTTAACATCGTTTAACTTCTTCAAACCCAGGCCCCCTTCACGCTTGGAACAACACAGATTATCATAGTTAACCGTAAAATACTTATGCTTTTCAGCATCTCCAGACCAAAGAAAATTTCTAATGGCCCTTTCAACCTGTCTAATCATAGTGCATGACCACTTGTACACAACCATAGAATGAATGACATAGCTAGAAATCAAAGATTTAATCAAAACAAGCCTGGCCTGAAAAGAAATCAGCTTACCTTTCCAACCGGCCAACTTGTCCATAATTTTCTCCACCACCTGAAGAACATGAATGTGGCGCACAATACCAGGCTTCAATTGAATTCCCAATTATTTATCAGGGAAAAAAGCTTTTTCCATGCCCATAAAATTTGAAATAGCAACCGCACAAGAAGCTCGATCACCACCAAAGTAGAACTTACTTTTGGCATAGCTAACGCACTGACCAGAGGAACGTTGATACATTCCAATCTTATCCTTCAAGTTACGCAAACTATGAAAATTGCCTTTGCAAAAAATAAGAATATCATCTGCAAAGAGTAAATGCGTATGCGCTACACCTTTTTTACTAACCATCGCATGCATACTTTTCAAAGCAAACAATTTCGAAATATTGCGACTTAGGATATCCTCAATAAGAACAAAAATCAAAGGAGAAAGAGGATCACCTTGGTGCAAACCTCTAGATATGCTTAAAAAACCTTCAGGACTTCCATTAATCATGATAGAAATCCTAGCCGAATGAAGAATATTGAGCAGCCACTTGCACCAGACATCCGAGAACCCATACTAACGAAAAACCTCAGCAATAAAATCCCAACTGACGGTATCAAAAGCTTGGGAAATGTCCAATTTGAGGCCAACATTCCCATTCTTCCTCTCATTGATTAACTCCGACGCCAAAGCTATATTCTCATGTATATGTCTTCCTTTCAAAAACGCCACTTGTTCTTCAGAAATCAACTTGTTAAGCACAGTACCCAGCCTGGTATCCATAATTTTTGTAATGATTTTGAAGAAAAAGTTGCTTGAACCGATTGGCCTATAGTCCTTGATAGCATCGGACTTGTTATTTTTTGGAATTAACACAATAAAACTAGAGTTCATACCATTTGGAATATTTCGCATCACCCAACAATTAGTAATGGCCTTGAAAAGATCTCCAGAAATAATATTCCAACAATGTCTATAGAAAGAACCTTTAAAACTGTCAGGGCCAGGGGAAGAGTCCGCTCCCAAGTCAAAAACCGCCTCCTTCACTTCTTCAAAAGATGGAGCAGCGTCCATAAAATCACTTTCTGCAGCTGAGATGCGCTCATGCTCAATATCGAAAAGTTTTGGATCAATATTAACTTCGCCACCATTGAATTTCTCCTTATAGTGATTGAAAATATAGTCATTGATCTCCTCCTGCAAAATCAAAGTAGAGTTAGTAGAAACTTTAAGCTCTGAAATGGTGTTTTGACTCCTCCTCATGCGAATGAGATTGTGGAAGAATCGAGTGTTTTGGTCACCATCCTCCAACCAAGTAACTCTCGATTTCATTTTTAGTATAATTGCTAACTCAGTGCGCACGTCCTCAACAACCCTCTTAGCATCCGCAACCTTGATAAATTTAACTTTATTCCGATGATCGTAATCAAGCAAGTCATATTCTGCTTCCAATTTTAGCTCAGCTTGCTTCAAACGGAATTGAACATCCCCAAAAACTTCTCTATTCCAAATTTTTAACGCCTCCTTCAATCTTTTTAATTTTGACATGAAAACAAAAGGCGGCGCACCCAAAATAGTATTCTTCCAAATATACTCAACCAACTTCAAAAAAGTAGTATAAGAAAGCCATATTTTTTGAATTCTAAAAGGATCTCTTCTCGACCTTAGATTATCAAAAGCAAACCTAAAAAGAGGAGAATGATCCGAGCAAATCCTAGGCAAATCCTTGCACCTCCAATTAGGGTATTTATCATACCACGCCTCATTGACAATCGCCCTATCATGTTTAGAAACAATTATTTGTGCGCCACTCCGACAATTAGACCAAGTGTATTTCTTATCAATTGCATCAGCTTCGACCAAACCATTGTCTGAAATCCAATTTCTAAACTCATTCATGTAAACTTCTTTCATCGGTCTACTACCCTTCTTCTCATCCAAGCGCAAAACGCAATTAAAATCCCCCAACACCAACCACGGAATAGATATGAAACCTAGCCCCAATTGACGCCAAAGTTTTTTCCTTGCAACCGGATCATAAGAAGCATGAACTGCCGTGATAAAATCACCAGCAAAATTCAAAGTGCTTGCTTGCTTTGAGGAAGACAAAACATCTGGCCTTGCTAAAGTATTTCTCCATAAGACCCAAATATTACCCTTTTCTCCATTCTCCTCATTAGTAATCACATCTTCAGAAAAATCAACCAAATTCAGCTTCCTAACAAAACGTGTTTTGCAAAGAACTTGCGGTTCTGCAATACAAATTATGTCAAGATTATGCAAGTGATATAACTCTTTCAACTTGGCCCTTGCACCATCCTTAGCAAAGCATTGAGCATTCCAATACAAGACACGCATTAATTACCCCGGTTTTTCGTAGGGCTTCCCGAACCCTGTCTTGAATTTTTTCCACCTCGAAGTAGACACACCAATATTAGCTACAGTAGAAGGTTTAGTCTTAGGTTTTGTTTTTGGTTTCTTCTTCTTCTTTTCAGCCTGTTCCTTCTTCTCACGGTCCTCCTGGTCTTTAATTGCATTACAGTCCAAAATTCTTGATTCATCTTCGACATTATTAGTAGTACTTGATGAAATCAAGGTACTATCAATAGGCAGATCATCTATATCAATGTTCTTAGTTTCAGTATCATTTTCCTCGGCGCCAGTAGAAAACATATTTGAAGTCATAAGAGGCTCCAATGTGTCATCTGGCGTATTCCTTCTTGATGTTCTAGTTGGCGAACTAAAACCATCTTTATTAATTTGCTCCAAAACAAAAGTAGCAGGCAACTCACCTTATGCAACAACCTCAATATTTTGTATAGAGGCATCTTGCGCAACACTGGCTTCTAACCTCATACGGTTCTCCTCCTCAATTCTCTTGCGCTCCATGATTAAATCTCTCTCTTTTTGCAATTTTTGCAACGCCATATCTTGCTCAAGTTTAGCTACATCAGCATACTTGGCTTCATTCGCAATCCTTTTTTGTTCTTCATAATGTGCATAACATTCCATCTCCTCTTTTTCCAAACTATCCCCATTTTTTGTTGGAGCATCATCCTCTGTGTCGCGCAAATTTTGCAAAGATGGATCTACCATTCTTGCGCCATCGGGCGTGAGTTGAGCTGCATCATCAGGTCGCGTACCAGCACCCGCATGGCTGCTTGAAGGACTTGGAATTAAAGTGTGAGTACCTGCAAAACTCACGCCACCAATTTGTGGATTAGTGTTGTTCGGTGGCACATTATTTGCATCATCCTTTGGTTTATCATTAGGTTTATCAGTAGGCTGTTTTGGTTCATCTTTTTTATATCTTATCGTGCTCCAAACATTTTTAAGCTCTTCCAATTCTACAAGAATAACAGCACGCTTGTCATCATCAGATTCAACATCAAGTTTCTTCTTCAATTCAATGTACTTTTTAGCTCTACAATCGACCTCAATGTGACCAATTGATTTACAATGATCACAAAAAGCTGGTTCATTCAAAATCTCATAATCAAGGTAAAATCCTTCAGGCGAATCTTTCATCATCAATAGCAATATTAGCAAGAGGCTTTGAAAAATCAATATCAATTAGAACCGCAAAAAAATAACCATATTCATGCTTAAGGGTTCTTGGATCAACTGCCACAGGTTTACCAATACCTCGTGCAATTCTAAATAAAATTTCTTCATCCCAATATTCAAGACGAAGTTGCTTGAAACGAACCCAAACAGCAGCCTTAGTCACCTTTTCCGACTCTGGATCAAACATAGGCGTTCAAGGCATCACCTTCAAGTTTTGCTCCTTCACCCTCCACCGACCTTCCTAGCTCACATGTTTCCGATCAGCTTCATTGAATAACTTGATAACAAAATAGCCATTAATCCATGGAATAAATTGAACATCACCGGTTAGGTTCCATTGATTGCATAAAATATGCTTAACTTCTTCAAATTTCACGCCTAGGGATTTAAAAACAAAACGACTAACTAGGCTAAATTTCCAAATTTCTTTTGATCTTGTAATAGCTTCTTTTGGAATTTTAACAATAACCTCACCAGTTGAAGAATGAGTTGGAGGTAATGATAAAGAATCCGTATCAATACTAGACATAACATGACTTCTATTCTTCACGGCATTGGCATAAGATCGGTTTCCTTCAATATTTGAACCGATGCCATTAGGGTTTCCCGTTTCTGGCTGGTTTCCTCTTTTTGGCACATAAGCTTGCCTAACCTTAGAACGAGAACGATTGCTATTCCAAGTCCTATAATGGTTTTAGTGAAGGGTGACAATTAGGGTTTCAAAACCCTAAACCGCAAGCGCTTCCTTGCATATTGGCCACGCGTGCCATCCGCACATGCCAAAACGCTCACTAGCCATTTTTTCTACCAAACAGCTAAACTAGCGCCCTCAACTTGGCCCAGATGGCGTGCATGCCATTGGAACATGCCAACACACACGCTAGCCACTTTTTCTACCAAGCCGCTAAAATAGCGCCCTCAACTTGGCCCAGATGGCGTGCGTGCCATTGGCACATGCCAACATACACGCTAGCCAGTTTATATTCCAAGACGCTATGCTATTGGCACATGCCAAAAAGTAGCGCCCGCAACTTGGCCAAAGTGGTCGTGCGTGCCATTGGCACATGCCAACATGCAACCACTAGCCAATTCCCATTCCAAATCCGCTATACCATTGTAGCGCCCGCGACTTGGCTAAAGTTTCCGTGCGCGCCATTGGCACATGCCAACACGCAACCACTAACCAATTTCCATTCCAAAGCCGCTATGCCATTGTAGCGCCCCGCGACTTGGCCAAAGTGGCCGTGTATGCCATTGGAACATGCCAACACGCAGCCACTAGCCACTTTTATTCCCAACCTGCTAGCCAATTTCCAAGGCATTCCGCACATGTCATTGTCACATTCCACATGCTCCACTAGCGACTTTGGCATTGCCATTCGCACTCAAAGTGCAACTTGCGTCCAAGGCATTCCGCACATGCCAAATGCTCCACTAAGCGACTTTGGCATTGCCATCCGCACTCAAAGTACAACTCGCGGTCAAGACATCCCGCACATGCCATTGGCACATGCCGCAACGCTTCACTAGCAACTTTGGCATTGCCACTTGTGCCCAACTCTCAAGACATCAACACAAACTGGGGGGTGCTTTCTTGGGGTTTTGGTTTAGTGGTCACAGCGTGCAGCGTACACTACGCTTGCAATAAAGCAAGGCGTGTAAGGAATGAATACGGTCAATTAAATAAGGAAGTTTATGGTGAAAACGTTTCTCACCATAAAGCCAACGGTTTCCACCTCCTCTGTTTTAATTGACACATTCACTCAATTCCTTAATGAGGCTAGGGTACGTTCAATCTCACTTGTATAAATAGGTTTCACCTATTCTGCCAAAACAACAAGTCTTGGTCAGGCAAAATACAACACTATCAGATAGCAACTTTGCAAGCTCTCTCAAAAGCTTCCATCACTAGTAAGCTTCCGCAAGCTTCTACACTTCTGATACAAGTCGAGATACTACTTAGCCAGAACTCTCTGGTCTCATCACCCTTCTTCGTTATCCTCCCCAAATTAACCTTTCTCCTCCATTTTGTGACCGAAGAAAATCTGGAACGGCCATTTTCTTGGTTTAGGCCAGAATTGTACAGATTGATATCTCGAATCAAAAGTGCTCACGTGTTGCACATTTGTTTAAGGGTTTAAACCAGTCTCTCTATCATCGAATTTACCAAATTCGTCAGAGGCGATTTTCTCCCATAAACACTCCCAAGAAGTGCTAAGTTTAAAGTCTTCATCCAGACAATAGAAGAGATTAGTCACCTCGAAGAATAATATAGCAGCAGCCGGAATAACTGCGGGTCATCTGGATCAAAAGGTGCTAACCACAAGAAGAGGAAACTTCAACATACCAAGAAGATATCCAACACACCCTTATCTATTTTTTTGTAGTTATGGTTCGGGTTCAGGATCTATAAAACGGTCTAGATAAAAAGATTTCATTGGCTGGATTTCCTCAAAAGCAGGATCCTAAAGATCAGGTTCTAGAATCTGGAAATACTCAACTAAGAACTTAAAAGCACATAACAATAACCTGAATAATTGGGGATCCTTTATGTCAATCAGACTTGACTCACATAGTTGACCGTAGTAGTGGTCATTCTTAAGCAAATGTGTCGACCCTAATCTCCTAAAGTAATTAGGTTTAGTCTCAAAACTTAATAATTGACATATCTAAAACTTATACGTTCCCACAATTGGAAGGAAGGTTTTTGGTGGGACAACAAAGTCAATCGTGGTATCATAGCCTGGGTTAACCACATCAACCATAGGATGGGTTCTTAACAACTGAACTTCTTTATGGACACAACTAGGTTTAGGAAAAAGTGTATGAAGATAATCTTTTAAATGGTTGAGGCACATATGTCAAGTCCCAAGTGAGGGAATTTTCTAAGAGTTAAAGCACATGGAGAATGATAATCACCCCCAAACTTAGAGTTTTCAGTGTCTCTAGAAAGACTAGTCACAACTTCCCTGATTTCAAGGTCTTCTGATTCCTGAAAATGGTCAATTGATTCTTCTAAGTCAGGTACATCCTCACTCATCTCTACGAGTTTATTTTCTTTTTCTAAGTCTATTATTTCTAAATCGCTAGACTCAAAATATACTCGTTCCTCTAAACCATCATTGGCTTCGTAATCAAAAGGGAATACTACATCGTCTAAAACGGTGGTATCTCTTGTAAAATCCTCCACCTTTTGAATGGGTGTATAATTATTAAAATTATTTGGATTTGAACTAGAAACATTATCATTATTAAGCTCAATTGGAGTAACAATTTCCTGATCACTATGCCTACTTATTTCAAATTCTTCATCAACACTATCATCATCATAATCATCATTATAATAATATAAAAATTGTTGAACCTCATCGAAACAAGTAGTGTTACCAATTTTATCCTCGTCATCTTGATTATGTAAATAACTATCCTCATTTACAAGGGTATTATTGGAAACACTATATTTAAGATTATTTTGAGCAAGTTTTTCGACAATCCTATTTGTACTCTCAGTAAATTGCTTAAGAGTCTCTTCTAGAGACATCTTTGTTGACTGCTCATCTGGAAGAATGTTACAGGTTTCTTTCAAAAATAAGGTATAACTCTTGAGAGCCTCTTCTAGAGAAATAAAGGGATTGTTTTGCTCATATGACTGGTGGGTGTGCGAATAGTAATTGGGATCACCATGGTATGGACCATAACCTTTAAAAGTTTGATGTTCCCAACCACTATTTACACTATGGTCAAAGTAATGTCCATTTTGAAAATCAGTTGGATAATCATTGTATTGGCTGTTATAATACTAGTTTGACATCCTAACTGCAAGGGAATTCTACACAAGCACAAACAAGGCTGACTCGACCAAAACAAACCTACTGATTTCTATCAATCAAAAAGCATGATGGCTCCACTTAGATTTTTTCTAGACCAGCTTATAATCCTTCGAAAGGGAATTCGTTACAATTTAAGCAAACCCTTCTGGAAACAATCCGAGTCAAAGTAAGTTGAATAGAGGCGAGGGAAGCTCAGTGGATCTTTGATACCCAAGGCCTCACCGGCATTACAAGGCGGCGCAGTCACCCATTCAACTCACAGAAACCATCATGAACTTCGAAGTAAACTTAAAAGAGTAACCAATATTTTTCGAATGACTTTCCTATTAAGCTCGTTACCCTATCGGTCTCGTTCTAGTTAGTATTTTAAGCTTAGGTTCGCGTTTGGTATCGTTTTCCTAAGGCGGGCAAGAATAGAACGGTGATGAAATCTGAACCCTTATCTTTTCTGGCCAGTCCTTTCCCTTTACTAGGAAATTAAAGTAGCCGCATTCAAGACCTCAACATATATGCATACAAAATCATCCAGTAAACCCGCTGACAGGGGATTCGCGGGTGTTTAGAATTCTTACCTCTCGTTCCAGATAAAGGATAAACCGTTGAAGTCGACTCAGGACACTGACTCCTATGTCAGTGTACGAACCCGAGGGGCCGAGACAGTATCGTAACTGTCGTCCTTCCCTGTGCAGTTTATATTTAAATTAACCCTTCCTTAGGGTTTTAAAAATAAAGTCCAATGTCCAATGTCCAAAAATAAAAGATTACAAAAAATAAACCCTAAATATAGTTTCTAAAATTACAAATAAAAATAAAAATAAAATAAAATCTAAAAAATAAATTTCAATAACTATATACAAAAATCTTCTTCTTCACTCCTTTTGGATTTCTCTTTTCTTTCTTTCTTGGGCTTTGCTTTTCTTTTCAGCACTTTCTCTTTTTATTTAGCTTAGCTCCGAATCTGAAAGCAAACAGAAATACCAAAACGCATAAAAAAAAAAAAAAAAAAAAAAACTAAAAACAAATCTATACACAAGTCCTCGTTGGCGGCGCCAAAAATTGATCGAATTTTATATAGTGGTAAGAAGGTTGTCGTTCACTCGGACTTGATGAGATTAATTTTAAGAATTAATAAACTAAAATAAAAGAAAAATATATACAAATATTATCACAGGATGAAGAGAGTTACTGGGACTAGGATTTCGTCGAATCATTACATAGGGTTCAATTTATTTATTCTCAACAATTAAAGCTCTATAAATAAAATTAACATGGATTCTGATTTTTCCAAGGTAGATTCTAAAAAAATTGGTTGTAAATCCTAAGCATGATGTATCAAAACATTTAAGCTAAGCATACCTCATCAAATTAAATGACAACCAATAAATTCAAATCATATTTCAATTAAAATTAATGCAAAAGTCTTAAAAAAGAATTAAATAATTTTACCCATGTATGAAACTCGTCTTCCTCTATTGTCTCAGTGATGGGTTCTAGCTCCGCATGGTGAAAACACACTCAAAGGAATTTTTCATTGCTCAAAAAGGTGTTCACAATAATGAAATGGGAAAAAAAAAACTGGATTTTGTAACACTTATATTTGTTACAAAACTAAATGTTACAGAGAACAATAAATAAGAAGCGTCGTTGGCACTGTAGCAATATGACTGTCCCCTACTGTCTAATGTTCTTCACATGAGCAGCAATGGCAGTTCCCTGTAACTTCAATTTCTCCGGCTCTAAAGTGTCTAAACGTATCCCAATCTCTCCATCCCCTGGTATGGTACTAATTCAACCTATTTAAACCCGAAAGATGCATCGAATCTCCTATATAACTTCAAAATATCCTCTCTTTATTATTTTTATTCTCACGGCAATATTTTCCATTTCTTTGATCTTCCACGCGTTCTCAGCTGTCAAACATTCCTTATTTATCTTCTTCACACATCTCTATAGTGCATCACACTCCAAACTGATGCATTACACGCTTCAAACTCGTGTCAAATTCACTTGAACCCGTGAAAGCTTGTGTCCACTGTTTTGGATTGAAACACGTTATTTAGCCAAATTTTTTCCAAACATTCTATAGTCATATCGCATCTACCCATGAAGTTTAAGCGATTGAGTCTACCTATAACCCATCCAAAATCCGAACGACAAATCTGCCAGGAGTGAAACTCGTTTTCCCGCCAAAAATGAAATTTGAAAAGGAGAAGAAGGTGTCCCCCTAACCAAACTGGGGGTGTAAATAGCATGGGCCTAACTGAGGTGCCCCTTATCCAAAGTGAGAGTTCCTTTAGTACTTTTCTCCGGGGATCCAAATAACACTTTTTGAGCAACTTTTTCCACACAAGTGTATTTCTCCAAAAACACCTACACAAACATAAAAACACCATAACAAGTACAAAATCATGCACTAAAAATAGAGACACTGAGGACAATTCAGACACAAAAATGTGTCTATCAACGTCACCATCTAATACCTACCCCACAATAGTGTAACCATCATGTGCTAGGCAGGGGACTTAATGTTGATGGTGGATTTTAGTTCGGGCTAAAGTTATAAAACCAATTTTGTGCCAACATCCTACAAAGGGTAAGGCCATTTGACAACCGATGAGCGCAGAGATCCTCTCGTTTTATTTATTTGAGGCAATTCGATAAATACACAAAACTCATCCAGAATGGTGCATGTAGCAACAATCCCAATATTTTGTGAATTCACATCATTATTAATTAATGCATGTCTAGCCTTGTATTTCCTATGTTGTTCTCAACAGGACTCTCATTATTGGCGCGCCATGATGACTGAGTGTTGGTTTCAACATAGTAATATGAATCTCTAAGTGTCAATGGTGAGACATGCACGAAGTACCCGTACAGGCTAGATCTCTCGGTGTGTTATACTAGCCCGATTGAATATATGTCTCTCGGTGTGTTATACTAGCCCGATTGAGCATATTTTGAATTTGGACTGTCCATATCAGTCTCAGAATTAATCACGACCACACAAGTTGGCCGCATGATTTAACCAGCCTAGACGATCCTCAACGGGAGCAAGCTATCACCACAATGACCACCAATGTGCCAGTTTATGCCCTGACCCGTCGAACATATATCACGCCTCCAAAACAGCCACCAAACGCCAGCCTGGAAAAGGGTGGTCGAGTTGGTATGGAGAGGCTTGGAGGAAGCTCATACGAGCAAGACTACTAACGACGGTCTCAAAATCATCCACGGCCGTCTAACTTCGCCGACGTGGTTGGACGACATGGATTATCCCATGATCGGTCGGATAAGCTTGTCCTGCACACCGGCGGGCCCCCTTCCTACCTACCTGACCGACCTTCTCACGAGCAAGCCTTGGAGTAATAAACGTTTTCTCAAAACAAGGTTGGCGTGATGCTTTAAAGGTCACGGAATTCCATGTGTCGCAATTTGATCACAACCATCCAACTTCACCGGCATGATTGGATGGCTTAGATCAAACCTATGACCATGGAATAGGTACCAGCATGTTCACCACCTGCCTAATGTAGGCCTCACATGATCGACCTCCCCAAGGGATGAGCATAACATGCAAAACTGACCACCTGCCTAATTAGGGTTCACGGCATGTTACATGTGTCCTTAATCGATCACGAGCGTCCATTTTCGTAAGCTTGGATGGAAAGTGTATATGTAGACTTAAAGGGTACCGCGCATGTCAACATGATCACCGTGGGCCCGTCTACATGTATGATCAATCGACCAAGGCTAACCATGGCCTGACATCTTGAAACACACGCCCAAGGTAGGCATGACGCGCGGCTTCCAATTCCTTTGCGGCATGGGATTTCTGTTGCAGATCAATCTCAACCGCTCCTCTTTTCCAGTCAAATTGAGTGGCTTAGATCGCACCTTCATGGGACAATCAAGTACGGACGTGTACACCATCATGCCGTCTACACGCACGCCTGGTCGGTCCTCCCTAAAACACTTCCCATGCTTGGTTTCGACCAAGCTAAAGAGTGATGCTTGCACACCTCTTCAAAACCCTAATCAAATGTCGTAGATGTGTCATCTCATCCGTAAAACTCTACCCGCTTGGATGGGAAGCCAAGGCTGGGAGTTAAATGACCAATAAGGTGTCTTAGTGATTACCATCTATCACTCTACCACATGGAGTGATCGGCCAAGGGAGGGCTTGCTTGCGCAGCCTCCAAACGGTCATTCGGATATGGCAAGGCATGCACCTATTTTAAGACGCTTAATTCGTGACCTACTCCGTTAAGCTTTAAAATAGCGTTGCATAGAATACACACGATATTTCATAAATATCGACTTCCCAAATAACTTAGTTATTTAACCTAGCATTATATGCTACCTTATGTGGGTCCCACGAATCTACACAATCGATACATCAAACATGTCACAAACTGGGGGATACTTACTATGGTATTGGTCTGGAGGTTTACAGCGTGCAACGCGCTATCACAGGAACGTGACAGGAAAGCATGGACGGTTGGTGATAATGGGAGAAGTGGGCTGAGACGTGATCGTGCAATCACCCACACGACCCCACTACTCCATCACTCAACTTCTTCCACTTTCTACGAGATGAGGGTTTACGTCTATGACTTGTATAAATAGGTCCTTTGCATATTTTCCAAATAACACAGACAAACACAGAAAAAATCAAGTGTTGTCATCAGTATCCAGAAACCACCATTCTGATACAAGTCATAAAATCCAACACCTTCATAATATCAACACCTTCTTCGCTTCCCTCCCTAAGATCAACCCCATCTCCTTCACTTTGTGACCGAAGCAAGTCTGGAACGACCATTTCTTGGCTTAGGCCAGAATTGTATAGATCGATCTCTCGAATCAAAAGCACTCATGTGCAGTGCATTTTTTTAGGGTTTAGAGTCATTTCTCATCCACACACCCAAAATCACCAAATCCAGCAGAAATAGTTTTTACCCATAAACACACACTTAATATTTCGCTTAGCAATTTGTATGGACATACTCCAAAATAATTTCGAGAGAATCAACTAGACATACAGACTCAATCTCGATAAAAGTATATCCAAGAGTTGTATCTAAATATCTCAATTTAATCTGTAATCAAACAAATAGAAATTTGCAAGCCCGATTGAATATAAGGGAAATAACTTGAACGGTACCAAAGACCAATGTTCAAGGATCAATCAATCTCAATCAACAACCAAAGGTTGGATTTACTAATTGACCGATTCAACGCATAACTTGTGATATTTCAATTATACAACACAATATAACGCAGAAAAGAAATAACACAGCCACTAGAAGTTTTGTTAACGAGAAAACCGCAAATGCAGAAAAACCCAAGGACCTAGTCCAGATTTAACACCACATTGTATTAAGCCGCTACAGAAACTAGCCTACTACCAAGCTAACTTCGGACTGGAATGTATTTGAACCCTAATCAATCTCACACTGATCAAGGTACAGTTGTGTTCCTTACGCCTCTTGAACCACGCTGTATTATGCGTACTTGATTCCCTTAGCTGATTTTATCCATAACCAAGAAGTGTTACGACCCAAAGTCGAAGACTTGATAAACAAATTTGTCTCACACAGAAAAGTCTATTGTATAGATAAATCTGTCTCCCAAAGATATATCTATGAGTTTTGTTCTGTCTTTTGATAAATCAATGTGAATAGAAACTAATTGATAAACCTGACTTATAATCCTGAATAATAGCCTAGTATTATCAATCACCTCACAATAATATTAATCGATTAACGAAACAAGATAATATGGAATAACAAACGATGAGACGAAGATGTTTGTGACTACTTTTCAATCTTGCCTATCAGAGAATAAATCTGGAGAAAATCTTGAATAAGATAGTACTCAATCACGATAGAAAACAGCAAGATCAAAACATGCAAATACAGAGAAAATAGTTGGGTCTGGCTTCACAATCCCAATGAAGTCTTTAATTCGTTAACCTACAGGGTTCGTGAAAAACCTAAGGTTAAAGGAGAATAGACTCTAGTCGCAACTAATATCACATAGGAGGTGTGGGGATTAGGTTTCCCAATTTCTAGAGTTTTCCTTTATATAGTCTTCAAATCAGGTTTGTAATCTAATTTACCTTGGTAACAAAGCATTCAATATTCACCGTTAGATGAAAACCTGATTATATTCAAGCTAATATCTTTTAACCGTTAGATCGAACTTATCTTGAAAATGTACAATCATTTAGATAAAGTTAACCAATGGTTAGCCATATGAGCACTTTCATATCAACCTTATTCATTTTTATCATAACTAGTTCAAATGACTCAAATGAAACTAGTTAGAGAGTTTTTCAATAGTTTACATTCTCATAGAAGTATACAAGACACAATTGAAGCAAAATCGATTTTGATTCACTCGAATCATTCCATAAACATTATAGCCACGATTTTCAAAAGATTGCATTCCTTATTATATAAATGTATTAGTTCATGAACAAACCCATTTTAGAACATGGCCTACTTAAGTATGCAAACGGGTATGCATACCTAAGTAGCCGGACCGAGTTTGGTTACGCCAGTACACATACGGGTACGCATACCATTTTACTCTTCCAAACTACAACATAAATTCACGAAACTTGGACTTCCGCCAGTACGCGTATGGGTACGCATTAGTTCCCGGACTTCCAACAACCAACCAGTACGCATAGGGTACGCATAACATGGTTCCGGTCTTGGACTTTACACAAATGTGAATACACACTATGTTTATATCCAATCATTGTTACATGTTCTAAACCCTCATTTCAATCATTGAAACATTCTTGGAAGACGACAATAGCTGTCTCACACAAACTATTATCTTCAAAGCAATTTTCAAGTTATCGAATGATCAATACGAAACATTTCGAGTCTACATTAAATGACTGTCTCACACAAATAATGTAAGATGTTACAAGATGATTTTCACATGATCATCTTTTGACTTTTGTCAAGAATAAAAGATGAACTTGGTTAAAGCGAAAGCTTACCAACAAATATTTCGAGAAATAGATAATCGAGATAAACTCGGCTCGAAATACCAAATGTGTATAATTGAATTCTATATAGCGATACGACTTTTCGTATCAAATAAGAGATAGAGTAGATATACTTTTGAGTGATAGATGAGTTCAAGTCTCCATATACCTTTTGTTGATGAAGTTCCACAAGTTCCCTTGAGTAGGTCTTCATCTTCATTCGATGAATGTCGTGAAGTCTAAAGCTCAACTACATTTACTATCCTAATTCGAGACTTAGCTATAAGTAGACTAGAAATCAAGACTTATAGTTTTGGCAACTAAACTTGAAAAATAAGCTTGAGATAGCAACGCTTGTGTGTTCGACCGAGCAGTGCTCTAACAAAGATGTCAACATACTTTGAACATGAAAAATAACTCTTATCTTTTATTGTTCAAAGATATTCCTTAATAACTCAAGGAGATCCCGGTCCGAAATAAATTAAAAAACTTTTAATTAAGGTTGTTAGTTTTATATGTTTTAATTACCAGCAATTAAATGCATATCTCTAGATAATAAAAATTGGTAATGTGCATTTACTAATTGAATATTTTCTATTGAGAGATTTCGGAAAATATTGGACAAAGCATTACTTGGAATTATGAAAATCGATTTGGGCATTAATTGCATATCTTGAGAACATTCGGTTTTGGAAATTCCTTGGTGTCCAAACATCCTTGGTCTATAAATACCCAATTTTTCATTCCTTACAAACAATCCTAAGAGCCAGGCAAACTTCAACTTTTTTTTGTTTCTGGTGGAGCCGTCTATTCGGAGAGGAAAGTACCCCAATTAGGCGAAATCTCTTACGACCCCTCGTTTAAATACTACCGTGGGATCAAGAAGCTCTACGAGTACCGTTGGTGGGAAACTAGATAATTGCAGTTTATTTTAGTTTTCAATTTATTTTATTGACTAACGGTTGTTGAACTTTGATTGCACCTAGTTTGTTTATTCTTGAGAACCTTCACTTCTGATATAAGATTCACTCAAACTAGATCGAAGTGTCGACGAGATATTTAGAACTGTTTGTAGATCTAAATATGTCTTGTGATAATCCATTGTTAACAGACTCCGTTCTGTGTGTGATCGATCACAAGAGATGCAAGTGGTGTTGTGCAGGTGTTTATTGAATATTAAAGAAGATTCAAAGATAAATAAGATTTCTTATTTGGTTTCTATATATTTGGGTGTGCACAAACCTTGATCGGCTGGGATCCAACTAGAATCGGATTTATTCGATTGATTAGTTATGTAAGATCGGCATCATCTTATAGTTTCTTGTTGTAATCTATATTGATTGATTGCAAATCTAAACTCTGCTACTTCGGTAGTTTTGGATAGATTGATCTAACCAGGCAAAGGAGTTTATTATATTAAACGTAAGAGCCTTTGCGTATGACTTTAGATATCTTCATCTGAAAGAATCAAGAGAGTTGTTACCAAACAGATTTGTTTTTCATTTACTATTTGGAATACGATCCAAAGGAATTGTTCCAGTATGTACACTTATTGAATGTCAGAAACGCAGGGATACTGAAGAAACTAAGTGAACAAGGTCTAGTTGCTTGGTCTCAACTATACGAAGTTGGTATAGATTTTGTATAACGGCTTAATTCTGAGAGTATTCAATTCTGGACTAGGTCCCGTGGTTTTTCTGCATTTGCAGTTTCCTATGTCTGATTCAGTTAACATTATACAAGTGTATGAATGCTCAAATATTAAAGATGTTACTACCTCGTTAATTCATGATCCAGGAGTTACGAAAACATCTGAGTCTATCTCTGATGAAAAAGAAGATACTGATAAAGAGTTGGTAAAACTCCTAAGGCCAATAAGATCTCTGTCTGCGCGGATGTTAATATTGAAGATATAATCTAATCTTCTTAAGCATGAGATCAGAGAAAAATACGTTCAACTGAATACTCTAGCCAAAGAGAATATGGATCTCACTGTCAAATTAGAAGCTCTTGGTGTTGATGGTGGATTTTCATTTAAGGGTAAAATTGTAAAACCTAAAAATTATGCGCTAACATCTTGTAAAAGATAAGGCCATTAATTAGTGATGGATACTCCTTCACTTTATGAATTCACCTAGAATGGAGCATGTGGCAACAATCCCATTCTGTGAATAAAATACACGAAATTCATCCAGGTTGGAGCATGTAGCAACAATCCCATATACCCTGTGAATTTACAGCATTATTAATTAATGCACAACCAACCTTGTATTTCCAATACTCATTATCAGTGCGGCATGACGACTAAGTATTGCTTTCAGCAGAGCAACATGAATCTCCAAGAATTATAATGAAACATGTATGAAATACCCGTACATGCTGCAACTCTCGGTGTGTTATACTAGCCCGATTGAGCCAATATCGGTGTGTTATACTAGCCCGATTGAGCATCCGGACTGACCCTATCAGTCTGGATATGATCACGACCATCCAACTCCACCAGCATGATTGGATGGCCCAGATCGATTCCATAACCCCCAAGCAGGTATGGAATATCCGTTGCCGAACCAATGCGGGCCCCGCATGGTCGGCCTCCCCAAAAGATTGGCCTAGCTTGCCAAAACTTCCAAACCATAGCACTATGGACGGAAAAACCTAAATTAGGGTTTGCGGCACATCACATGTGTCGCAAAACAATCTCAACCATCCATCTTCGCAGGTATAGATGGAGGGTGTAGATATAGATTCAAAGGGCCCATAGCATGTCAACACAATCACCGTGGGCCCGCCTACATACCTGACTGATCGGTCAGGACCAACCATGGTTGGTCATCCTGATTCGTACTCCCAAACAGAGCATGACGCACGGCCGTGAAACCCAAAATTAGGGTTTCTAAGCATGACGAGCGTTCATCTTCTCCGACACGAATGGAGGGTCCAAGATTAGATTAAGCAGGCCCAGTCATACCAACATGACCACCGTGGCCCCATCTATCAAAATTAGGGTTTCTAAGCATCATGAGCGTTCATCTTCTCCGGCACGAATGGAGGGTCCAAGATTAGATTAAGTAGGTTCGGTCATACCAACATGACCACCATGGACCCATCTATCCCCTCACCTGATCGTCCAAGGCATACCATGCCTGGTTATCCCAAATCGTCCGTCCAAACTAGCGTGTCACACTTCCCGATTGCAAACTAATCTCGACCACTCAAATTCGCCAGATGATTTGAGTGGCTTAGATCATGTTTTTGTGGGATATAAGGGTATGGACGTAAACTCCATCCTACCACCTACATGCTGGGTCAATCGCCCAGGACCGACCAAGCCGGGTCATCTTCGAACGCGCGCATGAAGATGGTATAAAGAGCGGCTTTTGCGGCACCAGTTTTCTGTCGCAAATTGATCTCAACCACACAATTTCGCAGGACGAATTGAGTGTCCCAGATCACACTTTCGTGAGACAATGAGGTATGGGTGCCTACACCGGCATGTCGTCTACACGCATGCACGATCGGCCTGGCCAAAGTTGTGTCCCAAGCTTGGATTCGACCAAGATGAAAAGTGATACTTGCGCACTTCTTCATAAACCCTAATTCCATCAACAGTCGCAGATGAGTGTCTCAAAGATCATCTCATCCATCCAACTTCACAAGCTTAGTTACACATCCCTGGTCATGATTTAATTGGTCAGTGCGGAGTCATGGTGATCACCATCTGCCACTCTACCACACTATGTGGTCGGCCAAGGGATGACTTGTTTGCATAACCTCCAAACCATCACATGAAGTAGGATGGACATGAGGTTATTTTGAGACTCTAAAACTGCGATGCTTCATACATGCTGAATATACTCGATGCAGTACCTGCATAGTATACACACGATACTTCACAAGTATCAATTTCCTAAATAACGTAGCATTACATGCTACTTTATGTGGGTCCCACGATCCACACGTTCAAGACATCAATCGTGTCACAAACTGGGGGATACATACTGGGGTATTGGTATGGCGGTTTACAACGTGCAGCGCACAACGAGACATCACAAGAACGTGTCAGGAAGACATGGACGGTTAGTAATGATGGGAGAAGTGGACAAGCCTGGTCGTATGACACCAACACACTACTCCACTACTCCATCACTCCACTTTATCCACTTCCAACGAGATAAGAAGGTTAGGTTAAAATACTTGTATAAATAGGTTCTCCACCCTATTTTTCACAACAACGGAATAAGACGAGATAACAGAGGAAAGTGTTGATACAATCGTATTCAAACACTGGAACTGATAGCTTACATCCTGCAAGCCAGTTCAGCTTTCTGATACAAGTCATACATAGCCAACACCTTCACAATCTCAACACCTTCTTCACTTCCCTCCCTAAGATCAACCCCATCTCCTTCACTTTGTGACTGAAACAAGTCTGGAACGGCCATTTATTGGTTTAGGCCGGACTTGCATAGATTGATCTCTCAAATATACAAGCACTCGCCGCGCAGTGCATTTGTTTAAGGTTTAGATTCATTCCTCATCCACACCCCAAATTACCAAAATCGACAGGAATAGTTTTCACCCATAAAAAATTGGCGACCACAGTGGGAGGTTGATCTCTTGGTTTTAAAAAATTGAATTATCAATTTTTCGGTTTTAAACTCACGATGTATCCTCACCCGGAAACCACAGGTGGTTCAGATATCATGGGAAGTGTAGCTAGTTAGCTGGAGGATGTCTTGGCAAATCAAACCGGTATCGCTAGAAGAAAAAGCGAAACATTCCACCTCTTGAATGATATAACAGCACAATTACCAGAAGGGTCGACATACGTCTACTCAGATAGTGAGAGAAACGCTGGATCCTTAGCCAGGGGTCACACCTTTACCAGTGGAGAAGCAAAAAGAGCACGTAATCGCAAGAGACTCAAGAAAGATGAACAACATTATCCAGCCGACAATGAAGACTCGAGGCAACTCCACAGAGGGAAGGACTTGTCTGGAATACTACAACGTCTGCTGGATAAAAAAAGGAGTATGCATCCTACGAAGCCCTGCTAGAAGATTTGTATCTCAAGACTCTTGTTGAAGCCCGGAAGACTGTCCAATACGCATCGACCTTTCAACCAAGCAAATAAGTGCTTGAGGAGGGAGAGATCAATCAAGAAATACGTGAATACAGAGGATGGAAGCGTTCAATTCTATCACTCAGCAGTGATGTTACGACACCTTCCACATCCCTTTACCCGGGCAAGCGATCCGCGGATATGATGACACTCGTACATCTTCCAATTTTATCTCCGAAACGTTCTCCACATCAAATCCACGTAGAGACATCACAACGCCCATTAACACAGGAAAAGCTAAACTCAAAGTACCTACACTTTCTCTTCCCAATGAAGAAGATTTTGGAGTTGCTGGAGGCGTGGGTGCGAAGCGGAGAAGTGGAGATACCTCAGGTATGGCATCCACCCACTGATCAAGAAGTAATGGATCCAAGGTATTGTCATTTTCACCGGTTCCTTCACCACCCCACCAGTGAATGCAATGCTTTGAAGCGCATTGTTCAGGAGAATCTTGATTCAGAGGGATAGCTTTCCTTCTCTGAGAAATTAATGCGGATGACTTCCTTGGAGGGGCTAATTCGGTTTGATACAAGTGAGGTCTCAAAAACAAGTAAGTTATACTCAACAATCTTACGAGAGAGATAGTTTTAGAAATCACTGGGGACTCAGCATCCCACACGTGGGAAAAAGAGGCTCAATAATCAAACATTATGTTCGTTTCCTTTCATACTTCCCTTTTACGCACCATTTGCAATTTAATATGTGCAATAATTCATGGTCAAGATGCAAATTCCATTTAAAAATCCCTTTCAGAAAAGTCGATTCACAAAACTATTTCAAAATAAACCAATTCAATTACTTATTAATTCAAAACCGGAAGTCAAATTGTGAAAGGAAATCCTCACTATTACTCAAAAAGAATAACATCTAAAGAAAAGACAAATAAGTTGCGTGAATCCTTCAAGGAAAGTCCTTCAACAACAACTCGTCCTTCTGTGCAAAAGAGGCTTTCATTTTCTGAAGGCGGCATGTTCCAGCTTCAACTCATTAGACATCCTTTCAATCTTCTCTTCCTGGAGAGCAACGTAGTCTGCAGAAGGGACTTCATCTTGTAGTTTCTAGAGCTCCTGAATCTCAGAGAACCCTTTGAAGAACCAAGGAGCATTGAAATAATACTGCACAAACACATCTCGATGGCACTTCCAGTCTTCAATCATCTCCTCAGAAACTGTTCGACCAGTCGTGACGCTCATCCCGTGAATTGAAAATAAAGCTTCTTGGATGCGATTGACCAAGGCAAGGCAACTTTTGAGCTTCGTAGTGGTAGCAATGTGGTCGTGTTTCTCCCATATCACCTTGTACAACCTTTCGAACTGAACCGGCATACTGAATCCTCTAATCAACACATGAACTGGATGAGGAGTAGTGAAAGGAGGATCGAACAAAGCCCCATGCTTCATTACCAATACCTCACCAGTTGCAGGAGTCTTATCGAAAGAAGTCACCACAGCTTGATTGATCGGAACCTGTTCAGAACGTGCTTCAAGGGGAGTCGTCTCAATAATAGCATATGTTGCCTCTCCTACATTTTTCCTGATGTCTACTTTGCTCTGGGTACTGATTTCCATCACCACCTCATCAACAATATCACTTACAGAGGCGCCTTGTCCAGCCGATCTTGCGTCATCTCTGTCATTGTATAATGGAAGACCAGTTTCGGTTTCACCAGATTTCTCATATGAGGATCAGTATCGCCAGACTACTCAACACGAGGGACAACGTCACTGAATTTTTCGTTCTGAATGCGCGCCAACCTTGTGAAAACATTCTCTTTCGGAATTCCCTAAATTCAAGCAAGAATCACTCTTAGAAGAGATCACTCCGGAGAAATAAAGGAGTCGACATAAAGAGATTTAAATACCTGCATATTTGAGGAATTGAGGATCAATGAATTGCTTGCCTGCCTTTTGGACCTCCCTCCTACTTGGGGACTGCAATCATCAGCTCTGGTCCATTTTCCTGGGAGTGGTTTCAAACGGAAATGTTTTTTCAAAACGTCAGAGGTTGGCTCACCACGAGAATCCACCATAATGTCCTCCGAGAAATCCTGGAAATCCAACCGTTATTTCATCCAAAATTCCTTATACTTATCAGTTACCACGGGTTTTCTCCCGATGGTCCATAAGGGAAGGCTATGCAGTGTCAAGAACACGTCGGCATTAAATATACATGGAAAAAGTTCTTTTGGAGCCTCCGACGGACGGATAAATGGAACGCCCTGATCAAATCCCATTTGACGAGCAGCTCTGTCGATATTATAAGGAGTTATAGTAAATACTTCGTTGAATAGAGATGGAATATATCCTGGAATGAAGTTGTGCAGGTAAATAAGTTCTCCAAATTTCATGGTCTTAACGTCAGTATGCAATACAGCATCAGGACGTCAGAAGCAATGGCAAAAGTCTCCGGATGAACAATTGAAGAGTGGATTGGTCCCCATAGATGGAAATCTATGGAAGACACATTGTAAAAGATGTCCACGAGTTTCACACCGGCTCTGGGACGCCTCCTCTGCCAGCGGAGTATTCTCGAACCACCATACAAACTGTTGAGCGAAGTTGCAGGAACATGAGCATAACTTTTAAAATGTTCCCACAAGAATGCCTGGAGAAAAGTGAAGTGTACGTACGAATCCACCTTCTTGTACCCATTGTAAACATGCATGTCCATTGCTAAGGCATCCATATGAGAATACAACGATCCAAGGAACATGGCACCGAGAGGAAGGACTTCTCCTTTAGCTAGCTTTATGGCAATCTTGACAAGGTTACCTTTTATGGTCTTCTTTCCAGAACCATCGACAAATATTTCTCTGGATAGCCATAAAGACAGAAATGCAATCACGCTGAGCTCGTTTTCCAACTCCTGATCTAGTTCTGGGTCTGTAAGAGACCATTCTGACACCCACCAGGTGTAAAAGTATCTCATATCTTTTTTTCTCCTCCTTTTCCAGATCGTTGAATTCTGCCACATTTCGGAGTATAGCATCATGATCACGTTGTTCTGTATCATAAAGATCGTAATAAAAACTTCCAGCAACAGGCAGGTTCATTAATGCAGCTACGCTTTCCAGAGTAATAGTCATCTCTCCCCATCTAGATACGGCTGTATGAGTAGAAGGGCGCCAACGAGAAATGAAAGTAATCAAACCTGCGGCGTCTTTCTTAATTTCAAGAGTAGCAGATGCCATAACCGCATTGAGGATTTGCGCTTTGGTCAAATTAGCTTTAACATCCTTATTATTCAATATGCGCCTCATCCACCCTTCATAAGAGCCCAACGAAGTATGACAAATCCTGAAGTCGATGGGAGAGGGTGGATATTCATTTCTTCGAAGACAGAACCTCATCACAAGTGCTGAAGAAGAATATAGATCAGCCTCCATATTTTCTGAACCGGAGAGCAGGAATATCTTGTGAGAAGGATGTTTCTTAGTGTTCGGAAAAGGTAAAGTAACAACTCATCAAAGGATTCCTCTTTTGATTGGACAACTCATCAAAATTTGGAAGAATCCTAATAGAACAAGGATCCCTATTTTGATTGGATTCCTCTTTTGATTTAAATACCCAAAGAAGGAAACCGATCCCACCAAAGGATTCCATACAAGCGCAACGGCATGGACAACTAGCGGTCAGTCAATGCTCTTCCGGGTAAACTTCCTTTATCCTGTCTTTATCACATATGTATGTCACCATCTCATGCCTACCCCACAATAGTGTAACCATTATGTGCTAGGAAGGGGACTTAATGTTGATGGTGGATTTTCATTTAAGGGTAAAATTGTAAAACCTAAAAATTATGCGCTAATATCTTGTAAAAGATAAAGCCATTAATAAGTGATGGATACTCCTTCACTTTATTAATTCACCTAGAATGGAGCATGTGGAAACA
Source organism: Papaver bracteatum (assembly GCA_023529315.1). Classification (NCBI taxonomy): domain Eukaryota; kingdom Viridiplantae; phylum Streptophyta; class Magnoliopsida; order Ranunculales; family Papaveraceae; genus Papaver; species Papaver bracteatum. The sequence goes on along the minus strand of JAJJWX010002346.1, from coordinate 444,464 downwards.
ATCCCATTCTGTGAATAAAATACACGAAATTCATCCAGGTTGGAGCATGTAGCAACAATCCCATATACCCTCTGAATTTACAACATTATTAATTAATACGCAACCATACCTGTATTTCCTGTACTCATTATCAGTGCGGCATGACGACTGAGTGTTTCTCTCAGCAGAGCAACACGAATCTCCAAGCATTATAATGAAATATGTACGAAATACCTGTACAGGCTGCAACTCTCGGTGTGTTATACTAGCCCGATTGAGCATCCGAACTGACCGTATCAGTCTGGATATAATCACGACCATCCAATTCCACCAGCATGATTGGATGGCCCAGATCGATTCCATAACCCCCAAGCAGGTATGAAATATCCGTTGCCGAACCAATGCGGGCCCCGCATGATTGGCCTCCCCAAAAGATTGGCCTAGCTTTCCAAAACGTCCAAACCATAGCAGTATGGACGGAAAACCCAAAATTAGGGTTTGCGGCACATCACATGTGTCGCAAAACAGTCTCAAACATCCATCTTCGCAGGTATAAATGGAGGGTGTAGATGTAGATTCAAAGGGCCCATAGCATGTCAACACAATCATCGTGGTCCCGCCTACATACCTGGACGATCGGTCAGGACCAACCATGGTTGGTCATCCTGATTCGTACGCCCAAACAATGCATGACGCACGGCCGTGAAACCCAAAATTAGGGTTTCTAAGCATTATGAACGTTCATATTCTCCGGCACGAATGAAGGGTCCAAGATTAGATTAAGCAGGTCTGGTCATACCAACATGACCACCTTGGACCCATCTATCCCCTTACCTGATCGTCCAAGGCATACCATGCCTGGTTATCCCAAATCGTCCATCCAAACTAGCGTGGTCACACTTCCCGATTGCAAACTAATCTCGACCACTCAAATTCGTCGGATGATTTGAGTGGCTTAGATCATGTTTCTGTGGGATGCCAGGGTATGGATGTGAACTCCAGCCTACCACCTACACGATGGGTCAATCGTCCAGGACCGACCAAGCCGGGTCTTCATGGAACGCGCACATGAAGATGGCATGAGGAGCGGCTTTTGCGGCACCAGGTTTCTATCGCAAATGGATCTCAACCACACATCTTTGCAGGACGAATTGAGTGGCCCATATCACACTTTCGTGAGACAATGAGGTATGGGCGCCTACACCGTCATGTCGTCTACACGCATGCACGATCGGCCTGGCCAAAGTTGTGTCCCAAGATTGGATTCGACCAAGCTGAAAAGTAATACTTGCGCACTTCTTCATAAACCCTAATTCCATCAACGGTCGCAGATGAGTGTATCAAATATTATCTCGTCCGTCCAAATTCACCGGCTTAGTTACACAGCCCTGGTCAGGAGTTAATTGGTCAGTGTGGAGTCATGGTGATCACCATCTGTCACTCTACCACACTATGTGGTCGGCCAATGGAGGACTTGTTTGCGCAACCTCCAAACCATCACATGAAGTAGGCTGGACATGAGGTTACTTTGAGACTCTCAAATAGCGATGCTTCATACATGCTGATTATACTCGATGCAATACCTGCATAGTATACACACGATACTTCACAAGTATCAATTTCCTAAATAACGTAGCATTACATGCTACTTTCGGTGGGTCCCACGATCCACACGTTCAAGACATCAATCATGTCTCAAACTGGGGGATACATACTGGAGGTTTACAGCGTGCAGCGCACAACGCGCCATCACAAGAACGTGTCAGGAAGATATGGACGGTTAGTAATGATGGGAGAAGTGGACAAGCATGGTCGTGTGACACCAACACACTATTCCACTACTCCATCACTCCACTTTCTCCACTTCCCACGAGATAAGAAGGTTAGGCTAAAAGACTTGTATAAATAGGTTCTCCACCCTATTTTTCACAACAACGGAATAAGACGAGATAACAGAGGCAAGTGTTGATACAATCGTATTCAAACACTGGAACTGATAGCTTACATCATGTAAGCCAGTTCAGCTTTCTGATACAAGTCATACATAGCCAACACCTTCACAATCTCACCACCTTCTTCGCTTCCCTCCCTAAGATCAATCCCATCTCCTTCACTTTGTGACTGAAACAAGTCTGGAATGGCCATTTCTTGGTTTAGGCCGGACTTGCACAGATTGATCTCTCGAATCTACAAGCACTCACCGCGCAGTGCATTTGTTTAAGGTTTAGATTCATTCCTCATCCACACCCCAAATTTCCAAAATCGGCAGGAATAGTTTTCACCCATAAACACTTGGTAAATATCTTACTCAAGATCAAGAGACTCACCCTATGACTATGACTAATGATGTTATTATAATTTCTTTTGATGAGGAAACTAAGAGTCCTTGCTCGACTTTTACGAATTGTGATAACAAAATGAGTTTAGTCACATCTAAAACAAATCACGGTGATTGTACTTCAGCAAGTCAGAAGAGAATGAGAAACCATCTTCTACATCTACTGATGATCAAACGAAATCATGTCCAAAGGAAACTTTGAACTGATTCCATGAAAGTAATCTTAAGGAATACAACTTTCAGTCACTTGACAGGAAACTTATACTTCTTCAAAATATAGTAGTAAAAGTATTAAAAGAAGTTTATTGTCTTAAAAAACTAAAAGATCATTCATCAGTAGAAAGACAGAATATACCCCATTCCGATAAAGTCAACTCGAGATAATCAGGAGTAAGAGTTGATAATCGCTTATGGAAAAAGGTTCCTCATCACTCATGTCAAAACAGTTTATGTTTACATGAGAAACGATTCCAGAAGAAGGGGAAAGAGAGAATCTCTCCTAAAGGAAACAATCAGGAATTTCCGATAATTGTTTCAGATAATCAAGATAATGTGCATCATAAGGAAATCCTTAGAATGAGATTATCTTATGAAAATATTATTTATAGAAATAAGAGAGATACTGGTTCTCCACATGATCATACCTTTAGATTAATGAAGGATCATCTTCTTGGAAGAAAATACTTTGGGAAGAAATTTCCAAAAAGAAACATGAACTATGTTTCTGATACTCGTTATAATAAAAAAGGGCTTACTCCGATGCAACTTAGTTGTATGGAGATTGTGCACTCTCATCCTTGTTCGTGCTCATAATTTTTGGGATGAGAAGCACATAAAACAAGAGCACAATTTTCGTTTGTGTTTTGTATCATAAAAATCTGTGACAATCTCTGGATAACTGCGAATCCATTTTTGTCTAAAATTTGTTCATGTTTACCATGATCTTCCATAAATAGGTTTTATTTGAAATTTTTGAATTTTAATAAACCTTCCAGCATGAGAATTTCGGACATAGGAAACAAAATACATTATGTGTATATTTTCAGAATTTCCTAAGTATTTTCGGTCTGAAAGTTGTTTCTTCTTAAGAGAAACAATCTCTTGCTTGTATTAAGAAACCCTGATTAATCCTTATTTAAATACCTAAGCATGCCTCTAATAACTCGCAGTGTTACATAAGTCAATAAGGAGGAAGCTCAAAAGGTTAAGGATTGTCAAGGAATCAATACAGAAAGGAAGAAGAAAATCATATCAAAAATCATGACTGATTATGATTCTGATAGTTCTTCTGGATATCAAGATAAATCATGTCCATTGGCTTACAACCTTCAAGATCCAACATAAACCAAGTGGATACGTTCTGATAGTATGACTAACTATATCCAAGGTTTTGAAGAACTAAGAACCAACCTCATAATGACAATTCGACATAAAGATTGACTCAAGTATAGGATTGAGGAAACAAAAGCTGATCTTGTTGATATGAAGGTTCAATTTGAAAAGCTTGAGAAACATGAAGTGGTTGCAGAAAAGTCTCTCGAGACATGTTTCAGGATTTTGAACACTGAAGAAACTTCAGTGAACAATAAGAGTACCACTAGGGATTAAGCTATATGCTGTAATAATTATATCAAGAAAATAAACATTCATTTTTGATTTACTTCAATTATTGTATAAGGTCTTTTTCCGAATAAAACTATCTATTATTAATGAATAAAATTATTATTTTATAAATTTTCTTGTGATAGTTTTATGATTATATAGCATGTGCTTGAATGCTTTATATTTTTTCTATGTATTTATGAGATGTTTGATTTTGGTTTTCATAACCTTAATATTCGATCTCATATGATGAGAACCCTTATTGTTTGTGTGGCTTTTTGATTTAGCGGGATTAAGTTCTAACCCCATGTTGGTAGGATTTATCAAAGGATCATAAGGTGTTTCGATTGAAACTCATATGTAGAAAGTCACAATGTGTTGAATCAATTTGTGTTTAGCATAAACATATGTGTTTTGGGTTTTCAACTTTTGTTATTTGCACACATTAGTTAAAACCGATTCAACCTTTCTATGGTAAAGGTTGTTCTTTTGTTCTTGGGGGAGAATGACAACATAATGGGGGGGGGGTGGAGTTCTAACTTGAACTTGTGCTTAATGTTTAAGAAAAGCCTAATTTTATTACGTATATTTTTCTTAACAAAATCTCGGTACAATTGATATTTATTCCATTATGTGTGTGTGTGTGATTCAATTATTTCCGGTTAAGAAAAACTATGTCAATTTATTTGGCTTATTTTTTTATATCTATTTTATTGTTTGGTATCAAGTGTTTTTGCTTAACGAAATTTCGGTGCAATTGTGGTGCTATAATGTCTATGTTTGTTTCAATTGATTTTGGTTAATAGAAATATTATGCAAGTCAATTTATTTGGTTTGTATGTAATGTTTATGGCATAACAAAATATGGGATCATTTGTTTAGTCCAATTCAATTCCGGATAAGAGAAACTAAGTTAATTATGATCTTAGTTAGACTTATCAAATTGAAGGATTCGGTTATTCAAGTCTAATCGAATGGCTTGACAAGAAATACTAGTTAACTATCCTAGTATGTGTCTTGTCTAAAGTGAAAAGTCTAAGTTATTTTCTGAATAATTAGAACCTAATGAGAAATATAAAGTTAATTCTGATCTTTATTTTGGTTTTATCGAAATAAGCGATTGTATGTTTATAATCGGTTTAGCAAGAGAACTAAGTTTCTTAGTCAATTTGTTAAACTATTAGGGAAAATTTCTTTGGGCAACTGTTTCCTTGATAACATATCAAAACCAAATTACTTGTAGTTTCAGTTTTGATATTGGTTATTTAAAATGGTATGTGAAACCTTCGTGCTTAACAAGGTTGTACAAGTCTTTTAGATTTGTAAGATCCTTTTGGTTTGACCTTTATTTGCACGAACCTTTGTCATTTTGTGACAAAATTTGGGAGAAATATATGGAGTAAACAAGTGATTTGTAATCACTAAGGAAAGGACAATTGTGCTTAAATGTTATATCTAACGAAAGAGTAAATCATTGACTAAGGGGGAGCAACATATCATATTACTATTGTAGTTATCTTGACTACAAACGGGAAATAACAAAGTTGTTCGGATTGAAAATCTACCTATCTTTCCTTTAGGGGAGGTATTAGTTTTGTTATTCAAATGTCAACAACGGCATTTATGGATTGAATATATGCAGGTTGTTGTGCTGTTGAAATTTGGAATCAAGCGTATGTGTAATGAATTCTTGTACTCCCTCCGTTCCACTTTAGATGATGTTTTTGGAGTTTTCACGCAGATTAAGAAATGGAGAGAGATATGAATATTTTCCATCTATACCCTTGAGAAAATTCTTCAAACATTAATTGCTATTAGTGCATTTAAAAAAAAAACTTATAGTTCCAAGACAAAATATAAGGGTGTAATTGGTAGTTTTGTGGAAAAATATGAAAACTTTCAAGTATTGTGGAACAAAAATATAACCCTAAAACATCATCTAAAATGGAACAGAGGGAGTAATTTTTTTCTAATCTAAGATACAAAACAAATATTGGCTAAGTTAGGCTAGATAAAGAGCGGCTGAGATTTTTCAAGAAGGGAGATAAATCCACGGTCGTGGTTTGTTCAACTTTAGTATTATAAATGTTTTATTAATTAGTATTTCATTAATTGCTCATAATGAATGATCTACTAATTTTTTTGATTATAAATGTACTCTTAATTAATTTAATTAATATATATTTTCATTAATATATAATTTTGATAAATATTGTATCAATAGACACTAGTGACGGTAATGGGAGGTGGTGACGGTTCTTACAAAGTGGTGATAAGGGGTGGAACCAAACCTAATTGTAATTATTTTTGGTTTATTTATCATCAAATGGGCTACTAAGTCAATTTTGCACCCTATCCAACTCGCCGAGGATATTTGCACCCCCTTTCTAAAAAACCTAGCTCCACACTTAGTGATGGTAGAAAAAGTAGTGGTTGGTGTGGGTGAGTAATAGGGGACAATTTTATCTTTGTGTCAAAACAACACATGCAACATTGTATTATGAAAGATGAATTTAGTTATTTGTAACACGATTAAGAAAGGCATGTACCAAATATTTCAGAGATGATATCAAATCAAATATGACAAAATGATCATGATCGCTGGATTACCCAAAATGGTACCCCATGCTATCTTTGAGCACATGAACGTATAAATCATGGTTTTTAGTGTTAAATAAAATTGACTGCAATCAAAAGAAAAAGAAACAAAGATTGGCTAAGTTAGGCTAGATAAAGAGCGGCTGAGATTTATCAAGAAGGGAGATAAATCCACGGTCGTGGTTTGTTCAACTTTAGTATTATAAATGTTTTATTAATTAGTATTTCATTAATTGCTCATAATGAATGATCTGCTATTTTTTTTTTTGATTATAAATGTACTCTTAATTAATTTAATTAATATATATTTTCATTAATATATAATTTTGATAAATATTGTATCAATAGACACTAGTGACGGTAATGGGAGGTGGTGACGGTTCTTACAAAGTGGTGATCAGGGGCGGAACCAAACCTAATTGTAATTATTTTTGGTTTATTTATCATCAAATGGGCTACTAAGTCAATTTTGTACCCTATCCAACTCGCCGAGGATATTTTCACCCCCTTTCTAAAAAACCTAGCTCCACACTTAGTGATGGTAGAAAAAGTAGTGGTTGGTGTGGGTGAGTAATAGGGGACAATTTTATCTTTGTGTCAAAACAACACATGCAACATTGTATTATGAAAGATGAATTTAGTTATTTGTAACACGATTAAGAAAGGCATGTACCAAATATTTCAGAGATGATATCAAATCAAATATGACAAAATGATCATGATCGCTGGATTACCCAAAATGGTACCCCATGCTATCTTTGAGCACATGAACGTATAAATCATGGTTTTTAGTGTTAAATAAAATTGACTGCAATCAAAAGAAAAAGAAACAAAGATTGGCTAAGTTAGGCTAGATAAAGAGCGGCTGAGATTTATCAAGAAGGGAGATAAATCCACGGTCGTGGTTTGTTCAACTTTAGTATTATAAATGTTTTATTAATTAGTATTTCATTAATTGCTCATAATGAATGATCTGCTATTTTTTTTTTTGATTATAAATGTACTCTTAATTAATTTAATTAATATATATTTTCATTAATATATAATTTTGATAAATATTGTATCAATAGACATTAGTGACGGTAATGGGAGGTGGTGACGGTTCTTACAAAGTGGTGATCAGGGGCGGAACCAAACCTAATTATAATTATTTTTGGTTTATTTATCATCAAATGGGCTACTAAGTCAATTTTGCACCATATCCAACTCGCCGAGGATATTTGCACCCATTTCTCAAAAACCTAGCTCCACACTTAGTGATGGTAGAAAAAGTAGTGGTTGGTGTGGGTGAGTAATAGGTGACAATTTTATCTTTGTGTCAAAACAACACAGGCAACATTGTATTATGAAAGATGAATTTAGTTATTTGTAACATGATTAAGAAAGGAATGTACCAAATATTTCAGAGATGATATCAAATCAAATATGACAAAATGATCATGATCGCTGGATTACCCAAAATGGTACCCCATGCTATCTTTGAGCACATGAACGTATAAATCATGGTTTTTAGTGTTAAATAAAATTGACTGCAATCAAAAGAAAAAGAAATATGATGGAATAAATTAATTGGCGACGTATAAGTTTGTTCAATCTAAACTTCATAGATGGAATTTGCGATAGAAAATTAGAAATGCACCCAACAACCTACAAAGGGTGGGAGGCGGCGATGGTACTCAATCTAAACTTCCTAAATACAAGTTAACTAAGTACTATTTATAGGATAAAATTAAGAATTTTGATATAGTTATTATAATTTAAGAGGGGCTCGAGCCATGGTTAATAAAACCTTTGCTATGCCATTGGGTGTCGTGGAGAAAAAAATAGTATCAGGTGGTTTTAAGGTAATGGCGAGTATTGCAATAATCAACTATTTTAATCATGCGATGTCTAAAACTTGTAAAATTATAAAGTATAAAACATGGTTGATCATTTTAATGCTAAAATAAGTACGGTTAAAACATATGACAATTAAAAATAAATAAATAATCAATTGTCAGGTTATTTAATAACTACAGGCGAACAACAAAATCAAAACATATAAAATTATTTATTATCGAGTTGTGCTGTTACGGCACGGGTGATACTATAGTATCCATATGTATTAAAGAGTTTTTTCACTAAAATTGAGAAAGGGGGGGATTATTAGAGCATATCTCGGTTGAACCCACCAAGCGTTGGTATGTCAAGTTTGGTTGTCATATTTTGGTGAATCAAAACTAATCTAAGATTCGCTTGATTATGTAACTAGAGACAACTTCATATAGGTTAGACTAGAAAGTCTAGGATTATGAGATATACAAGTATTACTCGAAGACCTGAAGAATGTGAAGAAGTAACAATCTACAACGAAGAGCCTAACCAGGCAAATAAGTTTATTAGATTAAACATAAGAGCCTTTGCGTAAGATTTGAGATATCTTTATCTGAAAGAATCAAGAGAGTTGTTACCAACCAGATTTGTTGTTCCTTTACTATTTGGAATACGATCCAAAGGAATTGTTTCAGTGCGTGCACTTATTGAATGTCAAAAGCGCATGGATACTGAAGAAACTAAGTGAACTAGGTTTAGTTTTTTGGTCTCAACTATACGAAGTTGGTTTAGATTTTGTATAACGGCTTAATTCTGAGAGTATTCAATTCTGGACTAGGTTCCGGGGTTTTTCTGCATTTGCGGTTTCCTCGTTAAGAGTTTGGCTAAGTTTACACAAACGTTAACTCTGTATTACTTGATAGTGATCTTATAGAGTTTGGCTAAGTTTGAACCTATTATCAAGTAATCACACTTTGATTGTTGTATTGTCTCGATCTCGTATCCATATACGATCACACAAATTGTGAATACCGATTTTTCCTATTGTCTCGGCTTTGTCCATAGACAATCACTTTCGGTAAGTGGACTTATAGGTGGATAAATTAAAGATTGTGGTGTATTTGCGTACCCTCATCTTTTCATCATGTCAATGTTAAGAGTTCTGCCGGGAACATAGCATAGGATAAATACTCAACATAATCTGCATCAATGAATAATACAACCAGCAAAAAGTCTCTCTCTCTAAATCCCTCTCTTCCGATTAGAAACCCTAAGACGCCTGGTTCCAATATACCCATATCATCTCTATAGGAGCAGATCTGGGTAGATCAACAACCCATTGATCTTTGTTTTTGTCTATTATTTCTGAATCCTCCTTTAGATGTTTGATATAGCTTCTTTGAAGCATTTAATTTCCTGTATTTCAGGTTTCAAATCTCATTTTAAGTTAGCGTATTATTCATGGATTTGTTCTTGTTCTTTGGGTTGGGTTGGGTTGTGTAGTGATGGTGTTCAAGAGGGGAAACTGGGGTTTTTATAGAAGAAGGAGAAATATGGGTTTTCTCAACAGAAGTTCATCTTCAATCTCTGCAATATCATCAGCAAAAATAACAACTCCAGCAAATATGGCTACTATTTCAATAGCAATTGCTAAAGACACTATATCAACAATGGTAACAGATGACACCAATACATCTTTCAATATTCCGACCGATTACGATGACCCCGAAGACCGATTCCGACCGATTCATACTGTTACAGAAATCAAATGGCATTTTAGTACAGTGAGTTACCTTAAATTAGTTAGTTTATTTATCATTCAAAACCTTGAAAATGGTTGGATCACTTGAAGATCCTAACACATCTACTTTGTGTAGTGATGTTACTTTGTTTTGTTTTGTTCATAACAAAACTAACATGGCAATTTAAACAAATCCCGCCTTATTCTTGGTTTATTGGAAATAGTATGGGTGTAATTGGAATCGAAGAAACGGCTAGTCTGAAGGAATGTAAATGTCTGATAGAATGCAAAAATTATAATATTGTTGTAGCTGCCATTATCAGTGTTATTTATCAATCAAAATTGCCATGTAATGATCAGAAACACCCTTGTAATGATCCCGATCATGAATCGGATTTATTAATGTAATCAGTTGAGGTTTATCCTCTTTTATGAAAAAAAGAAAAAAATAATGCAACCAGGAGCTTAAAATAAAATTCACAAAATATCTTGGATTGTTGCAACATGAGTCAATATTATTCTAATAAATTTCATAAATACTGAATTACACAGTACATATGTAAGCAGAGAGGTATAGACGCTCATCGGCTTCTTGACATCCCAACTTCTTTGCAGAAAGCAGGCATACAAATATGGAGTTTTACAGTTTTATCCGTGAACTAAAAACCACCATCAATACCCTTATATTGACCTTGCCAAGCATACAGATATCCATGTCACACCCAATGCGTGCAATCAAGGCTATCAAGCATTCCTGGAAAGCCTCTTTTCTTATTTTCATCTAGTATTCGGTCGACATCCTCTTGCGTTGGTTAATGTAAAAAATGTGGACCAAAATGGTTGACTATAGTTCCCAAAAAAAATTGATATTATTATATGTTGTTATTTTAGCCATACGAATGTACTAATCACACATGCAGCCGCAGCCGCAGGCAAACCATAACCTAAAATACTTAGGGCTGCAATGACCTTTTGTTCAGGACTATACCCTCGTGCGTTTCATGCATCAAATTGATAGTTGAATTTATGGTTTACCCGACAAAGCTCCCCAATAACATGTATGACCAAATTTTGTGGCATGAGGTAGCGACGTTGAAAATCTTGATTAGAGTACACACTTCTATTAATAAAATAATCATGCATTTATTTGTGACGCCCCCTCGAAATATCCACGTATATCTTCTTCTCAATCAGCTTCTGGTTCTGGATCTCGCGAAACTTGTCCCGTGTATAATTGTATCATGGTGTTGGTGATCGTTCTATCATCCTCTTAATTTGCACACATTTGATCCAGTTGCTGCATAAACCCTTGTTCTTGTTGCAAAAATACTTCCGCTAATAATTGTACTTCCTTGTATTCCAAATTAGGATCCATAAATGAAACAAACGAATGAAACCAAGAAATATATTCAAGAAATTTGAAGATTTTTTGTGAAAATAGAGAATAGATAGTAGTTGAGTGTGTTTAATATTGTTGGATTTTGTATGTTTGTATAGGCTAAAAAAATATAGCCGTTTGTGTAGCCAATATGAACGGTCGATTCAATTTGGATCGAGAAACAATTTTCCCACTACATATAAGTAAGTTTGTCCATCCATTTGGCTTGACAAACCATCAAATATGGGTGGTCCCATTGGAGTTTCCCTTATTACATCAAATTAGAACCCACGATGGTTAAGGATATGCAGATTAATTGGGGGATATGAACTACTTATCACATCCTAACTATCCTGCTAAGAGGTGTCTTAAAGATATAAAATGTCCAAGTTATCCTTTTCGAATATTATTATTTATTTATTTTATTTTAAGTTTTTTTAGAACACCGTAAAAATTAAGAAAATAATAAACTAAAAATAATAATTAAATCATTGTTATAAAAAAATATGGTCTTTTTGTCATGATAGCAAAAGCTATCAGACGGACGTCGTTAAACGGGGACCCCAATCCGACGATCATGATGGTCTGGATGGAGTTTTTCAGTGGACGGATACTCGGCTAATAAGATGGATCGAATTACGACCGTAATATGTACCCCTAAAACCACCCGATTTTATTTTGTTTCTCCACAATACAGATTTTAGGAAAATTTCTCTCCTTCGGTTTTACATTGTTCTGTTCGGATTTTAGGTTAAAGGTTTCTCTTTTTAGTTAACAATGGAGGACATTACTGAATGAGTATCAATCTCAACATCGAAAATTCACACAAGAAGAATCAGATTAAAGTCTCTAATAATAAAAAACCCCTCTTCTTCTATGGAAATCTTGCCAAGGTACCTTGATCCCTTCTCTATTGCGTGATTAAATTTGTTAGAATAGAATCTGGGGATCAATTTGTTACGTCTTTTATTTTTTGTCTAGGGCTAGGTTAGGATTTATATTATTGCATCCTATTATTGTGTTTTTTCAATTTCCAAGGTTCAAATGATTAGAAATCCATGTATCAGGAGTTTAATTATTAATTGCATGTATGCAAATTGAATCTTAAGGGTTTTCATTGAAAGGGTTTTAATTGAAATAACGAATTAGGCTATCGATTCTAAGGTTTTGACTGTAAATTGAATTCATCTATCAAACCTATTAATTTTAGTGTAATTTAATTTTTATAATCTTTTTGTTTTGGTGTTTGTTATCTTTGATGTGGAAGATTACTTCTTTATTAGTTATTTGGGATTTAATTGATTAGTTGTTGATTACCTTTAAGTATCCTATTAAGTTTTTCAACTCTATTTTTCACGAGTGATCTTCATCTCCCATACATGAGGAAGCTTCTATTAAAAGAGAAACAAGTTTGTTAAGGATTATATTAAATCACAATACAATGTTATTCTTCGTTGTCGTTTCCTGAATTAAGCTACAATTTCCTGACCACTGCAGATATTGATTCACCGATCGTGTATGATAATATCGTTCTTTCTGAAACCAATTTGAGGTATGAAATTTGAAGTACGAATTAAATTATGGTTTTCTAATTACTGTATTACATTACACTTTTGATCCTTTAATTTGTTTTCTTGGGTATGTCAGAATACTATAACAAGCATGTTGCAACCAGGATAGTATAATACCATGAGTTTTTTTTGTTCACATAACCGTTGTACCTTAACCATAGGGATCAAGTTCAAGAAGATATCATGGACAAGTGATAATATTGAGGGACTTGTCTTATGCCATTCTATAGATGGATTGAGGAACTGGATTAGGTATTTACTTCTTCCTTCGTTGACTTCTGATATTCTTTTTTTTTCTCGGTTTTCATAAGCATGGTTGACTCATTGTTGGCTACTCAAACCAGTGATCGTGCATGGTTGATAGAGAAGCAGGGAGAGAAAGTTCAAGAGGATATCATGCACATGGTTGATAGAGAAGCAAATTGAAGTGATAGTCATGCGGGATTTGTCTTATGACATTCTATAGCTGGATCGAGGAACTGGCATAGGTATTTGCTTCTTCTTTCGTTGGCTTCTGATATTCATGGTTGACTCATTATAAATTGACTATTGAAGTATATATATTAGTAATGCAAATATTTATTATCTCGAATTTTCAACTTGCCAGATTAGCATGTTTGTGTTTTTTTTATATGTGATCAAGCCCTATTTCCTTTTTGTTTCAACACATCTTGACATTGAATCCATGATATATATATATATATATCTTCTCTATATGGTTTATATGATCTGTTTAGTTATGCATGTTGAAACAAGACCTTTTAGTATTCATTAAAAATGATTTTTTTAATATGTTAAACCATGAAAAATAAAAACAAAGATTTTGGTGCATTTAGGTATTACGTGTGTTCATAAATAGGTCATTGAAAGAGAAATCTTAACCAAACCATAGGTATGATTTTTTTAATGTGTTAAACCATGAAAGAAAAATAAAAACAAAGATTTTGGTGCATTCAGGTATTACGTGTGTTCATAATTATGTCATTGAAAAAGAACTCTTAACCAAACCATAGGTACATTTATTTTTTAGGGAAAGGTAATTAATTCTCTATATTTATCTTTGTTTTGATGTCATGTAGATGAATTTATGTTGACTCTGTCATTGTTCCCATCTCTTAATGCATGAGAATGAATTGTAAGTCTTATGAATAACATTTGTAAATTGTGCTACCCAGAATCAAATTTACACCTTAGTTTGGTACCTAAAATACAATGAAGTAAACCTAATCTAGGCTAGACAGAAAATGCAAAAAAAAAAATGGCGTGTGTAGACTTCAAGATTAGTTAATGTTACCATTTGATGGTTGTATTTGTGTAGTTAATCTTACACTTCCATTTATAAGCACTTGGTTAACTTAAATGTAGTAAAATTTACAACTATAAACTCCACATGATACACTATTTGTTTGATGGATCTAGATATATAAGCAAGCATCTCTAAATCTCAACCCTCTTTACAACTGTCTTCAATTAAGCTTAATCTTTTATGGATTAGATACACCAAGCCAACAAGTTGTGAACCAACATATGCATCCATATTGGGTATTATGCCATAAAGATTTTCCTTTTCAGCAAATATATAAACTGGGTTTCATTTTTGCACTGATTTTGTTTTCGTTTTGATTGTTTCCTTGAGCTTGATGGCATACGTATTTGCAAGTGCAGTTACTTATTTTTTTTAGCGAGCTTTAAATCTTTCTCATCAATTCATTTCAGGTTCAGAGTGAAGAGAAAAACCTAAGTCGGGAGGACAAACTAAATTATGTTTCTCACTGCAACTTACCATGAGCAACTCTCAGATTTCCTTTCACATAAACCAACTTTAAACTAAGTTAATTGAAGCATTAAGGTATGGAGCTTGTATAATGTTTTAATTTTCCTCTACTGATCATTATTGTTGTCCATAAAAGTCATGAATTTTATTTGATTAAAGTTTGATTGATTGATCTAAACACGTCGATAACGTAGAGTTAGTAGGTTGTCTTAGTAGAATATTACTCATTGAGATTTTTATTGAGACAATATTTTGAGTTCAGTAAGAAAGCAAAATTATTATTTGATTATGGGTTGTTTTCTCTCTATTGAACTCCAGGTGATCGAGGGGAAATATTATTGTTTGCATACTGATGCTCCCATTAGATATCGAACATATTATTTTGTCATGTTGTTTTTTAGTAGATACGTTTTGATCCGATTTCTTTATTTTTGGGATAGCATTTGTTCTTCTACAATTGCATCTAGGAGTGGTTTGGAATTAGAGGCCGCTAAACAGATTTTCAGATAGCCATGGTGAGTCAGATCTCCTTCATTAGTCTTTCCGGCATTTTATGACAATCACTGACTATTTGCAACTACAAAATATTTTTGAAATAGTAAAAGAGTGCATCGCTCACTGAGATTTCTACAGGTGAACTGTTGGAGCGGATAACTGCAGTTTGTTGACACACCAGATTCCATAACTGCCAAAATATTGTTGTAGGTTTTTTCTTTCTCCTGTTTCGCTTAATTTATAAAAAAATTCTCACTTGCTCTTTTATCTTGACGATCTTTTTATTTTCTTCGCAGGAGATTCCATGGATTTACTTTTTCCAATTTTTGTTCGTGAACTGGAAGGAAGTGTTCTGTCAGCATTTCAAAAGCTAGGGTATGATTTTTTGTTCCACTTACATTTTGTTAAATTTGAAGTTCTTGAAAACTAAATGATTATATTCCTATCAGGATAACATTATTAAAATCATTGTTCGTCGTAGTAGAAACTAAATAAAGTATTTGTATCATGAATCCTTACTTCTAAATTATGGTTATGTGTGTTTATTGGCTCATTGGGATCATATGGTTGGTATTAATATTATGAAATGTTAAAAAACTGGGTGTAGCAAGTTCCTTTGATCTCGATGATGAGATTGATACTATGGTTTTGTTCTGCTTTTCTGATTCATATTTGTTTATTTACCCTTTTTTTCCCGTCAAAGATCGCAATTAGGAACAAATTTGTGCTAGATGTTAGATCTCATTGATCTTTCGATGAGGGCTACACAACCTCTAAAACGTTCTGAGCAACTATTGATTCTCAATTATTTTAGTTAAAGTTTATTTTTGCCATTTCTTTTTTCTATTGTTTCTTAGGATTTATAGTTTGTTTCTGCATTTCTAATTCGTAGTTCCAATGATAATTTTACCTATTTTTCTTCTATGGGTAGATTGATTGATATGAAAGAGAGATGACGATAAAATTCATGGTCTGTCAATCCACTGAATTTTGTGATGTTACTCTTGAATCTTAACATATTCTCAATCCAAATATCTAAATGGTATTTAGGATGGTTTCTTTACAGAAATTTAATGATATCGGTCTATATTTGTGATGTATTTTTATCGTTAATTATACGGATTTGTTGCAAGTAGGAAAAAGTCTTTGCCAGATGTTATGTCTCAATAATCTATCGATGATAGTACACAACCTCCAAGAAGTTCTGAGCAACAATTTATCTATAATTTTACCTGTTGATCATGTCTAACATAGTATTTAAGATTTTTATGGAACGCCATAATGTTAGTTTTTATATATTGTAGTGTTTGATGTATATAAAATGACACGACCTTTAGAATCAAATAAAATGGTTACATGGATTTTGGTATGGAAAAATTAGTTTGATTATATGCTTCAGAAACGTCTCAAAAATAGAAGCAAGTTTATGATCACAGTTTTATTGGACTCTTTTTTGTACTTTGGTTAGTTACAAATGGAAGAGGTTTATACTAATCTGATGTCATTACAGGTAGAGTGACCTCGAGTTCGTGTTTGTTTTTTCTCATGTATCTCTACAGTTAAGTAACACGCATGGTTTATTCTTTGCTTACCCGTGGACTATATTTTGTGTGATAATGCATAACTAAGAATTTTTCGTTTGATTCATCTCAAGAGAGAAAAGGTAACTGTGAGAGGTACCTTAAACACTTTTAGAAGAGGTTCTTCGAAAGATGGGTGCTGCAACCAAAGACTGGCGTGCCTATTATTACTCCTAATGATCTTGATGATGCTGAGTTGCTTACTTTTGGGTTACCTATAGGATTTGGAATGATGGAAGCTCAATGCAAAATTTTTTTAGACTCACATGGGGTCTATGGAGAACAAAATCTTTGGCTGAAAAACCCGCTGGAATCTTCTAATTTCTACTACTTGAGAAGTATCTTTGATTAGGTATATCAATATTAACCCGCTTTAAGTTAGAAAATAGTAACAATGTTGGCTTGGATGGTGTTGGATCACACATCAGTCCTGCTTCATTAACATGAGAACATGGAAATTGATGCCTCATTGTTGATGCCCTGTTTTAGAATGATGTTGTACTCAAGAGTATGCTATGTAAATCATCAATCCTTTTCAACTATGATGCTTAAGAACGAATTGAAGTACAAGGTAACCCATCTTATTTGGTTGTGAGATTTGAGAAGGTTCATTATTTATATTGCAGATACTAGTAAACAGTCTGAGTTTTGGATAGGGTTGTGGTGGATTCGACTATGATTTGTGTTTTTCGTCCAGTCTCAATTTCGTTTTGGTTTTCCTAACAGAAAAAACATAAGATTCCATTGCTTTTAACTCAAAATTATTTCAGATCATATAACATAAAAAAGTGAAAACATCTTCATTCTCTGTTTGAATTTTCATATTCATTGGAAAGGGAACTGAAAGCCGCACATAGTCACCAACTGCATCAGATATTGTTGTCATTGAAGCAAGAGGTGATTACATTGTCCTTTAAGAGGCTAATGGGGCGACGCATGATGAACTTTTTTCATCTTCCTGATGCATTATCTTGGAGTAGTGGGGTATGCAAAATTCTGTTTTAATGAACGTTTTAACCAACAGAGGTCGGTGATATGCTTTCAACTTATTATTAGCACATTCGTCTCACCTTATTGACGGAGTTTGCTTATGTTTATCAGAACCGTTGTTACCGTGATAGACATATATAATAATTGGAAAGTTTATAATATAATAAAATAAAATACTATGTTATGTTATGTTATAGGTTGAGATTGGGGCTTACTTTCCTTGCCTGAATTAGCTCATAAGCATTCATACATACGTGGACTGGGTTTTAGTTACTGTTCTCAGAAAAAGGGTTCGACACATACAATTAGGGAACATGTAATGTAGGATGTCACATAAATATATTAGTGACCCTCATAGTTTAAGATCAGTATTACTATGGTAGAATGAATCTGTTTATTTTATTACTGTGGCAATACACAGTCTCTATTTTAAAATGATTATCCCAATATTTGACCGGGGGACTACTTAGTTAACTTCTTTATTTCTTCTCATGTTTGCTAGATTCACTCTCCAGATTTACTTCATAGAGTCATTCTAAAATTGTGTTGCATGTTGTTCAGTTATAATAGAGAACATTACAGCAAGTGGATTAGCAGGATTAGGAGTTGGGATAGGGATGCTCCTAAAATAGATGCCCTGATTTCAGTTTCTCAAAATTTTCCATGTTATCTTTTTTGTTTTTTTAGAAATTTATAGGTCACTGAGTTTAATATTATTACGATAAGCTGATATTAACTGAGATCTATAATCTGAATTTTCCGTGGAAATGAAGTATACTTTAGTCCATCTAGAATATGTAAGGCTATATTAGTTAATTAAAACGAACTTAGAAAACAACATTAAAGGAGTTTTTTTTTAATCACATGGTGCATTATCTGGGGATGTTTAGGCAGAGGATAGTTCGGGAGCATCTGAGCAGTCCCAACTATAACAAGATTTACCTTTTTGGTGTATTAGCGGGAGGAGATAAATGTTGTACATAAGTTAGACAGGTACGTGCTTTATACTTTTTGATATTGTAAGTATAATGGGTATGATATTTATGGTGGAATTTTGAGATAATCATGGAGGAAATAAATCTTTTAAATGCTTATAACGTTTTTTAAAGTTAGGAAGGAAGAATTTTATCTCATCAAGTGTCCAATGTAATGTAGAATTAGACAGGTTGAGTATAGATAGCTCCCTGACTGATGATTGTGTAGTAAATGCAGTTGAAAATTGATGGATGTAATAGTAATACATCCTTTGCACAATAAATTAATCTAACATGCATATTCTCATGAGCTTTTAGTGTCTAATATCTACAATAGTACTCTGTTCGTTATATAAAAAATAGCCACAAACTCAGAACCAGATATGAAGAGTTCACTACGAGTTGGGTCACCTTTGTCCCGCTTTTGGGATATAGGCTTTGGCAGCATGGGCAGTATTTTTCATTGAACTGTAACAAGCTTCACTTTGGTAGTGTTTTGCGATCTCTTCTTACAAAGATTAAATCTTATGTCTGAGAATGGACTCTTATAAGATATTTGTAGTGTTGATCATCAAAGTTATTTATACTGCATAACACAGTTACAAACCTTGGAATGTTTCATAGATAATCATGCATGCAAAAGGAGATAATGAACCTTCTCAGTCTAGCAGGCGCTAAACAAATATTTTATTATGGTATGTTAAGTAAGACCGATTGCGAAAGTTAACTTGCATATTTTTGATGAAACATAGTATATTTATTCTCCACAATTTAGGTGCGATTATGTTATGTAGATTCGCAAAAAAAAACAGAGGTGTTGTTCTTCCTTATAGATCTTTGATTTTGACATGTTTCATTAATATCTTCTAGAACAGAGTTTCATGGTTCAAACCGTTCATTAATGAATATGAGTCTGTGGCACAATGGTAGTGCGTCTAACATCAAGTCAGAAGGTCGTGTGTTCGATTCACACCAGATTCAGTCCTCTATGGTTACAATTTTGTTATTTTCATCGCTAACTTACAAGTAGTAATTCAAGTACCACATAATTTGCATATAGGATATGGGTAATTGAATTGAACAAGTACATCATTTTTAATACGACTAGGTTGTTTCTAAGCTTTGTATTCTTATATTATTGATCTCTTGCTGCTGGAAAATAACAACTTACTTTTATATGGCAATGGGTTTAGAAGAAGAGGGAGGCAGGGATGTTAGCCGGATCGGGTTAGTGTATGTACATCTAATGTGTTTCAACAAAATTAGTGTCCCCTCTTATACTGAATGAAAATGAAAATTAGGGTTTGTAATCTTGATTTACACTACAACATGGGCCTAAATGTAACAATTTTTTTCTCTGTGAATTTGAAATATTATTTTATGTTGTTACTCCTTAGATTATTCTACGAATTTGAAATATTATTATACGAATGGTGCCAGTGGCTTTTACTAACCCTGATTTTTTCAGAGGTTTGTGCCAAGCACTTAATATAATTCATAGGTTTTGATTTGCAGGAGTTTTGTTGCTTAGGTGTCATAATCATATTATGATTGTGTTTGCACTGCAGAGTTTATTCCCCACTGTATGGTGACAGTCTGGCCTGGGGTGTTGTTAGGTTTGCTAAGGGGTCATTGTAAGCAGGAAAAACCAGACAAGATCCCGAGCATCTAGGGAAAGTGTATATACCTCGGTTTAGAGGTATATTCTTTGCCGTAATTCCTACACCACTGTAGATGGTGGATTTTCGACAAAGGCTAAAATCGTAAACCCATAATTATATAAACCTCTGATCCAGCAGTCATACATGAGTATTGAGACACGGGTCTCTCATCGAATTCTCTGATTGAGAAAACTTTCTCTCAGAGTATATGTAGATATGTAGTCTCACGGCTGGACAACGACATATCTCATGAATACTAAATACTTCAGTAATTATTTCTATATAGTATCACGGGATGGACGGCTCCTACACAGTTTGCTCTGCTAGTATAGAGCGATAACATCTTCAGGATACGAACAACGAGTTTACCCTGACTATATAAAGGATATGAAGCTCCAACAAGCTCATATCATAATAATTAATGCTCCTAGACAGCTTGCTCTGCTAGTATAAAGTCATAATTTTATTATTCCTAAATTCTTGGATCCATCCGCAGAATTTCTGAAAATATTCAAATATTTTCGCAAATATTTCATTACCCAAACCATGGTTCTTCCCAGCAGAAATCCATGGGTTAGTAATAAATATTCGACGCACGGGTATCAGAGCTACCTCTGAGCGAGCCCTGTCTCAAACCTAAATTCTTGGATTCATCCGCAGAATTTCTGAAAATATTCAAATATTTTCGCAAATATTTCATTACGCAAACCATAGTTCTTCCCAGAAGAAATCCATGGGTTAGTAATAAATATTCGACGCACGGGCATGGAAGCTACCTCTGAGTATGCCTTGTCTCAAATAGTGCAAGTGTATTCAACGATGATGCATTAACAATCACCGCACGAACGACTATTTCAAAATACGACGAAACGGTGAACCTATGCAAAATAGGATGAAAAAATAACAAATAATTAAAAATTGACCAAGGTGCTGGGAGCATAGACCCACTGACCGGTCGACCGTGCCGTGGTCAATCCCACACCAGTTTCATATTTTTATCATATTTTTGTTGTTTTCCTTGAGTTCATGAAAAGCCTTTCACTTGAACAAATATCCTTTGTTTTGAGGAAACTCCTCAATTTCATGGTGCTTCCTTTGCGCGGAGGAAATAATATAAAATTAGGGAAAACATGATGGGGGTGTGACCTTTGGCCAACCGGCCATGCCTTGGTCCCAGCCGGCCCCACACCTCATGGTTCCTCATTATTTTATTATTATTGCCATAATTTCATGAAAACTCCTTAATCTCATGATATTTCCTTGGTCCCATGAAAAATAATAAAAATTAGGGAAACCCGTGTGCACGGGCCATGGCCGGCCGGCCAAACCCCTAGGTGGCTCACACGTCCCACTTTTTATTAGCATGTTTTTCATGTTTTCATAATCCCATGAAATTCCTTGATTTCATGATATTTCCTTCAAATTATGAAAATTCCTTCAAATCATGAAATAATGCATAAAATAGGGAAAACGCACGGGATCGGGCCCTGGCCGGCCAACCATGCTCCGAGCCGGTCCAACACGCCCACACGTCCCTTGTTTTATTTATTATTATTTTTATGTTTCCTTCATCTCATGGAAACTCCTTGATTTCAACAAAACTCTTTAATTTTAGCAAATTAAAACTCCTTCGTTTTATCATATTTCCGTAAAATCATGAAAAAATATGGGAATATTATGTATATACCCCTACTATGAGACCCCTTGCAAATATACCCTTATGAACCCCTTGCAAATATACCCTTATGAACTTTATAAATACCCCTAAGCCTAATACATTACTAAAATACCCTCTTTTGTATAGTATATATACAAAACCACCACCAACATTATTCAAAAAAAATAAAAAAATAAAAAAAATCTCTAATCCCACACCACTGTCCAGCGCCAACCACCACCACTGTCCACCGCCTCCCACCACCACTGTCCACCACCTCCCACCACCACCGACGACCACCACCACCGCCGACCACCACCACCACCGCCGACCACCACCACTGTTTAACACCACCGCCGACCACCACCGCCGCCAACTACCATCACTGTCCACCACCACCGCCGCCACTAACGAACACCACCACTGTCCACTACCACCACCGCCGCTAGCAACCGACATCCACCGCCACCGCCAGCAACCGATACCCACCGCCGCCGCCAACCATCACCGCCGTCAACCACCATCGTCGCCTCCAACCACCACCACCATGTGGAGTCAACTTGCTGAAGTTATGTCCATATAGGAGGCAACTAGCTCAAGTTGTATTCAACAAGTGAAAGCAACTAGCCTAAGTTGTCTCCATATTTGGAGGCAACTTGCACAAGTTGTCTCTAAAAAAAATAAAAATTATACACAAATAAGTGAACCTAGTGTGAATCGAACACACATCTTCTGCCATATAGTCAGTTGTGCTACCATTGCACCACAGGTTCGCCACCCCATCAGTGTTCAACTAACAATTCAAAAAGCCACCATACAACAACACACCCATCCATCTCTGCTACTGCAACTCTACCTGTAACAGCTTTATGACCACAACCGTTTATGCACACTTGCAACATGAGCCAATAATTGCAGTCACTTCCATGCCCCTACTCAAACACTATCAGCAACACACAAGCAGTAACAACTTCAATGCCTGGATTCATATTGAGTTCCTTCTCAACTTCCTAAGCATTCATCTACTCTCTTGAATTTAAAGCATGAGCACCAGCAACACAACCATCGTCATCAACTCAACACAACCCTGTTTTACCATTGCACCACAAATTCGTCACAAATACTCTAAGATATATATATATATATAAGATAATTTCAGATGAATAAATGGACCCAAAAACATAACCCAGTTGCCTCTGAACTGGAATCAACTAGCTCAAGTTGCCTCCAAAAGTGAAAGCAACTTGGTCAAGTTGTCTTCAAAGTTGGAAGCAACTAGCACAAGTTGTCTCCGAATATTAGAAGCAACTTGGTCAAGTTGTCTTCAAAGTTGAAAGCAACTAGCCCAAGTTGCCTCCATATTTAGAGGCAACTAACCCAAAGTTGTCTTCCAAACAAAAGCAATTTGCCCAAGTTGCCTCCAAAAAATATCGTATGAAATACATGAGATGCTCCCCAAATGGATGGATTACAGCTGCCCATGTCACACCATTAGTTGCTATAAAATTTTAAGTAATTAAAAAGCCTATGGATTGAATTAAGCATGTATACTTACAAGTAATGGGTTCAGTGACAATGGAAGAATGATGATGGGATTGGTAGCGAGAGTAAAGGAAATGGTGGTGCAAAGCTCGTTGAAGCCAATAGTATAAGAACTCTATTGGACCAGTATGGAGTAAAATGGTTAAGATAATACCATCTGTATTCCATATGGGAAAGTATGTAGCACCTGGCAGTGGTAGTTAATTATTAAAATAAAGAATGACATGCAAGGGAGAAAACAATACAGAGAAAATTTAATTTCTAAAACATACTGCAGTAAACGATTAAAGAAGAAGTGAAATGAAAGCGTCCAAACTTCAAAAAATTATGTCACGTGAAATATATATTAACAGACACAAATAAAGCTCCCGATGAATTATAATCATAAAATGCTCACTCTAAGGGAACCCAATTCATCCTGCAAAACATTGATTCGAACCCTAAAGGTTCTGAGCCTTTCGACAATAACAACTCTTTCCTGCTCAGCATGTGCAAGGTTTGTCTTGGATGTCTGACAGTCCACATGAAGACTACTGTTGTATTGCTGCAAGTTAGTATTGTACTCTTGTGATTTTCTATAAGCAACAGTCAATGACTCTATCTGTAACATGAAGCATATCAAAATTCAGATGACTCCCAAACAAAATATAACATTAAACTAGACAAACGAACTTCTGAATACCCTTTGGTTTGCGCTTCTTAGGTCTTCCTGAGCTTTCTCTATTTATCCAGTCAAAGAAGCATGCAACCTCTCTATAACCAATCTAGCTTCTTTCTCAGTATTGCGAGAATCTACAGCGGCCTAAATATAAATTACCCAGATAACAAATTACGGATTGAGAATCTCAAACAAATCAAAAAATTGTTTAAGTTTTTTACATTCAAACGTAACATAAAAAATATAGATTGTCATTGATCTTACATTCTTCTCAGTTGTGAAGCTAGCAAGTTCCTTTTCTAGAGTAGCAACACCTGTCTTGAAAGAAGCAACCGATGATTTCATCTCATCTACCTTTGTTCTCATTTGCGTCTCTAACATATTATAATCAATGTTAACTCACTAATCTTATTGAGTAATTGAAATTTCACCAAAAAATAAAAAGGGAATAGTGATTAAATGTCACATGTTTCTTCACATTTCTTTATTAAGGAATCTAATGTAGTCTGATTCTTCTCACGCTCAGACACATAACTTGCTTTACGTTCTTGAAACCATTTTATAAATTGTATTAATCTCTTAATATAATCAGTCATCTGTTCGCATCTCCCCTGCAAATTTCATACCAACACAAAATAGAAATTTTTGCAGCCATGACCACCATTTTCCCTCATTCAAATCATATTTGATTCTCGGTGAGTCTCAATCTCACAACCGTAGCAGCAACATCTCATTCCTTCATTTGTTTTGTTATCCCAAACCAATCAACACCCATTTGACCACCAAACACCGCTAGCAACTTCCATCTCATAACTGAGACCTATACATCCATCACACAAATCCATTTAACCGTAGCTGCCTGAGAACCCATTCTGCACTTGATTTTTGTCTTGAAACTCCACCTCATGATTTGAATTTGACCTGTGTAATGTAAAAATCACCAATACACAATCGATTCGTATCGATCCATGAAGAATTCATCTCCATTTGATAAATCTGTGCAACAAAGATCGAAAACTTTCATAAATTGTAACCTTCAACTCTAAATTACTGAATCTGAAAAATTAGTTTCTGATTTGACTTTTAATTTCAAATCTCTAAATCATACCTTAGATTTCATTTTTATCTGGAAAATGAAGTTATTGTTGTTGAAACGATGGTGGTCGTCATTGTAACAGTGGTGGTGGTGTTGATTTCTCGCTGAAGATGGTTTTCTCATTGATTCCTCACCAGATCTACAACTCAGCACATCAATCTCCATCCGTAGAGTTAGGTTTGGTGCCATAGATTGTGGTTTAGGTAGTGACGAAGATGATAATTACAGCGATGAAGATGGTGGTGGCGGAGGTGAAGATGGTGCTGGTGGCTGTAGTGGCGACGGAAATGGAGATGGAGAGAGTTGTTTTTCTCGAGTGAGAATAAAGAAGAAGAATAAGAAGTATAAGAAGTAAAGGTTAAAAAGGGAATTATGTTAATTATTTTCCTTTTCATAATTTCGATTCTGCCATTGGGGGTATTATTAAAGACCCATAGGGGTATTTGTGCATGACTCATGGATAGTAGGGGCATAAATAACATTCCCACAAAAAATATTACAAAAATTATGGATAAACGTGTGGATGACTCCCTTGGCCGGACGGACATGCCTTGGCCATGACCGGTCCCACACTTCATAATTCTTTCACTTTTTCATTATTTTCCTTCATCCGATGAAGTTTTGACTGTTTTATAAAAAAACCCTAATTTTGTCATATTTTCTCAAATGGTCGCTCAAACGTGCACTAGAAAATATCAAAATTCTCAGGACTGAGACACTGACGTCTTAACAACGAAAGCATGTTACCTTGACCGACCAGGGTTGGCTTTTTGGCTTGCAATGAGCCAGTCCCACATGTTTTCACATTTTGACCTAATTTGCGCAATTGCACGTATTGGGTCCAAAAGCTCTCCAAATAATTTCAGAATTTGACGGAGCGATCATCATTTGATCCCGTGACCACCCAGGGTCAGTTTCATGACCCCTTGGTCGGTCCCTCACCCTTTTCATAATTAATTAGGTTTTATCACCTAATACTGAACCCAGCAGTAATTCAATAAATGATTAAACCAGCATTTAATTATTCTTTCATCAACTCACCAACTCTTCAAAGAGGTCTTGGTTTTTTCTCACGTGAGCATATGAGAATTTCATGGTTGATCCACGGTCCCATTGAAGTCGGTTCTCCTCTATTCCATGGTTAAATTTCAAATAAACCATCAATTGATCAAATTATGGTTTTTGAATCCAAGGATCATGATTCCAGATTCAAACACTAATAATTTTGCAATGATCTCATGATCAGTATTCTTATTAATTATGCTCGATTCAACTACCAGCACTTTAATTAATATTTTATTTTGGTCACGCTGCCAATAATTCATCCGATGAGCAATATTTACTCAAATCAACGAATATCGGAACTATCAATATTAAACAAATTATCGAGCAACACTTGCTCGTGAGGATCCTATTACTGTCTCAGCAGATGCGCTTAATTTATGAGTTGCAGAATATTTTACAAAATCATGTTTAACTCAGCAAATACGTGGACTCATCGTCCCACGAAGTCATGAAATCAACAACTGACTAAATTAACCACGAGATATCAATCATGTCATTTGGGGGGATATTAACTAGGGTTTTGGTCTGGCGGTCTACGGCACGTGTGTTCAAACACACGATGGAATGTGAGCAAGTTGTGCAATCGGTTGAAGCAGTTAATAGAGTAGTGGGTGGAAAATTAACCAAGTCTCCGCATAATGAGCGAAACTGGTTTCAAGCACTATTTCCATCTCTCCACTCTTTCACTCCATCAACTGTCACACTTCACGGGATCATGGTGTCTACAATTCCAGCAATATAAATAAGGCTCTAAATCATGATTAAAAGAACAAGAATGGCAGCAACGAAATCAACGACGATTTCATGCCTCACTCATCAATTGAGCAATTACTCTCAACTGGGTAATTTCAATCATTCAGAGCTTATCTTATTCAGAATTCACAACACACCTACAATCTTTGATTACCATTGATTCCACATATTTCTTAGCTTCCCTCCTACAGATCAACCCATCCTTTCTTGTGACCGAATTTACTCTGAAACGGCCATTGTCTTGGTTTAGGCCGGAGTACTATAGATTGATCTCTCGAACTTAAAGCACCCCCTTCACAGCGGTGCATCTGTGTGAGGTTGAACATTTTGCTCGGTTCAAGGAATCTTCTCCGCACGGTCGTCTACTCAATTCTGCAAAAACCAGCAATTTTTTTTCCCCATTTACATATTGGCGACCACAGTAGGAGATCATTCTCTCGATTGAAATTTATCATTCTCACAAAATGGTTGGTCTTAGGTCAGGATCTGTTACAAATCCTAATGCAAACATCGCTAGCAAAAGCAACAATGAAAACATCCCGGAAACTATTCCAGCCACTAACACTGACGGTGGTGACATCACTCCTCCTCACTCCAACGCGGAAGGTCATCCTTTGTTCGGCCGACATCCCGAAGAGGTCAGAGGAAATCCACCACCAACTATGGCTGATCTCGTCAAAGCGCAAGAAACTCTTGCAAAGAATCATACGGATATGGCCACAGCACAGGAAAATCTATTTGATCACCTGAATACTCTTACTGACAAATTGTCAGAGAAATCTCAAGACAAAGGGAAATAGAATGAGAAGTCCTCAGACGCTGCTGATCCCGAGGTAATTCCAATTTACACAGTGAATGACGATGAAACCAACAAAGCCGCGGGCAATTTGTCAACAAAAGAATCATCAAGCTTCATCACTCGGGAAGACTTGGAGCGCCTTCTGGAGAATCATGGGAAAGACAAGACACCGCATGTCCATCATCAACAACCTCCCTATCCTACCACTACACAAAGAACTCCACTTCCTAAAGGTTATATCTCTCCAACTTTTACTTTGTATGATAGAACTGGAAATTCTTGAGAGCATGTATCTTGTTTCCTCGAAGCCTTAGGAGAACATAAACATAACCATGTCGTCCGTCTCAAGGAATTCTCAAAATCCTTGAAAGGAAGAGCATACACCTGGTATAAAAACATCGCGCCAGGGACCATGAATAATTAGGGAGAAATGATTAACGCCTTCTACAGAAAGTAATTCTTCGTGTCAGAGCAAGTCACTCTATTTGACCTTGGAAAGATGTTTCAAAGAGTTGGTGAAAATCCCAATGACTTCGTAAAAATATTCAGAGTCCAAGCTTTGGATTGTCATGATCCAAACATCACAGATAAACAACTGGTGGATTTGTGCATCAATGGCATTCTCCCGGTCTACAGAGCATTACTGGAGAATCTTCGATTCCAAACTTTCTCAGAGCTCCACGAAGCTGCGAAGAGATCAGCAACCACTGCACCCGCTCTGTTAGAAAGAACGAAATCTATGAAGGCTGGAGAAACACGAGACACTCGAGGAAGCAGACACCTGGTCAACAAGCAGTACAACCTACAACCTTCCGCAAATGCTGTCACAGAAGGGAGCAAACAAAAATCTGAACCACAGCGCAAGCATACTTCTCCCACCCCTTCAAAGACACAAATGAAGGATAACGTGCAGGCTTCTTCTCAGCATACAGAGGATCCAGAAGTACCTGACTTTCCATGTTCCATTAAAGAAGACAACGAATTTCTAGAAGCCTGGATTCAAGACGGTGCAATCAAATTTCCATATGTCAATAAGGAACCAACTGAAGAGGCGATGGAAAATCCTAAGTACTGTCGCTTCCATAGGTTCGTCGGCCACCCCACCAGCGCTTGCAAAACTCTGAAGCGCATATTTAAGGAAAAGGTCAAGTCAGGGGAACTTAATCTCAGAACCGAAGAAATGCACAGAGATCCCCTTCCTGTCAGAACTTTCTCTATTTCCGAAGCACCAGTCATGGAAGAAGTTCAGTCATTAATAGAGCATATTTGCGAATTGATCTATCTATAGAAGGCGCAGAGGGGAGATATGTTTACGGCTTTGAATCACATAGTTTCTGGAAAATTCCTATTGATTTCAGATATGCCTACTGAATCTTCAACCACTGATAAAGAAATGTATGACTGGGGACTACTCACCACAGTGCACGTCAAATGAAATGAATTCAAAAGGGCATTTGTTGATGTTGGTAGTGCTGTCAACATCATCCCTTTGAAGACTCTTAGAGCTGCCAGCATTACTCGACATGAAGCTACTCACGCTCCTACAATAATCAGAGATCATGAAGGGTTTTCCAGGAATGCATATGGATTCATCAATCTAAAAATTACAGAAGGTTCGGTTTGCAGTGAGACCAAATTTTACATAATCCGGGAAGACCCTGGATATCACATGATCCTCGGGCGTGCATGGATCCACAATGGAAAATTTGAGCCAACACTTTCAGTTGTACTTTCCTCCACTGAAGAAACCTTTTACTCGGAAGAAGAAACGGAAGATACTTCATCATTTGAATATATAGAGGAGGTCAAAGCCTTGACAGAACTTACACAGAAGTCTGAAGAACGTCCGAACATTTTTTTCAAGAGATTTCACGCCCAGGCAAGTCTTATTCCTCCTCATATGCCTATATCGTCAGTTTTCAAATATGCTCATTCGGTTCAAAGGCTTCACTCCACAAATAATTTAGCAATTGCAAAATGCTATGAGTGGATTATCATACCACAACAATATTTTACCCAATGGATGAGTCTAGATACTCTTCAAGTTGATCATCCAATCAGGTGATTCATTGTAGAAGACGGGGCTAAACACGACGGACAATACGAGGGATACTCCCTTTTGCACAAGTGTCAACATGTGCCACATCCCTGGAGTCTCATCGCACGAAGGATTCCAAATCAACAGAATATATTCAAGGCACGGATTACAAAGCCAAACAAGTTCAAAGAAGGAGATTTGGTTCTCAAGGCAACTAAACAGGATCTCCATTCCGCAAGGAACTATAATTGGGAAGGACCGTTTATGATCGCTAAGTCCATAATCGGAGGATATTACAAACTGATCAACACGGATGGATGAATCCTATCAGTAATTCACGAGAATTGGCTTAAGGCGTTTGTCTGAGATTATGGGCATTCGAGGTACTGGGCGCCTGAGCATTCATGACGTCTGGATTTGGAATTTTAGGATTTTATTTCATTGTATTTCAATTCCTCCAAAACGTTTGCAATACTTGCAATCAGTATTTGAATTCAACAATTTATCAAAAATTCAGTCCATATTTCTTCAAAGAAAACCTCTATTAAATCCAAAATAAAATCCTTAACCAATCCAAAACCATGATATCAAAACCTAAATAAAACCTCACACCTCTCAGAAATTCATAAGTTCAAGAGATTATGCAAAATGAATCAAAGGAAATCATCGAAGAAAGATTTTTGCGCCTCTGCATCCTTCAAAGCATGTTAAGACGCCTTCTCCTTGTTCAGCTCTTCAGTCAGCCTGGCGATCTTGTCTTCTTTCTCCATCACAGCATCATTGGGAAAGGGTATGTTATTTTTGCAAGAATCCTTAATAGCATTCATCTTCTTACGAATCCACTTCACATTGAAGCCAAGTCTCTCAGAATTCTCCAAGTTGAACTCCCAATCAAAGAGTACATCTGGAGTTATGGAATTTCTGGCCCTAGTGCATATGTCACTTACAAAATGCAAGAGTACACTTACCTTCATTGTTAAAGCATAAGCACGCCCAGGATTCATGTCGACAATTATATGGCCAAATTTCTCCCATATTTTCTTGTACAAACCCGCATATTCAATGGGAACGCTGAATCCACCAACTAACTCATGATACGGGAGTGAGGCATCGAATGGAGGATCAAAAGTAACACCTGCACTTGGGTATTCGTGCACAATTATATGGTTTTCAATTATTGGAGCAACTTCTACAGTCAAGGCAACAGTTTTTTCAGTATTTTCTGCTGATGTCCTGGATTCTTCTATCACAATAAAAATTTGGGTCTACATGACTTCATCAACAACACTTTCATGGCCTTGAGGAGCAGAGATAGTGGCCTCCCTATCAATAGCCTCAGGATCACTCGTTTCATCATTTTGGGTTCCTGCATTCTCAACTTCGGTATTTTGCACCTAATACGAAGATTATATGAGATTAGGATCGTCCAAGCATGAAACCAAAATAAATCATTAACTAAAACATACAAGTGGTCTAACATCATCAAAGTCTTTCATTGTTCATGCTATATATCGGCAAAATACATGAAAGTTATAAAAATACATTTTTCGACGAGCTCGCCTGAGAAGATTTTACACTGCCCTGTACAACATGATGAACTGGGAGCAATTGGTGAATAATCAAGGGCTTAGGTATACACCATTCTATTCATATGGATGTTTCCAACAACATATCAAAATTTCACAGCAATCCAACGAGCGAGCAAATAGATGTGGTCGAAACTCGGGACTACACAACATCTGAAAAAGTTCTGAAAGTCTCCTGGAAGTTCATTATTTAGCCTTTTTCAAGCCCTGAACGTGCTCAAAACTTAAAAATATTCTTTACAAAAACTTGGAAATTTCCTGGTCTTGAATATGCATATGCAGATCATCAAAATCTGATATCATATGAAGATTCTATGACGATTTTCCTAAAATGCTGAGTTCTGAATTTTCTGTTGACGTATTTTCAGCAAAATTGTCATATAGTCACATACATTCTCATTCATTCACTCATGGATCAGCAAGTTTACACTTCTATGGATGAAATACAAGAGAAATACTTACTTGGGTGGTCTCCGAAGTGTTCAAAGAACCATAATTGCTCACACCGGCGTCGATAGCAACGTTATTTTCACTCGGTTCTTGACTTTGGGAGTTTTCTTTATTGCCATCCTTCGAGCAAGTGTCACCAGTATTCTCCACATCCATGGAGTCATCATACTGTACATATCCCCAACAATCAGCATTTTATTCATAAAGCGCCATGATTACTGTGGGGAAAGATACTTACAACTTCTTCATCGCTCAAGTCATAAATTGTTTGCTCAAGAGCGGAGAAACGAAAACCATCAATACTTGATGGGGCAAAGTTCTTCAACGGAATAACAATATCAGTTTCATGATCCTAATAATACGGCCGAGAAAGGGTCATAACAAAGAGAATACTGGTAACTCACCAAAGCGCCAGCTGGGGACTTTATATTATTGGGTAACAACTTATAACTCTTATGCATGCCTTCTCTGCCATGAACAATAGCCTCAGTCTCTGAGAAATCTACACGGATTCGAGGTCTTACGACACGACCGTTCTGTGGTAAATTTCAGCAGCATAATCAAAATAAAGTTATTATAATTTTATGAAGATTATATAACAAAACGTACCTGAGAACATCCTGGAGACGATTTTCGCTTATCACTGGAGAGATAGTTCAATCTTGGTTGACTAGAAATCATCTCATCAGAGGGACAATCCTTCACTGGAGGCTGACCGACTGTCACGAATTCATGCAATCGCTCAAATTGATCGTCCCAGAAGGCTGCATAACCTGGAGTCACATAGGCGAATCTATCAGAGCAAGGGAACCAGTATTTACTTCCTTCCACATGAGTATGGCCCAAATGAGTCATGAGCTGCTTAACTGATGGTTTCCTCCTCCGAATAGTTGGAACGCAATGGTCCATACCCATTTGATGAGCTGCTCTATCAATATTATACTCTTCCACTGAAAATTCTCTGTACGAGACCGATAATAGATGACCAGGGGTGCAACTCAACATGAAAGATCGCTCGCCATCATTCAGATCTGCACCAGATGACAAACTAGTGCTCTCTTTAGTGTTAAAAGTCGTCGGTTAAGAAACATAAGAAGGCACTGACACCCAAGGATGAAAATTGAATTCATATTCATCATCCAACACGTCAATAAGGTTCTCCTTGGACCGAGTCTGCTTTGTGGACCAACGCATGATCCTAGCATTGTCTTTCTCAGGGAAAATATGGCGAGCATCAGTATTCGGTCCTTGCAGAACATTACGTGGAATGGGTGCATAATTATTGAAGTGCTCCCACATTAGAGCTTGAAGACACATCGTGTTAGCATAACATTCAATCTTCATGAAGCTATTCGACACACTGGAGTCTATAATCAAAGAATCTAAGTTGTAATACAAGGAGCCCAAGAACAAACTACCTATCGGAAGTTGCTCACTTTGAGCCATCTAAATAGCAAAGGGGATCACAAAAGGCTTCAATAAGTTTTCGTTGTCTTCAAAAACATCTCTGGACAACCATAAACATAAGAAAGCAGCAATGGGTAACATACCGTCGACAGGTTTATCAGAAACCTCGTCTTTGGGCCACCAGCGTGTCAACCAGAGAGCATAGCATCCTTTACTGCCAGCCTTATTTACTACATGATAGGTGTCTAAAACACCTTATTTTATATTGAGTATTTATGCTTTCTTTGCTATTTTTCGTGTGAATTATGTATCTTATGTTTACTTCCGAGTTACTAGGTGCTTTGGAGCCATTTGGAGCGAAAGAAGAAGAATCCGTGTATTTTGAGCAAAAAGGGCAGAAAAGGTCATTTCATGGGCGAATGATATCGGGAGCTCATCTGAGGATAAGGGGCAAGCAGTTGCTCATAACTAACCTTAGGAGCTGTCATTTGGTGGCCTGCATAAGGATGATGGATGCCTATATCAATTTTATCCATTACCATATACTAAAAGTAAGAGAAGATTCCTCCCTATCATTAGCTCTTCCTTCTTTCCCATCCATGAATTCAGAGAAAGAAACCATTGTTGGCTGCCATCGCGATTTCGGTTCAGATCGATATAAGAAAGGAAATTGGGGTTTGCTTCTGGTGTTTGGGATTGATATGAGAAGTGCAGGTAGCTGGGTGTTGGTTCAGTTGGAAGAAATAGCAGTGGCAGCTGTTGCAGCTGCTGTACAAATGGAGGCGAGGACAACAGTCATGGAAGAGCTAGTGATAATGAGTTTGGTGGTATTATAGTGTCAGACTGGTGGTTGAGGTGTAGCTATGCAAGTCAGGGAATGTGCTAGCAGATATTGCTGGTGCTGGAAGGCTTGAACTGTGATGGAGGGTGATGTATCTGTAGGGTTTGAGCTGAATATGAACTTAAGATGAGAAGAACAAATTACAAGAAAGAAGAGGAATTAAGGTTATTGAGAGTCTATGAATGATTGTACTACATGGGTTTGTCTCAGGTGCAGGGAAGGAGATGGAATGAGAGGTGGAAGAATGCAACAGATTCATATCTGGCAACATAAACTCACGCTTGATATATGTTTGAAGAAAGGCCTGAGTGACCAGTTCCCTACAACTTCAGTTTCAAACTAATTTTCCACTGCACAAGTTCAGTTGCCGTGAAAGTCTTGCAAAGGGTTTAGACAGCAAGCTTAAGTCCGTAGTGGTTTTTCCATGGGTTCTGAGGTTCGAATTGTTTTGGCTTTTGGGTCAATTTATGGCTGAATTACAAGCCGAGAAAACAGTAGGAGATGAGCTCTTTGTCATTGTTATGAAGCACTGAATGAGATAGTTATGCAAGAGTTATGGTTGTAGTTAGCTTGTGAAGATGCAGTGGTGCTGCTACTAGTGAATGGAGATGCTGATTAGGTCTTGCTGTGGAGGAGAAATGGATCTGGTGACTGTTAGCAGTATTTATTGGAAAATATGGAGCTGTAGAGTTCACTGCAGGTGGCTGTCTGTGTTGGTTTTTTGAATTGAAGTGCAGGGAATTGTGTTGCCACTCAAAGTGCAGGTGAAACAACAAAGAATTGAAACCTGGAAAATGAATGAAACGGGTTTGCTGGTATTCGGTTTCGCTTATGCTGGGAAGAACTAGAAGTTGCTGCATGTGTTGGAGTTGGACAACGAAAGAAGATATTATAGCTGCAATGAAGGGGTACAAAAATGGAATTGGTGAGGCAGTGGTGCTGAACGAGTGCAGCTACAGATGGAGCTGTATGCAGTTTCGAACAACAAGTGCAATCTAGGTTTGTCAGAGTTGTCGTGATGTTGGTGGTAGTCACGCTAGGGTGTTTCAGATCTGACTTTGAGAAGAACTGGTGAGAATCTGGAGTGAAGCAATGGCAGTTTGAACGAGAATGCAATTGATATGGCTTAGCAGCTGTAATTTCTAGTGGTTGCAACTGAGCTGAGTTACAGTGGTGGTGCAATTTGCGTGGAGTGGAGTTTGTGTGGAATTGAATGATGTTGTTGCAGGTGGAGGTCTTGGCGGTGCACGAGCTTGATGCGGCGAGTTTGTGACAGTGCTGGAGGTGTTGCTATTGCTCATGGAATTGCGGAGAAGTCACTGAAATGAGTTGATGCAGTTAGGAAAGATTCTGGTAGAGGTGTCGCTGCAGTGGACTGGCTAATGAGTTGCAGCTACAATTAGGTGCATGAATTGAATGAATAACAGTGAAATGATAGAAGCCGGAGTTCTGGTAATGGCGTTGCAGGGGAGCTTGGCAGTGATAAGGCTGTGCTTTACAGGGAATGACGGAAAGGCTGGTGCTGCTGGATATGGAGACAGTTTTGGTGCTCAATAGCTGAGAAGATAAATTGCAGGCCATGGTTTTGATACAAGAGTCTGAAAGTTCACAACAGATTTTGCTGGAGTTTGATAAGGGTGTATAGCTCTAGAATGAGTTGAAGGCAAGGTTGTTCATTATAGGGAATGGAGTAAATGAATGATTGGTGAATGAATTTTACACAGGAGCTGAAATTGGCCTGGATCGGTCAGAAATAGAGAGCACTCGGCCGGAATCGGTGTACAGCGAGTGGACTCACCGATCCAGGTACCCGACTCCGTTGAATTTGGACCTATTCTGGCTGGGCTTCACTCATGGGCTCAGTATTGATTTCAAACTCTAAGGAGTTGGTCGAGTTTGGAAGTCAGGCTATAAAAAAGAAAATAAAACCTTTACTTTAAGGAGGAGATCATATATCTTATCTTCTATTATCTGCCTAGGGTTTTAACAACATGATAGTTTTATTGCTTCTTCTTGTTTATGAACTCCATTGATATGATTAGACAATTCTCTTTTGGTTAAAGAATAAATTGGATTTCCAAGCATGAGTTTTGTTCAATAAATTAGTTTTGTCTCCATGCTTTATTGCTTATGATTCACTATATATATTGTTATATGATTTGAAAGCTTGTTTAGTCGAGTCGTGAATCGGTTGAGTTTGTTTTCATATCTATTGCTAGATGAGGGTTATTATACGCAAAAGTGATAATTTCTGATTGCAAGTAGCATAGTTGTGAGTATTGCTTGTAGTGATACATCCTAGTAGTCACAAGTGGATCATAACCTTTGTTAAAACGGATTAGTGCTTTTACACGTTCGTTTGCATTGATTAGTCTTATTTCATAGAACTTAGTGCTCTTAGGGAGTTAAACTTAATTGTGCTTTTACACTTTAGGTTGCTTTCTAGGTAGAATTCACATTCGCATCTTTTAATGTGTTTGTTGATGACAAGAGGGAATTAGCGGAATATTCTTGCCATCAAGGTATTCTAGGACTTTTAATAAAATGAGAGATTAAATATCAATTCTACTTATTGTTAAAAAGCATGTTTGTGAATGAAGATGAATCCTTAACCAATATCTTTCCTTGTTTGATTTGATTTGCTTATTTCTTTATTTGCTTTTATTTTAGTTTGCTTTTATTAAAAATCAGAAAACCCCCCAATTGTTATTATAGGAAACCGAAACATATTGACAACGAAAGCCTCTTTGTGGATACGAACTCTTTCTTACCACTACTACATTTATTTTAGTTAAGTAAGAAAGTGAAATTATATTTGTGTCGGCTGATAACCGACCAAATTTTGGCGCCGTTGCCGGGGAGGCAACGGTTGTCACTTGTTTTTGGTTTCTTATTTTTTGTTTTTAGTTTTGCTTTTGTTGTATTTTCTGGGTTTTAACCTTGTTTTGAGAATCGTGTTTCAGGTACTTATTTCTCATGGATGGAGCATATTGGAACAATGGATGCGGTTTTCAACAACCTCAACAATATGACAACTACCAATTCCAGGGGTATAATCAAAACCAATTCATTGGTTATGACCAATATTCCATGGAACCTCATGGTTTTCCTCAACAACCTTATGGCGAGTACATGTGTGAACAACCATAAGGATTGGAGGATTCTTATGCTCGTGAACAAGAAGTCTCTAACTTGTTAGACAATTTTTCCAACTTTGTACGTCAAGAGTTTCAAAAAGATAAAGAGGCTACAGACGAGCAACTCCAAGAACTTCGTGAAGGTATTTCTAACTTACAAAGAGATATTGATCAATACAAAGAAGAAAGGTATGAAGAAGAACTTTGTTTTCAAAATAATAATTATTCTAATGTGCCTGTGGTTTGTGATGAATATTTGATTGATGCTAATTTTGAAAAAGGCCAACCTTTGGGGTCTTTCGTTGATAATTGTGTAGTTAACTCAACTCTTGATCTTAATAATGATAATTCACCTATTCAAAAGGATGAGTTTGAGACTAACAACACTAAATTCAGTGACGACCAATCTTATGTTAACTATGAAAGTGATGATGATTATGAAGATACATCGCTTGAACCAATTCATGGTGACATTTTCCAAGGGTGTACCGCAAAATCTTTTTGGGATCAAGATGAACATGAAGAGGACTATGATGGCAATTATGTATATAACTCAAGCATTGATCTTAATAATGATCAAGAGCCTATTCAAAGGGTGGAGCTTGAGGATGATGCATTTTTGAGTATTCTAAAGAAACTCCTCATAGTGAAATTTGGATCCGCAGTAGAGCATGTGCCTAATATCGAAGAGGAGTATGTTGAGAATAAAACCGATTTGACCAATATTGTGGAAGACCCAATTGAGCATGCAAAAGATTGTAACGAAGATGTTGATGTCGAGACTTTGGTTAAGGCAGAAAAGAATGAAGAATTGTTGCAAGTGTCAATAGAGGACCACGATGTGCAAGAGGTAAGTAATTCACTTGAAGTTTCTAAGGATGAAGAGGATACTATAATACAAGAGTTGCAAGGTTTGGCTAATCCTTTGCCTATTTATCCTTCTCCTTTACCTCTTATTGGCTTGAATATATATGCTTCGAGAATATTGTTAAATGACTTTGTTTCCCGATATCCACCATTAGAAACTTTTGATTCTCATATTATGAATGTTTGCAAAGAAGAAACCATAGAAGTCCCTGATTTTTATGTTCTTTATACACTTCCAAGTGTAGAAAAGAATAAGTGTGGGGGAAACTTCTATGGGGCGATAGCTTCGTTTCTATTTTCTTGTACTAATATTTGTGTGAAGATAACATTTGCAAAACAGGTTACATGGAAGGATCCCCAACTTTTCAGATTATTGGTGTATGGGGAATTCGTCTTGCAAGTCGGGTTGACGACTTTAAACCAAGCGCTAAGTGGGAGGCAACCCACCGGTTTTGTATCTTTATCTTTATCTTTTTATTTTTAAGCATTTTCTTTTATCTTTATTTTCGTTGTTTTTGCATTTCATTTGCGGAATTTCCCACCTTGAACTTTCTTTGCATGATTCAATTTTACATTGAGGACAATATAAAGTTTAAGTGTGGGGAGCATTTATATGTTTGTATAGTTTGTTTTAGTGTGTTTTATGCCTTTAGTAAAAAAAAAAACAACAACAAAAAAAATCAGAAAAATAGAAAAACCAACAAAAAATAAAAAAATTGTGCTTTGTGAACTCCGAAATCTAGAAACATGTGCCTTTAGGATGACACCATTAGTGGATGGAACCATTTTGATTGCAGGAGTTGAGGGACCAATTAACTAAAAGGGACGAACATAGCTCAGAAATCACAATTAACATGATAGTTGTTACCATATCTCGGAATATCACCATATCGCATTCTATTTTTATTTTTCCATATTTATCTATTGTTCTCTAAGTGCTTTGGTGGGTCACTAAAAATCGAGTTGTTATTACTGCTAGGATGAAATAGAGTGATTGAGTTGCTAAAAAAAAAAGAAAAAAAAAAGAGACCGACCAATTAGACCAAACGGAATAAAAATGACACTTGGGAATAACAGTATGTGTGAAACGTAGTCCCTGTCTTCGTCGCCTAAACAAGCGTGGAATGCAGGATCCAAGGCAACTATCACGTACTTGCTGACAAGAAGCATGCGCTTGGATCCAAAAGATCTAACCATGTTGTCTAAAAAAAAAAAGTGAAAAAGAAAAGAAAAGAAAAGAAAAATATTATTTTTGTTGAATAAAGTCACTCCTGGTTCCCTTGTATATGCCAGTGAGTTGATGTAGAAATAAGTTTGTTGACCACTGGTTCCCTTGTATATGTCAGTGTGTTGACACTAGAATTGACCAGTAGCTCAATCCAATAGGTTGCATAGGTTCATTTTGGCGGTGACCTTCAGACATATATGGGATACATCGATCATTTGTGAACATTCGCCAACATCTACATCTATATCCATCTTCTTAATCTTTTCATTGTGATTGTGGTTAGTCAGATTCCGAGTATTGTGGTTTGTTCGACTATCTAATTAAAGCTTTATTTACTAATATATGAATTGAATTTGTGCAAGGTACCTCCTCCTG
This sequence comes from Papaver bracteatum, assembly GCA_023529315.1. Classification (NCBI taxonomy): domain Eukaryota; kingdom Viridiplantae; phylum Streptophyta; class Magnoliopsida; order Ranunculales; family Papaveraceae; genus Papaver; species Papaver bracteatum. The sequence continues at coordinate 404,472 of JAJJWX010002346.1, read as the reverse complement.
TAATCATTTTGGATTTGTTCATTGATTTGTCACAAATAGACGAAGTTGGAAATATAGGTTTTGTAGGCAGACCTCTTGTAAACCTTCACGAGACTAAAACTCGTCCACTAGGGACACCTAGGGGTTCAAAGGCTTGTTATTTATGCTAAAAGTGACCGTAGCCTCGACGAGACGGAGTTGTATGTTTGCTTTATAATTATTATTTTTTTATTTGCTCGAGGACTAGCAAAGTCTAAGTGTGGGGGAATCTGATAGGTGTCTAAAACACCTTATTTTATATTGAGTATTTATGCTTTCTTTGCTATTTTTCGTGTGAATTATGTATCTTATGTTTACTTCCAAGTTACTAGGTGCTTTGGAGCCATCTGGAGCGAAAGAAGAAGAATCCGTGTATTTTGAGCAAAAAGGGTAGAAAAGGTCATTTCATGGGCGAATGATATCGGGAGCTCATCTGAGGATAAGGGGCAAGCAGTTGCTCATAACTAACCTTAGGAGCTGCCATTTGGTGGCCTGCATAAGGATGCTGGATGCCTATATCAATTTTATCCATTACCACATACTAAAAGTAAGAGAAGATTCCTCTCTATCATTAGCTCTTCCTTCTTTCCCATCCATGAATTCAGAGAAAGAAACCATTGTTGGCTGCCATCGCGATTTCGGTTCAGATCGATATAAGAAAGGAAATTGGGGTTTGCTTCTGGTGTTTGGGATTGATATGAGAAGTGCAGGTAGCTGGGTGTTGGTTCAGTCGGAAGAAATAGCAGTGGCAGCTGTTGCAGCTGTTGTACAAATGGAGGCGAGGACACCAGTCATGGAAGATCTAGTGATAATGAGTTTGGTGGTATTATAGTGTCAGAATGGTGGTCGAGGTGTAGCTATGCAAGTCAGGGAATGTGCTAGCAGATGTTGCTGGTGCTGGAAAGCTTGAACTGTGATGGAGGGTGATGTATCTGTAGGGTTTGAGCTGAATATGAACTTAAGATGAGAAGAACAAATTACAAGAAAGAAGAGGAATTAAGGTTATTGAGAGTCTATGAATGATTGTACTACATGGGTTTGTCTCAGGTGCAGGGAAGGAGATGGAATGAGAGGTGGAAGAATGCAACAGATTCATCTCTGGCAACATAAACTCACGCTTGATATATGTTTGAAGAAAGTCCTGAGTGACCAGTTCCCTACAACTTCAGTTTCAAACTAATTTGCCACTGCACAAGTTCAGTTTCCGTGAAAGTCATGGTTCCAGTGAGTCTTTGCAAAAAGTTTAGACAGCAAGCTTAAGTCCGTAGTGGTTTTTCCATGGGTTCTGAGGTTCGAATTGTTATGGCTTTTGGGTCAATTTATGGCTGAATTACAAGCCGAGAAAACAGTAGGAGATGAGCTCTTTTTCATTGTTATGAAGCACTGAATGAGATAGTTATGCAAGAGTTATGGTTGTAGTTAGCTTGTGAAGATGCAGTGGTGCTGCTACTAGTGAATGGAGATGCTGATTAGGTCTTGCTGTGGAGGAGAAATGGATCTGGTGACTGTTAGCAGTATTGATTGGAAAATATGGAGCTGTAGAGTTCACTGCAGGTGGATGTCTGTGTTGGTTTTATGAATTGAAGTGCAGGGAATTGTGTTGCCACTCAAAGTGCAGGTGAAACAACAAAGAATTGAAACCTAGAAAATGAATGAAACGGGCTTGCTGGTATTCGGGTTCGCTTATGCTGGGAAGAACTAGAAGTTGCTGCCTGTGTTGGCGTTGGACAACGAAAGAAGATATTGTAGCTGCAATGAAGGGGTACAAAAATGGAATTGGTGAGGCAGTGGTGCTGAACGAGTGCAGCTACAGATGGAGCTGTATGCAATTTTGAACAACAAGTGCATTGCAGGTTTGTCAGAGTTGTCGTGCTGTTGGTGGTAGTCATGCTAGGGTGTTTCAGAGCTGACTTTGAGAAGAACTGGTGAGCAGCTGGAGTGAAGCAATGGCAGTTTGAACGAGAATGCAATTGATATGGCTTAGCAGCTGTAATTTCTAGTGGTTGCAACTGAGCTGAGTTACAGTGGTGGTGCAATTTGCGTGGAGTGGAGTTTGTGTGCAATTGAATGATGTTGTTGCAGGTGGAGGTCTTGGAGGTGCACGATCTTGATGCGGCGAGTTTGTGACAGTGCTGGAGGTGTTGCTGTTGCTCATGGAATTGCGGAGAAGTCACTGAAATGAGTTAATGCAGTTAGGCAAGATTCTGGTGGAGGTGTCGCTGCAGTGGACTGGCTAATGAGTTGCAGCTAAAATTAGGTGCATGAATTGAATGAATAACAGTGAAATGATAGAAGCCGGAGTTCAAGTAATGGCGTTGCAGGGGAGCTTGGCAGTGATAAGGCTGTACTTTACAGGGAATGACGGAAAGGCTGGTGCTGATGGGTATGGAGACAGTTTTTGTGCTCAATGGCTGAGAAGATAAATTGCAGGCCATGGTTTTGATACAAGAGTCTGAAAGTTCACAACAGATTTTGCTGGAGTTTGATAAGGGTGTATAGCTCTAGAATGAGTTGAAGGAAAGGTTTTTCATTACAGGGAATGGATTAAATGAATGATTGGTGAATGAATTTTACACAGGAGCTGAAATTGGCCTGGAATTGTCAGAAATAGAGAGCACTCGGCCGGAATCGGTGTACTGCGAGTGGACTGACCGATCCAGGTACCCTACTCAGTTGAATTTGGACCTATTCTGGCTGGGCTTCACTCATGGGCTCAGTATTGATTTCAAACTCTAAGGAGTTGGTCGAGTTTGGAAGTCAGGCTATAAAAAAGAAAAAGAAAACCTTTACTTTAAGGAGGAGATCATATATCTTATCTTCTATTATCTGCCTAAGGTTTTAACAACATGATAGTTTTATTGCTTCTTCTTGTTTATGAACTCCATTGATATGATTAGATAATTCTCTTTTGGTTAAGGAATAAATTGGATTTCCAAGCATGGGTTTTGTTCAATAAATTAGTTTTGTCTCCATGATTTATTGCTTATGATTCACTATATATATTGTTATATGATTTGAAAGCTTGTTTAGTCGAGTCGCGAATCGGTTGAGTTTGTTTTCATATCTATTGCTAGATTAGGGTTATTATACGCAAAAGTGATAATTTCTGATTGCAAGTAGCATAGTTGTGAGTATTTCTTGTAGTGATACATCCTAGTAGTCACAAGTGGATCATAACCTTTGTTAAAACGGATTAGTTCTTTTACACGTTCGTTTGCATTGATTAGTCTTATTTCATAGAACTTAGTGCTCTTAGGGAGTTAAACTTAATTGTGCTTTTACACTTTAGGTTGCTTTTTAGGTAGAATTCACATTCGCATCTTTTAATGTGTTTGTTGATGACAAGAGGGAATTAGCGGAATATTCTTGCGATCAAGGTATTCTAGGACTTTTAATAAAATGAGAGATTAAATATCAATTCTACTTATTGTTAAAAAGCATGTTTGTGAATGAAGATGAATCCTTAACCAATATCTTTCCTTGTTTGATTTGATTTGCTTATTTCTTTATTTGCTTTTATTTTAGTTTGCTTTTATTAAAAATCAGAAAACCCCCCAATTGTTATTATAGGAAACCGAAACATATTGACAACGAAAGCCTCTCTGTGGATACAAACTCTTTCTTATCACTACTACATTTATTTTAGTTAAGTAAGAAAGTGAAATTATATTTGTGTCGGCTGACAACCGACCACTACCTCCATTGCAGCTGTCAAGATGTGAGAAACGACAGTCTCCTCATCTGAAAGATCCCCAGGGAGATTGCCCATGATTGGGAGATGCATCAGAGCTGCCACGTCTTCCAAGGTAATGGTAAACTCTCCCCATCTGCATATGAAGGTGTGAGTAGGAATACACCAACGAGCAAGCAGAGCCACAATAATTCTTGCGTCATGATAGATGAATAACTCCCCAGAAGCTTGAATAGCCCTTGTCACCTGCGCCTGATCGAGCATAGCCCTCACATGAGGAAAACCCAACATATGCCTCGCCCATCCAGCAAACTTCTCCAAAGGTCGACGAGAAAGCTTAAATTATATAATTGATGTAAAGAAGACCTCATGTTCAAGACAAAACCGGATGACTGTCTTGGGAGTCACAAATTTCTTCTGAGTGACAGTCCTGGGATTTATCAGAAGACGATACGCTGGAGATTTCAAATGTTTTTCAGCTCCTGGAGTATCTTCCTCAAAAAATGCATCATCAATATTTGGGACGTTCTTAATCCCAGGGGTTTCATCTTCGTCTTCATCAACAGAAGTCTCATATGTGCATTTTTTATCCCTGGAGATGTCATCATCAACACACATTTCATCTCTTGAAGTGTCATTAACTTGAGAGCTGGTCATATTTATGAAGTAGCTGCAAAAATGCACATTACATTCTACTTCAGTACATCATCTAGAATCGAGGAAATATTAGCGTCTAATGGTAACTCTTAACTCTTACCTTTTTACGCTTCCACTAACGGTAGTGATAATAATGCTAGAGTTAATACTTCAAAATCGTTCGTTTCTTCGAAATCTACAAAAAACGAACAACTCAGATTTTTTCATAAAATAATGAATATTTCTACTGTGTGAACATTCACCATAGAATTATGAAAAACTAAAACATTATTTCATCATAAATAATTGTTTACTTCTAAGAAATATCGTACAAAACTCAAGTTTTCATTTTAGAGAAAATAATATATATTTGCATGTATATATAAACAAGACGTTTATTTTCTCACGTAAATAAATAAAGATTTTTAACATGAGCCAGGCTCATAAAAAATAAATTGTGGACACTCCACGGTTTCAAAAAAAAAATCCCATGAATTGACCATGGTTTTTACAAAAAACTCTTTTCCTTCGTGCCGTCATACGTATTTGAAACGAAGGTTTATTTCAATTTTGTGAAAGCTCACACATTACAAGATAAAGTTTTGATTTACATGAAAGCTCATACACAAAGTTTTATCACTAGACACAAGTTCATATATACGTAACGAGAGAAACTCTTTCCTCTGTATCATCATTTTTCCTTAAAACGAAGAATTTACTTCGGTTTTGTGAAAATTCACTTTTTCATGATAAAACTTTAGCTCACATGAAAGCTCATAAACATAGTTTTATCACAGAACTTACATATTCATATATGAAGGAAAACCTCTCATAAATCAGGGATTATTATTAGTTTTCAAAAACTAATGATCAAACAAACAAATGTTTTCAAAAAACGAAGGTTTTCGACGAAACCCACATTCTTATATACACGGGTATATAATTTTATCATGATAAATATGTGAACAACCCATAGAACTCATGAGCATTAACAAACATCAGCAAAAAAAAAAAATTTGTTTTAGACGCGTACCTGTCGGCGCCGGCGGAAAATGGCCGGACGGTGGCGGCAACGGCGGCGGCGCTGGAGCTCCGGCAAAAAAAAATTTCCTTCCTCTCCTGTGTACGAGTGTGAAGGTGATGAGGTGATGGGAGCTGCTGGTCGTGGGAAAATTAAAAAAAAAAAAAGAGAGAGAGAAACAATTCCTTTTATATCAAACTTTCTTTCCAAAACCTAATTTTTTAAGGATTTCCTTATTGGGCCCGGCCCGCGAATCCTAAACGACCAAGGTCCCGTCATCTTAATCAGCGGTTCAACACCAACTTATACTCATCAAACGACATTCTATCATGCTACTGGAATCATCTTTCAAGTCATGGTACGCTCGTACGATCGAAATCCGGTAACATCTTAACTTACGACTGAGTTCAATTACTTGTACTATTATGACCCGAAAATCACCATTCAATGCTGACTGAGGAACACGGCTTTCCTCACTAAGCAGGGGACTTAATGTAGATGGTGGATTTTCGATAAAGGATAAAATCGTAAACCCATAATTATACAAACCTCTGATCCAGGAGTCAGACGTGAGTATTGAGACACGGGTCTCTCATGAATTCTCTGATTGAGAATACTTTCTCTCAGAGTACATGTATATATGTAGTCTCACAGCTGGACAACGACATATCTCATGAATACTGAACACTTCAGTAATTATTTCTATATAGTATCACGGGATGGACGGCTCCTAAACAGTTTGCTCTGCTAGTATAGAGCGATACCGTCTTCAGGATACGAACAACGAGTTTACCCTGACTATATAAAGGATATGAAGCTCCAGCAAGCTCATATCAGAATAATTAATGCTCCTAGACAGGTTCCTCTGCTAGTATAAAGTCATAAATTAATTATTCCTAAATTCTTGGATTCATCCGCAGAATTTCTGAAAATATTCAACAAAATTCGCAAATATTTCATTACGCAAACCATGGTTCTTCCCAGTAGAAATCCATGGGTTAGTAATAAATATTCGACGCACGGGTATCAGAGCTACCTCTGAGCGAGCCCTGTCTCAAACCTAAATTCTTGGATTCATCTGCAGAATTTCTGAAAATATTCAAATATTTTCGCAAATATTTCATTACGCAAACCATGGTTCTTCCTAGCAGAAATCCATGGGTTAGTAATAAATATTTGATGCACGGGAATCAGAGCTACCTCTGAGTAAGCCATGTCTCAAACGGTGCAAGTGTATTCAACGATGATGCATTAACAATCACCGCACGAACGAGTGTTTCAAAATACGAAGAAACGATGAACCTATGCAAAATAGGATGAAAAAATAACAAATAATTAAAAATTAACCAAGGTACTTGGATCATGGAACCACTGACCGGATGACCATGCCGTGGTCAATCCCACACCAGTTTTATATTTTTATCATATTTTTGTTGTTTTCCTTGAGTTCATGAAAAGCCTTTCACTTGAACAAATATCCTTTGTATTGAGGAAACTCCTCAATTTCATGGTGCTTCCTTCGCGCGGAGGAAATAATATAAAATTAGGGAAAACATGATGGGGCCGTGACCTTTGGCCAATCGGCCATCCCTTGGTCCCAGCCGGCCCCACACCTCATGGTTCCTTATTATTTTACTATTATTGACCAAATTTCATGAAAACTCCTTAATCTCATGATACTTCCTTGGTCCCATGAAAAATAATAAAAATTAGGGAAACTCGTGTGCACGAGCCATGGACGGCCGGCCAAACCCTAGGTGGCTCACACGTCCCACTTTTTATTAGCATGTTTTTCATGTTTTCATAATCCCATGAAATTCCTTGATTTCATGATATTTCCTTCAAATTATGAAAATTCCTTCAAATCATGAAATAATGCATAAAATATGGAAACACGCGGAACCGGGCCCTGGCCGGCTAACCATGCTCCGAGCCGGTCCCACATGCCCACACGTCCCTTGTTTTATTTATTATTATTTTTATGTTTCCTTCATCTCATGGAAACTCCTTGATTTCAACAAAACTCTTTAATTTTAACGAAACTCCTTCGTTTTATCATATTTCCCTAAAATCATGAAAAAATATTACAAAAATTATGGAAAAACGTGTGGATGACTCCCTTGGCCATAACCGGTCCTACACTTCATAATTCTTTCACTTTTTCATTATTTTCCTTCATCCGATGAAGTTTTGACGGTTTTATCAAAAAACCCTAATTTTGTCATATTTTCTCAAATGGTCGCTCAAACGTGCACCAAAAAATATCAAAATTCTCAGGACTGTGACATGGAAATCTCAATGACGAAAGCATGTTACCTTGACCGACCATGGTTGGATTTTTGGCTCGCAATGAGCCAGTCCCACGTGTTTTCACATTTTGACTTAATTTGCGCAATTGCACGTATTGGGTCCAAAAGCTCTCCAAATAATTTCAGAATTTGACGGAGCGATCATCATATGATCCCTTGACCACCCAGGGCCGGTTTCATGACCCCTTGGTCGGTCCCTCACCTTTTCATAATTAATTAGGTTTTATCACCTAATACTGAACCCAACAGTAATTCAATAAATAATTAAACCAGCATTTAGTCATTCTTTCATCAACTCACCAACTCTTCAAAGGGGTCTTGGTTTTTTCTCATGTGAGCATATGAGAATTTCATGGTTGATCCACGGTCCTATTGAAGCCTGTTCTCCTCGATTCCATGGTTAAATTTCAAATAAACCATCAATTGATCAAATTATGGTTTTTGAATCCAAGGATCATGATTCCAGATTCAAACACTAATACTTTTGCAATGATCTCATGATCAGTATTCTTATTAATTATATTCGGTTCAACTACCAGCACTTTAATTAATATTTTATTTTGGTCACGCTGCCAATAATTCATCCGATGAGCAATATTTACTCAAATCAACGAATATTGGAACTATCAATATTAAACAAATTATCGAGCAACACTTGCTCGTGAGGATCCTATTACTGTCTCAGCAGATGCGCTTAATTTATGAGTTGCAGAACATTTTACAAAATCATGTTTAACTCAGCAAATACGTGTCATTTGGGGGGATATCAACTAGGATTTTGGTCTGGCGGTCTACGGCACGTGTGTTCAAACACACGATGGAATGTAAGAAAGTCGTGCAATCGGTTGAAGGAGTTAACAAAGTAGTGGGTGGAAAATTAACCAAGTCTCTACATAATAAGCGTAACTGGTTTCAAGCACTATTTCCATCTCTCCACTCTTTCACTCCATCAACTGTCACACTTCATGGGATCATGGTGTCTACAATTCCAGCAATATAAATAAGTCCCTAAATCATGATTGAAAGAACAATAACGGCAGCAACGAAATCAACGACGATTTCATGCCTCACTCATCAATTGAGCAATTACTCTCAACTGGGTAATTTCAATCATTCAGAGCTTATATTATTCAGAATTCACAACACACCTACAATCTTTGATTACCATTGATTCCACACATTTCTTAGCTTCCCTCCTACTGATCAACCCATCCTCTCTTGTGACCGAATTTACTCTGGAACGTCCATTGTCTTGGTTTAGGCCGGAGTACTATAGATTGATCTCTCGAACTTAAAGCACCCCCTTCACAGCGGTGCATCTGTGTGAGGTTAAACATTTCGCTCGGTTCAAGGAATATTCTCCACACGGTCGTCTACTCAATTCCGCAAAAACCAACAAATCGTTTTTCCCCATCTACAACCTCCAACAACAGCAGTAAACCAAAATAAAAGTGGCATCAAGCGCAGTGGCAACACCACTAACCGCAGGGGGAGAATGCAAGCTAGCCGTTGAGGCAGAATGTGGTCAGGACCAATGGGACTCTCCTAGAAGTCGAGGCATACAAGCACCAAACCTATGTACATATCGTGTTGTTCTCCATTTTGTTACACTAACATATGAAAACTTTTATGGTGTTGAGATAATTTTGTTCATTATGTTTTTATATATGTTAATTATTAGTTTATGAACATCAATTAGCAGAAGTTTATGCATAGGATTCTTCCCTCAAAAATCCATTAATTAGCAGAAGTTTATTGTTTATTGTCTTTCAATCGCGAACCTTCTTCCCTCGAAAATCTATTTTCTTCTCCAATCTGCACTCCCAAAGTCTAGGGTTTTATAGCTCTAATATAAATAAGTACAATGGAGTAATCAAAATCAGGGTTGCAACTATATAACGTTGTTGCTTCTTTAGTAGTTATTGATCAAAAGTAAGTTAACCAATTTCAACATGAACCCAAAGTGAAAAACATTCTTCAAATTTTGTTTCAAATTACTAATTTTTATTTGGTTTGTTTTGTTCTTTGTTTTTTATCGGCTATTGTTGCATGACAACGATAGTCTATATTTGTAACTCAATTCTGCAAAATACTGCTCTTTATTAATTTTTTATGCATGATCTCACAATTTTGGGTTGGGTATGGAATTTGAAGTGACCGCGATCCAACATTATAATATTCAAACTTTTTTATTTCTTATTCGATATCAGTTTGTTATATTTTGCTATTTTGCATCTCCAGTAGACTAATATTTTGGTTGGTTTTTCAGAGAATCTAATCTGTATAGAGACCCCAACGTAGGGGTTTGAAACCAGTAATTTCCAAAAGTAACTCCGTAAGGAGTTAAAGGATGTTTATGTACTCCATGACCACTGTTTCAAATCTGTATAGAGGTAAGATGAAATTACAAAGATCCTTCTGAACTGCTTCTCACATAGATCCTGCTGAACTGCTTCTCTTCTAGATTCAAAAATATTTAAATTAATGCTTTAGTTGAAGAAGCCATTGATGCTCTTTCAACATTCTCGCTGGAGGTGAATAAATCTTAACTTATTGTTTACTTTCTATGATGCCAACTTCATTTGTTTCTCATTTACAATCCATCTGGAATTGTGCTTTTATTAAGAGCAAGGTTAAACTTCATGAAGATACACTTAATTCGGGTTTATGTACATAATAATTGGTTATATTCGTAGATATGATTCTGATATATCATTTAGTATTCTTTATAAGAACTAAAATTTATGTTGCATTGTACCCTATTTACTAAAGCAAAGCTCTATAACTGCTACGTACATTTTCATCTGTTAAACCTGGATTTGATGTTTCATTAACATCTACATGCCCAGATCCATGTTGGAATGAGGTTAAAATTTTCTACTTCCACTTCCAATATCAATAATATATTTATTCAAATTTTCAACACTATTGGCAGTAGTTATTATAGCGAATTTGGTTACAGACATATACCACTTTGTATATACACTTCGAAGTAGCGCACCCATTCTACTCATGCGAGAGCATGCCATGGAAGTACCAGACTTTACCTCAAACTCAAAGGTTGTTTTTGCACAGAGTGCAACGATATCTAGAATAATAATAAACAATCACTCTATGTTGACATTAACATATGTTAATAAATTGCCACTTCCTTCTAAGTAGCAATGAGTTTTATTTTCTTATGAATTAATTGGTTTTCGATATTTACTTTGCATGTTAATTTTATGCACATTTTTTACTAACTCATTGACATTTGTCGGTTCTGTCTATGTATTGTTATTGCTAACTTATATACTGACACATATCACTATATTGACATTTTTTACTAACCCATGCACAAGATAAGAGCCAATCATTGACATTAAAAATGATAAAAACAATAAAAAATTATGAGAGATGTTGTATTTTGCATCGGAGAAGGTAAAGTTTGCACTTCTATAAAGAAAAATTCAAAAAACCCATGAGCATTTTCTTTTTCCAATGCAAAATATAACATCTTTCATAATTTTTTATTGTTTTTTTATCATTTCCAATGCCAATGATTGGCTCTTATCTTGTGCATGGGTGCACAAGATAACAAAACCCTTGTAAAAATACAATATGATTCCCTTAAACTCATACCATTATGGATCTGTTAAGGTTGACTTTATATTTTATGCTAAAACTGCTTCTTCTTCTTTTAGCATGGATTTTTACTGAGTTCATGAAATGGATTTTTAGTATTTGTTGAAGCCCTAATGCAAGCATCAAAGATAGGCATTCTCTTGATAATTGAATTTTAGTTATTCTCTTTTATAAAAATCATTAGTTCTGCACAATTTGAAGCATACTACCTCTGAATGTTGAAGGTATCAATTCTTCTGAAATAAGAATCAATTGGATTTTTTTATTGAATTTCAGTCAGGTTCTACACCAAGACTTTTCATTGAAACTCTCTCATTGGACGGTATTAAGCGTGTTAGATAAACCATGTACCTATTCTCTTAAGGCGCCTCAAGTTCCTTTCACATTTTTGAGTTCCATAATAAGCATTTTAGATAAAACCAGAGCCTTGATACCCAGAATTATGATATGATAATTGAAATCCAACAATAAACATGGGTTAACATAACGTTGCAAAAAATAATATCTCTCTTCTCTTTCTATATTATGTACTACCTACCTTCGTTTATGAAAAACGGTACTATTACTTTTTCATTTTAGTTAAAAATGACCAAATTTGAAAACAATGATAAATAGTAGCTCTTTTCTAGAAAACGAGGGATTAGTTGTTTTCTTTTAAAGCAGTTTTACAATACTGGGTGCGTATGCGTATGCATACAAACATGCACGAACAATACCTCATACGGCGAGATACAACCATCTGTAGGTATATAGCAATAACAAATGGATAGTAAATCCCGGAGGATGCCGATTGGACTGATGGATTCGCGAATTATACGGATATAATTCAGGAATTTACTATATAAAAAATATATAAAATAATTCGCGAATTTATTAAAATAATAATAATAATGATAGTCATATTTTTTTAAAAATTTTAAGAAAATAATAATTATAAAAAATGATAATTAATCAAATAATAATAAAAAGAAAAAAATTAATATTTTGTAGTAAGTATAGATGAAATATATTTGAATATATAAATAAAATGCTTCAAAACAAATATAAATATAATAAGCGGTTCAATATTTGCCAACAATGGAGTTGGAGGGTGTAACATAGGGTTGCATTCAATCCACACTTGAGTAGTCAATATAGCCCTTTCGAGGTAGTGGGAACTACATGTAATTGTTATGTCGTGTAGTTGAGTTCGTGCCAAACACCTAAGCTTTGAATACATCCCTTGGCCGATCCTTTGACTACACTACACCTCCAATCAAGAACCTTATTTTCCGATATACCACTTTTATAATATAAAGGTACATTTTTTAGACATATGAAAATTAGATATATACAAGAGACATGTCCGCCTATATGTGAATAAAAAACCATTTTATAGAGTTAAGGTCACAACACAAGAAATGCATGAAATTTGTGTTGTTATTTTTTAAGGTTGATGTGTATATATCATCCAAGTATATCCTGCCTTTCTCTTATGTTATTTAAGTATTTGTGTTGCTTTCCCCCGGTTCCTGTAGTAGATATGTCGTCAAATCATGATTACTTTAACCTTTGTCCCATGGCCAGTTGGCCCAGTTCCTGCAAAAAGAAATCCTCAAACCTTTTCCCCCAAAAGGTTCATCATTCGCAAATGAAGGGATTAGATTGGAGCCACCTCATAGAGAAAGACAGTAGGGAGGTTTGTAGGGCACATGTAGCAGCTTCGATCTTAACATTAATAGTAAAAGTTCGATAATACAACAAAAATGTTGAGAGAGAGAGATAAAGACAACAAAGGATTATCGAAAGTATAATAGGCATTCAATTCGACAGTCTAATTCCATTTTCCAGGAATGAATCAGCCAAATCTACATGTCTACGTACTCTCCCCAAGTTAATGTATAATTATGTTGGTTTTGTGATAGATGTGTTTTTATATGTGCAATTGGTATCCGAAGTTCAGATTATTTTTTGGCATGCTAGGTAAAAGATTAATGCAGAATACATGCTTCTATTAATCTCGGTAACAAAATGTAGATGGACCAACGAAAACGCCAGGAAAGAGAAGACAACAACTCATTGAAAATAATGGACATCCAAAATAACAGCCCTATACAACATTTGCAGAAGTGGATCCTCCAAATCCACATATCTCATCTTTACTTATTAATGTGTAATTTTGTTGTTTTTATATAGATGCGTTAATACGTATGTAAATGATATCTATTTGTAATATATTTAATATTATTGTTCAATTTACCAGGTGACATGGTTTAATGTATAATTCTATTTCAAATGTCTTAGAAATAAGAGTAGCTTATAATATTTTGTTACGAAAAGATCAGATAAAAATACTCATGAAACAACCGTCAACAACTAAAATATTTTATTTATCACTGTATTATAACCGAAAAGTTTTCCAACAAACACATCGTTCGAATGAGGCCCTGCATAAGAGAGATGCGTCTATAAAATATAGGAAATATATTCATGATCACTTTGAGCTTAGTAGAGAAGAACTGACAAATATGGAAACAATAATAACATAAGGTACCTATTAAGAAAAGTTGTAACTTAACATTCTTTTATAAAGAAAGCATATCTATGAGACCCCACCAAATCACTACCGTAAAATAAAAATAGAAACATCAAGCAGTGTTGCTCATTTCACTCAACTAAGTTAGTACGCAAGTAGGTGGTTTGTTTTGTAGCGTAATATCATATCTTTGCTTATTTCAATAAATTTTTAATTTGGTGTGTAATTATTGGATCAATGAGCATAATATATCTGAAATATGATCACATGATAATGAAAAAGTTTTTATAGGTTATCCGAATGAAATACATTGAGAACCAAGTCATTACCTTGAAGATGTTATCATGCATGCAATGGTTATCAACACTAAAACCTACCAAACTACAACAATGCGGGATAAATAATATTTGTTTATAAAGAAGAGTTTAAGCTCTTATATTTGCGAGTTTTTCCATGAGATGTTTTTAGCAGTTTAAGAAACAATTTATGTGTTGTATTAGACTAGAGGAGCACTGTCAAATCATGTCCCTAAATTTTGCAGTTGAACTTCAGAAATATGATAACCTTCATTTGAAAGACTAATGCATTCTCATATTTGTTTAACGGTGTCAAAGTAATGGTCGATCCATGACCAACTGGATATTTTATTGATAATCAAAAAACATTATGCGTTAATTGTCATTGAATTTCGTTGCACGATGATTTCTATTGACTATTGTTGAACGCTGGACATCGTTCTTTATATTAATTCCTTTGTAATTTGATGAAATTATGATAAACAACTCTTGAGCATTGTTTGTGGTTCATAAATCCTCAGGATGCTCTATTAACTACTCCACTTTCCACTGTAATTGTTGCAACTGCAAACACGGTTTTAAAAAGTGTTACTTATATTTGAAACACTAGAACCAGATTTGGGATTTTTTTTCTTCCGATTATTGTATAGGTGTTTGGGATTTGAATATGTATTAATATTATTATTATAGAGGTACGAATACTCTAGAATTGTATAAGTTGTCTACTTTTTTAAACCTAAAGACTAAAAATAGAGGTAAGAATACTCTAGAATCCATGTTCTTTAGGGTTAAATTTTTATTCAGAAAAGATTATGAGTTAGTGTCTTGATAATCCGTAGTATGATCATCCAGATAGGTAATTAAGTTGAATATGCGGAAGTCCCATCATAGAAAAGGTATCTTATTTGTTGATCAGTCATTCACTCTCACTCTATTTGTTTAACAAGAAATTTTGACTATATCCACCAGTTTAACAAGAAGCTAGAACTTAAGCCTATTCTACATTGCGCTATTTGCTTCTTTGGAGTTGGGAATTTTCTTACAAGGGTTTTTAAGATCTCTCTTTTGATTTGTTTTTTTTTTTTTGGTGGTGAAAACTTTCACTTTAGTGTTGTCTACAAAAAATGGTAACTTTTCACTGTATTTCTCATGTGATTCACTTCACTTATGTTGGATTTGGTACTTTTGTGTTTAAGACAACGTATTATAGAATTTATGTTTCATTGTTTGTAATTCACGGTTCAATTAAGTTTCACTTTATTAACGACCATTTGATTGTTGGAACTTTATTATCTTCATATTTGGTGATTTATTATTTCTTATACGTTTTGGTTGTTGGGACATTTATGTAAGTTGTATTAATATTTTATAATCAATGGGGACCCATATCCGGCGGTCTGGAATCTCCGGATTGGTTTTTTCCATTGGATGGATGAAAAGGACTCACGACTACGAGAGACTCGCGGTGTTTACATAAAAGGGTCTCCTTCCACCTTTCGAAGTTCTTTTAATTTTTTACAGATTGTGTGATCATCGAACTAAATCCTTTGTTTGCCCATCTCCTAAGCTTCTTTAAAGTTTCAATAATGGCGAGGATATTGACTTCTTTAGCTACAAAACAAGGTACCTATTTGGCCTCAGTTACAAATCTAATATGGCGTAATAGCTTTCGTTTCAAATCAGCACAAGATATATTTTTGGAGGAGAATCAAATCAAACAGCACATGCAAAATATCTTCTCTTGAGCTCCAGGTTCTTAACGAAAAACCCTAATTCCTGTTTTTTATGGGTGAAAATCGATTCTGCCGATTTCGGTAAATTCGGTAGGTGAGTGAGAAACTGGTTCAAACCCTAAACAAATGTGCTGCACGTGAGAACTTTATAGATTCGAGAGATCAATCTGTACAAGTCCGGCCTAAACCAAGAAATGGCCGTTCCAGACTTGCTTCGGTCACAAAGTGGAGGAGAAGGGTTGATTTGGGGAGGGAATCAAAGAAAGGTGTTGAGACCAGAATAATTCTGGGAGAGTAGTATCTCGACTTGTATCAGAAAGTAGAAGCTTGGGAAGCTTGCAATAGATGAAAGCTTTTGGGAGATCTTGCAAAGTTTCCTTTCTGAGAGTGTAGTATTTTTCTCTTGACCGAGACTTGTTATCTGGTGGAAATAGGTAAGACCAATTTATACAAGTCGAGATTGAAACGTACCCTGGCCTCATGAAGAAAGAGAGTAAAGGGTGAAATAATGAGAGGAGGTGGTAACCGCAAGGTGTTTATGGGTGAAAACGTTTTCACCATTATTTCCTCATTTATTTGACCGCTTTATTCCTTTTCACGCTTTCTTAATATGAGCGTAGTGTACGCTGCAAGCTGTGATCGCCAAACCAAAACCCTGGAAAGCATCCCCCAGTTTGTGTTGATATCTCGAGTGTTGGTTGCACCTTGAGTGCAAGTGGCGCTGCTAGTGGCGCGTGTGGCATGTGCGGAATGCCCTTGTTGCGGGTTGTACTTTGAACGCAAGTGGCAATGCCAGAGTTGCTAGTCGCGTGCGTGGCATGTGCCAATAGCATGTGCGGAATGCCTTGGTGGTAGGTTGTAAGGTTTGCAAGTTAGGCTACCAGCGTGTGTGTTTGGCATGTGCCAATGGAATGTGAGGAATGCCTTGGTGGTAGATTGTACGGTTTGCAAGTTAGGCTACCAACGTGTGTGTTTGGCATGTGCCAATGGCATGCGTGGCCGTTAGGGCCGTGGCCTTGGTAGGAAAAGATACCAGCGAGCATGTTGGCATGTGTTGCCGTTAGGGCCGTGGCCTTAGTAGGAAAAGCTACCAGCGAGCATGTTGGCATGTGCCAATGGCATGCATGGCCGTTAGGGCCGTGACCTTGGTAGGAAAAGATACCAGCGAGCATGTTGGCATGTGCCAATGGCATGCGTGGCCATTAGGTCCGTGTCCTTGGTAGGAAAAGCTACCAGCGAGCATGTTGGCATGTGCCAATGGCATGCATGGCCGACTTTGCCTAGGTTGCATGGTTTGCAAGCCTAGGGCGCTATATTTGGCATGCGCCAATGGCATAGCGGCTTGGAAATATGGCTTGTGGTACGTGTTGGCATGTGCCAATGGCACGTACGGCCATGTTGACCTAGTTGCACGTTTTGCAAACCTAGGGAGATATATTTGGCATGCGCCAATGGCATAGCGGCTTGAAAATACGGCTTGTGGTACGTGTTGGCATGTGCCAATGGCACGTACGGCCATGTTGACCTAGTTGCACGTTTTTCAAACCTAGGGCGCTATATTTGGCATGTGCCAATGGCATAGCGGCTTAGTTTGGCATGGTTTCCAATGAGTGCGATGTGTAGTTTGGTTTTGGCGTCGCTGCCATGGTGCGCAGTGAGCGGCTTGGTTTTGGCGTTGTTTCCATGGTGCGCAGTGTGCGGCTTGGTTTGGCATTGTTGCTATGGTACGCAGTGTGCGGCTTGGTTTGGAATTGTTGCCATGATGCGCAGTGTGCGGCTTGGTTTGGAATTGTTTCCATGGTGCGCAGTGTGCAGCTTGGTTTGGCATTGTTGCCATGGTGTACAGTGTGCGGCTTGGTTTGGAATTGTTGCCATGGTGCGCAGTGTGCGGCTTGGCTTGGCATTATTGCCATGATGCGCAGTGTGCGGCTTGGCTTGGCACTGTTGCCATGGTGCGCAGTGTGCGGCTTGGTTTGGCATTGTTGCCATGGTGCGCAGTGTGCGGCTTGGCTTGGTACTGTTTCCATGGTGCGCAGTGTGCGGCTTGGTTTTGGAATTAGGGTTCTGTGTCGAAAACCCTAATCTGGTATTTTGAAAAAATACCCCTATTAATTATTTACACCTGAGTTAAATGCTCTTAGTTAATGTGTTGCGGGTAACACTAGGTCATGGGGTTTTACGATTTTACCCCTTGTTTAAAAACCACCATCAATATTAAGTCCCCTGCTTAGCTCGGAACAGGGGCTTTGTTGCGAGGTAAGCATAATATGGTGACAAACTATTAACAGCAAACCGTAAATAGAATTGAGGAGGCTCGCCTGACCTTTTATAAATAGGATTTGGAATCCTTGCCTCTGGTAGTTTTGCACAAATCGGGAGGCTGGTACAATTGGTGGGGCCAGTGCAGCTTGGGCGACGTTGGGAAGTTGGCGTGAGTTGGGAAACTGAGTGTGCTAGCTGGTGGGACCGGCACAAGGTGTGGAAGCTGTGCGTTCTTGCAGGCGTGACTTGGGAAACTGAGCGTGCTGGCTGGTGGGGCCGGCGCAGGGTGTGGAAGCTATGCGTGCTTGCAGGCGTGACTTGGGAAACTGAGCGTGCTGGCTGGTGGGACCGGCGCATGGTGTGCGTGCTTGCAGGCGTGACTTAGGAAACTGAGCGTGCTTGCTGGTGGGACCGGCGCAAGGTGTGCGTGCTTGCAGGCGTGGCTTGGGCGGTCATTGGGAAGTCGGTGCAATTGGTGGGGCCGGTGCAACTTGGGCGACATTGGGAAGTTGGGCGCCCTTGTGGGCCCGCTTCTTATATGCACGATTTTGGTAAAAGGAAATCCTTCCCTATTTCAGATTCTTCACGCCTATACAAAGTCCCTTTCTCCCATCTTGCACTCTCATCTTTTCATCCTTTCCTACCAGCGGCAGAGTCATAAAGAAAAAAAAAAAAAAAGCCTCCAGGTATGTCTTCCAGTACTTCCATTTTTATGTAGATGTAAACCCTAAGAGTAGGCATTTTTCTTTGCGCATATAATTTCCTGGCGTGTCTCTTGTAGAAAATATTGTATGTATGCAACCAAGGGAAATACTGTATATATTATTCGAACCCGTATGAAATTACTCCATATATTATTTTGAACCCGAAGAAGGTTACTGTAGACGTACTTGAGCCCGTATAAAATACCGCGTATATAATTTTGAACCCAGAAGAAAATACTGCATGTGCAGTCTTGAACCCGTAGAGAATACTGTACATGAATCCCGAAGAAGAATACTGTATATATGCTCCATACAACTTCGAACCCTCAGGAAATATTGTATATATGATTTTTCGGTCCTGAAAGAAATACTGCGCGTGCAGTTTTGAACCCGTAGAAAAATGCTCCATATATAATTTTGAACCCGAAGAAGGATACTGTAGACACACTTGAACCCGTATAAAATACCGCGAATATAGTCTTGAACCCGAAGAAAATACTGCGTGTGCAGTTTTGAACCCGTAGATAATACGCCCTCTTTTTTTTTTTGTATTTCGGGTTTTCCTTTTGTCGGGCGCGGTTATGTGTCAGGGAGATAAAAAAAAAATTGTGTGCAGATATCTTGTTACTAAGTTGTTATTAAGAAATCCGACAAGATGTTACCTGAACAAAATTTCGCCTCATCGAAGGATGTCCATAATTCCAAACCAAACAAGGATGATGAGTTCTTCGCCAAAAAACTTGTCTCTGCTCGGAAAAATCACCCAGGTTTCGTGCCAATTTTGTTAACTGGTGGTGAAGATGAAAATAAAACACGCTCGGTTCGCCCAGAGAACACCATACGGTTCTGTCTTCAAAAAGGGGTATACTCATCCTCCAACATTGATTTCAGGATGTGTCAAAGCCCATTGCGTTCTTTTGATAGATGGTTTGAGTTCATGGTGAGTAAGGAGCACATAAACACCAATCTATCTCGAGCGCATATTATTGATGCTGTCAGAGCTTCAGTAAACCTCCAGATTAGGAAGGATATCCCGGGCTTGGTTGCTTTCATCTCCAGATGGTGTTCGGACACCCATACGATCATATGTAGATGGGGTGAGATAACTTTATCCTTGGAGAGTGTGGCTCTTTTGCTGAATCTTCAGGTAACTGGGAATCTTAAAATCCAATTATCTGAAAGTGAGGTGTAGATGCGGGATGACCTTGCCTCTAAGTTGGGAGATTATGCTCGAAAAGACTCCACTGCGAAGTCGAAGGATTCTGTCCGGAAAGAGGATGAAAGGTGCGTTTATAGCTGGTGGATGTCTCAATGGTTTCCGGACAAGCTGGAACCTGAACAGAAAAGCAGCGATCTTCATGTTGCAGCATTTTTTGCTCTCTGGTTGTCTAGAGACATTTTTGATGACGGTTCTGCCAAGAAGGAAATAAGACCAGAGTTTCTAGCGATTGCTGTGAAGTTAGCAAAAGGTGAAGTTCTTCCCATTGGAAAGATATTCCTCGGTTCCCTGTATGTGCATCTGGATCACCTAGTTGCGAACATGTGAGTTTCGAATGGTTTCATGAAAGTGGATTCATATGTGCACGTTGCTTTTCTTCAAGTCTGGTTATGGGAGCACTTTGAGAAGTATGCTCCGAAACCGATGCCTTCGATTCCCGCGAGTTGGGGGGGGTTCCCGAATTCTTCGATGGGTGAACAGGCGTCCGAAGGTTGGCATGAGCTTGGTTAGTCTTCTTGACAAGTCATATGAAATCAGTTTTCGCCCGTGGGAGCCGGTCCATAGGTCGGTTACTCAAATTGACACCTTCGCTTCTGCTCCGATCATGTCTTTGTCTTCTGATGGCGATTTGAGCGTTGGTGAAAACTTGTTTATTCAAAGCTGCATGCCCGGTTATATGCCGTCTTTCTTCATGGGGTCTTTCCAGATAGCTGCTTACAATATTGACCGTGCTGCTCGTCACATGGGTTTCGATCAAGGGGTGCCTCTTGCTTACCAGCCGGTGATCCCTAAGGATTCATTGCGTGCCGCCCTTAATGCTAGCGCCCTTGAGCCAGGTATCCGCCTTCCCTTCTTTCAAATGGGAAGAGTAACTTCGACGACCTTCGGCTATAATGAGTTCTGGTGCGACGAGTTTATTATGATCCAAGATTTTGTGAATAACGTGGTGGAGAACGTTCGTTGTAAACCTTCCCCAACAGTTTTGAAGAAGTATCCAATGTTGAGAGATCTCAAACGAAAGCTTCCTAGCAACACGGAAAGTCCCCAGGCCAAGGAATGGAGAACGAAGAATCGTGCTGGCGGGTTCCGGACGGTTTCAAAAGATCCTCCCGCAGCTCTCGTGTCTTTCAGTTCTTCCAACAACCAGGTACGTGTCGCCTCTTCATTGGTTTGTCTCAAAACACGTGAATTTCTGCTGAAAACATGTGTCTTGTTTCCTCTAGGGCTTAGGTAATGTTAATGCTTTCGCTGCCCTTGCGCGTTGCCAAGAGATAGCAATTTCTTCAAAGAATTCCATCAGCACTGAGCCTTATCATAGCGATGATGAGTCAGAGAAAGAAGAAAGTTCGACAAGTGAGAGTGATTCCTCTGGCAGCACTGGTTTTTTTTCGGGAAGTGGTTCGGTAAGTTTCGCGCTTCTTTTCTTTCTTCTTCTGTTTCTTCTTTTGAAGAATGTCTAACTCAAGTTCGCAGGAGGAATCCGGTTCGGAGGATGATTCTGGGGTAGAGCCACACGAAAACTTGCCTTTGGTGACCACCGCTGGTGACTTGGAGATGGGCGTTAGCCAATTGCCGGACACAGATGTGGCTCAAATGGCGGATGATTCTCTGATGGTTGCTGCCGTAGACATGGAAAAAGACCCTTTGCGAATCGTGAGGCCAGGTTCAGGCACTATTTTTGATCCTCCGTACTTGGTTATCCAGGTCATGTGCTGGTTGGAGGCCTCAGCGTGCCGGATAAGCACGAGGCGTTGTACACTAGAATCTGGGAGAAGTACGGACATATGGCCACAACTAAGAAAGTCACTAGTCGATTTTCACTGGTTAAGCGTGTGGAAGAGGCTTTATCTTCCATCGAGGATATGCGTGAGGTGACTGGTCACACCTTTTCTGAAGACGTTATTGCCGACTGGGAGCACCATCGCGACGTGTGTGTAGAAAAGGAGTTCAACACTTCGTGGTTTGTCGAAGGCCTTGCTGAGATCCGAAAGTTGAAAGATGCAGCAATCGAAAGTCTTTCCGTCGAGGAGATTGCACGACAGGAGGTGGAACTCGAAAAGCTTTCCAAGATGTTGACTATGAAGAGAGCGGCTCTTGAAGATGCAAAGTTGACTTTCTCCAAGAAGAGCAGACTTCTGTTGGATGATTTTCCTTGAACGTTTCTCTGTTAAACTTTCATTTAGGTTTTTTTTTTTTTTTTTTGAAAGACATATTGGATGCCTGGTTCAAAGCTTGACCTTTGATAGATAGCTTGTAGCCTTTTAGGGTATTAGATTATTTCTGGGATGAATGGTTTTGATAATATGACTCTGATTATGTTTTGGGAAAGGAATATTATTTTTATGAAAGTGTGTGCTAGCAATAGGCACAAGACTCAGTAGTATGACGACTTTACTAAGAACCTAAAAATAGATCGTATATCTTGCCCAGTCTGAATTTACTCACTTCATAGGTTTTGCGAACACGCCCCTCTCCATGCAAAAGGCGGTTTTGCTGGTAACATCGCCAGCAAGTCCCCAATCGCTGGTAGCATCTTCGGCGAGTCCCCAGGATTGAGTAATAGCATCTTCAGCAAGTCCCCAGTTTTCTTGTGTAGTTTTTACAACTAGTAACTGGGTTGTCTGGTGGTTGCGTCGGATTTAGTCGTCTTCCCCTACCATCTTGACATCTGGGTCGAAGAACGAGATCGAAAGTCTGACATTGTAGCCGATAGATCAATCCTCCCACTGTGGTCGCCAATTATTTATGGGTGAAAATCATTTCTGCCGATTTCGGTAAATTCGGTAGGTGAGTGAGAAACTGGTTCAAACCCTAAACAAATGTGATGCACGTGAGCACTTTATAGATTCGAGAGATCAATCTGTACAAGTCCGACCTAAACCAAGAAATGGCCGTTCCAGACTTGCTTCGGTCACAAAGTGGAGGAGAAGGGTTGATTTGGGGAGGGAAGCAAAGAAAGGTGTTTAGAACAGAATAATTCTGGGAGAGTAGTATCTCGACTTGTATCAGAAAGTAGAAGCTTGGGAAGCTTGCAAGAGATGAAAGCTTTTGGGAGAGCTTGCAAAGTTTCCTTTCTGAGAGTGTAGTATTTTTCTCCTGACCGAGACTTGTTGTCAGGTGGAAATAGGTAAGACCTATTTATACAAGTCGAGATTGAAACGTACCCTGGCCTCATGAAGGAAGATAGTAAAGGGTGAAATAATGAAAGGAGGTGGTAACCGCAAGGTGTTTATGGGTGAAAACGTTTTCACCATTATTTCCTCATTTATTTGACCGCTTTATTCCTTTTCACGCTTTCTTAATGTGAGCGTAGTGTACGCTCTGCAAGCTGTGACCTAAACCAAAACCCTGGAAAGCATCCCCCAGTTTGTGTTGATATCTCGAGTGTTGGTTGCACCTTGAGTGCAAGTGGCGCTGCTAGTGGCGCGTGTGGCATGTTCCATTGACATGTGCGGAATGCCCTTGTTGCGGGTTGTACTTCGAGCGCAAGTGGCAATGCCAGAGCTGCTAGTGGCATGCGTGGCATGTGCCAATGGCATGTGCGGAATTCCTTGGTGGTAGGATGTAAGGTTTTCAAGTTAGGCTACCAGCGTGTGTGTTTGGCATGTGCCAATGGCATGTGCGGAATGCCTTGGTGGTAGATTGCACGGTTTGCAAGTTAGGATACCAACGTGTATGTTTGGCATGTGCCAATGGCATGCGTGGCTGTTTGGGCCGTGGCCTTGGTAGGAAAAGCTACCAGCGAGCATGTTGGCATGTGCCAATGGCATGTGTGGCCGTTAGGGCCGTGGCCTTGGTAGGAAAAGCTACCAGCGATCACGTTGGCATGTGCCAATGGCATGCGTGGCCGTTAGGGCCGTAACCTTGGTAGGAAAAGCTACCAGCTTGCATGTTGGCATGTGCCAATGGCATGCATGGCCGTTAGGGCCGTGGCCTTGGTAGGAAAAGCTACCAGCGAGCATGTATGGCCGACTTGGCCTAGGTTTCATGGTTTGCAAGCCTAGGGCGCTATATTTGGCATGCGCCAATGGCATAGCGGCTTGGAAATATGGATTGTGCTACGTGTTGGCATGTGCCAATGGCACGTACGGCCATGTTGACCTAGTTGTACGTTTTGAAAACCTAGGGCGCTATATTTGGCATGCGCCAATGGCATAGCGTCTTGGAAATATGGCTTGTGGTACGTGTTGGCATGTGCCAATGGCACGTACGGCCATGTTGACCTAGTTGCACGTTTTTCAAACCTAGGGCGCTATATTTGGCATGTGCCAATGGCATAGAGGCTTAGTTTGGCATGGTTGCCAATGAGTGCAATGTGTAGTTTGGTTTTGGCGTCGCTGCCATGGTGCGCAGTGTGCGTCTTGGTTTTGGCGTTGTTTCCATGGTGCGCAGTGTGCGGCTTGGTTTGGCATTGTTGCCATGGTGCGCAGTGTGCGGCTTGGTTTGGCATTGTTTCCATGCTGCACAGTGTGCGGCTTGGTTTGGCATTGTTGCCATGGTGCGAAGTGTGCGGCTTGGTTTGGCATTGTTGCCATGATGCGCAGTGTGCGGCTTGGTTTGGCATTGTTGCCATGGTGAGCAGTGTGCGGCTTGGTTTGGCATTGTTGCCTTGATGCGCAGTGTGCGGCTTGGCTTGGCACTGTTGCCATGGTGCGCAGTGTGCGGCTTGGTTTGGCATTGTTTCCATGGTGCGCAGTGTGCGGCTTGGCTTGGCACTGTTGCCATGGTGTGCAGTGTGCGGCTTGGTTTTGGAATTAGGGTTCTGTGTCGAAAACCCTAATCTGGTATTTTGAAAAAATACCCCTATTAATTATTTACACCTGAGTTAAATGCTCTTAGTTAATGTGTTGCGGGTAACACTAGGTCATGGGGTTTTACGATTTTACCCCTTGTTTAAAAACCACATCAACACTATGAGCTCCAGGTTCTTAACGAAAAACCCTAATTCCTGTATTACTTTTGGGGCTTTTTCCAAATTCTAATTTATGTTTTGGTTTGTTTAAAATTAGAGAAATACGACTCTTTTTTTTTTCTTCTAAATTGCAGCCTAAATAAAGTGTCAACTCTGATTCTTGAAAATTAGGTTTGCAGTTAGGATTCAGAGTTATTGGTATTTAAATTCAATCATATGCATGGAATTTTTTGGTAAAGATCTCTTTTCTAAAGCAAAATTAAGGCAAACTCTTAATCTGTCCCATCTAATTATTCGTCTTCCTCTTGGGTTCTTTTCCCGCCAAATACAATTTTCATACAAACCTAACGAATTGAGAAACCAATTTGATTGATTTTGTTGAGATGAACATTAGCAAGGATTATAGAAAGTTATTATATTGCTTGGGAACACACTATTGTTCATCTTACTTTGGTACTTTATTGTTAGATATCACTTCTTTTGTAAGCTCATTCAACTTCTTTTTCTAATAGGATAAACCTGAATGCATTGAGATAATTGAAGAACCGGTTTTATTGAAGAATTGTAGAATTTTAATAGGTTTGTGATTTTGTTGCTTAATAGTGGAACTTTTAAGATTTAGAAGTGTCTGACAATCTATCATTTGGTTTAGAAATACCTAAAGTTGCTGAATATATATCAAATTAATGTCTTCTTGCCAGATTATCTCTGGTGAAAAAGGGAGGTTAATTGGTTACTCTGTGTTTTCACATTTGATTGCAACAATTATTTTTGTCGAATATAAATTGACCTATTGGTCAGTTAAGGATTTGCTTCATAAAAACCCTTATTATTTGAGTTCCTCTTATCAGTCACCACATGCCTCACTCAGGATGATTGATTTGGGTTCTATTCTATAGTCAATTCATTATGTTGATGACAATAGTAGTTTATTTTCTTACAAGATTTTTTAATGTTTGTTAAGGTTATTTTTACGGTTCCAGGATTCTTTTCTATCCATGGATCACTTCTTCAGGGTTTATTTAGTCTTGCCAAGGTCGATCCCTACTGCAGAAGTGAGAAATAACCATGTATCAACTAAAGATGCATTCGATTCAGAATCGGGTAATTGTTGGTCCATACTCTTTAGGTATTGTATCGATTTATATGATCCAGGGTTTTGTTGTTGTGTTGTTATTTACTAACTAATTTGGATTTTATTTCTTCTGTTGAAGGTTGGTGATGATAAAGATAAGGCAAAATGATGGATTCAAATTACGACAATGGCAATCAGTAATTCCATGGTTCTAATGTCTCTTATTTTATTGGTTTTACCTAAGAAAGTGATGGTTTTTAGTTACTATAATAAATCTTTTATGTAGAGGATCTAAATACAAACATGGATGTGGTTTTGGAATCAGGGATTTGAAAGGAAACAAAGTCAAAGTTGGGGGATAGAGAGTTGTTGAAGAGAAAGGGGAAGATGAGGTGTCGGTGAACCAGATTTGGGAATTATCTCGGTACAGTGAGTCAGGGACACGTCGTTACAATCACCAGAGCAGAAGCGAAAAATAGGTAACTCCATTACTAATTACATGTATTTTTTGAAATGTAATTTTACTGGAACTCTAATTAGGTGTTTAATGATGCGTGTTTGAGAATTTTTCATTCTTAAGTACTGTTAACATTTTTGTACTTTTTCCACCTTAATCTCAATTTATGGGATGTAATTATTCCCAACTTTTCGTTCTCTTTGTCTGAAGTTCAATTCGATTGAATTAATTAGAATGATTGGATTTTATATGTTTGAGGTTTTTTAGTTTTGAACTTAGATTAGGTATTGTGTTTTGATTGCGCATCAATTTATTTTTGTTAAATAATCCACTTAATTGGGTAGTGCATGCAGTATATGCAATGTATGTTTGTATATGGAACATCCTAACAAATTCTTAGATTTCCTATAAGGAAATAAATTAAGTGAAAAGTAGCATAGTCAGGAATTAAGAGAAAAAAAATTCTTCGTGTCAGGGAAATGACAAACTTATAGTAGAATTTATATTATTTCAGTTTTGCATCTAATCTTGATTCATCATTTCATATAATGAAGGATTGAATTAACTTTAGTTCTATAATGAACATCGATGAATTTTTTGAATCATTAGGGTGTTGTTTAGGTGGATTGTGGATCTCCCAAAATTATAGAAACAAATCAAACGACTGAACTATATAATTGCTCAAATATTTTAGAAACTATATTATTGTAAACGTTTCGTCACAAACTTATACCTTGAGTAACTTTTGCAGGTCACAGGACTCGGACAACGAAAATACCAAACCCAGTTTTACGCTGCTCCAACACAAAAGAAAGTATGACAACCTGAGTTGGTGCTTAGCATCTTACGTTGTCTTTCTCAGTGGGTAGCATTACACAATCAGAAAATTATTGACATCATAGTTAAACATTCCAATTTCCTGACAAGCAACATTTGGTTGATATTTTACAGCATTCATAATGATTAATTTGTTATAGGTTTTTTCCTTTTTTGCCTCTTTGTGTGCTGTCACTTTTTATGCGTTTGATAAAAAAAATTAAAATGCAAGTTGAATACCTTTTGAGGTTAAACCTTGACGTTATTTAGTTGAACAAAAGTAATGCACTTTTATTTGGAGCTTCACATCCTAATAGTAATTGTGTGCTCTTAACAGGTCTTCTTAGAGAGCCCTAACTTATCATTTACTCTACTCTAATGAACCTCTCTCTTTCATGTAAATGTGTGGTTTTTTATTTGTGTGATTTGATGGAATTGTGGTAGAGTTTTTTCTTAACAACTATGTCACATTTTAGGTTTGATCCCGGTATCTCGGACCACCACCGCAGCTCTAACTTCTTGCTGCAACAAGAAATTATCACATTTGATATGAGGTTGGGTAGTAAAATTAATACATACTAGTGTTAGTAAACTTGGGATCATGTAGTAAGGTATTCATCTTTGAGTAATTGCTTATCACGTTACATGGTCGGTATTTCAGTACTTCCAAAATCAAAATCCTACTTACCGAGGTGGAAAATTAATGTTCAAAATAACCAGTATAGTTTCTCAAGATACTTGGATATTTATCAATGCAATAGAGGAAAATTGGTTGCACTAATCTGAATTCAAGCATGAACAGGTGGAGAATCAATAATAGAAAATAGAATAGATGGTTGTAGTGCCAATACCTATCACATATCTGTTATACTTTGTTTTTAAAGTTCCCATACTTTCGGGGCACAAGAATTGAAGACTAAAGGTAATGAGCTAATTTACATTCAACACAATTAGATCATCAAACTGTTTTTTTTTTTTTACGCCAAGACATACACAATGTTTGGGTTTCGATGAATAACTTTTAGGAATTTATCAAGTAATTGTTTACCGTTTCACTTTGTGAAATTTGTTAACTTTCGATGATTAAAATCAAGTTACATGGTTAGTACTTATAACGGAAAACTGGCTTACTGAGATGAAAAATCAACGTTCACCATAATACAAACACAAATTTATTTAAAGGTTTGTTTAGTTGGTTGCTAAAATATTAGGTTGTGTTTGGTAGGAGTTAATTTCCATAGAATTAGTCATCTTTCCATGGAAATATGTTAAGTGCATATTTTGCATATATTTAGTGTCAAATCCATGCTAGTATTTGCTATATTTTCTTGCGAATTATTGTATATTACGTTTGTTTTCTCTTATTTGTGTTTTGCTAGGTGAATCATCCAAAAGAAGCGAAGTGGCACTTAATTGTGCAATAAAAGAAGTTAGCTGAAAGCGAAGAAGGGCCAAAGACCAAGTGTAACTCATTCAAATCAAGGAGTTATTGATATCATCTCGATGAGGACGAAAAGACGAAGCCAACGGCGAAAGAATGGAGTCGTTTCGACGTCGCATGAAGATTTTATGGGCATTTGAAGCAAGCAAAGTTGCGTGCACAGAATTTATAAGGGGTGTCCATTCTGCTAAGGGGTACACTGATTCAAAGGAAGTGCTAAAGGAAGATTGGTCTTTTACTTAGGGGGAAGCCATAATTCAAAACATGTTAAAGGCAACTCCAGTATTGTTCGGGGCACTTCATCTTGTTCTTATTATTATCACGATCAGTTTAGGGAGTTTATTCAAACCCGGCGAAACTTGTTTTATGGAGATAGTTAACGATGGAAGTTGGAGCTGCTGATACGTTGGAATGGCTGTGACTGAGAAAGATGGCTCGAGTTTAAATCAGAGAAGGTGTTGCTAGCAGTTAAGTTATTGGCAGTGATTGGCTCAAGCAAATAATGGCCGTGACGAGTCTGAAGTTGAGCTGTGGTTCATGTCCAGCGAGAAGACGAGGAAAGAGTACTACCGGTTATGTTGTGATATATTGATGGCAGCAGTATTGACTATTGAGAGCTCGGTACATACAGACAATGGCAGTGAGAAGACAAGTTGGCTTTGTGGTGATTCCTGTGATGCTCGTGCCAGTGGTAATGAACGCCGCTGGACTGAAGAGCTGGTTTTCGCAGTGATGATGGTGTTGCTTGGTGGTTATAAGTAAAGTTAATGGTGGATGTGGTAGTTATTCGTTAACAATGTTGTTGCTGCCATTATCGGGTGGAGCCGGAGATGGGATTGATGATGGCAACGGTGATGAAATGATGGCTTGCTGTCATTAATGAGCGACGGTAAGGAGCTGATGATGAGCGATGAAGGAAAGGGATAGTTATCAAATACATAAAGGGTGTTGTGTGTTGTTGCTGGGAGCTACAATGGTGGTTTGTGGTTGCTGATATCGAATGACGGAAGACGCATTGCTATTAGCTGTGAGTTTGTGGTGCTGAGACACAGGGAAGAACTGGGTTGCTGCCATAGTTTGCTCGGACAATGGCAGTAAACAAGAGATGAGAGGATTATGATGATGGCTTGCTGTTGCTGTGGAGATGTTGAGCTCGAGTGCATGGTGACGAACTGTTGACATACAGAGAAGGAGGAGTTACGGATAGGAAGTTTTGGATCGAGATGGTGATGCTCGTGAATCAATGAAAGGTTTGCTGCCATTAATGACGTTGGATGGCAATGGAGGAGAACACGAGCTTGGTATGCTGCTGCCATGATTGATGATGACGCTGTGGATGTTGGTTTTGGGTCTGTGGTGACTTATGAGTTATGAAGAAAGAGAAGCTCGGTGGAGTATGAGAACATGAGTTCGAGTTCCCGGGAGAGCAAACCACGGTAGTGAGTTTGAATTCGAGTTAAAAAAGAGGAAAGTTTACGTACGGGAAACCAAGCCGTGATAGAAAGAAGAAAATTTGTTCAAAATATCCAGGAGACTTTACGGTTGGGATATCCAAGTCGTGATAGAAAGAAAAAAATGTATGAAACATCCAGGAGAACTTTCGGATGGGACCATCCGTAAGAAGAGAAGAAAATTTAGGCTGTCAGTTCCAGCCAACTGACAAGCCAATTTCAGTCAAAAAGAAGATTGTTGGGCGGGTCTTCACTGTTCATGCCAAGCCCATGAAGCTGTTTTTATGTGGGTTATGGAATATGCACGAATTTGGCTAAGTTTTGGAAGAGTTTTGGCAACCATTCGACCGGGATTTGATGCACGGGCACAACTACAATTGGGACACCTATATAAGAGAACTTCTAATATTTTTGGGAAATCAATCTTATAATCGTCAAGTTTTGGAGAGAAGAACACAAGGAAGAAAAGCTTGGGTTTTGGAGCAATTCATCACCGTAACTATTTCTTTACCATTTTATTATATGAAACTCATGGGTTTTGTTAGTACCATGAGTAGCTAAACTTCTTAGTGATTGGGAATGAATTCTAACTTCTAGACACGATTTGAGTTATTATATAAATCTATTTTGAAGTTCTTCACATGATTATTGATTATTTATACAAATTAGACATTTATGATTAATTGATAGATTGTTTAGGTGGCCAACTGAATTAATTTTTTGATTCAATCAAATGCTAGTATTGAGTTAGGAGATAAGTAATAGTCGAATAATTCATACAAAAGTAGAGAACACAAGACCTTGCAGAGGGATTCTCGTAGCGATTGTGTGTATAAACAACACTAGAAAGTGGACCTTGAGCTAAGAGTCTAACTACTAGGATCAATCTATAATTCACAAAAGATAAAGCATTCGGAGAAATTACACCTTGAGTGAGCTACTACTAGGTGGTTTAGACGAATAGAATCTGATATTGGAGAGCTTTCGTACTCAATGATATAAGGAATTTAGGGGATAGCACTGAGCTAGCTGTTATTCCACGGTTGGTAATAATCTGTGATTAATTGTATTAATGGATGAATATAATAACTTGATGACGGTTTAGTAACGAAGAAGGATTCCCTGATCATATTTCTCTCCATTTCTTGCAACTTTATTATTTTCAATTGCTTTGTTATTTACTTTGTTATAAAATCAAAAACAAAACCCCCCATTGTGACACTTTTGACAACTAAATCTCCCTACTCTTCGTGGGAACGATCCTTACTTCCATTATATTACCAGTTAATTATGTGGAAATAAGTAATTTAATTTGAGTGCACCTACGACACTCATCAAAATAGCATGTTTTCCGCCGTTTGGTCAAAAATATGTTTTCATGGAATGGCAATAAAAGTGTGGCATAAAATACGTTTTAAATTCAATTCCATGGAATTCCATGGAAAGTCTTTCCTTGCCTCCCCCAGGAAACTGATACCATGGAAACACTTTCCATGGAATTGTTTTCTTTTTCTATTATCAAACACATCCTTAGGGTTTTAAGACCAACCAGACACACTAATGTTAAAATACCTATGAAATAATTAAAAAAAGACGTAACAAACAATCTACAGAGTGTCCTAAAACTATATAATTTCAAAAATCAGTTAGAGTTTTCGTATATACTCAAGCATAAGAATCACAATGTGGCATCAAAAATAGGCTATGTAAACCCACAGAATGACAAGGTTTATTGCCACATAAACAAGGAAATTTAACAATAAAATATATGGTTTTGGAGACCAGCAGAAAGAAAAAAATATCGTTCCGCAAAAGGTTAGTTCAATAGATGGAGAAAAAATCATTATCGGACGAATAATATTAGGTACGATACATAAAAATAAACCCTACACAAGATTCCCTTATTTTCCTAATAGAGAACCGATTAATTCCGATGACAAATATGAGTTGGAACATTAAATACACAAAAAATTGTATGGGTAGGACACCACGTTTTCGTAGTGTTATCTGATTGAGTTTTATGAATCTAAAGAAGATTGGATGAAATATCGTTACATAGGATCATATATATCTATACATTTAAAAAATAAGACAAAAACACGAGTTGACAAAGTTTATACAATACAAAATATTAGACAAAGAGTGGAGTGGCGTCAAATTAGCCGATTTTTATAATTGGATGATACTGACAAAATCATCAATGCAGGAAAAAAATTCTACAACTCATCTGTTGTCGCGTGACAGTAAAATTCTTGAAGCTTATTTACTGGTGGGAATTTTCAGAGTCTAATGAGGGGCCGATGCAAAAGAACTATAGAGACATATTTGTAGAGTTAAAAAATAAACAATTTATGTTTTCCATACACTGTTTTGAAGAAGAAAATACTGGAAAAAAAGAAGATGAATATGTGATTTCATTCCTAGGAAAATAAGTAACAAAACAGATATATAGAGAGCCTGGTAATACGAGTTTTTTACCAAATCATGGATAAGGACAGAAACTAGAAGAATATGAGAAATATTATTATAAAGAACACGCAATTGGGGGATATGGAAGCTAATTAGGGTATATTGATTACTTCCCCCACCCCATGGTTTCGGCTAAGGGGTGACCAATTGACATGAAAGTACTAAAATACCCTTTGGTTAATTAAAAAACTTTATGAAAAGACTATTATACCCTTTCCCCTAAAAACATTAAAATCAAAAACCAAAACATATATCCCCATTTCTAACATTAGTTACGGCAGTCCTTTAGGTTTAGGTTTTCGAAAAAAAATTCTTCATCGTTCTTCAACCGTTCCTTCTCTGCCGGCTCCTCACTTTGATTTTTTTTTTTTTACATTCGGCAGGGATGAAGACCACGCCGGAAGTGATGAAGACTGATAAGTGCATTTTGCACATATATTTTGTGTTAATTCCATGCTAGTATTTGATGGTTTTCTTGCAGATTATTGTGTGTTATGTTGTTTTCTCTTATTTGT
The DNA here is from genome assembly GCA_023529315.1 of Papaver bracteatum. Lineage (NCBI taxonomy): Eukaryota > Viridiplantae > Streptophyta > Magnoliopsida > Ranunculales > Papaveraceae > Papaver > Papaver bracteatum. Next base: position 371,308 of record JAJJWX010002346.1, on the reverse strand, counting down.
GTGTTATTAGGTGAATAATCCAAAAAGAAGTGAATTTGAGCTTAGTTGTGCAATAAAAGAAGCTAGCTAAGAATGAGGAAGAGCCAAATACCAAATGTAACCCGTTCAAATACAAGATTTCTACTTTTCATTGTGTTGAGTACGAGACGGCGAAGCCAACGGCGAAAGAACGGAGTCATTCGGAGTTCGTATGAAGAAGTTATGGGCAAAACGAGAAGTTAAGCTTGTCAGTTCTCCAGGACTGACAGTTAAACAAATTCTTATAAAGGGCAGTGCTATTGGAAACCCACTGCACGATAAGGGGCATCCCAGTTCAAGGGTAATGTTAAAGGCAGTCAGGTATTTTATACATAGGGGGAGGTATTAATTCAAATCCGTTGAAGGCACCCGGCCTGTTTACTCGGGGCACCACCATCTTCTTCATGCATTATTGCAATTCAGGGAACGTGATGAACATGGAGACACAGTGAATCTTGATGATGGTAAGCTTAGTTCAATGGAGAGATGAGTTGAACTTGTTGGTTAGCTCGTGCATGCAATGAAGGTGATGTTCAACTCGATATGGAGCTAGTAAGGAAGAAGAGCTTGAGCTCGTGCTTGGCCGACGGAGGGTGAAGCTGTGATGAAGCTCCGGCTGTTTGAGCTCGGGTTACTGTTGAGCTCGAGCAAAGGCTGCTGCTGTGGAAGTCTCGAGCATGGAAGAGAATGGATGACGGGACTGCTGTCATGATTAATGTCGGGTAAGGAACATGGGAGTATGGACAGCATTGGAAGTTGCTGCTCAGAGCACGAGAGCTGAAGCTAAGCTCAATGAATGATGACTAGTTGTTTCGCTGGAAAGGAAGAGAACATGAGAACGTGAAGCTGATGATGACAGCAACGGAACCGACAGCTGATGATGGTTGCTACATGCACGCTGATAGTTGAGAACGTGATGGCATGTTAGAGCTCATGAGAGCTCGACAAAGCAGGGAAGCAAACACGTGAAGAAATGAAGCCCGAGATGATGGAGAAAGCAATTTCAGGAGAAGGTGATGGAATGGTGCTGTGGTGGAGTTCTTTATGGAACTGTAAACAGTGAGCAATGGCAGTAACGAGAGGAGATGATGGTAATGGTTCTCAGGTTTGCTATGGTTGATATCAGAAAGGATGATGGCAGATATGGAACGGTGATGGTTCGAATTGATGATGGCATGGGACGACGACGATAGTGGCTGGTGATGGAGCTCGGGAAGATCATTGGATCATTGATAGAGTGGTTGCTGCCATTGAAGCTCGAATGAAGAACAAAGAACTCGTGATGATGATGCCAGGAGTTGATCGATTTTTGTTGTTGTAATGATGGTTACGTCTTGCTGCCATTTCGATGGTTCAGAGAAGATAAAGAAGTGGCAGACAAAAGAGAAAATGTGCCCATCACATTCACATGCGCCAAAAGTAAAAGGGAAAAGAGAGTGCACACAGGTAAGCAGAGGCACGCTGTGTCGGGTATTTTACCCTATAAATAGGGAGCTTCTGCGGACATGTTAAGAGACCTCTACATCCCACACCTCTCCATCCCACACACCTCTTCTATTCTTCTTTCATTTCTAGTTTTAGTTTTATTTCTTCTTCTTTATTTTTGGTTAGTACTCTAATTATGAGTAGCTAAATTTCTATTTAGGATTAGGGAGGAAATCCTACTATGTGTGCTATAATGTTTTGATTATTTTCTATAATAATTCTCTTGGTCCTTATTCTTGATTCGTAACGGTAATAATTTTCTTCATGTGTCCTATGATGCTTGATAATTGATTTATATATTCTATGTTAGAGAATAGCATTTTATAGTGAAAAAAATTGTTAATTATTTGAGAAAAATAATTGTTTGAAAAGATTTATTTTCCGAGACGTATTATTTGTCCTAAATCGTCTTGAGTAATTTTGGGAGAATATTATAGGGAATAGTTATAATCATTTAGTATGTGTAGTAGTGATGGAATCTTGACATCCTAGACTCTTTTAATTGAACACAAGAATCATTTTTAGCATTTCCATTATTTTATAAGTTTTATAAAAATCACCATCTTTTTGTCTAAAAACCGAATCTTTAAAAAAGTCCGAGAATCAAACCCCTATACTTACCACTTGTAAAACTACATCAACCACGCCGGAAGTGATGAAGACCATGCCGATATTGGGTTCCTCAGTACCGGCATGGTTATTTAGGATGAAGACCACGCCGGTACTGAGTTCCGGCATGGTGATTTAGGATGAAGACCACGCCGGTACTGAGTTCCGGCATGGTTATTTAGGATAAATACCACGCAGGTACTGAGTTCTGGCATGCTCGATATAAATCTTTCCATGCCGGTAGTCAAGTGAAAAAAAAATCAAGTTTCTGGATATTTTTCATCATGTTCTGGCATAGAAATTTAAGCAAAAACCGTGCGGGAAGTAGTTCCGGCATGCTTGAAAATCAGATAACTGTGCCGGAAGTAGACTGATTAAAACCAGAAAAAATAGGTTTCTTCATCCTACAAATACCGGATAGTGGCAAACAATTTTTGAAAATTTCCGACAAATGCCGGCATGGTGTTTTGGTTGAATACCATGCCGACACCGAGCTTTTTCAGCTGCAACAATGGTGGATTCACAGAAAAAAAAAATCAAATTTTCAACCTCTTAGCATCAATTCTCTCATCACAATCATCTTCTATTTTCAAAAAAGGAAATTCCACTCAATTTTTTTTTCCCTCCTTCACTCTCAACTAACCCACACAAATTCAAATAAAAATAAATACACACTAATTTATCCCACAAATACTTAACATTTTACTAATTTTAATTAATCACTAATCCTGATTAGTGGGGGCTAGATTAGGAATTAAAAAAAAATTACATAGGGGGTCACCCAGAATTGCTATTGGGACACCTATTTTGTCATGTAGCTGTATCCCCCAATTAATAAAAGTATCCCTCAATTGCGTGTTCATTATAAAAATGAACGAAAACTTTTAAAAAAAATGTTAGATGCTAACTTTCAAAGAACCTCTACAACAAAAATGACAATGTAAACATGGGATAATATTTGGGATCGAGAAAAAATGAAAAATATTCAAAAAATGTTTTATAGTGTATAAAACTGAAAAAAGAATATGGGAAGTTGAGCAGAGTTCAAAGACATAGATTTCGCTTTATATAGCTGACAGAAGTCAAATGGGATTAAAAGGTAGTGTCATGCTACGTTTTACATGATATATGGTACAATAGGTATGAATAGGTACTTATCGGAAGCGATTTTGATCTAGCAGCGCTAGGTCATTTTTGATCTAGCGTTGCTAGATCCGTTGGATCAACCAATCCAATGAGGCTTTTGTTAACTTGTATACCCGTATACATGTTAAGGTTTAATTAAAAATTATTTTATTTCTTTGGAAATTGTGTTTTTTTGTCTTATTTTACTAGAAACTAGTTTTTCTTGCACTAAAAACAACAAATCTTGTTCCCAATGCAAAGAATTACTGTTTTCAATGCAATAAAATAAACAAATCTTGTTTCCAATGCAAAAAATTATTGTTTTAGTAAACCTTAACGTGTATACGGATATACAAGTTAACAAGACCCATCCAATGATGGTGGTGGTTTATGATGGAAATTCAATTTTTTCCCTTGGAGTAAAAAACTCCACTGACAACCACCACCATTGGATTGGTTGATCCAACGGCTCTCGCAAAGCTAGATCAAAAATGATCTAGCAAAATTTTCCGTACTTATCTAGGGCCTTTAATTCCTTTTTTTTTGGGATTATTGTTTTACTCTTTAATAAGGGTTAAAATTTTCAATCAACAATTTTGTTAATGAGTTTCTGCAGATTTTTGTATAAAATCATATTACTCAATGAGTTTTTTTGTTGGTTATTTGTTGTTATATTTTTTTGTTAATATCTAATTTTTTTTAACACATGTTTGTTCGTTGAAGGAATATGATTTATTGTTCATATGATTTATTGTTCAGACTCAGTTCAAAACGAAGTACAATCATATACACTTTTAAGTATAGAGTAATCTACTATTTTCTTTTAAAAAACTGACCTCATTCTTTTGGTCAGAAATACTATAGCAATCTTTTCTTTTCTTTTTTCAATTATTATTGAAACATGTGTATCAATCTTTCGGTGATAAGTAGAAATAATATTAAATTATTTTTTCATATCGACATGTATTTTATAAAATACTTTTAATTCCTCTAATGTAGATATATTATAGGTGTTTGATGAGACGGTATTACATTATTATTTCCTATAGCCATGTATTTCATAAAATACACCACATCATTAACGATCTTATAATACGCGTTTTCATGATTGTGGAGCATCATAAATTCATAAAGAGTAGTATCTTCAGTAAATTAATAATATTAATAACATGTGAAGATCATTGAAGGTCTAAGTAGTTTTGTCCTTTTATGATTGGAATACTATTTAAGTTCCAAACTGAGCAGGCTCTGATACCAATTGCTTTTAGCTAAACTGGGAGTTTATACATACTGATGCATGAGTGTCACGTTGTTGCAGTCCCTGCACTCTACCACATGTATTTTGTGTAGTCTCACCCTTAGCTTGACGAAATTAGGCTCAAAATCACATGTTAAGTAAATCACATATGTTTCGCCAAAATACTTGAGTATACTATACTTTTGAAGTAAATCACCATCAATTTAATTTTTCATGAAGTTGACCCAATTTGAGCACTTCTGTTCTAGATCATTCTCTAAGTATATTTAAATATGTTTGATAAAGTGAAATGCCACCTCATTTTTCGCTCTCTCATCTTTATCACCATTATGGACTAAAGTAAACTAATTTATAGTTTTCAACATGAATCCATCTGTTCTTTTGATTTCTCTATTTCGGTATTTAGTAACGATGGTTGATTTTAGAACTAACCAGGGATAAATATTGATGAAATTAAATCAAGTGATTGATATTCTTTTTCTAGATATTTTTTTTAATGGAACTTTGTGCCTAAATATAAAATAATTTTATTAGTACTGATATTATTAGGTGTTTACTAATATTGTAGAAGTATAGATACCCTGGAATGATATAAATTATTTATTGTATTATTGACTAAGTTATAGTCATTTTAAAATATTTAGATACATTAACTAATTTAAAGTTTTTTTTAATGTATTGTATTATTACAAACAAATAAAGGATGTATACTTAAAGGAGAGGTCGAGTCGGGACCGTAAAGCCCGGTAATACCTAGTTAAATTAATAAATAAATATTAATTAAAAATACAAAAATAGTTTAACCATTACAAAAAAAAAAAAATATGGATAAGAGGTTTTCTATTATACTTCAAAATGATCTTGTTTTTTTTTTTGAAAAGAAAATGATCTTGTTTTGTTTCATTCAATATCCCCCGATCCGGGGTTGTCATAAACACATATTGGACAAAAATACAGGGTGCCCCAAGACCCGACCTCGTCATGGGTTACAATTGCATGAGTTACTATCACGCGGGGTCTAAATTGATCCGTGATTGATAAATCTTTTGAAGATTCAAAGAACCGCGAATGCTACATACAAGATGAATCAAAGAACCGGATCCATGATGGAAAAGAGAGCGACAACACATATTATTGATGTACTATATACTCGCCTTTAATTTCGTTTTCTGTTTTAGTTCGTTTGAAAGAATAAGAGTACTCGAGAACATATTACATCTAAGTTCTTAAATGATTAGTTAGCATATTTATACATTACTTCCTAAATACTTAAATCAACAGTATCAAGTTTGTTAAATTCAAATCCGCCATGGTCCAATATTAAGTATTTAAAAAAAAAAAAAAAATCGGCCATGTTTTATAGCATTTCTTTCTCAAGAAGCCATAGCTTTAGAATCGCTTCTATAGATCTGCTAGCAGAAATAGGCGATGATGAGATAAGATTTCTTTCATGTGATTAACATTTAATCGAAAAATGCATGCACATACCCAAATTTGGTCCAGCCATAATTCCAATCTTTATGACAGTTCAATTTATGACCTCCATTATATAACTCAACTAAATTGTGTACAACGAAATTAGCTAAAGAGCCAATAATATGAACGACGGAAGGATAAAGAAATGGATAGATTATAACATAAAAAGAGGTCTCATATCATATGCGTAAAGTCACGCTCATCATCAACAAATGTTTGTAAATGGGGCCACAAATCATGTCGAGCCAATTGTTCCCATGCCTAGTGGGAGACACTGATATTTTAGAGCAGAAGTGACACTTGAGTTTACAAGAACAATGGTCCATTATCATATTCGAGACTTTACACTACAGTGTCCTACTAAGCAGGCTACTCCCCCCTCTACGATTTACAGGGAGTGGGTCGAAAATGCTAGACGACCCCACTCCCTTCTACCATTCTTTTCCGTCTACGTGTTGAGTAGGTATTGGCCAAAGCCAATAACGATGGGATCCCTGTTTTTTCATGCGATCAAAGTGTTCGAGGGTGAAAACGGTTTCTGCTGATTTCGGTAATTTCGTGTGAGTGGTGAGAAACGAGTCTAAACCCTAAATAATGTACTGCATGGGAGTATTTTAGATTCGAGAGATCAATCTGCACAAATCCGGCCTAAACCAAGAAATGATCGTTCCAGACTTGCTTCGGTCACAAAGTGAAGGAGAAGGGTTGGTATTGGGGAGGGAAGCGAAGAGAGTGTTGAGACCAGAATAGTTGATTCTGGAAGAGTAGTTGTTCGACGACTTGTATCAGAAAGTGAAACGCTAGCAGATGGGAAAGCTAACAAGTGGTTTCTAAGTGTTGTATGCTCCTGACCAAAACTTGTTGTTCGGTGGAAATAGGTAAGACCTATTTATACAAGTCGAAGTGAAACGTACTCTGGTCTCGTAAGAAATATAAACAGATGAGTAAATGGGAGGAGGTGGTAACCGGTAACGCCTGGAATTGATGTTCCATAGTGAAGGAAAGCGTTTCACCATTACTCCCTGTATTTACTAACCGCCTCATTCTTATGACATTGTCTTGTAACGGGCGTAGTGTACGTCGTACGCTGTAAACCGCCAAACCAATACCTTAATGAGCATCCCCCAGTTTGTGACATGTGTTGATGTCTCGAGTGTTTTCGTCGAAAACATGTAGCATGTTGCTGTTGTTTGGCAAGTTGAGCTTGGTAGACTTGTCGTCTCGGTGGTGACCTTCGATGGTCGAGATTTTTCATCTTGAGAGGAAAGGTAGCCGTTGATTATCGCAACCTTCCATTTGGTAGCCAGTGGCATGGAGACGCGGCCGGCATAGCCTTGGCATGCTTTTAGGTAAGGCCAAGTTAGGATTTTGGCATAGTTCGTGCACGGCCAAAATTAGGGTTTGGCGTCGTGGCCAAATAATTGGCACCGTAGCCAAGTTGTTGTCGTGATCAAAAGTTTCCACAAGTTTGGTGGTGAACTTGTACGGTTGAGATCTTCATCTTAGGAGGAAGGATAGTTGTTGATCGTGGCTACTTTTCGTTTAGCGTACAGTGATATGGTAGCGTGGGCGTGGCCAAAATTGGGGTTTGGTACAAACCGTGCAGTTTTGGCATTGGGCCAGAAGTTGCCACACGTTTGGTGGCGAACTTGTATGGCTGAGATCTGTATCTCAGGAGGAACGGTAGCCGTTTGATTATCGCAACCCTTTGTTTGGCAGCCAGTGGCATGGGTTTGGGCAATGTTTTAGGCGCGGCCAAAGTTAGGGTTTTGCCATAGTTTAGGCGCGGTCAAAAATTAGGGTCTTGTCATAGTTTGGGCGCGACAAAAATTAGTGTTTGGTGTTGGGCCAAAGGTTGTCGCGTGTTAGCTGGCGATCTAGAACAGCTAAGATCTGCATCTCAGATGGAAGGGTGGTCGTTGGCAGCGTGCAACTTGGAAGGGAAGCGCTTGCGGCTTGGAAAGGAGGCGCTTGCAGCTTGGAAGGGAGATGTTGGCAGCGTGCGGCTTGTAAGGGAAGTGATTGCGGCTTGAAGGGAGTCTCTTGCGGCTTTGTCTAATTTAGGGTTAGACATGCTGAAACCCTAATTAGTGCTCTTTACTAGAATCGCCGTAGAATTCCCGTACGGACTCGAATTTTGACTGTCCGTCCCTCCATTTCGATCGGAAAAGAATTTTCTATCTCCCAATGAGGGAATATTTAGGTTTTGAGCTCGTTTAGGGGGTGAAAACATCCCGACAGTAAAACTCAGGAAGAATTTAGGAGGGATGGCGGCATGGACAAAGTTAGGTTTTGGTGGCACAAGCCAAAGAATTTGGCGTTGTGGCCAAAAAATCGCCACAAGTCTTTTAGTTCGGTGGTGGACTTGGACAACTGAGATTTGCATCTCAGGTGGAAGGGTAGCCATTGATTATTGAAACCCTTCGTTTTGGTAGCCATCGTCATGCATGGATTTGGCATGTGTTAGGCGCGGTCAAGCTAGGATTTTGGCGTAGTTTAGGCGCGGCCAAAAACTAGGGTTTTGGCATAGTTTGGGCGCGACCAAAATTAGGGTTTGGCGTTGGGCCAAAGGTTATCTGGCGACCTTGGACGATTAAGATCTGCATCTCAGGTAGAAGGGTGGCCATTGATTATTATAACCCTTCGTTTTGGCAGCCAGCGTTGTACATGGAAAGTTTGGACGGCTGGCATGGTCGGCATGCCTCGGCGAGGAGATGCGGCTGGCACGGCATGCCATTGGCACATGTGGCATGTTTTGGCGTGGAGACGTGGCTGGCATGGTTTGCCATTGGCACAATGTCACGGAGACGCGGCTGGCATGGTTGGAATGCCTTGGCACGGAGACGTGGATGGCATGGTTTGCCATTGGCACGGTGGTGCGGCTGGCATGGTTGGCATGCCTTGGCGCGGAGACGTGGATGGCATGGTATGCCATTGGCACGGTGGTGCGGCTGGCATGGTTGGCATGCCTTGGCGCGAAGACGTGGCTGGCATGGTTTTCCATTGGCACGGAGGTGCAGATGGCATGGTTGGCATGCCTTGGCGCGGAGACGTGGCTGGCATGGTTTGCCATTGGCACGGTGGTGCGACTGGCATGGTTGGCATGCCTTAGCGCGGAGACGTGGATGGCATGGTTTTCCATTGGCACGGTGGTACGGCTGGCATAGTTGGCATACCTTGGCGCGGAGACGTGGCTGGCAAGGTTTTCCATTGGCACGGTGTGCGGCTGGCATGGTTAGCATGCCTTGGCGCGGAGACGTTGCTGGCAAGGTTTTCCATTGGCACAGTGGTGCGGCTGGCATGGTTGGCATGCCTTGGCGTGGAAACGTGGCTGGCATGGTTTTCCATTGGCATGGTGGTGCGGCTGGCATGGTTGGCATGCCTTGGCGCGGAGACGTGGCTGGCACGGTTTTCTATTGGCACGGTGGTTTAAGAATTTAGGGTTTGGTATATACGAAGGAGATGTCGATCAATACTAAGGGTTCTCTCGTGGAACATGACACATGTATAATAGAAAAAAAAGGTACCCCAGTAATTCTTACATAGGCATGCTGATTGATTCAAAAAACGTGCTAGTGGTCGTAGTGACGTTATGTCATATGTACAGTTTTATGATTTTATTTCTAACCTAAAAACCACCATCAACATTAAGTCCCCCGCTTAGCTCGGAACAGGGGCATTATTGTGAGGTAAGCATAAGATGGTGACAGATGGGGACAGAAACGAAACACAAGTCATGAAAGATGGTCAAGAAGATTCGTCTAACCTTTTTAGAAAAATAAGGAGAATCTGTGATCCTTGCATTTGGCAGCTTTTCGTAAATTCTACTCGTGGAAGGTTAGGCCGCGGAGTGGTAGAGACAATTGCTGGTCGGGATGCAGACTGTTGGTATCGGTTTGGAAGGGATCCGGTAGCATTGGTCGGCTTGGAATGGAGTCGCTTGCGTTGCGCGGATTGGAGTGGAGCTATCTTGAGTTCCTCGGAAGGATGGCGACTGGCTTCAGTTCCGTGGAAGGATGATGACCGGCTTCAGTTCCGTGGAAGGATGGCAACTTTGTCTAAATCAGGGTTTGGCATGCTGAAACCATAATTAGCGCCCTTTACTAGAATCGCTCTAGAATTCTCGTACGGACTCGGATTTTGACTGTTCGCCCCTCCATTCTGAACGGAAAAGAATTTCCTATCTCCACAAGCGGGAATATTTAGGTTTTGAGCTCGTTCTGGAGGAGGAAACAGCTCGACAGGAAGAATTCAGGAGGAATATTGCGGGCCCGAGGTGGCATAGTCGCGCCCAGTCACCTATTCCCATTCATGGAGCAAGAAGGAATCTTTATTCTGTTCAAACTCTAGAAACTCCGTCCACATGAAAAGAGGTATCGACCCTCTTCTGTTGCTCGTCTGGATTTTTGCTTTTGTCTACAATGTCTCTCCAGTGGATTCCAAAATTTATCAAAACTCCACTGCATTCTTGGGATGCATGGATGAAATATATGCTCGGCAACGATCATGTCAGGGCTAATCTTGGATATTTTTGTTGCGTTGTCAGCCCATCCTTGACTTTAGGTTGTTCAGTGTCTGGACCTTCTGATCGCGATAATTGATATGTTGTGGATGATTGTATGGTAGAAATCTTCCGAAGACACATGATGAAATAGATGAGTTGGGAGACATTTTGTTGTCGATGTGCTGCTATCAAGTCTTTAAGGACTTTGTTCCAAGAGACATCCTTCGAACCATCTTCTGAATCTTAGACTATCGTATGGAATGGGATGCGGTAATCAGTCCCCAATTATATTTCTATTAGATCCGATTGCATGGCCGAATATGTGAATGTATCTTTGTGGTGTGCTTTTGGAGTTTTCGATGCATATATACGGATTCATGTTGAGAAATCCCCACGGCTCATAAAACTTCGGCAGTGATGATGTTGAAATCAGAAATAACCAGGTTGAGGGGAGTGAAAGCGTCTCATGCTGGTAGTTCCCATGTGTATCCTACTTTCATCGCATCGCCTTGAATCCATGTCCACGGGATTTGATACAAGCTTATTGTACTCTTCTGGATGTGACGCTGGGATGCACATGGACGATATATTCTGGATAGCGAAGAGGCAGGAATGAGAGAGTTATGTTGTTTATCTTGGCTCCCTTTGTTTTTTCAAGAAAATGTTTCAGCCGCATCTCTGGAGTTATCTCATGAGTCTTTGATGGTCGTCAGGATGGACTTAATGAGCAGTCCCCAGTCGCATTTTTCTTTAGTTTCTAAAGTTGTTTTCCTCTGAGAAGGCTTGGGATCCACCGCAGCCTTGTAAAGTATTGAAGGCGTCTTTTAGACAGAGAGGTGATGATATTCTTTCCCTACACCCTTGAAGAGTAGATGATGTCGGTCAAAACTAAGGGTTAAAATCGTAAAACCTTACATCTGACATGACGTCACTAGGACCACTAGCGCATATATTGAATCATTCAACACGCCTACGTAAGAATTACCGGGGTACCTTTTTTTTTATGTATGTCATGTTCCACGGCAGAACCCTTAGTATTGAACGACATCACCTTCATACACCAAACCCTAAATTCTTACACCAAAGTGCCAATGGAAAACCATGCCATCCACATCTCCGCATCAAGGCATGCCAGCCGCACTACTGTGCCAATGGTAAACCATGCCAGCCACATCTCCGTGCCAAGGCATGCCAACCATGCCAGCCGCACCACTGTGCCAATGGAAAACCATGACAGCCACATCTCTGCACCAAGGCATGCCAACCATGCCAGCCACATCTACATGCCAAACGCACCTAGCCATTCTAGCCGCACCATGTGCCAAACGGCATGCCAAGACCTCGTCCTCACCATGCCAAACGCACCTAGCCATGCTAGCCGCACCATGTGCCAAACGGCATGCCAAGCCCTTGGCCCCACCATGCTATCCGCACCATATTCCAAACGTCATGCCAAGCACACCTTTCTTGGCCCCACAATTCCAAACGCACCTTTCTATGGCCCTAGCTAACCTAGCCGCGCCACCATGCTGTCATTCCCTATGCGGCTACCAAAATGAAGGCGTGTGACAATCAAGGGTCGCCCTTCAATCCCAAGATCAAATCTTAGCCATCCAAGGCTACCAGACAACGCATGGTAACCTTTGTCCCGAAACCCTAGTTTGGCCATGCCAAACCGCGCTAAGGCATTCTATGTAAATGGCATGCCAACCTAGCCGCGCCACAATGCTGGACTTCCCTATGCGACTACCAAAACGAATGCGTGCGACAATCAACGATGGCCCTTCAATCCCATGAGAAAATCCTAGCCGTCCAAGGTTACCAGACAATGCATGGTAACCTTTGACCCAAAATCCTAGCCTGGCCATGCCAAAATCCTAGCCTGGCCATGCCGCCCTCCCTCCTGAGTTCTTTCTGGTTTACTGTTGGGCTGTTTTCACCACCTAAACGAACTCAAAACCTAAATATTTTTGCATGAGGAGATAGATAATTCTTTTTCGGTCAGATGGAGGGGTGGACAGTCAAAATCCGAGTCCGTATGCGAATTCTACGACAATTCTAATAAAGGGCACTAATTAGGGTTTCAGCATGTTAAACCTTAACTTAGACAAAGCCATGCACAACACTGGCTACTAAAACGAAGGTGTGCGACAATCAACGGTCGCCTTTCAATCCTTGGAGCAAATCCTAGCTGTCCAAGGTTACCAGACAACGCATGGTAACCTTTGACCCAAAACCCTAGTTTGGACACGCCAAACTGCACAAAGGCATGCCATGCCAACCTTGTCGTGCCACCATGCTGGCCTTCCCTATGCGGATACAAAATGAAGGTGTACGATAATCAACGATCGCCCTTCAATCCCAGGAGAAAATCCTATCCGTCCAAGGTTACCAGACAACGCATGGTAACCTTTGACCCAAAACCCTAGTTTGGCCATGCCAAACTGGCCTTCCCTATGCGGCCACCAAAAAAGAAAGCGTGCGACGATCAACGGCTACCCTTCCTCTTAAGATGTAAAATCTCGACCGTCGAAGGTCACGAAGCCAGCAAGTCTCCCAAGCTCGACTTTCCAGGCAACAACAATATGCAACATATTTTCCACGAAAACATTCGTGACATCAACACATATCACAAACTGGGGGATCCTCTTTGGGTATTGGTTTGGCGGTTTACAGCGTGCGGCGTACACTATGCCCGTCAGAAGGAAGTGTCATAAGGACGAGACGGTTAGTAAATACAGGGAGTAATGGTAAAACGCTATTTTTTATGGAACATCAATTCCATGCGTTAATGGTTACAACCTCCTCCCATTTACTCACCTATTTTTTACATTCCTTAATGAGACCAGAGTACGTTACACCTCGACTTGTATGTTAGAGCATTGCTCGGTCAAACTCGCATGCATTGCTATCTCAAGCATGATTGTAAATGTTAGTGATCAAAAATTTAAAGTCTTGATTTCTAGTCTATTATAGCTAAGGTCTCAGACTAGGATAGAAAGTGTAGTTGATCACAAGAACTCCATGACAATCATCATACAAGACGAAGGACTACTCAAGGAACCAGTGGATTTTCATCAACTAAAAGGTATGTGGAGACTTGAACTTATCTATCACTAAAAAGTCTATCTACTCTATATCCTATCTTAAGACAAAAGTCGTATTACTATATAGACTAAGAATATACACATGTGATATTTCGAGCTGAGTATATCTCGCTAATCTATTTATCAAAATATGTGTTGGTATAACTTTCGCTTTAGCCAAGTTCATGTTTACCTAATGACGAAAGTCATGTTATATTTCAATCACTTTGGAAATCGCTCTGACGAAAAATAGTTTGTGAATAACAACTATATGACGTCCTCTGAGAATGTTTCAATGGTTAAAATGATAGTTTAGACAATATAACTACTGGAGGATATAAACATTGTTAAGGTAACACATATATGTATAAGTCCTTAGCACTTGAACCGAAGTTTGCGAACTTTGTTGATCAAGTAAAACCAGAACTTGAGCAGTCAACCCAGTCCGCAAACTCAGTCCGCGAACATGCGTAGTTCCTGAACCCAAGAATTTTTGCTGGAGTTGTAGATCGGTTTCAGTCCGCGAACTGACAGATGTTCTCGAACCCGAGAATTTCTGCTGGAGTTTGTGAACTCCAACCGGTTAACCTGATTCCGCGAACTTGAGTGGTTATGTCAAAAAATGATGTTCGTGAACTTATCTAAATTATCTAAGGAATGCTATTGCAAACCGTGGCTTTATAGTTCATGAATCGATTCGAGTGAATCATATCATTTTTGCTTTAATTGTGTCTTGTATAGTACATGAGATCTCATAGCATTTGAACAACTCTATAACTAGTTCATTTGAGTCATTTGGACTAGTTATGGTGAAAAAGAATATGGTTGATATGAAAGTTATCATTTGGCTAACCATTTGGTTGACCAATATTAAACCAACTATTGTACACGTTTGGGTATGGTTACACAAACCCAAAACCGTCAAGTACATGTGTGTATGGCAAGCTAAGTTTTTGATCTAACTGTTGAGAGATATTAGCTTGTATCTAATCAGGTTTTCATCTAACGGTAAATATTGAATGCTTTGTTACCAAGCTAACATTGATTGCAAACCATGATTTGAAAGACTATATAAGGGAGAACTCTAGAAAGTGGGAAACCTAATCCCCACACATTCTGTGTGATACTAGTTTGCTAAGATAGAGTCGATTCTCCTTTAACCTTTGGTTTCCTTCTTCTAAAACCAGGTTAACGACTTAAAGACTTCATTGGGATTGTGAAGCCATACCGATACCACTTTTATTGTAGTTGTGTGATTTGATCTTGCTATTAATTCATACGAGTACAATTGTAATAATTGGCTTGATATTTCTATCTCCGATAGGCAAGCTATAAAAGTAATCACAAACATCTTCGTCTCATAGTTTGTGATTCTACAATATCTTTTTTCGATGCGTCGATTAAGACTATTGTGAGGTGATTGATAAAACTGAGTTGTTCTTCAGGAATATAAGTCTGGTTTTATTGATTGTTTCCTGTTCACCTTGATTTATCAAAAGACGGAACAAAACTCATAGGTCTATTCGTGGGAGATGAATTTATCTATCTTGTGGACTTTTCTGTGTGAGACAGATTTGTTTATTAAAGTCTTCGACTTTGGGTCGTATCGGCTCTTGGTTGTGGGTGAGTTCAGCTAAGGGAATCAAGTGCACAGTATCCTGCTGGGATCAGAGGCGTAGGAGCATAATTGTACCTTGGATCAGTGTGAGATTGATTCGGGTTCAACCTCAGTCCAGACCGAAGTTAATTTGGAGTAGGCTAGTGTCTGTAGCGGCTTAATACAGTGTATGTTTAATCTAGACTAGGTCCCGGGGTTTTTCTGCATTTTCGGTTTCCTCGTTAACAAAATTCTGGTGTCTGTGTTATTTCTTTTCCGTATTATATTTTTATATAATTTAAATAATACAGGTTGTGCGTTGTTCAATAAATTAGAATATCCGACCTTATTGGTTGTTGATTTAAATTGATTGACACTTGGATATTGGTCTTTGGTACCATCCAAATTATCTCTCTTTAATTAGACTCGCGAATCATATTTGCTTGAGTAAATCAAATTTAGAGATTGAGATAATAACTCCTTGAGTATTTTCTAATTGATTGTGTCTAGTTGATTTTCTAGAAAATAACTCGGAGTTGTCCATACAGATTGTTAATCGAAATATTGGGTGTGGTTGTTAGACCCTGCTTTTTCAATTGGTATCAGAGCAGGCAAACACGTTCAAGACCTCATAAGTATGTGTTTGTAGCGATTTGACTCTATGGACG
Source organism: Papaver bracteatum (assembly GCA_023529315.1). Taxonomy (NCBI): domain Eukaryota; kingdom Viridiplantae; phylum Streptophyta; class Magnoliopsida; order Ranunculales; family Papaveraceae; genus Papaver; species Papaver bracteatum. The sequence continues at coordinate 355,482 of JAJJWX010002346.1, read as the reverse complement.
ACAAAGTCTCTTATAACGCTTTACCAGGATTAAAAAATAATGGTTGAAGAAATTTTGATAAACTAGTTATCCTTCAGAAAAGGTTGGATGAACAAATCCGGATCAATTCTGATCTTGTTGCAGAAATTTCAATCCTAAAGGATTTGAAACCCAATTTAAGTTCCTTAATAGATATGGGTAACTATAATAGTTCCTCTCTAAGGAACCGTCATATATCAGATGATAAACAACGTGTAAAGGTTGTGAAAACTGATGTGACTCAGAACTGTTCTACCAAGCTTAAAGGTGTTGGTCTATGTTTGTTGTGTGATTCATGTAATCACTTTCAACATAAGTGTGTGTTTTTTCAAAAGAGTTTAAAAGTTGCAAGTGATCTTTATAAGAAAACTAAACAACTTCTTGCGTCACTAGAAAGACATACAGAACTATTAGAAAACACCAAACAGGACAACACTAATAGTATGGGAGCATTTGCTTTAAAATCAACGTCACCCTTTCAATGGTTCCTTGATAGTGGATGTAGAAGAAATATGACAGGTGATATTACTTGGTTTATTTCCGCAGATGACTATGAAGGAGGACCAATAACATTTGGAGATGGAAGATGTTGCTACATAAGTAAGAAGGGAACGATCAAATTACCTGGCATACCTGAAATTCATGATGTAGTCTACGTAAAAGGTATGACTGCAAATCTTCTTTCTATTAGTCAAATTTGTGACAAGGGACATCGAGTTGTCTTCAATACAAATGGATGTCACATTATAGACAAAATTGGCAAAGTAATTTTTCAAGGAACTCGTGGTAAAAACAACTGTTATCTTCTCGATACTTGATGAGCACGAAAGTGCGACGCATTTTCACCCATAAATACATTAGCTAAGAATCGTTTTCTCACTAATAATCTTGTTTGTAGGTGTTTTTATCAAATAAGCTCTTATGGAGAAAGTTGCTTGAAAAGTGGTTTTTGTACCCCGGAGGACACGTGTTATTAGGACTCTCAATGTCGGTTAAGGGGCACCTCAATTACTAAGGGGTGTCCAGTTGCTAAGGGGCACCTTCTTTGTTATTAGGAAGCTGTGTCTATTCGCACCCCAGGAATTACAATTTATACCCAAATTTCTAAAGGGACATCGTAACAGGATAGGGGGCAGTCATCTTCTTCATTTGAATTTCAAATTAGGGTTTATCCTTTGGAGGTGTTAGAACGAGATTCAATGGCTGAAATTAAATGGGTTTGTTCCTGGTACCTAAGCACGTCTGGTATGGGTCATAGTTTCGATCAAATTTGGATAGATATAGGGAATTCAAGAAAACAGAATTCATATTTTTGGCGGGAAATTCTTTGCAGCTGAACAGATTTTAGGGTTCGAGATTTGGATGGTTTTTAATGAGACTCAACTGCTAAATTTTGTTTAGATGAATTGGATGAACAAAACAGGGAAGGTATGATCGTTACATTTGGTTAGATTTGGCTAGAACATTGATTTGAAGAAAACAGGGCACGTTATTTACGAGAGCAAACCCGAGATTTTCCTATGAAGAATAGTGGAGTGTATTAACGAGATTTATCTTGGAATTGAATTGAGAATATCCCGCTGAGTCAAAACATGGAAGGTAATGTGATTTGTTACGTGAAAGAAAGAAGATTTCTTCATATCTCGAAAGACAAGGAGGATAAAATATTTTGGGTATGATTCTCTATTTTTAGAAAGAATACGTGTGTTCTGAGAGTATTTGACACTATCTGGGATACGCAGAGACGTGTTTACATGGAGTTGGACTGCAACAGACGCGTGAAGGAGTAGAAGAATGGTAACTTTTCCCTGTGAACTGCCGTGGAGAATAAAGGTCATTAATGGATATTATTCGAATTTATGGTTGTGATTTCTCGTACATGTTGAGTATAAAAAGACCTGTGGGAGAATTTAGAAGGGCATCGAGAGTTGGGGGTGAAGAACGAAGGGTTGCAGAGCAGATTTCTCTGCTGTTACAGAGAAGAAGAAGAAGAAGAACATACTACACTTGTAGTCTGTCGTTTAGAACTGTCATAGTTTCTTCCATGAACGACAGTTTTCTGCCACAGAACAAAATAATTGTTTTCTATAACAGCAACGCCATTTGGATTTCATTGTAACGGTGGACTCTGTAACATCGAGAAAGCGTTGCAAATTCGATGTATAATTATTTTTCTCTAATAAAAGCACCATTTGAGCTATGAATTATATTTTTGAGTGTGTTTTTATCATGAGAAGCTAGACCCCTACACTGGGTCGACGGAGGAAGCTGAACTTCACACATGGGTGAATTTATTCTATTTTCTATTTGACTTTTGCACTTATTTTGAATTGATTTATGATTCAATAAAATTAGTTGTGATTCAATTAGATAGGTTATGCTTTATTTAGATAATCTATGCTTAGGGGACACAATTAATGTTTTGAGGATCTACCTTGGCAAAACAAGAGTCGTTGTTTTATTTATTCACTGAGCTATAATTGTTGAGAATAAATAATTGAACCTCGTGTTGTGAATTCGGTGGAATCATAGACCTAGCGACTCTCTCTTTTATTATTTTCATCAACCTTTAAATTTAATCTTCGCAAATTTGAGAGAACGAATCTTAATTACTACTACGAAAACTTTGAAAAATCATAAATCAATACTCAGTTTAGCAATTGTTGCAATTTGACTAAGGTGGAATCTACACATCTTTGGCATGAATGTTTTGGTCACATCAATTATCTCCTTCTAACTAAGATCATTAACAAAGAACTTGTTAGAGGTGCTCCAAAAATCAATGCAAATATTGAAGGTGTATGTGGTGCCTGTCAAAAGGGTAAATAAACAAAAGTTCACCATAAATCATCCCGAGATATCCTCACCAAATCTCCACTTGATTTAATTCATATGGATCTCTTCGGACCAATTCAACAACCCACTGTTGCTGGAAAGAAGTATGCTTTGGTTATGGTAGATGATTACACAAGATTCACTTGGGTTGCATTTCTATCTCATAAGAATGAAATGCTTGGAGAATTCAAGAGTATTGTGAGTAGAATCCAGAACGAACAAGGTCGTAAACTAAAAAAAATTAGGAGTGACCGTGGAACTGAATTCAAGGACACTAACGTGCTTGAATTTTGTGACGAACTATGGATTACTCAACAATATTTTCCACCCATTAATCCTCAAGCTAATGGAGTTGCCGAGAGAAAGAATAGGAATATTCAAGAGATGGCCAGGGTAATGCTCCACAACAAAAAACTACCTTTAAGATTTTGGGGAGAAGCTATTTTTACAGCATGTTACTTGATCAACCGTGTTTACTTACGATCTAAAACTCTCAACACTCCTTATGAGTTATGGTATGGTAGAAAACCTAACTTACACTATCTTAGAGTATTTGGAAGTAAGTGCTACATACTAAAAGATCGGGAGTAAAGAGGGAAATTTGATACCAAAAGTGATGAAGGTATTTTCCTTGGCTATGCTTCTAACAGTCGTGGGTTCCGAGTATTTAATCTCATAACACAGGTCATGATGGAATCTGCTAATGTTATTATTGATGATATTAGTGATTTCCATCATGATAATTCTCATATTGAGTTGCCTCCAACTGAGACAATTAAGAAAGTCAAAGAAATACCTGAATCAGTTGAAGTCATTCCAACTATTACTGATCCTGATATTTCTAATGACGAGGATAAGGACACTGATTAAGCTACCCCTAACGAACCAGAACGTGTTCCCCTTCCACGACACCTCTAGGTTCAAAGGAATCATGATCCAAACAGTATTATTGGGGGAAGAGATTCTACATCTAGAACAAGAGGACAACTTCAAAATATTTGCAATTTTGGTTGTTATCTGTCTCTCGTAGAACCAATAAATATTGATGAAGCTCTTAATGATCCCGATTGGTTGAATGCTATGCATGAAGAGTTAAATCAATTTCAAAGGCAAGACGTATGGGAACTCGTACCTTGTCCCTCCAATGTTAATATTGTTGGTACCAAATGGATATTTAAGAACAAGTCTGATGAATTTGGAACAATTGTTAGAAACAAAGCCAGGCTTGTGATCAAGGATACTCACAAATTGAAGGTATCAACTTTGATGAAACCTTTGCACCTGTGGAACGCCTTGAGTCCATTAGGATATTATTAGCTCATGCTTGTTTTCCAAAAGTTAAACGTTTTCAGATGGATGTAAAATCTGCGTTCCTGAATGGAATTTTAAAATAAGAAGTCTATGTTGCTCAACCAAAAGGGTTTGAAAACCGTGACTTTCCATATTATGTTCTCAAACTAAAAAATGCTTTATATGGGTTAAAACAAGCACCTAGAGCCTGGTTTGAAAAACCTACCACTTCTCTTATTCGGAAAGGTTTCTCAAGAGATGGAGCTGATAAGACCTTATTTACCAAATGGAGTGGGAAAAATGTTGTCATTGCTCAAGTATATGTAGATGTATCATCTATGGATCAACTTCTGAGAAGCTAGCAAAGGACTTTCAAGTTTCACGGATAGAGAATTTGAAATGAGCAATATTGGTGAATTGAAATTCTTTCTAGGATTACAAATTCAACAACATAAGGATGAAATTTACTTATCCCAGGAAAAGTATGCTAGGTATCTTGTAACACGATTCGGCTTGGATAAGTCTTCTCCAAAATTGACACATATGCCTACTACTGGTAAATTACATAGAGATGAGAAAGGAGTAAAAGTAGATTAAAAGTTGTATCGATCTATTATTGGAAACCTTTTATATCTAACATCTACTAGACCTGATATTTCTTTTAGTGTTGGTTTTTGTGCTAGATTTTAGGCTAATCCAAAGGAATCTCATCTTGCAGCTTCAAAAAGGATCATACGTTATGTCAATCACACTGTCGGGTATGGTATATCCTACACTTTTGATACTAATACTGACCTTTCCGCTTATTCTGATGCTGATTGGGCAGGATGTGTATAAGATAGTAAAACTACATCAGGGGGTTTGTATTATGTAGGACTGAATCTTATTGCTTGGCACAACAAGAAACAAAATTCACAATCCCTGTCTACATGCGAAGCAGAGTATATTACTGTTGGGTCATGTTGTACACAACTTTTATGGATGAAACAAATGTTGGCAGACTATAGAGTTGATACTAGAATAATGAAGATATTTTGTGATAACTCTAGCGTGATTCGAATCACTGAGAATCCTGTTGAGCACTCAAGAACAAAGCACATTGACATAAGGTACCATTTTATTCGAGATCTTTATGAGAATGGTATCATAAATAAGGCAGTCTATTGGTGTTGTTTCGGTTTATTAACTATTTCAGTAACTCTTTCCCCCGTGCTTATCTATATCTTTTGGGCAATTGAGTTGGAACTCCGGTTGGTGTGTACTTTGTTTGTAGTTGATTCATCTATTCTTTTCTGTAAGTGTGAATAAATCCTTCTTTTCTTTTTGAAATTATTAAGGTCACTCTTGTTGTTCCTTAGGGAATGACATATTATGGGGGAGAGTTCTTTTAAACTTGTGCTTAATTGCCAAATCTTTGTGGGGAGTGCGGCTGTGGAATATTAGAAGGGTTATCTTGCATCTTTATAAACTCCTTGATGAATGCATTTAGCTTCGGCTTTATGATTGCATTTAAATAAGATGATATACATTTACCTTTGGTCATGAAATGTCTCTTACGGAAATTTAATTAGGATCTCGTTCTTGTACCTTTGCCAATTTTATTGACAGAAAAGGGGAGAATTAATATGTAGTTCACACTACAAATACATATGGTTTTCGGATCATTATGTAAGGGGGAGTGGTTTCCATGTGAGATGGAGTATTGACTAAGGGGGAGTGAAGTATCACCATAGTATTGTTGTTGAAGTTGTGATGCAATTGGACTTTGACGCCGTGTAATAATACTATGATACTGTGTAACAATGATTGAGAACCGATGCTTTTCTCATTGTTATAGCTACGGATTTTCAACAACGATGATGCTAAACTTACAACCTTTGGGATCATTGGACTACTTGGAAGTGATGAAGATTTCGAGTATTGTTGAAGATTAGACATGTGGAATATGAGCTGCAAAGTTTATTTATACATTTTTTATATTCCATATGTATTAATAGTTTTGCCACTAAAATTGACAAAGGGGGAGATTGTTAGAGCATTGCTCGGTCGAACTCGCATGTATTGCTATCTCAAGCATGATTGTAAATGTTAGTGATCAAAACTATAAAGTCTTGATTTCTAGTCTACTATAGCTAAGGTCTCGGACTAGGATAGAAAGTGTAGTTGAGCTCAAGAACTCCATGGCAATCATCATACAAGACGAAGGACTAATCAAGGAACCAGTGGATCTTCATCGACTAAAAGGTATGTGGAGACTTGAACTTATCTATCACTCAAAAGTCTATCTACTATATTTCCTATCTTGAGACAAAAGTCGTATTACTATATAGACTAAGAATATATACATGTCATATTTCGAGTTGAGTATATCTCGCTTATCTATTTCTCAAAATATGTGTTGGTAAAGCTTTCACTTTGGCCAAGTTCATCTTTACCTAGTGACGAAAGTCATGTTATGTTTCAATCACTTTGGAAATCGCTCTGACGAAAAATAGTTTGTGAATAACAACTATATGACGTCCTCTGAGAATGTTTCAATAGTTGAAATGAGAGTTTAGACAATATAACCACTGGGGATATAAACATTGTTGTGGTAACACATATATGTATAAGTCCTTAGCACTTTAACCGAAGTTTGCGAACTTTGCTGATCAAGTGAAACCGGAACTTGAGCAGTCAACCCAGTCCGTGAACTCAGTCTGCGAACGTGCGTAGTTCTCGAACCCGAGAATTTCTGCTGGAGTTGTAGCTTGGTTTCAGTCCGCGAACTAACGGAAGTTATCGAACCCGAGATTTTCTGCTAGATTTTGTGAACTCCAACCGGTTAACTTGAGTCCGCGAACCTAGTCCGCGAACTTGAGTGGTTATGTCTAAAAATGATGTTCTTGAACTTTTCTAAATTATCTAAGGAATGCTATTGCAAACTGTGGCTTTATAGTTCATGAATCGATTTGAGTGAATCACATCGCTTTTGCTTCAATTGCATCTTGTGTAGTACATGAGATCTCATAGCAATTGAACAACTCTCTAACTAGTTCATTTGAGTCATTTGGACTAGTTATGGTGAAGAAGAATTTGGTTGATATGAAAGTTATCATTTGGCTAACCATTTGGTTGACTAATATTGAACCAACTATTGTACACGTTTGGGTATGGTTACACAAACCTAAAATCGTCAAGTACATGTGTGTATGGCAAGCTAAGTTTTCGATCTAACGGTTGAGAGATATTAGCTTGTATCGAATCAGGTTTTCATCTAACGGTGAATATTGAATGCTTTGTTACCAAGCTAAAATTGATTGCAAACCCTGATTTGAAAAACTATATAAGGGAGAACTCTAACAACTAGGAAACCTAATCCCCACACATTCTGTGTGATACTAGTTTGTTAAGCTAGAGTCGATTATCCTTTAACCTTTGGTTTTCTTCTTCTAAAACAAGGTTAACGACTTAAAGACTTCATTGGGATTGTGAAGCCATACCGATACTACTTTTATTGTAGTTGTGTGATCTGATCTTGTTGTTTCTATCGTACGAGTACAATTGTAATAATTGGCTTGAGATTTCTATCTCCGATAGGCAAGATATAAAAGTAATCACAAACATCTTCGTCTTATCGTTTGTGATTCCATAATATCTTTTTTTGCTGCGTCGATTAAGACTATTGTGAGGTGATTGATAAAACTGAGTTGTTCTTCGAGAATATAAGTATGGGTTTATTGATTGGTTCATGTTCACCTTGATTTATCAAAATATATAACAAAACTCATAGATTTATTCGTGGGAGACGAATTTATCTATCTTGTTGACTTTTCTGTGTGACACAGATTTGTTTATTAAAGTCTTCGACTTTGGATCGTAGCAACTCTTGGTTGTGGGTGAGACCAGCTAATGGAATCAAGTGCACAGGATCATAGGCGTAGGAGCATAACTGTACCTTGGATCAGTGTAAGATTGATTGGGATTCAACTACAGTCCAGACCGAAGTTAATTTGGAGTAGGCTAGTGACTGTAGCGGCTTAATACACTGTATGTTTAATCTGGACTAGGTCCCGGGGTTTTTCTACATTTGCGGTTTCCTCGTTAACAAAATTCTGGTGTCTGTGTTATTTCTTTTCCGCATTATATTTTTATATAATTAAAATAATACAGGTTGTGTGTTGTTCAATCAATTAGAATATCCGACCTTATTGGTTGTTGATTTAAATTGATTGACACTTGGATATTGGCCTTTGGTACCATCCAAGTTATCTCTCTTTGATTAGACTTGCGAATCATATTTGCTTGAGTAAATCAAATTGAGAGATTGAGATAATAACTCTTTGAGTATTTTCTATTGATTGAGTCTAGTTGACTCTCTAGAAAACAACCCGGAGTTGTCCATACAGATTGCTAATCGAAATATTGGGTGTGGTTGTTAGACCCCCGCTTTTTTATTGTATAAATAGGTCTTACTTATTTGCATCGAACAACAAGTTCAGAGGAGCATACACCACTCATAAAACGTTTACTAGCTTTCCATCTACTGGCTTCCCACTTTCTGATACAAGTCGTAACACAACTACTCTTCCAGAATCAACTATTCTAGTCTCATCACTTTCCTTGTTTCTCTCCCCTATACCAACCCATTTTCCTCCACTTTGTGACCGAAGCAAGTCTGGAACGACCATTTCTTGGTTTAAGCCGGACTTGTACAGATTGATCTCTCGAATCTAAAGTACTCCCTTGTAGTACATTGTTTAAGGTTTAAATTCGTTTCTCACCCACACGCCCGAAATTACCAAAATCAGCAGAAACCATTTTCACCCATAAACACCGGGACACCTTAAATGGTAACACGTTATTGGAAGCTCCTACATTTTCCCCACTCCCTTTTATCATTATGTGGCATTGATCTTAACCCTTGATTCCTAGGATTGAGATTAACAGGGGGCCTTTTTGCGTGGCGTCGCATCACTATCTCAATGACACCTCATGGTGGAAATGGTTAGTGGACATGGGTGAGGAAAGACCAACATTTTCGCACGTTGCCACGATGTTGGAGGATCAAATAAACACTAGGCCGACTGATTATTATTTTTGGAATGAAAAGGTTATATTAAAACAATATCGGACCTACTGGTTATTATTTTTTCGAAGGAAAAAGTTACATTAAGAAAAAGTTACAAGCTAACATGAAACAAAAAGCAGAAAGTAGAACTCAACAAGTAAAAAAAAAAAAACTACAGTCTCCAAGTACAGAGTGCCATAACCAACTACCGTAAAGCAAAGCATATAGGAAGGCCAAACCTTCGACTGCTACACACTTACAGGCCATGAGAGCTGGAATTGAGAATGGAGGCGTAAAACCAAAATCTGCGACAAACTCAAATTCAAACATATGCACTCAAATTTCTTAAAAACTACTCCTTCCGTTCCTAATTAATAGGCTAATTATGTTTTTAGAAAAAATTAAGAAAATTAAGAGAACTAATCACTGAAAGTGGTCCTCATGACACTTGTTAATAAAAGAAGTGAAGTGAAATGGTCCTCATGACACTTGTCAGCAAAATAAGTAAAATGAAATGGTCTATATGACACTTGTCATCAAAAGAAATTAAAAAATAAGTGGTCATAGAAAACTAAAGTAACATTTTACTTTCCTAATTAGGAAACCATTCAATTTTTTTGAAACATCTATTTATAGAAATTATCATATTATTTAATAACGGAAGGAGTAGACACCAAATACTTAAACATTCTTCCCAATTAGGTATCGGTTTTGGATTGAAACATTCGGATACCACGTAAACCAATAGAGAAAATCAAGCGCTAATACTAGATTTTGAGGTGGATTTGGTTGAATATCATAATGTAGTTGGTGTTGTTGCACGAATAGGAAGCTTCGTATATAGCATTGAATTGTAATGAAAAGGTGTATTGTCCAGCTGCATCAATGATTTTCTTACTAATAAAGCAATCATCTACTGATTAATAAAATGAATTTGCAACCAATAACAGTACTGATTACTTGTTAATTGATTCAGAACACCCACCTTCAAAACACAAACGGGATCCGTGGAACTATAAACCCCGTTCAACCCTACATACCACCCGTAGTGCATAAGTGTACCTTTTGTGTCGGGTGTTTTGGTGTTCTGCTCTGCTGTAACAACTGTTACTCAACGTGTACTTCATGCACCGTGACTGAATTAGCTCATCCTGGATGCTGCCACGTATTGTCGATCATATATCAAAGCTTTATATTTTTGCCCTTCAAATTCCTTTCTATTACAGTTTTGTATTGTTTGGTTTCGTGACTTTCGTCGTGTTTTGTTACTGTTTCCCAGTTTGTTTTTGTCGACTTCTCTGTTTGGAAGTATGTGAAAAAGACTAAAAGGTAAAATCAGAACAATAACTAATGTTGGATAGAGTGTGTATAATACATTGTATGTTGGGATTTGGGGGTGAGCGAAAATCCAAATTTAGCAGTTAATTTTGTAGGGGTTTTATTATTTTGTGTACTCATGCACAAGATAAGAGTTAATTATTGGTCTTGAAAATAATAAAAAATTATGAAAAATAATGTATTTTATATTGGAGAAAGTAAAATTTGCACTTCTATGATGAAAAATTCAAAAAATCTATGCAAATTTACTTTCTCCAATGCAAAATAAATTATCTATCATAATTTTTTATTGTTTTTTTATCATTTCCATGATCAATGATTTACTCTTATAACAAAACCCATTTTGTAGTTGCTTCCTTTTTGTCTTTGGATTAGCTTTGGCTGTCACATGGTATAGATTTTGCAGCTGGTGGATTATAATTGGGTTAATTATGGTCCAATGCATTATTTTACATCATGCACAAATGAGAATCGATTGTCCTCTTATTGATTTGGTTGAATGATCTGATCCTTCTTTTGGCTAAGATCGCTAAAGAATCCGGTGATAAGATTGTACGGTCTAACATTAATAGATTGATTAAAAAAAAACATCATCAATAGATGGACATCTTTCGGAGCGGGAATACACCCATTTAGCGAAGCTATTTATTTATTAATAGATGAAGAACGGGCCCCTAACTCAGCTGGTCATCCCCGTTTCCCAAAGTTTAATGCGTTCCAAGAGGTCCCAGGTTCGAGTCTCCAATGGCGTAATATTGCAAGAATTAACATGGAAGGTAGTGTTAATTTTCCCCCCTTGTGACACAATCTTAGCCCCCCTCCCGCCGTTTCGGCTCCCTTGGCTAGGTTACCCATGAGGCTCGCTGGTAGGTTAGCACATCAACCTGTTCAATTAATGTAGTAGTATGTCGTTGGAGCTTAGCTTGTTAGGCTTCCAACTAGTTTCATGTAAAAATTAAGTTTTGGTCGGCCTTATCCCATGTCGGTCGAGAGGATAACTCTCATTCTCTTTTCTTCATCTTATTTCTTCTCCTCTTTCTTCTTTCTGTTTCTTTTCTTCTGATGATTTGTGTGTCGTGCATGAGGGTTTTGGGATTGAATCAAGAGTAGAAAGATTAAGGGTTGATTGTTGGTGCTGGTGTTGATGTTATCAGAGTTCGGGAGAAGGAGTTGATGCTGCTATAACTGAAATTAGGGTTTTGAGAATGAATTCGAGTTTATAGGTGATTTGATGGATTAATTGAGTTGTGGATAGATGAAGAACATGAGGGTCGTGGATGAATTGTTGTATTGAAGTTGTTTTGATGATTAGTTGAAGAGTTAGGGTTTCTGGAAGAAATTCAAAGATGAATTTGAGGATGAAATTGAGAGTTTAAAGGGAAGATTAGAGATGGGTTTGTCATGAATTAGGTTTAAGATTCGGGGATTGATAGATTGAAGCTATTTTTGAAGTTGTTGATGAAGTTTGGATCGATGATCTGTATCTGTTAATGAAACTAGGATTCCGTTGTATAAGTACGACAGTGATGAAATTGTTATACGTGTTGATGACAGATTATAACAGAAAAATCAAGTAGGGTTTGAGTACAGAGAGAAAAATGGTTTGTGGGATTGATGTTTCTGAATTAAGACAAAGTAAGGGATAATTAGAGTTTGAGTAGCCAAGCAAACCTAAATTGAGGTAATTGTTTTCTCTAAATTGATTTAGTAAAGTCTTTCGTTTCCATTGGTTATGTATATGTGTTTGTCAATGAAATTGTGTTTGCAAGATGAGTATAGGTTTTGGTTGTGGTCTTGATACATGCTAAGTTACAGGGAACGGGTATAGATATTCGAGTGATGCAGGAATGAAGTTTTGAACTGGTGTTTAACTAATCTAAATTACAGGAGTCGTGGATAATTAGGGGAGGTTTGGAAATGTATGTTTTGGTGGTGATATTGAACTGAAATTGCAATGGAGGAAGTGAGATAAACTAAGTAATGGTGATGTGTTGGTGTTGTATGAAGACTAAAGTGAATAGTAGTGCATCAGAACATGGTATCGATATTTGGTTAGGATTTTGCAGCAGGGTTGTTGGTGGCAGCAACGTTGCAGGTGATGGGGTTAAACTGAAGTTATTGAGTTATGTTGTGTGTTTGTGTGTTGCAGTTAATGTTGAATTATGTGGAGTAGTACAAGTAATAAGAAAGGGAAATGCAGATGATGTCATTGACAGGGTTGTACAAATAAAGTTTTGCTGGATTGGTGAGCTGAGATGGAACTGTAACTTGAGAAGGTTTTAGGCTAGCTATGATTGATATTGTTGTTTGAATGGAATGGCAGAAGTGGCTTGAGTCGGAGATGCTATGGATAGAAAGTGTTTTATTGGTGGTAATGAGTATGTAAGATATTGATTGATGTAGTGAGGATTATAGTTAAGGTAGTTGAATGGATTAAGGGTATGTGAGACAGAGAAAAGAATTGAAGGAGACTGTTGTTGAGTTTGGTTGTAGTTTGCTGGCTTGTTGTATTGAGTTGAAATCTCTAGAGGAAAGCTTGCAACTGCAATTGCAGGTAAACTCAGTTTAGTATTGTAAATGAAATTTGAAGTTTGTTTAAGATTGAATGAAATGAATTGTTGTTATTTGAGTTGATTGAGTTGCTGCAATAGAATTAGACTGTTAGTCATCCCGATCAGATGTCGACTAGTTTTCTTAGTTGACTCAGTTAACCTGACTGAGTAAAAAGTGGATCTGACTTAGCTTAATCAGGCTTAGTGACTGAGTTAACCCAGCCTTGAATCGGTTTGACCAGTACTGACTCAGTGGACCTTGACTAAGTTATCTTTTGACTGAGTTGACCATTTGACCAGGATATTGAATTGACTTGAACGTTGACTGTTAGTTGACTCTTGACTGTTAGTTCAACCGTTAGTGACTGTTAGATTGACCCAGTTGGGCCAGGCCCTTATTAATGGGTTTGTTTAAGTGGGCTTGGGCTTTAGACCAGTTTTCTTAGTTAGATGATTTGGACCTCTCGTGGTCCGAATTAGACTTTGACTTCTTCTACCAAGTTGTAGATATTCTTAAGACTTAGTTAACGTACTATAAAACTAATCTAATTGAATTAATAAACCTTAGATTTGCTAAAGACAGATAAATAAAAGGTGTAGAACTTTAGATGGGCCTAGAATCATTAGATAGACTTGTATGATTCATGTGTGAGCCTTTTTGGCTAGACTCTTAGAATTCTTCTTTGATTACACTAGTAGAAATATGGGCTTTGGTGACAGTTCACTATCCAAAACCATGACAGTTCGTGAATGAACTGTCACAAAAGTAAATGCAATGAGACATAGGTAACCGTTTTTTTCTTAAACTAACACCAATAGTGGGGAACAACCGTGGCAGTTTTGAAACTGTTACTGAATAATTATACAACTACAGTTTTTGTGGAAAAATGTTATTATACACTGATGTATAATGACAGTTTCAAACTATTACTATTCCTAAGATATTGTAACAGTTCCATATGGAAACTGTTAGCGAAGTGTAGATTTTTGATAACAGTTCTTTTATTTACCGCTACTCCCACTTATAGTGACAACTTTTATCTACAACTGTTATTATTTACATAATAAACCCTTAGGTATTCTTAAATGCACGATGTTTTTAGTTTTGAGTCCGTAATTAAGCATTATCTGCTAGTAGTGGGGCAGCTTTTTTAGTGGGTCTTTCTCGAACCTTTGGCTTGTCATTTTTGTTGAAAACCCCCAAAAGAAGAAGTGGAACTCAACCATCGCCCCATCTCTCTATTTCCATTAAATGGAAAACCTAATTTCTTTCAAAAATTTTTATCTTTGTATAAGCAGATCTATCTAGTCTGTATCTTCTACTCTCTTAGCAAAATCTGGAATCGAATCTACTTCAATCTAGAGTTTCATCTTATGCTTCATTCCTTTTATCTCTTGATCACTCACTATCTCGCTTCCTCTGGAACTTTTACATTTTGTTCTTGTGTACAGAAATCGAGCTTTAAAGCTCTCCCTTCGTCATCTCCATTAGATAAACTGCATGAAGAAAAATTACGGTCCTGAGTTCGTTGATTCGGTTCCTGATGGTGGTCGCGAAGATTATAATTTGGATTTTTTATATTAGGTATAAGTTTTCGTTTTTTTTTTTTTTTACAGTAAAATCCCTAGTTTATGATTTGGGTCTATCTATCTTTCTTTTTCAGTTTTGTTTGTTTTCCAGATATGTTTCTCTTATGAATCCCTAGTTTTGGATAGAAGATCAAGCTTGTCATTCACCAGGTGTAGGACCTTTGAATTTGATGCCTCAATGTGGGTTTGTGATTTTTTCTTTGCTGATTCAGATTTGTAAAGTGTTGGTGGGCTTTGGTTTGCGACTAGTGAAATTTGTACAGAGTGCGTGTTGGTAAACAAATTAATGGTTTTTATGTTTCTGGACTACTGTTTTAGTAATAGATGGTGAGTACCGTGATTATAGTCCGACTCTGGTTATGACTCTGTGATTTGGTTTTGGTATTATGTGATTGTATTCTCCGCAATTTGTTGATTTTTTCCATGTTCTTGGCTTTTGACAAGTAATTTCCTCTCTATCCACTTTTTCCCCCCGAAGCATGACACTCTATCCACAATTAATGTATGGTTATTATATCTCTTTTATTGTTATTCTGATTCGCTATTTGTTAATTTGGTGTTCATAATTGAATTTCAAGTAGATATCCGTGATCTTTAGTTTAATTCTAAGTGGAGTTTATTTTTGGGGAAAGTACACCAGTTATTCTCCCCTTTGAGTCGAAGACTTCACTTCTTTGGCTAAGAATAAAGCTTTCATTTTAATAGTTCAGTAACTTCAGTTATATCAATTATTTTTTCAAATACTCTTTAGTTGAATTTCAAGTAGAGGTCTATCAAAGGGATGATCCTAGATACAAATCTGTTTGACGCGAAGATAGAAAAATATTGTTCATATCCAAATAGAAAGTTACCGAGGAGGCAGTGGAAAGATTGTCCATATATAAGTGATGTTCATCTAATTAAATGCTCAACTAGTTCTTTCCTTGTTCATTTCTTTACAATTCAAATGCTACTACTTTCAACCTAGCATGTCAGCTTGAATTGGTTATGTAATTTATTTTTTTACTTTACTTGCAGGGTTCTTCCACTAAAGAGAAAAGCTACCGCATCTAGCTTCAAGTCTATCTTGTGAGATAAAGGAAGGTATCTTTATGCACAATTTCGTTTCAGCTCAGACATTCAAACTGATTTTAACTTGGAATTATGGCTCTTTCGGTTACTTAGTTTAATTTCATCAATGCATTTCTCTAGGCATCTTGGGTAGAATCAAAGTCTAAATTGGAAATACACCCCCCAAGGGCGTTGTAGCAACCCTGATTTACACAAATCTGATGCAAAAAAGTCTTTCCCGGATCATGTATAGTCATTGTATGAGGTAATTGTGTGGTCAAGTTATGCCAGTTTTTTTTTTAGAATATAAATTTAACTGATGGATTTATTCGTTTGTATGCATGATATCTCTTATGGCAGAGAACGTAGTTTCTATATGTTTTAATGAGCTCTGGTATTTTATCACAAGGTTTTCAGATGAATCAGATCCATGTGCATTTAGATTGTCCATCAAATGAAATATGTATCCGAATGTGATATGCCAATTCCAATCTAGATGCATATGAGCTCCTCCGATGTCAAGCCTAAAATTTCCGACTGATCTCCACAATCATCAGCAGCATCTAAAAAATTGCAAATCATTTTTTTCAAATGCAAGCTAAGGTTTGTGTCATTATTTGTTTACATATTTACATTGCCCATGACCATATGCCACCGATGCTTCTTATCCCCATGCTTTCTATTATTGGTAGAATTACTGTTATCATGAATCGGACTTGGCTACTTAAAGATTTAAGGGTTTCTTTTGGGCCCTTTCTTATCATGTTATTTTAATCTCTAATCGTTTTATGTGTTCCAGTGTAGTCAAATTTTCGATCCCCCATCTCTGATGAACATACGTTCTGTCAATTTCTAGGCCTAAATATGATTGGGTTGTTATTGATATTACCCAGGAAATGAAAGTATACTCACACTTGTATTTAGCTCTGCAATGTAGTTGTTCATCATTGGTTTAATTTAATAAGAATCTAAACAATCTAATACTTCTTATTAATTAAGAAATATCTGATTCCACGAGTGCTCAACCACTTGATAATGGTGAAGTGAAAAATAGTTCTCTAAAGAAGCAAAATTTTAATATTCAATAGTGCTTGAAGTAAGCATATATTATTATGTCCATTTTTTCATTTTTATTGGTCCGTGGTTCTTAACTAGTCGTATATACTAGGTAAAATTCATTATGATGATTCTGCCAAATGAATATTTTGTTATTTTTATATTGTATCTTTCCCAGTTGTGTCTTTAATAGTTGAATCTCTGATATACCTTATTTATCATCAAAGGTTTCTCTTTCCATTCAAGGAAGGCACAAAATTACATAGGGCGAGATACATGATGCTCGTTTGCCTTGATTGCTTAATTTGGCATGTTCAGTCGTATGCAGTGTTTTAGACCGTGGTTAAAATTATAACCTTCCTTATCATATGGGTAATGTGATTCTTTTCGTATGCAGTGTTTTAGAATGTATTTATAATTATTACCTTTCTTATTATATGGGTAATGTGATTTTTTTCTGTATGTACAGGTAACTGTAAGAGTTTAGCTTCAAGTAAGCCTCAGTTTTTTCCCGATAGAATCTAAATGTCTTCATATATATAGAGTTAATGATTGCAATACTACAAGATAACTAAACATATGGTTTCACATCAATATGGTATTTCGCTTTTCTTCGTTTCATTCTGAATAGTTGAATCCATGGGTTCCATCATGTAATCTTTTTGTTCGCATTTTTATGGCTACGAGTTCACAAAATTGATGCACGCGAGGATAAATGATGTTCGGTTTCTTTCTTTTTTTTGTCTCGGCATGTTTCGGATTAATTGTGTCTTTTTGCGATATTTTAATATTTGAAAGTGTTATCTACTATGCAGGTATTGTGAGAGCTTTGCTTCAGAAGTTTACGGTGACAGCTGCGACTACACAAGTTCTTCTAATAATAGAGAGAACAAGACATCCAATCAAGAGGCAGCAGTGGAAGCAACTTTAGAGCATTAAAGTTCACAAAATCTGAGGTAGTGAAAGATACTTTCGAGCATTAGACTTCAGGAAATATTTTCTATTGTAAAGAAAATAGTTATAATTTATTTATTTCTTATGTTTTGTTGTATCATTGTGATGAACCTTGAATTTCATATATATGCAAGGTATTTAAAAATTACAGTTTTTTTCTTTTTTTTTCCCTCTTTCTGTGAAGTTAAAGTATTATCTATGGCTGTAGCAGTACCTCATTGGATAAGGATTTACGATGACAGTTTTGTACAAAAATATGTTACTGAAAGGAGTGTATGATGACAGTTTTATAGAAAATGTGTAATGGATAAGGATTTATAATGACAGTTTTGTTTAAAATGTCGCTGTAAGTTGCCAACTATGGCAGTTTTATGAAGGAACTGCTACCATAGTATAAGAAGTTGAGTTGTTGATGACAGTTTCATTTAAAAAATGTTACCATAAGTCTTTAACGATGACAGGTATATGAGGAAACTGTTACTTTATAGTGATGATTCTGCAACAGTTTCTTATAGACCTTTCGTAACAGAGGCTTTGGTGACAGTCCATAAAAAATTCAAAACTGTCACATAAGTATTTCGGTGACAGTTTTTAACTGTCACCTAACCCCAGTTTTGTACTAGTGTTAACAGTTAATTATTAACAACGATCGATTCAAAGGATGAACCAGTGGATCTCGAGGTAGGCTTGGCTTGTCTTCAAAAAGGTGTGGGAATGCATTTGACTCTTTGTAATCATCATTGTCGCTTTTATAAAAGTTTATGCGTAACAAAATCATGCATTGTTTGTTTCTGTATTCCATATTTTATTTAAAATGCATTATGATAATCATGTTATTTCTGTGAATCTTTCCACGATGTGGAAAGGACTTGTATTGTTTCGTCGTCAACATGAATTGTTATGGGAAATGAGAATTTCCACTTGTGGTATATAGGATAAGCTCCTTCACTTTTATACCTAGAGCTTTTATTGAATAGAGTTGGTCACCATGGTCTTGATGGCATCCATAGCTATGTAGGTGTGAATTGCCGGTATTTAGGAATTCACAACCATATTAGTACATTATTTGAAAGAAGGAGTTTGTTCCATATACATGTATGATTATTTCAGTGACTTAGTCATTGTTTAATGTTTTCGGAAAAACATGTATTGTTTTCCAAATCTTGCCTATGATTACTTAGAAGGTTAAATGTTAATTATTCCCACTTCAGTTTCTGTGACAGATCAGAGTTGCGCAGCGAAAGCTTCAAGGGTTGAGTTCGCTAGTTGATTAACTAATGTTATGCTTATTGTGTTGTATATTTTATTTGAAAACCAAATGAATATTATATATGTATCACTTGAGAGAAGATCTTGTATATATATTTCTGAGAAGGGTTAGTTTTGGGTTAAGTTTTGTAGCAGATTTCTTAATTGAATATTTAAGTAAATGTTTTAGATTTTTAGTGCCTCTTCTTTAGTTAATCTCTTGGATTAGTCAGCTGCTAGCTTAGGGGGCGCTACAAAAGTTGGTATCAGAGCTCACTATTAGATCTTATATGGTAGACAATAGGAATAGCCAGTGACAGTTAGTGAACTAGATTAGTCTAGAACTGGGTTGGGTTGTGAGATAAATCTTAATTACTAAAAGCTAACAATAATTAAAATAATTATTTAATTGATTGATTTGTTTGTTTGGGTGTTTGTATGTAATGAAGTAAAATTTGTAGGGTACACCAATACTTTAGCTAATAATAATTTGAGAATAATTGATCTAAAATGTATGAACAAGTACACAAACCAATACTGAAAATAATGATATCAGTTTTATTGATAAATCTTGATAGTCACGTAGAAATTTATTAAGTATCTTGCCTTATACGTAGGGTCGATAATTTATAATCACATAAATAAATGTTAATAATATTTTTGGACTTAATAATATTTGTAAAAGTAGTTAGAATAATATTTCAACCATCAATGTTAATAATAAAATATTATTATAACAGTAACTATAAATGATAATAAAAGTAAATAAAATTTTGTTAGCATTTATCAATTAATGTCATGTTGCACTTAACTTAACTAAAATTCATTAAAGATATATATAGCGATAAAATAATAATTATGATTAATTAAATAGTTATGGAAAATTTAATAACACTTGTTTATGGTTAAGTCTTGTAAATTAAACTAATTACAAATCAAAGATATATGTTTTGCGTCTAAACAAGATAATTAGTATAAAACTTATTAGGCGTTAGGCTTAAGAAAGCGAGGACGTAATATATAAATTAAAAAGACTCAACTTGTTAGTAATCTTGTACTGAAATTATCTTTAGGCTAACAAATGATCCCATAAATCTTTAAAATGAAAAAAATATATATGAAGTAGTAATAATAACATTCAGATATTTAGTGTAATATTAGAGTTAAAAGAAAATAAATTTGTATATCAACTAGGATTCTTCTTCATAAATAGATTTAGTCATCTTTAGGAATGGAAACAAATTAGTATGACGAACTTAAATTGTTAGAATTTAAATTAATACTATATTGAGCATAATTTAAATTAAAATCTCATTTACAAATATATGGCGATAAAATAATGGTTATGATTAAATAGCAATGGAAATTTATTAGTGCTTATCTACAATTATAAGTTTTGCAAAGTTAACTAATAACAAATTTGAATTTTGTGTTTTACGTTTAAACCAGATAGATAAATAAGACTTCTTCTGTAGGATTAAGAACGTGAGGTCATATAAGGCATAAAATAAAGATTAAAACTTGTTAACGATCTTATACCTAAATTATTTATACTTTAATAAATGATTCACTAAATCATTAAAATACACATGAAGTGATATTATAATATTTGAATGCTTAGTACAAAACTTGACGAAAATAAATTTGCTTATGAATAAAATACTTATTATTAATACCAAAATCTAAAGACTATTAAGACATTAAAATTTTTTGCGAACTCAAAGTTTAAATCATATTAAATTACCAATGCCAATATTTAACAAGACGTAGTATACGCATTCAATCTGAATAAATAAAATCTGTTATATCAATCTTTTCGTGAAAGTAAAATTATAATTACAAGATTAGGGTTTAATAAAAATTAAACTAAGTATCATTACTAAAAAATTATTTTAATTGTATGTTAGTTACACTAGTAATCAAATAAGAAAATTTGATAAAACAATAATGAAAATGATAATATAATTTAGACAATAATTTTTGATAAGATAAGTAATTAATAACATTATATTTTACTCATTGCTATAAAATTTAGAGCTACTGTAAGTGTCATTTGAATAATAATTATTGGATAGTAATAGCAAAATGTAATTTTTATTAATAGTACAACTTAAGGATTATTTAACAATAAAATATATTTAAGGAAATAAAGTTAGATGAAAACAAATCGAGTATTAATAATAAAATTAAACTTAGCGTTATGATTAATTATAAATTAACTTTTATCGGTCTAAGTAACAAGAAATAAATGTTATAATAATGATGAAAGTATTAACACCAAATAATTATGGAAAAATTGTTAGCGATTACTTATTATAACTAAATAAGCAAATAGATACATTGGAAATAAATAATAGCAATATCTGGATAATCGATATAACATTAAGTTATTTTTAAACTGTACATGAGTTTAAAATTTATACGATAGTACATCAAGGTTAAAATATCAAATATTATAAATTGATGTGAATCGAATTTGGATTACTTGTGTTGATAAAATAAATAAATATTAATAAACAAAAATAAAATAAAACAAATTTTGATGGTTAATTATTTAAAATACTGTGAACTATTATACATTTTACGATGTAAACTTATAAGACCTACACCAGTTACAATAAAAGTTTAAAGACAAATGAATCTTAACAAATTAATACTTAATTGGTCGTAATAAGTTTGCACTTAGTTAATACACCACTGGGGAATAGTGAGGTTGGTAAATTCCGATATGTTCAGGTGATACTTGTAAGGTAGTAGGCATTGTCAGGCGTCGCGAACCTAGACATGGCAACTGCATTCTTGTATCAATAGGCATTGAAGGGAGACTTGCTTATATTAGTGAACTAATAGATCCCAAATTTTAATGAGAAACTTTATTATGGAATACCTTCAAAATACTTAGAGCCAGTAAATTATTGACTTAGAAATTAGTATAGAAAATTTTCATGTAAGAAATTTAGACTTCCCTATTTAATAGAATCTAAATCAGTGTAGTTGAACTTAGAGCTGCAAATTTTAGATTTTAGATGTAGAAAGCTATATAGGTTTTGATTTGTTTTATGTTGTTTGCGCTTGGACAAGAGATGGGAGTATTCTTTAAGGTGGGGAGAATATAAGGACCCTCAAGCTCGTCAACGCTATTAGACCGGTCAAGTGTCGTATTAGCCAATAATATCCCGATTGGTTTAACACAAACGATAATTAATAGGTTTTAATCTAACAACGATCTAGGTATGAAACTAGTACCATTGATTATATCTCTAAAAGTTACACATAATGGACTACTCGAACGTGTCAATCGGATACCGGGCGAAGAAAATATTATCGGATGTATTTGAGGGGCGACTATGGCTTCCCTTAACAATTTTATGGGTGCCTTTATAAGTTTTGGTCGGCCTTATCCCTTGTCGATCGAGAGGATAACTCTCATTCTCTTTTTTTCATTCTTATTTCTTCTTTCTGTTTCTTTTCTTCTGATGATTTGTGTGTCGTGCATGAGGGTTTTGGAATTGAATCAAGAGTAGAAAGATTAAGGGTTGATTGTTGGTGCTGGTGTTGATGTTATCAGAGTTCGGGAGAAGGAGTTGATGCTGCTATAACTGAAATTAGGGTTTTGAGAATGAATTCGAGTTTATAGGTGATTTAATGGATTAATTGAGTTGTGGATAGATGAAGAACATGAGGGTCGTGGATGAACTGTTGTATTGAATTTGTTTTGATGATTAGTTAAAGAGTTAGGGTTCCTGGAAGAAATTCAAAGATGAATTTGAGGATGAAATTGAGAGTTTAAAGGGAAGATTAGAGATGGGTTTGTCATGAATTAGGTTTAAGATTCGGGGATTGATAGATTGAAGCTATTTTTGAAGTTGTTGATGAAGTTTGGATCGGTGATCTGTAGCTGTTAATGAAACTAGGATTCCGTTGTATTAGTACGACATTGATGAAATTGTTATACGTATTGATGAGAGATTATAACAGAGAAATCAAGTAGGGTTTGAGTACAGAGAGAAAAATGGTTTGTGGGATTGATGTTTCTGAATTAAGACAAAGTAAGGGATAATTAGAGTTTGAGTAGCCAAGCAAACCTAAATTGAGGTAATTGTTTTCTCTAAATTGATTTAGTAAAGTCTTTCGTTTCCATTGGTTATGTATATGTGTTTGTCAATGAAATGGTGTTTGCAAGATGAGTATAGGTTTTGGTTGTGGTCTTGATACATGCTAAGTTACAGGGAACTGGTATAGATATTCGAGTGATGCAGGAATGAAGTTTTGAACTGGTGTTTAACTAATCTAAATTACAGGAGTCATGGATAATTAGGGGAGGTTTGGAAATGTATGTTTTGGTGGTGATATTGAACTGAAATTGCAATGGAGGAAGTGAGATAAACTAAGTAATGGTGATGTGTTGGTGTTGTATGAAGAGTAAAGTGAATGGTAGTACATCTGAACATGGTAGCAATGTTTGGTTAGGATTTTGCAGCAGGGTTGTTGGTGGCAGCAACGTTGCAGGTGATGGGGTTAAACTGAAGTTATTGAGTTATGTTGTGTGTTTGTGTGTTGCAGTTAATGTTGAATTATGTGGAGTAGTACAAGTAATAAGAAAGGGAAATGCAGATGATGTCATTGACAGGGTGGTACAAATGAAGTTTTGCTGGATTGGTGAGCTGAGATGGAACTGTAACTTGAGAAGGTTTTAGGCTAGCTATGATTGATATTGTTGTTTGAATGGAATGGAAGAAGTGGCTTGAGTCGGAGATGCTATGGATAGAAAGTGTTTTATTGGTGGTAATGAGTATGTAAGATATTGATTGATGTAGTGAGGATTATAGTTAAGGTAGTTGAATGGATTAAGGGTATGTGAGATAGAGAAAAGAATTGAAGGAGACTGTTGTAGAGTTTGGTTGTAGTTTGCTGGCTTGTTGAATTGAGTTGAAATCTCTAGAGGAAAGCTTGCAACTGCAATTGCAGGTAAACTCAGTTTAGTATTGTAACTGAAATTTGAAGTTTATTTAAGATTGAATGAAATGAATTGTTGTTATTTGAGTTGATTGAGTTGCTGCAATAGAATTAGACTGTTAGTCATCCCAGTCAGATGTCTGACTAGTTTTCTTAGTTGACTCAGTTAACCTGACTGAGTCAAAAGTGGATCTGACTTAGCTTAATCAGTCTTAGTGACTGAGTTAACCCAGCCTTGAATCGGTTTGACCAGTACTGACTCAGTGGACCTTGACTGAGTTGTCTTTTGACCGAGTTGACCATTTGACCAGGATATTGACTTGACTTTGACGTTGACTGTTAGTTGACTCTTGACTGTTAGTTCAACCGTTAGATTGACCCAGTTGGGCCATGCCCTTTATTAATGGGTTTGTTTAAGTGGGCTTGGGCTTTAGACCAGTTTTCTTAGTTAGATGATTTGGACCTCTCATGGTCCGAATTAGACTTTGACTTCTTCTACCAAGTTGTAGATATTCTTAAGACTTAGTTAACGGACTATAAAACTAATCTAATTGAATTAATAAACCTTAGATTTGCTAAAGACAGTTAAATAAAAGGTGTAGAACTTTAGATGGGCCTAGAATCATTAGATAGACTTGTATGATTCATGTGTGAGCCTTTTTGGCTAGACTCTTAGAATGCTTCTTTAACAGTTAATTATTAACAACGATCGATTCAAAGGATGAACCAGTGGATCTCGAGGTAGGCTTGGCTTGTCTTCAAAAAGGTGTGGGAATGCATTTGACTCTTTGTAATCATCATTGTCGCTTTTATAAAAGTTTATGCGTAACAAACTCATGCATTGTCTGTTTCTGTATTCCATATTTTATTTAAAATGCATTATGATAATCCTGTTATTTCTGTGAATCTTTCTACGATGTGGAAAGGACTTGTATTGTTTCGTCGTCAACATGAATTGTTATGGGAAATGAGAATTTCCACTTGTGGTATATAGGATAAGCTCCTTCACTTTTATACCTAGAGCTTTTATTGAATAGAGTTGGTCACCATGGTCTTGGTGGCATCCATAGCTATGTAGGTGTGAATTGCCGGTATTTAGTAATTCACAACCATATTAGTACATTATTTGAAAGAAGGAGTTTGTTCCATATACATGTATGATTATTTCAGTGACTTAGTCATTGTTTAATGTTTTCGGAAAAACATGTATTGTTTTCCAAATCTTGCCTATGATTACTTAGAAGGTTAAGTGTTAATTATTCCCACTTCAGTTTCTGTGACAGATCAGAGTTGCACAGTGAAAGCTTCATGGGTTGAGTTCGCTAGTTGATTAACTAATGTTATGCTTATTGTGTTGTATATTTTATTTGAAAACCAAATGAATATTATATATGTATCACTTGAGAGAAGATCTTGTATATATATTTCTGAGAAGGGTTAGTTTTGGGTTAAGTTTTGTAGCAGATTTCTTAATTGAATATTTAAGTAAATGTTTTAGATTTTTAGTGCCTCTTATTTAGTTAATCTCTTGGATTAGTCAGCTTCTAGCTTAGGTGGCGCTACACTTACCATTCTCATTCAAGCCCTTTTCTTTTTTTCCCCACCAGAAATCCATTTGAATCTTTGTTATATCTTTGCATATTTTAACTGGAACTTTAAAACAATTCATTTGGTAAACATACAAAGAAGAAGTTACATTTTTCACCATAAAAATTTTCCCCGCATTGTTCAAGTGGGTACCTTTCCAACTTAGAAGCTTATTTTTCATTTTTTCAACCAAAGGAGCGAAACATTCTATTTTTGATCAGTTAGTAAATAAAGGAGAACCAAGATATTTGCATGTTAGGGTAATTGCAGTTACTCCTAGGATATCTTTACTCTGTCTGATACTAGTGTCGGTTGTAGGGATAAAGAAAACACCCGATTTATTTAGGTTAATCAGTTGACCCGATACTGCCCCAAATTCAGTGAAAAGTTTCACCAAGTTATGACAAGTTGATTTAGTAACTTTTTAGAATAAAAGACAGGCATCGGCGAAGAGCATATGACTAATGGAAGGTGCCTGATGAATAATTTTTATGCCTTTGATTAGCCTAGAGTTTTCAGCATGAATTATTTTTCTGGAGAGAGCCTCCATACAAAATAAAAACAAGTAGGGTGAGAATGGATCTCCCTGTTTTAAACCCCAGGTAGGTTTGAAGAACTTAGTGGGAGAACCATTAATGAGAACAGACAGAGTAGTTGTTGATATACAATGATAGACTAGATTACGCTATTGAGAGTTAAATACCATTTTTGTCATAATTTGAATTAGAAAATCCCATTCCACTCTGTCGAAAGCATTCTACATATCAATTTTAATCCCCATGAACTCTTTTTTTATATTTTGAATTTTGAATTTTATGTATAATTTTGTGAGCAATCGTAATGTTTTCAGCTATCTGCCTTCCAGGTATGAAGGCAGATTGGTATGTGGAGATTACTTTCCCCAACAAAGTTTTCATTCTACCAGCCATTAGTTTGAAATGATTTTGTATGAAGTATTAGCCAAAGCTATGGGTCTGAATTCTCCCGTAGTTACTGGGTTAAGAGTCTTCGGGATTAGAGAACCTTAGAGATATTTCCACTTACGAAGAAATATTGGACCATGTTTATTAAATCAGGTCCAACAATTTCCCAGTTTTGTTGGAAATAATTTGGCGGAAAGCCATCTGGTCCCGGACTTTTGTCTGGTTCCATAGAAAACAGAGTTTTCTTAATTTCAACCTCTAAAGGGGTTGAGCAAAGCATATCATTGTCAAGATGAGATATGCAAGGAGGTATTGGATTAAGCATATCATTGTCTATAGAAGGGTTAACAGTGGTAGCTATTTTTTTGAAAGTGGCTAGTAATACACTCAGCAATTTCAGTTCTGGTATTTAGCCATTCCTCTTTATCATTTTTCAGGGTTTCAATTATGTTCCTTATAAACCTTCTCTTAGCTTTACTATGGAAATACTTCGTGTTTGTGTCACCTAAAGCTAAGTTTTGGTCTCTACACTTATCCTTCCAATTTTTTTCTTTTATGGCATACCATTTCGCAAGATCTCTTCTCTTGTCAGCAAGGACATAACTTTTAGTAGTATAACCGCGTCTTTATTTTTTAATCTTTTCTAGATCCTTTTTAATATTCTCTATGTTACTATTGATGTTTCCAAAACTTTTTCTATTCCATAGTCTAAAAATGTGTTTGACAATGGCTAGATTTTTGTTAACTTTGAAAGCTGGAGATCCCCTTACCTGAGTATTCCAACTTTTATGAATAAGGGGTTTGCATTCTTCGTGCTTAATCCACTCACCAAAGTACTTGAATGGGGTGGCCCCATCATTCCAATGGTTGTAAGTATTAAGACGAATATGTACATGGTCAGAAGAAAGAGGGCCCATATGATTAATGCTAGAGTTAGGGAATTGTTTGTTCCATTTGGAGTTAACCAAGGCCCTGTCCAATCTATGTTCTATGTTTTGAGTATCATTCCTGTGATTTTTCCAAGTAAAAGTGTACCCCGAAAAATCTAGATCTATCAGATTACATTTGTTTATTAGATTGTTAAAGAATTTTGCCTCATTATTTTTAACAGAAAAGATACTATTGTTTTCCTGTTCATGAAGAACCACATTCAAATCACCAATTATTATCCAAGGTTTGTTCATATTAGTTGTCATATCTTTTATTATTTTCCAAGATTGCAGTTTTAATCGCTTGTATGGACTCCCATAAAAGCATGTGAACTAGTGTCATTTATATGATTTGTAACAGTTGCATTAATGTGATTACGAGCGTAATTATTTATTTGAATTATCACATTATTCTTCCAGATAAGGCAGAGACCACCCGCGCTTCCCCTTGGGGGTACAAGATGGTAGTTATAAACATTTACGTTTCTAAAAATTGTGTGCATTTCTTTATTTTGTTGTTTAGTTTCAGATAAGAAGAGAATGTCTGGGTTTTCTTTGTTTAAAGTATCTAACAGACTATTCATAGCATTTAATTTCCCTACACTTTAGCAATTCCAAGCAATCAAGCTAATAAACTTCCAGAAATAGGAAACAACGGGATATGTAAACATTTCGAGCACAATATATAATAGTTAAAATTCATATGGATGTGTATCCTAATCTCATGCTCATGCTTGCTATCAGCGTGTTTACTTATTCTAGTTTTATAGAAATATTAGTTTCAAGTTTTGTACTTACCTTCTCTGTCCAAGAATGATCCAACAATATCTTTGTGATAAAATCAGCCTTACAAACTTTGTTTTGTAGTTTCCTAAACTTCTAAAAACTGTAGGATTTAGAGAACATGCTACAGAGAGTCATAGAAAGACTATGGGACAGTCACCTGAAAATGGGTAGAAGAGTAAAATCAAAAAGCAATTTGGGAGAGAAGAGCTACCAAAGATAATTAATAGTAAGAAAATTGATGTGTTAGATCAAAATTCAGAAGAACTAGATAAATAATTGAATAATTAAAGAGGCAAAGAGTCTAATTAAATTAATAAGAAATGAACCCAAAATCAATTAATAATTATAGCTAAAAGAGTTAAAGCAATGGAATATCTAACTTTAAGAACAATTAGATAAATAGATTTGATAAAGAAAATTTATAAAAGCAAGAAGATGATAGGTGCACTAATAAGTATTAAAAAATCAAAGCTAGTAAAAGGGATCGTAACAAAGGTTGATGTAGATGCAGATGAAGATGAAGGCATCTGAAAAAGCCTTCGGCTAGAGTCTTGAATTTATAAGTAAAGAGGTGTTTTTTATAACTGATGATTGTTTCGGTGTCTCTGTAGCTTAGAAAAAGCAGTCTTCAGTATCTTCGGTAGTATTCTTAGTGTCTTCGAAGTCTTTCAATAATCAGATCTAACGGTGTCTTAGTAGCAAATGTAATCCAAAGTGTCTTTCAAAAAGTGTGTGCATCCTAAAATAAGAATAAAAATATACTATAAACATGATGCAGTTATAGATCGTATACTGGCAAAGAATTATCGAGTTAAAGTGGAATTCTAAAAGTTGGTTTAGATGGTTTTATAGTGGAATTCTTCAAAAGTTGTTGAAATACTATTAAAACCGACTTCATGAACCTTATCAAGGACTTCCACGGTTATAGTTCTACTGGTTGGCGATTGAATTGTTCTTTTATTACTCTAATTCCAAGGAAGTAGGATTTTTGTAGGTCTAAAGACTTTAGACCTCTAAGTCTTATTGTTTATAAGATTTTGTTTAAAATTCTGGTTGTCGGACTAAAGAAAGTCATGCCGGTGCTTGTCTCTGATCTTCAAGATGCTTTCATCCAAGGGAAGCAAATTTAAGACGGGGTTCTCATCGCTAATAAATGTGTGGATAACAGGATTAAGGC
Source organism: Papaver bracteatum (assembly GCA_023529315.1). Taxonomy (NCBI): domain Eukaryota; kingdom Viridiplantae; phylum Streptophyta; class Magnoliopsida; order Ranunculales; family Papaveraceae; genus Papaver; species Papaver bracteatum. The sequence goes on along the minus strand of JAJJWX010002346.1, from coordinate 326,143 downwards.
TAAGAGACCAAGATTCCAATGTAAAATAGATGTGGAAAAAGCCTTCAAAAATACAAATTACAATCCTTATTTACTATTTTGCAAAATCATGAATTTGGAGACACGTGGATTTCTCGGATCAGATGATGTGTTACTTCTTCACATCTATCTGTTTTGGTGAATGGTGGCTCTACGAAGATTTTTAAAGCAAGTAAGGGACTTCGACACAGAGATTCTTTGTCCCTATATTGGTTTCTATTGTTATAGAAATTCTCTCCAAGCTCCTTAATGGCGTCGTGGCTAGGAATCAAATATATGGGTTTCAAGTTGCAGAATATGGTACCATTGTTTCGCATTTATAATATGCAAATAATACTTTAATTTTCATCGACGAAAATGTGGAGGAGGTTAAAATACTTTTCATAATTTTGAAAATGTTTGAAACTCGTACGGGCTTGAAATTAAATCTAGATAAGAGTACCATGATTAGTGTTGGTGTTGATGAGGAAATTGGGGTTTAAGAAAAGGATCTGGGATGTAAGACTGAAACACTGCCTCTTATTATATACCTAGGAATGCCTATATGAGCACACTAGAGGTATACTTCAATTCGGGGTCATGTGTTGAATAGTTAGGAGCAGAGATTAACAAATATGAAAAAGAAGAATTTAAATAAAGCAGGTAGGATTGATCAAAATTAAAAGTTTCTTATCTAGTTTACATGTATACTATCTGTACATCTTTGTCCTATCTACCTGTCTGTATAGAAAAAAGAATGACAAAGATGATAATAAACTTCTTGTGGAGAGCGGTGTAAGAAAGGCGAAATCTTGCTTGGGTAACTTGGACAACGATATGTATGCTTAATAGGAATGGTGGTTTAGGTGTTGGAAACTTGAGAAAAACTAATCAAGCTTTACTCGCTAAGTGGGTTTGGAGGAACTCAAACAACAAAAATTCTCTATGGAGGATAGTAATTCATCACAAGGTGAAAGAAGAAATGATACTGCCAGTTGTTGATGATCAACCTCGAAACAAAAGCTTGTGGAAAAATGTAGTAAATATTATGCAGAATATTAAAACTTCAATGAACTCACTGTTAGGAATTTTAGAGGGGGTCAGTTTCTGGGGTGACAGATGGTTGGATAGAGGTCGTCTGAAGAACTTATTTACGACAGCTTATAAGCCCATCAAGAATAAAAAAAACTACAGTTTCAGAAATGGTAGAAAATATATGGGATTGAAGTAGGAATTTAAAATAAATATTGATGCCAATGAGCAACTCGAATTGGATCTTCTACAAAGAGATCTAGGTATTTCTCCAGTACTGGTGGAGGAAGATGACGAAGTAATTAAGAATTTTGGATTCTTTAGTAATTCGAATTGTTATGAAGCAGTAGTTGGTGACCTTCAGTCCTGTAACTTTCCACAACATGTTTGGAAGTTTCATATTTCCTCAAAGGTAAGCTTTATGTATGGGAAGCTTCTCAAAATGTTTTAACGACCAAAGACATGTTGATTCGGAAGGGTATCAACATAACAAGCGGTCTTTGTGTTTTATGCAACAACGAGAAGGAAATAGTAGAACATATGTTCAGAAACTGCTGTTATTCATTTGAAGTCTAACATTTCTTTATTAAAGTTTTCATAATAGCATGGCCGATATGAGGTACATTTTTGAACTTGTCTGATGCTTGGGTCAATAATGTCTGATAGACGCATTTATGTGTCTATTTTGATCTCAATTTTCTATATTATTAGTACCCATTTTTGTACTTATTTTGGTATTTTATATCTTTGTAGGTGTTTTTGGAGAAATACACTTGTGCGGAGAAATTGGCTCGAAAAAGTGGTATTTGCACCCCATGAGGAACTACTAAAGACACCCCAGAAATGCGCTAAAGGCACTCCGAAAAAAATACTATTTTCACCCCAGGAGCATGTGTTAAGGGACTTCAGGAGTGTATAAGGGGTAACCGAATTACTAAGGGGCACTCACATTGTTATTCACACCCATCATTGTATAAGGGGGTCATCTTCTCCAGTTCAAATATTGATTTTTGCGGGAAAAACAATTGCAGCAAGTTCAAATTAGGGTTCGATATTTGGTCTATCTCTTGACAGATTCAATCGCCAGATTTTGTTTGGATGGAATTGAATGGATTAAACAGACTCGGTATGGGTGATTAAACAGAATGTTTTGGGATGGATAATCCGGAGAAGAGTTGCATCGAAGGTAGGGTTCGAGTTTGTTTGAATTTTAATGTGACTCAATCGCAGTTTTCGGCTTGAATAGATATGATTCGACAAGACAGGGATGAGTGACGTGTTGGAACTAAAACTAGAAATCAAATCTTTGATACAGGGAAGAAAAGGATACTCACGAAAACATGGAAATAATTTGATCTTGTGTTGAGTTAAACATGCAGATAGAATCTCCAAGGAAGCATATTTATCGATTGAGAACATTCTGAAATTAATCAGACGGCTGAGAGGGCGAGAATAAAGATTGTATCCTGTTTTTGGAGAAAAATATTTTCGAGGAAAGAAATATCATGTTTTGGAGATTTCGTGAGATTTAATCAACCATATATGTATAAAAAGAATTCCCGGGACTCACATAGGATGGTCGAGAGTTTGGGGGTCTGTTGGGAGGTTGCAGAGCAGAAGAAAAAGTAGTTGCAGAGCTGCAACAGCAACAGGTGAAGAAGATGAAGAACTGACGCTTCAGAACTGTCGTTCTAAAGAACACGAAGAACAAACAAAAAAGAACTGTCGCTGTTGAACAATGTCTGCGATAGAAGCTTTGTCACAGTTAGGTTTAAATCCGCAACACTTGGATTGTAACAGTGACGTCTGTAACATATTTACAGCGTTGCAAATCTCTGTCTTAAACAATTTCTTCAATAAAAACACCTTTTAGAGCTATGAAAAATTCTTTTGAGCGTGTTTCTACCATGATGAGCTAAACTCCATCACTGAGATGACGGAGGAAGCTAATTCTCAACACTATGGTAATTTTATTAAATTCTTTTTACGACTTTTGCATTAATATAATTTGAATTATGATTTTAAATTAATTACTTAGGTGTTTTCATAATCCATGCTTACCATTTACAATTAATGTTTTATAAAATCTATTTTTGCAAAGATTTAGAGTCAATAATTATTATTTTTGGAGCTATAATTGTCAAAGAATTAATAATTAAACCATATAACACGAGTTTGGTGGAATCCTGAGTCCTAGTAACTCTTAATCTTGTTACCTTCTTTTGCATATTTTTGCTAGTTTTAATATTTTCTTTTATTAAGTCTAAAATCAATAACTTCCCAAGTCCGAGAATCAAACCCTTTCTTACCACTTGTAAAACTACATCAATGTCTTGAAAGGCAGTGGGAAGGCATTCTAGGATGTTCTCCATTACGATATTTGTTGGATACTATTGAAGGAGAGAAATTCTCGTTTCTTTGGAGCTAGACATAAAAAGTGCTACTGAAACAATTGATTTAGTTTAACAACTCATAGTACTTTCATCTTTTGATAGGGATACCTTTAAATATGTAAAACCCAGTCTGATTTGGAGTCATTGGGAGGAACTAATGAGTTTGCAATTCACTATTTACTGTATGTACATGGATTTTTTTCTTTCATATAACCTTAACTTTTTGAAAAAATGTGTGATACTAAAAACATCATAGATATTTTAATATTATATTAGTTTATTTTCATTGTGTACGCATAAAAAAGTACCTTAAGTTGCTATTCTAGCAAAAGTTCTTTTAAAAGAAAACAAAAAAACAATATCATTGAAGATGACTCCCAACAAATTGTTTTCATTTTCACAATGAATATTGAGCAAGTTTTCTGGTGAGTTAGAGATGTTGTAGGTGATATAATTGATGTTCTCAACCAGTTTCAAGATTATTCAATCTAATTCGTTAGAAAGATATTTAGCTACTTCTTTCTCGTCCGAGCAATTTTCTTCTCTTGTTTAACTTCTTTTTCCTTTGTTTGTCTCGCAAAAAATAGATAGAAACAATTTTTTTTTATTCATATGCATTGTCACATACCTATTATTCCACGATTCATTTGGTTTTGAAAACCTATGGTTATCGATAGTTTCACACTTTTTCCCCATTATGTACGATAATAAAGAAAGTAAGACGCATAAAACTTAATACATTTTTTGAAGCATGGTATTTAACTAGTACTTTTGTTATGCGTGAAAAACTTAACTAGTACTTTCTTGGCACATGGAAACGTCCATTAAATGCCTTCTTTAGATTTGCACGGACTTATTATAGTGTTCTATGTGAATCAAGATGGACACAAGAATTACAAGAAAAAAAAATGTTTGAAACGAAAAATAGAAAACTTAGTCTACAATTTGACTTTACAGTGGTTAAAAAAAAAGTAAAATTATTGGGTGACGACATCAATGACTCAATAATATGAATTCAAAATTTGTTAACTCATAAATTTAGGGATATTGTCGAAGAAATCCTAAGGTTTTAGTTTTCCCACCGATCCATCCACCTTTTCATTCAACCCAAATAGAAGGACAACTGAGTCTGTCCGTGTATATTTGTTAAGTATGAATATTTTTTTTCCAAAGTTACCCCTCCAGCAAAGTTAGTAGGTAACCATAGTTAATTTTTATAAGTTTACAAATGCCTACAGCAAACTCTTCCCGTTCATCCGTACAATCGATGCAGACCCATCTTCTTCCCTTTCCTTGCAGAACATCAAATTCAGGCCACAACTCCGATTGACCTGACCCTATTGACGACTCCACCGATAACAAGCAGTTCAACCAAGTGCCCTGAACTTACTCATCACCACTTCACAACTCGATTAACAACATCACAATAACCACCTGTCTTGTACCGACGATGGAATTCCATCCACTCGATCTCAAAACCACAACAAACTGGTGTCCGTTCTTCTCCTCAATCACCGGCTAACATACAAACCCTTCTCTATCTTGCTGTACCAGTTCGTTGCTTTTGACATGCTTTCAACATGAGTTATATGCTTTCGACATGAGTTCTATGCTTTCGACATACAAACCCTCCTCCTCAATCACATGTCTTGTACCGAAATGCTTTCGACATGAGTTCTATGCTTATCAAACTTGAATTGACTATTGCTTGAGAATTATGGGTGATTGCGAAATATTTTGTTGCCTTATATGACTGAAACACGCATAGTTAGCCACAGGCCAATTTTTTTTTGTTCAAATCAGTTTGTGAAAAATAATCTGTTATCTGCTCAGTCAAGCTAAATTAGTCCTACTGATATCTTTTGATTCTTTCTTGAACACAAAACTTGCATGTGATATTCAAGCAAATCCTAGTACTTGATTACTGCATCAAACCTGTGATATTCAGATATTCAATAACATATACACATTTTGGAACTCAAAACATTTTTTTCAGTTTAAACAAAATATATTCATTACATCTTTGTCAGTTCAGATAAATGGTCAACAGGAAATGCCTAGTTAAGCAAAGATGATGTAAATAAGTAAAAAGAGATACATAACAGGTCTTTGTAGTTTACAGAACATACAAGGACTTGAGGTACATAATCCTCGTAGAGTTTCCCCAAAAAAATTCCCAAAATACAATGCATAGTTATGACTATATGCGTACTGGTGGTACTCTATAAATCTTCAAGGCCAACAACGATAATAGGATCTCCTGCAGTATGCCATTTACCTGGTGGACCGAGAGATGGTTTCATAGGGATGAGAGTGTCCCGTTTCAGTGTCCTATACATGACAACATTCTCCCATGCATGGGAAACTGGGTTAGCAACTGATTTCCATCCACGACATAACTGAGGAATCGATCCATGTGGCTTTAGTTCAACTATCATGAAATGCCTCTGCGATACGTTGAGGATGGAAACATACACTACCGGCTCTTCTGGCTTTGTTCGTAATGGTAAGTATGTCGTGTTTCCATTGCAAGAAAAACAGCATAAAACACAATTGAAAGCAGATGTAAATATATACGCCATGTCGGGCAGTGCCATCCAATACTTCTCACTGCATGTGTTCTTATAATATCTAAGTGCAAGTAAAATCTGATCATACCGTTCTCGCCCACCGACTAGAGGTTCATGGAGTTCCCGGTACGTTTCCATTTCCTATACCATATTCATACGGACTGTTAAATACCCTCGAGTATCACTATGATAAAGATACTTAGCTGCACAACGAAAGCCACAGTGGCCATCTTGTGGAACATTTACCAACCTAGATATTGCGTGTGAAGATATTCGGCCATCCATCTTACTGTACTCCAATTGCAGGTGATGCTCATCTTTTGTGGTTGACCTGATTCTTGACTTTGAAGTGGATGAAGATGCAGGCTGATCTATACATGCATTTGTAAGGGACAGCTGATGAGGTGGACCAATTTCATAGCCTTGTTGAGCATTGTGAAGAGGTGCTTCATACATAAGGTGCGCATTGTTGCCCGGATCAGAATTAAGGTCTGGGACATTAACGCCTTTTTTTTAGACTTCAATGAGACCGGCACTGGAATATTTGACGCCATCCTCCTCTACGGTGCTGGATTTGTGGGTGCTATTGTATTCAGTCCAAAGGTTGTAATGACATTGCCATCTGTGGGTAATCCATACTCATGTAACGAGAGCAAGCGTTTGTTCGAGTTTTCATTCTTCTTTTCTTGCCTAGTTTGCTTCTTAGAGCGACGACCTCTGGTGCTGTACACTTCCGAAGGTTCTTTCAAACGAGTTTTTACCGGCTCACCAATCTCCACTAACCTAGCCCACATCTCGCCCCGTTGAGCTTCAATACCAGCTATTTCCATTTCTAACCATTTCAGCACCTTCCTGTTTACAAGCAGCAACAAACTCACACATGCAGCCAAAACCATCTTCATTCATACCTCCATTTCCGTCTTGATAAATCTTATTTCAACTGAATCCAGCCCGAGCTCTTCTCTTTCTCAACTCTTCGTTGCTTCTTCATTTACATATACGATCTATGTATAGTCACCACTGACTGCAATCTCTCTTCGTGCATGAGCTTCATCACCACGGGTTTCGATCCAAGCTTTTGCTGCCATCCCCATTCTCTCTACTGCCACCTTCTCAGTCAACTACTATCGACTGCAACCATCTTTTCATCACCAAAGTCCTTCTATCGCTGTTTGTTGTTCTCAATTGCAAACTCCTCCAAAAGACCAACAAGGCATGACACCAACATCACACTTCTTTATGGCTAAACTCGAGCACCAATCGTCGCTTTATCAAGATCTTGATTAATTGAGTTTCACAATCAAGATCTTGATTAATTATGGTACACTGAAAAATAAGATACCATTGTAATTTATGCGACCATGTTACACAAGTACCCAATTTAAATTATGCGAATTTGTTTTACAGATACCCAATTAATAATATACGACCTCTTTAAAGATGTACCCAATTAATATTATGCGACAATGTTAACAAGGTACCCAATTTATATTATGCGAATTTGTTTCACAAGTACCCAATTAATGATACGGGTGTGGTTAAGTTAACTGGAGGGCTAAAATGTATTTTTGGTATCAACTAGGTTGACCGATTCAACCCAGTCCGTCAATATACATTGACTGAAAACATACCCGTCCATAACTTTTGACCCAAACGTTAGGATTTCCTTGAGGATATCCCATAAATTTATCAACAAAAATAATAATAAAGGAAAAAATAATGATAAAATAGTTACGTGTGATCTAATTTCAAGACTCGCTCATATGTTACATAACATGTTATCCTACCATAATTCAAAAGACAGTAAAGAAAGTTTGTTGTGCCTCGGATTTTGAAGTCGGTAAAGAATTCTCGTCCAACAGTCAGCGTAAGTTATTATCGCAATTGACGTGTAGGTGATTTCAAGAAAATTAGCCTCTTGGCAACACCATGTATTTACTAATTTGTTCAGTGTTGTTGAATTCGGGAAATCGATTTGCCCATATTTGATGTCGTGTACACGGTACTTGGCTCAGGCTTCCCAATGCGCAATGACATGCATTGAGAGAACTGGAAGAAGTTTGATCGGACTTCTGGATTAACTTGGCCGCATCCCAATAAGATCGATAGAGTTTTCTCCCACGTATCAAAGACGGTGAACTCACTGCTGCATTGCACAGACTGACTACACTAGCACAAAAACATAAAATTACCACGTGCCCAAACCTTTTTTAACACTCACAAAATGACAAAATCGAAGAGACACTAGCTTAATCCAAAACCACTGATCAGAGATTCACAGTAAAAATCAGCAGCACCTCTCACATAAATAAAGCAAGTCCTTTTTTTCGTAATTTATGAATACATGCAAGGGTTGTTTTGAAATGCGAGACAGCCTGTCAAATGAATTGTTTGACAGGTTGGAAATCCCTACACACTATTCAAGAACACAAACAATCATATAAATACACCCCCAACCATCCAACTCTCCTTTCATCATCTCCTCTCTACAAACACAACCCAAAGCTCATCTATCTCGCTTCCCAAACAATTAAAATCAGCAAAAAAAAGAAGACAAGTATCGAAATGGGTATCTGCAGTTCAATGGAATCCACACAAATCGCAACAGCAAAATTGATAAGTCAAGATGGGAAACTAGAAGAGTACTCATACCAAGTGAAAGTATCATATGTGTTGCAAAAGCATCAAAACTGTTTCATATGCAATTCAGATGAAATGGAATTTGATAATCAAGTATCAGCCATGCATGAAGATGAAGAACTTCAATTGGGTCTAATCTATTTTGCTTTACCATTGAGTAAACTCAAATATCCACTGACATCTGAAGAAATGGCTTCGTTAGCTGTTAAAGCTAGTTCTGCTCTAATGAAAAGCAGTGGTTATTCTTATAACAGGAAACAGGTTAAACCAGTTACGTACACAACAATCAGCGAGAGAAAATCAGCATCCATTAGAACTGCAAAAGATAACATTGGTAGTGGATTAGTAACAGAGCATAGAAGAAAAAAAAGTGGTGGAAAAGGACGTGATTTTACCTCTAAATTAGGGGCAATTGCGGAATAGAAATCATCAAAATCATTAAGATTTGTAGATATTCCGGATATTTTTGTTCCACTTTTTGAAATAATTAGCTTTTTACAGATATTTCTGAAGATGTCATGGACTGTCTTCAGATATTACAGAGAATCACATGTAATGGATATTTATTATTCTTTGATTTGTTGGTTTGACGAGAGAGTACTACCCTTTTTACAAATTATTCTTCGAGCAACTTTAATGGGAAACACACCAAAGTAGATAAAAAAAACATATCAGCAAAATGAAAATCTTAACTATTATTTACAAGAGCCGGACAAATTACAAGAGAAAATTGGAGTGCTTTGGGACAATTGATGCGTTACTCCCCCATTTTGGAGCAACTCCCTCCCCTGATTTTCCCTCAAAGATAATTTTATTTGACATAGATAGAGGATATAATTACGATAGAAATGAGTTTTGCAAATCGCTTGCTATAATTTTGATTGCAGTAGCCTTAATGAGTACACAACAAACTAATGGGGTATCCTGAGCTATATTGAAGACCATACAAATCTTTCATAAGCAAGCGATTCCTAGATCATTGATATATTCTCCTGCCTTTTGCATTTGGTGGCGGTTTCTGTCACAATGATGATCTACGAAAACAAAATGAACGAAACAAATTATAACACTGTATACGACATGTGTGCCTTGCTCAATTATATTACAGACTACGGGCATTTACATGTGCTGGAGATGCACACATACTAACACAGACCCACAGTCGTATCATAATCTGCACTACTACTTCCGCCCTGTTTATACGCTTCTTTCAATAACAAAATCTTTAAATTTTGATATTTACATCGTGAATTTGAAATTCTGATCAATACCTTAAATCCTTAAATCGAGTTAACAGAACCCATGCCATTTGCGTTATGTAATATTCTTCTTATAATTTCACCACTGGATGAAGTACTTGCAACAGGTACTTTAGAATTAGCACTGGAGAATATAATTAGTCAATTAACGAACTATAGCGTGTATTTGCATCCAGTGTACTGGTAGAATGCAACATGACAGATCAACTGCCAGTTCAGAGTTGAATTACAGGGGGAAACGGCGACAGCGTTGTATGATATGTTTGGAGTAGATAATTAATTGGATTTATTAGACTTCGAGCATGCAGTCGCCGCGTAAAAAAATGAAGGTATTACCTTCTGCAAGTTCAAATATTTTTTTTTAATTAACAGTGGGCAAGGAGTAGTTTAAACGAGGAGTGAAAGTGATTGAGATAGTGTTGATTGTCAGAGATTGCATGTGTTATAGGTGGTGTTTGTGTTTTATAAACAGCGTGGTTTCAACGTTGCCCTGGTTTCTAAGGACGGTGACAAGGGAAGTCTTCATGGCATTGGTAAGAAATCTCTTCTTTCTGTACTGTGCACGCAAACTCACCAAAAGTCCAACTCCATACAGATTCACACAAGGAAGTGACGGCTTTTCCCATCTTTCGATTAATTATTCATTTTAGTCTATCGTGGGTTTTTTCGTGTTGCAATGTGAAGAAGGCCTTCTAAATAGTTTTGTTTACCGTAAAATATAGAAATATGATAGTTTTTTCTACTAAGAGCTATCACCTATCCCTTCCCTATCCCTCAAATAAAGGGAAGGGATGGCACATGAAAGGCAAGCTTGTTATGGTGTTTTGCTATCCCTTCCCTACATCATACGGGTACTTAGTACGCATGTGAATAGTGCTAAACGGGTACTCAGTACACGTATTAGTCAACTTGTTGACTTGACTAAATACACGTACTGAGTACCCGTTTCATAGGTTTAAGTTTACAGAACTCCTTTCTCCCGGACATTTCTTCTTCTTCACTAAAATTTTTCCTCTAAAAACCCCTCTAACCCACCTTCGATTTTGTTGTTTATTTAGGGCGATTCCATTGCTAAGATTAAATGGGTTTGATGGTTACTTCAAGGTGAAAGTAATCCCTCAATCAATTTCGAATTTCATCAAAAAAAACATCAAAGGTGAGTGATTCTAATGTTAGGGTTTTCAAATTTGATTCTTGTTTTGATGAAATTGTTGATACTAGGTTGGTTGGATATGTAGTATGCAATTCAATAACGTTATTAAAACCTATATTTAGTGAAAAATGCATGATTATTTGTTGTGTGTCTTGATTTATGTAGAATGAAATATTTCATGTAAATGCATATCAATGTAGAACCTTGATATACTTGTGTTTATGTATGATATACATAAATTGATATTGTGTTTTTGGTTTGCTAAGGTGCACAATGAGTCTAATGCGTTCTTATGTGAGATACAAACATGGAATCTTATTGGATACTTCTAGTGATAGTGATGAAGAAGATAAAGCCTTGCTTATGTTTACACAACTATGTTTGGATGAACAGTTGCGTATTATTAGACAACCTGTACCAAAGGAGGTACATACACGTAATGTAATAACGCGTGATCGTGTGTGGCATGATGCCAAAATGATGAATGATTATTTTATGCCTGGAACCGGTTATACCTCTAGACAATTCAAACAACGTCTAGGCATGAGGGAAGACTTATTCGATAAATTGTTAAGAAAATTGCTTGAAGTGGATCCTGAATGGCATCAACGTCCGGATGCAACTGGTACTATGGGGCATTCTCCGCATATGAAATTAGTTGCCGTGATGAAATGTTTATGCAAAAGTACGCCAGCTGATAGTGTTGATGATTATACTCGTATGGGTGCTACTACAATATACATGTATTTAAAAAGATTTTGCCACACCATTTGCATGACTTTTGGAGCCAGATATTTGCGTGAACCCACTCCTGAAGATGTTCAGAGGTTGCTAGATGATAATGCCGACCGAGGTTTTCCAGGAATGCTTGGTAGTGTTGATTGTATGCAATGGCCATGGAAGAATTGTTCGGTAGCTTGGAAAGGAACTTACCGGGGTAAAGATAAAGAGAGTAGTTTGGTATTAGAGGCGGTTGCATCATACAATTTGTGGTTTTGGCATGCCTTTTTTGGAATGCCTGGATCAAACAACGATTTGAATGTGTTGGCACACTTACCCCTTTTTGACAACATGCTAAAGGGTGTAGCACCTCCATGTTATTATGTCATCAACGGTCACCAATACACTAAGGGTTATTTCTTAGCCGATGGTATCTATCCAAAGTTAACTACAATTGTACAAGTTTTTTCTCAGACATTGGACATTCTCGACTATGTTAGGTTCAACAAGTATCAAATGGCTAAAAGAAAGGATGTCGAGCGTGCTTTTGGAGTGCTTCAAGGTAAATTCAGAATTGTCGGATCTCCCTGTAAGTATTGGCACCAATATGACTTGAATCTAATTATGAAATGTTATCTTATTTTGCACAACATCATTATCGAGCATGAGCGTCGGGATACGGATTGGGGCCGGGTTGTTCCTGTTCCACTTCCGGAACCTACAGTTAATGGTCGTGTATTTATGTCATCTCTGAAAAACCTAGAACTGCACCTACAACTAAGAAATGATCTTGTCAAGCACATTGCTGCGCGTCCTGGTAGAGGAGCCGCGACAGGGGACTTGTCTAGTCTGGAGGGTTCAGATATGGAATACGTGGAAGAAGAAGTTGTCCCAGGCCAAAACAAGGATACGGCATTTCAGTATTACAGATATTACAATAATCAAATCCCATATGACTTTCTTTATGGAGATGAACATGTTCATACACACGGACATATGGGAGACGAATATGAACCTGATGAAGATGACGATGAGGATTCTGGTGATGGGGAGGATTATGACGATGAAGAGGAGGATTCTGAGGATGACGATCAGGATGAGGAGGACGATGTTGAGGTTGATGATGACGAGCATGCGGGTATGTATGATGATGATGATGATGATTCTGAGGCATATGATGTATTTCACTGTTCTGTTTTAAGTTTTCGAATGTTACATGCACTTGTAATAACAAATTTTAGATAATTTTTGGGATTCACTTATGTTTTCAAATTATGAAGTTTAGATTTGGTGGCATATGGTTTACAATTACGATAATCCGCGAAATCATTTACACAGTATATGGATATGTATACATATCCATGAAATCTATATGTACAGTATATGGATTAGTATACTTATCTGTGAAATCTCGTTCAAAAGTTAATGGATATGTATACGGTGCATGTATAAAGGATTCAAAATATCTTTATCAATGAACACATTAGTTCGACCAACTCTATTCTCCATCTTCTTTTCTAAAAAAAATTTGTTTTAGTCCCAGTTATTATCCACACCACTGTTATTTCTTAATTATGGTGGGTTATAATTCGGAAGAAGACGAATTGATAGTTAGTTTATGGGTTGAAGTTCATGTAGAGAATGAAATAGAAGATGAACAACTAAATAACACCCACCTTTTGGAGCAGTTGTTGCAAAGGTTGACTATACATAACGGGAATCCGAATGAACACACGGTGAAGTATCTGAAAACAAGGTTAAACGTTATAACTTCAGACGTGAAAGTATATATAACGACATATAGATCGTTATATTTATGGAGGGCTGCAGTACCTTCGGAAATCGTAAGAAACTTACCGGTTACCTATCAAACAATCTTTTGAGTATGTGTACAGAATTGTTGAATTATTTAACTATAAATTGATATTGTTTTATTTTGTTGTAGGTGCAACATTCTTTGGAAAGTTACCAAAAAAAGAAGGGGAAACCTTTTAGATTTTTTAACTCCTATGTCATTTTGAAAACCAACTTCTCAGAGTATGACCCTTCCCACTTTGAAGATTCATCAGCTGAATCATCAGATGAAGAGTAAAGAATTAAAATAAAGATATGTTTTGTGGGTATATCTCTCTGTAAACCCTCACGAGACATAACTCGTCCAATTGGGTCGCCTATTGGTTTAAATGTTGGTTGAACGTGCTTAATGTAATCGTTAATCTGAATAACAAAGTTACTATTATTATTTATTGTAGACGCATATTGCTAAATGTTCAGGACATTAAAAAACTCATACATACTAATTATAAAATTTCACATTACATCAATTGATATTCGATTCAACTAAAACAACACTTATTCAGCCCATGCCACCGTTCCAAACTCAAGGCATCTCCAGTAACGTTTTCCATTTTTTTTTTGCAACTGAACGGTGCATTTCCATAAAGAAATAACAACCATTAGTTTCACATGGAATCCCATTGGTGCATTCAAACTCCACCTTACCTTTTAGTTTTAAGTTGTTGCAGAGTTCTTCAACTTTTTCTTGTTTGATTGCATCTTTCATTGCATCCTCCAAACATTGTGCTTCTCCGGGACATTGAGCATACTCACATTCCAAATACCTTATCTTCTCTGGTATCGACTATTTTACCTTCCTAGTGTCGGTGCAACCTGTTTGTGGATATTTTGTATATAGCCATGGGCATTGAAGAAAACTATGTGTATCCATGAAACAACATGGACAAATCTCTTTTGCTTCCACACATACTATTTGTTTTCCATTTCTACTAGAACTGTTGGAATACATTATTTAGGTTGTTTATATGTAAGAATGTATTGAGATTGTTAATGGTAAGAACAAATAAATGTTCAGTATTTATATGAACAAATTGAGTCGTTAGGAAATATGGCCGTTGGGAAATCTAGTCGTTGCAAAATTGGCCGTTGGAAAATAGAGTCGTTGGGAAAAAGATCCCTTGGGCACGAGTTGTTATAAATAGAGCCGTTGGGAAGGAATCCTATATAAGAAAGATAACCCATTCTTTTTAGAAACATCAATCTACATATATTCTTTGCAACATTAATCTTGGAGGTGGAAAACAAAGCTAAACATCTATTCAATGGAAAATTAATCAGCAACTACCAAGTCAGTCGAAGACATAATTAGAAGATGCAAGCGACCCACTACATCAATTGCTGCAATGGAAAAGGAGATATGCAAAAGAGGTCATCAAGCTACTGCGAACGCAACGACGTATTCATCACCTACCAAATTAACACAGTTGTTGGATGAAGTGTTAAGCAAAGGAAAGTCCACAAAAAAAACCAAAGTTTCATCTGGTTGTTTGACTGAATACCAACATAAACGCAAGGAATACGAAGAAAAACGCATGGCAAAAGAACGAGGTCAACAACAATCCCAACTCAGGGAAAGTTTAAAGGATGTTGAAGAAGAGACTGAATGGATTAAAAACTTTTACCTTTTGAAGGATAATTTTCCAGAAGATCATACAATCTTCTGGACTAATGTTTGTTGGGGTTCTTTCGTTAAAGAGACGGGAAAGAAACCACGCTTTAATTATGAACCATCCTACATTTGTTCAAGTACAAATCATATTATGAAATTATGCATCAAGTACAATGAATTTCTCAATAGGTACGGAGGTGACCGGTTCGCTGCACAAGATGCATATAAAGCTTGGAGAAAAGAACCGTTTTATCATTTCGAAACGGCCTTGATTGTTGCATCTGACACCAGGGAAAATTAATGTGTTCAGACCTATCGAATCATCTATTCTATTATCTATTTAAAGTTTTATTGTCAACATTAGTTTAATGAAGTGATAAAATGAAGTTATTTATTTAAATTTGGATTTGAATATCGAGTGGTTATAAAAAATTTAAAATTAACTTAACAACAATACTAACTACAAATTTAAGACAACACTTTTAATTTAAACATTTACTATAAATTAAAAAACTAAACACAATGAAAGATAAAACAATTAGAGTTGGATTACATCTTCATCTTCTGAATCTTGAACGTTGATTATACCCTTCCCCTTCTAAATATCCTTTTGCTTGCGTTGATAATATTTTTTTTCGTTGGGAGCTAAACGACTAAGGTCCATCAACATTATTGCATTGTCTTGATCCAAATGCATTTGTTGTCCATGCATTTGATTAGTCTGTTGTTGAAGCGTTTGCTGATTGATTACATCTTCCATTTGATAACTCGGTTGTTGAGTACACCCCCAAAAAGTTTGGTATTGGCATGCTTGTTCCATTCTCATTTTTTCCTTCCTTGTTCATGTTTCCTTAAGATACTCCAAAATACTAGAACTTTGTTGATAGACCTTATCTTCTTCCATCTTAACCAAAGATGTCCCCTCGTCATCTTCTCTATATATACCTTGCTCACGATCCTTCTTCTATCTTGCTAGTTTTTTGGCTTTCTTTGTTCCTATCGGACGCGCATTTTCCTTGTATTTCCAACGAGTTTATTCATTGGGAAGAACTTCATTACCATCTTCGAGTGATACAAAGTTACGATGAGATTCAAACAACTCACTATTTTGGCTGACAGTCAGTTCATAATTATATCCCGGGACCTTTTCTCTAAACAATTCATAACATGCATCATACTTGAATGGTTATCTTCTTTGTTCCTGAAATTGAAGGCGACCATCTTTTGTCTGAAAAATTATATAACAAAAATTAGTTTTATTGCTATTATCACAAACTATATGGTAAAACTTAAAAATTTAATAAAACTTACCAAATCTTCGTGGTTCGCACCGCTTTTGGTTTGCCGATATATAGCGTTAAGAATGGACACGAATTCTTTGATATCTTTTTTAATATGTCTCATCTTGATTTTTAAAGCATCCCAGTCTCTTCCATATGGGTTTCCATTGAGTTCTACAAAAATTTCATGAAAACGTATCCAAAACAGAGCGGTTTTTTGAGCCGCAACATCCATAATCACATAAATAAAAGCAGTAGTAAGATCAACCTCTTCTTGTGTGACAAAATTAAGTAGCATTTTGAATGAAACTAAGATAAAAAATAAATAAGTGGTAGAATAAATCTAAATCTAAATACCAAAAACGTATAGTAAGATGAAGAGAAAAAATAAATCAATTGATGTAAGAGGGAGAATATAAAAAATCAATTGATTTGGTGTGGTTTGAGTAGAGAATTATAGTGGTATTTATAGGGGATTTTGAGAAAATGGCCGTTGGGATCCGACGACGTAGAAAATAAAGCCGTTATTAGTGATGGATGGTTAGGATCGGGTGTGAGAGAGGTGTTAACCAAAAAAGGTCAAACAAAAATTAGTTCCCGAAACGGGTACTCAGTACGCGTACAGAAATCTACGCGTACTGAGTACGCGTAAAGCATAAAATTATACGGGTACTGAGTACCCGTGTAATTCTCCTTCCCTACACGAGTGATCAGATCTGTTCAGCCATGTAGGGATGGAGGGGTATATCCCTACTCATGTAGGGATATGGGAGACCATAGTAGTTGCTTTTTTGGGTTTTTGAGGGAAATTGAAGGATAGGGAAGGGATAATCCTTCCCATAGTGCTAGCTCTAAGAGTTTAAGAGCTGACGAGTTATTCATCTTATTGTTAACAAGTAGTGAGCACGTGCGATGCACGTTGGCGACATTAATTTTTCATTCCATTTCTGAAATGTTGTACCTTCATTTTACTTTTCAATTTAGCCTAATATTAGTTAAAAATGCAAAGAAAATAAAATAAAGTATCACTTTTAATGAAACAGAAGTAATCTTTCGTATTGAAACTAAAATCTATAGATTCTTCTAAGAGCAAGGGCTATGGGAAAACACTCATTCACTTCCCAAACGAGTGAGACATGAGGCGAAAGAGTGATGTGGTGACCGGAAAGAAAACTAAAGACCAAGGGGCTAAAAATCAGCCGTTTGTTTTCTTTTTTTATTTATTAAATACACACAAGCGGCTAAACATCAGCCGTTTCACCTATTTTTTTTAGGTTATTTTAATATTGAAATTTATAAAGGGCCCACTTTAAAGAGTTTTAAATTAATAAAACTCTGAAAATATCTCTAGGAGGCATATCTTTAGCCGCTCCTTATATTTTTTTCACCAATGGATGATTTTTAGCCATCTAGTGAAGACTTTCCATCTCTCACTCGTTACAGTGAGTGCACGAATGATTTTGGGGGAAAGTGGGTTCAATTAGTGCCCATAGCAGCACCAAATTAGACCAAAATGAGTGAGGCTGAATGAGGATCCTCACTCCATATCCCTTGTTCTAAGTAATTTTATAGTATATCAAGTGAAGTATTTGAGCATTATCAGTGGCGGATCTACACCTAGACTTGGGCTGGATTAAGCCACCCACAAGTTTGGAAAAAAATTCAAAATAGGTAGTGGAGCTTAGATGATGACAATGTAAACCCAGCTGAAATTGTTATCAAGCCACCCCTAGCATGTATAAATTTTTTCCAAGCCACCCCTAGTTCCAAATCCTAGTTCCGCCACTGAGCATTATATAGGCAATAATATAAAAAGTACATAAGCTCTTTCAATTTACCTTTAAATTATAACTATTTTTTCGGAGAACTATGAATTTATTAAAAAGTAAAAATTTGATATGGTTGTTTATACTCGTTGCGTAGGTGATTGAAAGAGATTTCTAAATATATAAAATTCACAAAAATCCGACATACCATTTGGAATATACAAAGTTTTAAAATATTTATCTTTATTATTATAAAAATAAAAATGGCATTTATGTAAATAAATGATTTCATATATTATTATTTCTAAGTCCCTATTTCGTTAAGCATTTCAGTCCTTATTTATATTTCTTAAGTAAACAATTCCTATTTTGTTTAACATTTTAATCCCTAATACGTTTGGTTAACCATTTTCCGTTTGGTGAACCAAAAAAAAAGAAGGATTTCAATTAAGCTTGCTTGCCTTAAAGATGGGGGAGATGATGTCAGATGTGGTGCTGCCAAACTCTTTAATGTGGATAAGCTGCATATTAGAAGCTTCCTCAGCGAGGGGAATTGATTGTGTTTTCAAGATTAAGAAGCTAGGTGTAGATGGTGAAATTTGGATAAGGGGAAAAAGTGTCATTTCAAGACCATAGACGCAAATCAACTCTCGCGTGAGAGATTAATCCCTTGGTCCTCAATGCACCCATAGCCATAATTTCTAGTATACGTCCCCGCGAGACACTGCTGGTCGTGGTGCCGTGATTCCTAGCGCACATACCCGCGAGATACTGATGGTCATGTAGGCTCTGTAGATGCGTAAAAACGTCCCCGACGGACTTATGACCCAGAGCGGAGATATGCATGTCTCCTGTAAGCATGACTCACCCTATTTGAGATCAAAGACTGATTCCTAGTACATCATCGCGAGATACACTGGTCATGTCTTCTCTAGGCTATGACTCGACTTACTGAGATTTCCGAATAATTCCTAGGACATCCCCACGAGATACGTTGATTATTTTTCCTACTGTCCATTTTGACAGACTCCTGGAACATCTTTCGAGATACACTGGTCTTGTTGGCCCCATCATATGGACACACAGTTGATTCCTAGCACATATCTGCATGATACGCTGGTCAAAAACAATCTTGCAGAGATATTAATCAGGCATACAAAGCCTTTTTTTCTCTCTTCAGGACGAGTCCCAACTGACCACATAGAGATTCGGATCCGTTAAAAAAATCTTCGTAGAGATTTTGATCCGTCCTTAAAATCTCGGAGAGATTCACATCTCTTCTCGAAATCTCGGAGAGATTCACATCTCACAGGAAATCTCAGACAAGGCTGAATATTCCCCATGATAGGCACGAGCCTCATGTAGGAATCGAGTCTCTTTTCGATTCTCCACACGAATTCTTAGGCATCTCATGCATTTTCACGTGACTCATCCTAGTCATTTTTACAGATCAGAGAATATCTCTCTATCTTGGCAAACTCGGCTAAATAGAATATTTATCTCTCTCAACACATCATTACAAAGGTTGACTCAACTTCACACAAATGGGGGGATAACAATTATGGTTTTGGTCTGGTGGTCTACGACATGTGTGAGAAATACCCGGATTATTTATCACTGCAGAATAGTAAAGGCGGTGGAATAATGAGATAAACTCAATCGGGTTTATCTCTATCTATTACTGAAGAGACGGGAGAATTATTCTGCACGGAACGGGAAGCAATCCTTATCTTTACCGACATGAGATTAGAGAATTCAGCTTTAAATAGGTCTTATATTTCTCCAAGATACGATCATCTTTTTCATAACCTCTCAGAGTAATTCTTCTTCAAACCCTAGAATTATCTGATCTCTCTCTTCGTCTGCTTCTCTCCTTAAGACCATCCCTAAACCTTTTCCTTATGACCGAAACAGCCTTTGAACGACCACTTTATGTGGTTTAGGCAGAGACTGTTCGGCTCAACCTCCCGTAACTCACTTTCAGAAACCCTAGAATCCCACTTCTAACCTATATTAGATTTTAGGTAACTACATTTTGGTGACCACAGTGGGAGGTTGTTCACTCAGTTACAGATATCAACCATGGTCTCTTAGGAAGGAAGACGATTCCACAAATCCAAACACAAAAACGTTCCATTGATTCAGTCTCTGTAAATCCATTACAGACTTAGCCAAGAGAGTTATCCCTACCAGCACTTTCTCTCTCTTTCGAGTTTGACTTTAGTTAATAGGTTAGTGCGTCCCGAAACACATGGATCTCTTCTAGCATAAAAAAACGCCTTAATAACCTATTTTGATAAAATATAATGCTAATCCTTGAAAATATTGGATAAGGACCAAGGAGATTTCCCGGAGACTCAACAAAATCTTGCTAAATCTCAGATCGGCATCTAGATTTATCTGAAAACTCCTTTAGAGATACCAGTAGGGATATATCCAACAAATATATATCGAGTACATGTTTCCTAAAGAAGGGGTACTAAAACTGCTGAGAATAGCACGAACGGGATCTTTCCTGCAATGCAATCGTGATATGGGACATATCCTGATAATTCGCATGGGACATATCCTGATAAGTCGCATATGTTCCAAGATATGGCTAATATATTGGATATTTGTTAGTTTAGGTATTTTAATTATTAAGGTAATTAGTTTCTTTATTGGATTTATCCTGTTTTTATGGGAATAATATATCTTCAAGGCTAGTTTAGGAACATTCTATACTTCTAGGTTTAATGTTTGAAGGCTATAAATAGCCATTTCCTTTATCATTGTGATCAGCTTGCGAGCTCGTTTATGAAAATACCATTTGGGTTAGAACCAGTTCATTTCTATTTGAGAGATTGATCACCATTGATCGTGTTTATCGTTACTTTTCTCCTGGATTGGAGTTGTTTATCATCTTTGGGTCATATTTACTGGAGTGGATTCTCCGCGTGTCGATTTATTTCAAATCGTTTCCGCTGTGCCATATCAAATCGACCTCACCGGAGAATATAAAGTTCATTACAAACACGACACAGCAGAGGAGCAACCATCCATCCAACCTTATCACTCTCAAGGACCAGATGACGCTCTAAACTTGGAGGTTATGACGAATATTTACTCCAAAATTCGTTTAGGTCAAGGGCCCTCAACCTTATCACAAGGGACTCGGGAAGTTTACTTCACTTTACTATTTTACTTATAACTCTTTCATTCTATATCCAATTGACCTAGTTATTTTTCTATCGGATTTGTCTTTTTGTCGTCTACAGGATAATTTAGCGGAAACTTGGAAAGGTTCCAAAAAATTCGTGACCTAGTCAAAAGCGTTGCAGATCCACATAGGGTTATAAACCGCCAACAAAGATACATCTTGTCGCCCTTCCTACTTCAGAGAATCATGACAAGAATGCGACAAAGTATGAAGAGAAACTAGATCCGAAGACGAGGCTCAACCGAAACTCAACCTTATACGAATACACAATTCTTCTAGTCGATATGCTACCTCAACACCCATTCTGTTAGAAAGAAGAGGAACTAGACCTAGGAGTTACGACCAAGCCTCGATGAGCCTCCAATTTAGCTTTACCAAAAACTATCACATTTCATTTTCCGATGAACCTCAGTTCACCCAAGACGGAGAAGGATAATATCTTTGCAACCGAATCTATCAATGGAAAATAAATCTGAAGTGATACTCATGAGGCCAAAAATTTAGATAGAACTTTATTACTCGACATACAGCCGCAATCAACTATGCTTGGCAGTTCACTGAAGTAAACATAGGAAGGATCTGAGACCACAGCTCCAAGCCACACGCTGCTTGCATTTTTTTCAGTAAAAGCCTCCTCTCTCAAACAGATATGCTCGACAGGCTATCCCAAATGTCAGAGACCCAGAGTCATACGTGATGTGCGAAGGACAAGATATGACGATCACTTACAACTTCCTCAAGTCAAAACACGATTATACTGCGTGAAGAAATGCCTAGAAGATTTCCAGAAAACTATCCCATCAAAAAAGTCACCACAAATCGATTGTTCAGCCACATCCATAGCTATGCTAGTCCTAGAAGGCGTACAATGTTCTTAATTTTGGTTTACCATCTCCCAGAAGAAAGACAGATCTCGATTGATGATTCAGATGAATCCTTGTCAATACACCTAGTACACGCCTAACAACAACTTCATCTTGTGCAGGAAGACAGATACAGCCAGCACCTCGATATGATTCTCCACGGACGTCTCCAACTCATAGAGTATTTCTTGCCCACCTTGAAGACTCAATCTCATACGCTACAAGGGTCTTATTTCCTTTTCCAAGTATCCCGAGTCAATGAAAATCCCTAATCATACAATGATAGGCTGTCGAGATTTCCTATATTATAATAAACCGCAATTGCATGGCGTCTAACTAGTAGACAACGACAAGTACGGGTCATTCCCACAAGGAGCGTTGGAAATACCGTAATCAATATCTCGAATGGACTAACAAATAAAGATGCTTTTGGATTTTTTGAAAGATTAATAAAAGAAAAATAGATTCAACAAATAAAATGGATTCAATGGGAAAGATGGTAACTAGGGTTTATCGTATCCACCACTATTTCTTTTCGATTACTGAAATGAAACATAACTCATGAATATTTAT
Source organism: Papaver bracteatum (assembly GCA_023529315.1). NCBI lineage: Eukaryota > Viridiplantae > Streptophyta > Magnoliopsida > Ranunculales > Papaveraceae > Papaver > Papaver bracteatum. The sequence goes on along the minus strand of JAJJWX010002346.1, from coordinate 303,232 downwards.
TTATCGTTCGTTCTATCGACATCACCTATTATATGTATTAGACTCGTAATATCACTGGGACACCCTAAGCATGGCACATCAAAAGATTAAACCAAAGCATGCACCATCAAATTGCGCTAGCGAGAAAATTATACGAAACTAAATACAGGTTCACAAAAAATACTCGGCTATTCAAGCATACCCCATCAAAGGATTTAACCCAAACAAAGAATATCAAATACGTAGACAAATATATTTGTGACCCTAACAATTAAGCACAAAGGTTTACAAAACCGGTGAAGCAACAACTCATATCTCGATAAATTCGATAAACAATATCAAGAACTAATCATATTCAATTTATAATAGCCTCCAAAAACATAAATATTTCAAATCAAATTGTTCTTATGCTCAAAGTGGTTTCTACCATAAACCCTAACTACAAGGTTTAGCAATACATAGCTTTCTCAAAAGCCATAACAAATCTAAATAAGAACAACCAACAAAGCAAATGGAATCGAATAACAAGTACTCCAAACCCCTTGCCGCTCTCGCTTCTTTTCCCCACTCTGGTTTTGGTTCTGTAGCCGCAACCTCCCAAATAGAACTCTAGTCGGCCTCCTAGAATAGTTTCTGTTCGTTTCTATATGTAATCTGTTGCAAAGAAATCCAGTGAAGACCTAGCAGAGTTACCAGGCCCAGTCCAACAACCGATATCCAAAATCCGACCCAGCTTACCGCACTCTCTGACCCTCTAACCTCAACTCCGTTCCAGCTCCATCCTTTTAACTTGAACAAACAGCTTCGCACAAAATGGACCACAGCAATCCTTGTCATGGCTTTAGGTTGCCCCCATTCTAAACTTCCCTCCTAGTTCTTCTTCAAGTCCCCATCTCGGAGAACCGAGCTCTTTAAACAGCCACCACCTAACGTTAAGTCATCACCGATTCTTCGTGTTGTTGCGTAAGCTTCTTAATTCCGGCAGTACAGCTCCACCAAATGCAGGCATCAGGACACAACCCATTCATAGATAATCCATATCCATTCACGTCCGGAAACAACATCAATTGCATAACAACCACTGCCAGTAGATTCAATCATCGACAACGCCTTTTTCTTTCTTTGCTGCTGTCCACTTCTCTTCGTTGAGAACTTTCAATGTACTCCAACTGCAGATCATGTCTTCTCTTCTTCAAACAAAGCTCCCATCTATGTGCGGACCAAAACCTCTTTGTTGCTATGTTGTTTCTCCATTGCAGTCGCCAACTTGAGAACAAAAATCCATAACTGCCATCTCCATTTAGACACGCACGGTACTAGCCAACTATAGAAACGATTAAACCCAGTTCAGACCATCCCCATGCATCTCGAGTCAACATCCCACAAAACTTGTTCAGCCATCTCCCATTCATTTCTGACAATTTCTCTCAACTGACCATCAACACCTTTTTAGTCGAACCCCACAGACTTTGTCGTTGCTGCTCTAACGAACTCGAAAGAAGAATTTGAGCCAGCCAGCAACGGACTGAGTTCAGTTAACACAACTCCTCGTTGCTGTTGGCAGAGACAACTCTATCTCCAGACCTCCTCGATCAACAACCATCAACTGCAACCAATTCAGTCACCACCGAGAACCAACTGCCTGAACTTCAATCGACAACACATATTCCGTCTTCGCTACTGCAATATAATTGAGCCACAGCCAACACATGCGTCACCATCGAAATACCCCTTATTTCCCTGCACTCCATACTCGACTGCTCTTCGTTGAACAGTAGCTTCAAAAACTCCAGTCGATGTTGTATCCATTCCCACAGCCGTGTGAAAGAAGTAAATATATCTTCTTTTGTTATGACTAGGACCAGATGATGATTTATAAATGTGGTGCTAATGAGGCCACAGCTGCCACCTTGATTACCAACTAGTGGGCTCACGTGCCCACAAGTGAAAATTATTCTTCAATCTTCAGCCCTTCCAAGTTCCCAACTTGTCCCGTGAAGTGGTAAAAGGTTAACATGGCTGGGCATTTGGTGTTGCGGCAGGTGCAGTGATATGCAGAATTGTGAGCTTTTCATGGCAAAGACCATTGTAGCTCTTGATTTCGTCATTTATCTTCGGACGACCGAATTCGCTTGTACTTTCTACAAAAGCACTAAAATAGTGTCATTAGTGAGAATATCGAGTCCTAGCAAATATAAATATGGGTATAAAATGTAGCACATACGTGCTTATCATACAACAAACTGGGGACTGACGAAGAACCATGCATCATGCATCTTTGTGACTAACATGATGGGGCTCAAACATCCAAATCCTAGATGAAAGATTCTTACACCATTAACCAAGAGATTCCAGGTGCAAAACAAATTGGTAGAATTCAGAACGCTTCAAGTTAGATACTTCTCACTAGAGGTATATGAAAGAGAATCAAATATCATGTTAAAATTGGGGTGATCTCTCCATCCCGGATTGGGGTGATCTCTCCATCCCGGATTGTAAGTATTGGAATAAGGATCATACCTTCTCTGCTGATTTGGAAAAACCGCATTAGCTTGCTCATTGGCTTCTTCATATCCTTGATGAGAACTTGGGATAACCGCGGCTGCAACTTGTTGCATCATTGCTATCATGTTACCCATTTGTTGACGAAGTTTCTCTACCTCGCTCACTTCATTTACTCTTCTAAGAATCACGTCCGAACCACGACTCACAAATTGTTGGGAGTTCACTGCCATATTTTCAATCAACTCTCTAGCTTGAGTCACCGTCTTGCTTACTAGTGCACCACCACCCGCAGTGTCAATAAGATTCCTATCACTTGATTGGAGTCCTTCATAGAAATATTGGATAATCATAGCATCGCTGAATTGGTGATGAGGACAGCTTGCCACCAACCTCTTGTATCGTTCCCAACAATCATATAAGGACTCACCCACATTTTGCTTCATTCCGCAAATCTCCTTGCGAATTTGAGTAGCCTTTGACGCAAGAAAATATCTCTCTAGAAAGAGTTTCTTGAGCCCATTCCAAGTTGTAACACTCCCGGAAGGCAAGTAGTATAACCAATCCTTAGCATTACCTTCCAATGAGAATCGAAAAACCTTCAACATAGCACCATCCGCCTCCATATTTGTTGGGAGCATATCCATGACAATGGTGTGGAAATCCATAAGATGCTTGTTTGGATCTTCATTCACCAAGCCATGGAACTTTGGTAATTCTCTAAGAAGTCCCGGCTTGATTTCAAAAGTGGAGTTGGTTTGAATGCAACCCTGTTGTATATCCAGCTTGTGAGAAGCTAAGTCTTTAAGTGAACGATTTGCAGGGTCACCCATTGCTTCTTCTTCTTCTTCTTCCTCTTCTTCAAAAGGAATCTCGTGTTCTACTTCTCCTTCTTGATGAAGAGCTTCGCCTTCACCCAAGTTGTGTTCTTCCGTTGTGCCTTGCCTTGGTTGGAGTATTGTTCCTTTTCGATTAGATATCCCGCACCTTGAATAATTCCAATCTTTAGAAGCCAGGGATTAGGTACCTGAATAAAAATTCTCACAAACAAGTAAGAAACAAGACAAGAAACGAAAAGAAGTATGCGAACAGAACTATTAAAAAGAAACTAAAAACTTAATAACTAGCCGAATGCCTCCCCGGCAACGGCGCCAAAATTTGATCGGTTGTCAGCCGACACAAAAATAATTCACTTTCTTACTCGACAAAATATGAATGAAGTATAAAGTAAGGAAGAGTTCGTATCCACAGAGAGGCGATTGTTGTTATCAAATTCTAGTTTCTTAGTAACCCAAAGGGGGATTTCTGATTTTTGTAAAATAAAAATAAATTAAAAGCAAAGTAAATAGTTGGAAGTAATCAATAGAGAAAGATATTGGTCAAGGAATTCATCTTCAATCTTAAACATGTGCTTGCATATATGATTAGAATTACAATTTAATCTCTTTTATTATCAAAAGCCTAGAAAATCAAGAGAGCAAGATAACCTGAAAATTTCCTAAGTTCATCAACACACACATTAGAGCTGCGTATGTGAATTCTACCTAAAGAATAACCTCACGCCTTGCGCTAATCAAGTTCAATTCCCAGAAGCATTAAGTTTTGGAAATAGGCTAATCAATGCAATTGTCATACATTGCGCATAAAAATTCGGACAATGGTCAAACTCTACATATGATTATAAGAGTGTATCACTACAAACTATAATCATATCATGCTACTTGTATTTGGGTTATTGCTCGATGAAAAACCCTAAAATAGCTATGGACAAGATGCAAGTTCAATTAATTGGCCACTTAACTAACCAAACATCTAAATCCTATCACAATACATCAATCATGTGATTATTAAAAGCAGTAGAGATTTGAACGAAAACAAAGAGAGAAAACTAATACATTAATCAAGCACAAGTTTTAGAAATAGGACTACATCCTTAACCAATAATAAGAGATTTAGCTACTCATAGCTATGGAGTTCATCACAAATAATAATTGAATAAAGAAGATGAAACAAAAGCAAACCCTAGAAGCGTAAGTTTCAGCGGCTATCTCCAGAACTCCAAGTAAAAACGTCATCCGAAAGTTGTAGAAACTCTCTTTCTATAGCCCTTTGCTTTCCAAAAATAGGTCAAAGTCTTCAAAATCTTCAAGTCCACGTCCATCTACCAGTCCACCAAGCCCATGTGAGAAAAATATATCTCTGGAATTTTCGGGTCCAAAACGGGTCGCCGAAGTGCTGACGTCACCGCCGGAATCCGGTCACCGGCAAGTATCTCCGGTGACATAAAATTCACCGGTTAATAGTAAACTCAGTCAGGTCAACTGAGTCGAGCTAACTAGGTTGACCCGGTTAAGTTGCCAGGCCTAAACGTTTGCATTGGCCTGCTTGGCCAGCCATCTTGGCTGTGCATCTTGTTGCAACCATCTTGGCTCTTCAATCTTTCCCTATTTCAATTCCGTGCACCTGTTATATGCTCTACTCAGCTGCACCCTATTTTCTATCACCTGCAATTAGCTAGAACACAAATTATGTAGCTCATCAGAACCAATGCCTCTCTTACAAAAACTTCTAACTGTATTCTTTGCACTCACAGCACTTCCTTGCGCTATTCTCATCTGTCTAGTACCCATCGACTCTGCAGCAGGAACTACACTTCCAGATTGCCAACTCCATCACCATTACAGTACCTGTAGCTTCATACCAAATAGGAACTAGCCTAAACCCATTCCTCTTAACATCCCAGCATCACTGCATCCATTCATAACTTCACATCCATCAGCTGCAACTCCAACTGAGTTGCTTACTATGCATCATTTCCACCACTTCCAGTTACAACAGCACATTACACTCAGAGCCCTCACTTGACAATTCCTTCCCTGATTTCCTTGAGCACCAGTACCAACCCATGCAGCTTCATAATCCAGTCAGTCATAACCACCTTCACAGCTACCAACTAGCTAATCTTCTGCAACTTCATTCCACCTGCACAGTTTAAGCTCCTAAATCAGGCCATATCACCAACTGCTGTAGCTTAAACAGCAAGAGAAGCTCATCTTGTTTTCTTGGCTACAACCACTTCAACTCAGCTTCAGAAACTCAAGCACCACCTTCTTGAACCATAATCCCCAAACCACAGTAACAGTAGCAACATTACTAACATCTCCCTTCTTCACACAGCTTTACAGTGAGCTAAAGCAGGAACCCATTTTTCAGGTTAACTCCACCTACAATTGCAAATTCTTGAAACACACAGCTCCAATGCCTCCTACCTGCCATAGCAAACTGCAAATTAATTCAAGCTACAACCCTACTCCTCTGAGAACCTACAGCTCCATATTTAATCACTGTAACCACCACCATATGCACTGCAACCTCAAATCGCCATTTCAACTTCACTGCATTTTAGCTGCACTGCAATCTAACTCCATAACACCACCATTGATTCATTCACAGCAGCATCTCACTTAGCTGCAACACCCTGTAACTTCTTCCCCTGACCTTGTTCACTGTAAATACCAAACATAATTCCATGGTTGCTGATGTTGAACATTCGCAACTCAAACAGTCAGGAAAAAACTTTAGATCGAACCCACAACACCAGCATCTCCATTTCGATGTTATCTTCGCCATGTATACACAGCCAGCACAAGTCATAAGAAATGGAGATATTCTGCGACTCCAGCAATTACTCAAAACATCACTGCTTGCCTTGAGCAACACAAATTAAGTCCAAAACCCAACAGCCTGTTGCTCCTTCATTCTTGTTCTGAATCAAATGGATTTCATCTCCATTTATACCAAACACACACGTCCATTGTTTTCTTCAGTTCCGACCAACAAACCCCATTTATGCTGCTGTTGAGTTCATTGGCTGTAATTAAGATTTCTGTTTACATCAACCCATCGATCGAATTAAGCACCAGATCATGTTTGGCTGCCATAGTGCAAACCGGCCTTCAAAACCACTGTCGTCTAAGCTCTCAGCCAACACTTCCAGTTACAGCATCACCGAGTACCTAATTCAATCATCACCAGCTCTATTCCCATCTCAGCATCATCAATTACAGACCACCAAACACCAGCAACAACTGCCCATCTCCTCACAGAACCTATCTCCTTCTCGTTTTAGCTCGAGAGAAATCCCAGTTTCAATCCAAACCCTTATTTCGATTTGATTTCAAACCCTAACTTCTTTCCTGTGATTTTCCCCTCATCACCTCCTTGAATAATTCTCTTGATTTCACGATTAGCATCACTCCGTTCCTCTCCCACTTTTCATTTTCTGAATTTCTCATACAGCAGCCACATCCATTTTTTTCCTCTCTGCCTTGATTTCAAGTGATGTAAGAATGCTAATGATAAGAGAAATATCTCTTCTCTGAAATTTTGGCCTTGGTAATGAGTGAAACTGTTAAAGTCACCCCAGATGTTTTAGATAGGAGCTGTCCGAAATGCTAGGTCTTGTCAGTTTTAGAGAACTGACTACCACGCCTCCTTCTTGGCTAGTTGCGCATCCTTAGCCCGTTCCAAGTATAGTTCACATGTGAATTGACCGCTTTGCCCTTTATGCTCCAAATGAACGCTTCCTTTCGCCTTCCACCAACAACAGCCGTCTTTTACTCCTCATATTCACTTCTTCTCTTCAATGAGAATCATCACTAAAGTTGTCGTGCTTTTCAGACAGAAATTGCATCACTAAAGCCGACATACTTTTCAGACAGAGATGAAGATATAAAAGCAAATAATGAGAAATAATTTCCGCCTCCAATAGCCATTGAATATGAGATGAGACTTTCGCGCTGTTTATTCTCCTTTTGTTCCAAATGACTCCAAACCTAAATACTCAAAAACAAAACATAAGATACATAATTTACAAGAAAACTAGCTGAGAAAGCATAAATAATAGATAAATATAAAGGTGTTTTAGACACCTATCAGTGATGCTACCAAATTATATGATGTGGATAAGCCGCATATTCGAAGCTTCCCTAAAAGACGGGTAATTGATTGTGTTTTCAAGATTAAGAAGGTGGTGACTTATAATTGGTTATTTCCTTATGAGATGAGGTTATGATAAACATTAATGGCAGAAAGAATAATGAGTCTGGGGGTAATGGTGCTCCTCTTGTTGCTGTTTGTGGAGGTTTTGCACCTGCAACTATGGACGGTCATGAATTGCAGGGTGTCGAGTTAGTCTTAGGTAGCCAAGTTTTAAATGTCAAGAAGACTGCACCTGCAAATCAGTTGGTTTTCAACGGTTCATTTTCAGAGTAGGAAATGGTGGTTTTATACGTCTCGGAATACGCTCATTTTCGGTAGGAAAATCGAGCTTTGTAAGTAGAATATATACCCAAAATATCAGCTTCAAATCCATTACGGTTTGGTTTTATTCTTCGTCCAATGTGTGAGATAATGTGAGAATAAAAGTGTGAGGAGATCCCACCTCATTCCTCGTTATATAGCGCATATATACTTAAATTGAAAGGAAACTTATCTAGTAAAAGGGAATAGGTGGTGTTGTTTCATTTTGGTGAAATGATGACTGAGTCATTGGAAAAAAAATGAGTATAAGAGATCGAGAGATAGTCAGAGAGAGCATGAGTCTTGGTGACTTTAGTTAGAAATATTATAGATGTGGTAAGAGAGAAATTGGTAGTTAGACAGTTCCGAGAAAAAGTAACCATATTCTTTTGCTTTGAATAAGAAGATGGTGATGGAGAACTAGAGGAGATGGTGAATTATATTTCTGGTGGAGAAATTTCATAGAGTAAATAGAAGCAACCATAAACAAATAAAAGATAAGCAGTGAAGATGGAAATATGCATGGTGGTGTGTCTAAATGGAGATGATCGATGATGATTAGGCCGACCGAGCGAAGCGAGGGAGGACTCTATATATGGTGACTTTATGTCAATGTGAAGCATGATTTTTTTTTCCAATTTAACACAAAAAGATTGGACTTAAGTGGTTTGGTGTCACACCCTGGAAATTTCCAAATTGTCCCTCCCTTTTATTTCAATTACTATGACTCCTTCTGTATCCTATTTTTTCAGGGGTATAATTGGCAACCAAACTTTAATATAACATATCTAAAAATCCGTACCTTGGAATTTTACAAATTTTATCTCGTTGGAATGGTATTAAAAAACTCTACGCAACGAGTACAAACAACAATATCAAATTTAGAGTTTTTACTAAAAATTCGGAGGTGTTTATCATTTTAGGCACAATTTTCTATTATGCAAACCACCACAAAGGATACATAACTTTATGTAGCCATATTTTGGTTTATGCATCAACTTATTTTTCATTGCAACTAATAAAACGATGTATTCCCTCCCTTTAAAAAAAAGTGATACTTTCAGTTTAAGCACAATTTTCGAAAATTGAATGCATAACCATTATGCAAACCACCACAAAGGATGCATAACACATTATGCAGCGATATATTGGTTTATGCATCGGCTAATTTTCCGTTTCAGGAAAAGTGATATTTTCACCTCGTGTCAAGAAAAATGATACTTTCACCTTGTGTCAGGAAAAATGATATTTTCACGCCATGGCAGAAAAAATGATACTTTTCCCCCGTGTCAGGAAAAATGATACTTTCACGCTGTATCAGGAAAAATGATACTTTCGCGACATGTCATGAAAAATGATACTTTTACGCCGTGTCAGGAAAAATTATACTTTCGCGCCGATTTCTTCGGTCGGCCATCCCACCATGGCAGCAGTCATCTAGTAATGATTACATGATGAAAACTTGTAAAATGAATCAAGGTAATATTTCTAAACTAACTCCAATGTCTTATTGGTAAACTGGGTAGCTATTATTTGATTAAAATGTATTGAACTCAATTAGGTAGTTAATATAATGATTTATAAACATCCTGATTTTATGCGTGTCACTGCCTTAGGTTTGAGCATGAATTAGTTGCATTTATATTGTGAATTAGTCTTGATGCAAGAGTGAAACTTATGGATGAATATCTCTTATTTATATAGAGCCTGAGTTTGCTCAATTTGGATAAATACGGATTTAGTTATCAATTTCCAAATTCGCACCGTTGTAACTGAAATTCTTGGAACAGCTGTGAGTTAGCGACTAAACGTATTTTTTTTAAGCATGATAGGATTAGAATTGGTTTCTGGTCAAAACTACAATGTTATAGAGAACGCTCTCATATTTTTAAAGAGTTATTAGATGATATTTTTGGATTACAATTGCATACTCTAGAGACCCTGAAAGTTGGGTAACTGTGCTGTGTACAAGTTGTTTGGAATTTGAATATGCTTAAAAATGCCCATCTAGCGTTTGTGAAAATGACTGAATCAACACAGTGAGTCAGTTGAGTTATACCAACTCAGTGAGTCAGACCTAGGAACGAGTTAGTTTGGTTAGGTCTGGATAGGTTAGCAAGCTAGTTTGACCGGACGGTTCGAATTGGCTCGCGGGCTAGGATTAGGGACAGATTCATTATTTTGCTATTTTGGACCCCTTATGGTCTGGATTAGTTTTTGGTTCCTTCTACAAAGTTGTAGAATTTTTCGAGGGCTTTCCGATGACACCAAATTTGACCCCATTTAGATAAGTAGATCATAACTAGTCATATAACACCAAGGTGAACAAACTTGTGGTACGAAAACTCCACCCATATGTTGAGAGTTACAAGAACTCCATTTACCCCAAAATGATACAAAAACTCAAAATCTTTTAATATGGGTAAATTACATTCATTTCATTTTCAAGAAATTCTCAACCTACCCTACTATTCATCGTCATCTTCTCCATACGAGATCTATTATCTCTCTCTATCACTCACACCAACACCATTAACAGAACCTCATCTTTCTCCTCCCGCACCACCACCAGAAACACAATCATCTCTTGATCCTCCACCAACATCGCCTCCTTTTCTTCTTCTTCTCCCATCACCAACAACAACACCTACTACTCCCGTACCAACATAAATATATACAGATCGAGAATACAAATTGAACAAAATAAAAATGTAAAAATACAGTTAAATCTAGAGATCTGATTTTTTTTGTAACATTAATGTGGGTTTTCTTCTCAATCTATCTATTTAGAAGTTAGATGTCACAAATCGGTCTCAAATGTCGATTGGTTTGTCGTTTTGATGAACTACGTCTAGGGTATTGAAGAATTGGTCTCAAATGATGAATAAATCAAACCGTATTTTGATATTATTACAAAGTGTAGATCTTGTGTTTAGTACAGAGATTTGTTTTCACTTATATGTTAAGTTCGATGAGTATTCTAATCAATTAGTACAATTATTCAAACAAAGTAATTACATTTTCAGTTTCATCTAATTTAGGTGGAGGATCTAATTTCATCTAATTTTCTGTTTCATCTAATTTTGGTGGAGCAATTACATTTTCAGTGAGTAAAAATTAATCTAAAATCAAGCAGAGCAATTACATTTATGATGAAACCAATTTGGATTTCATCTAATTTTGGTAAAACCGCTTTTGGTTTCATCCAATTTTGTTTGATACTTTTTGAACTTTTATCGGTGAAACCAACATTGTAGGTGATAAATAATTTTATATTCAAACAAGTTTAAGATTACTCTGAATTTACTATTGAGTGAGAATGTTATTGGTCTGGGATGGTTATTAAACAAAGGTTTGTTACTTTTGATTCAAAGTATGATTTCGTTTCAGCTATTTGATCCATGTGTGGGAATTGATTGGGGTTTGAAGACGCGTCACATGTTTTCGTTTAATTACCCATGTTGATTAGGATTTCTAACATTTTTTACTGTTATATTAATGCTTTGAGAAGTCTTAACATGATTTGAGAAAGAAACTAATACTTCAATTTACCATAAAATAGTTGATTAAGTTTTTAGTAGAATTATTAGTAAGGATTCCCTTGATAACTCTCAAAACCGTTCACTGAGATCTTAGACAATAAAAATTATTGATATTGTGTTCTCATTATTAGTTGTTGTTATTTCATAGGTTTTCTTTGCTCTCAAAATGACTGCAATTGTAGATGCAAACAATTTGGCAAAGCTCTATACTTGAACTGGCCAGTGTACTTGCTCTCACAATGACTGATTGTTTACTTGCGAGGTACTGGTGGCTTCTCAAAATCATCACCCCCATATTTGTGTAGCAAGTTCCCCACCGGTCAGATTAAGCATGTTCAGTTTGCAAAAATCTGGTAAACTAAATTACTAGATATTCATACCCCTTTTGTTTGTTTTCATTTGTTCAATGGACTTGTATAACACCTCTTATAATTTCTATTGCAGGTACACAACAAGTCCGCATATGTTCAATGGACTTATATAATACACTCTTCTAATTTCTCCTGCAGTTGAATAGACAGTTCATGAAACCAAAATTGGTTTCATCGTATTTATGGTGAAACCAAAATTGGTTTCATATAATTTTTGCTAATTAAGAAAATTTTTCTGTCAACATCGTTTTTGCCGAGGCCATTATGAAAAGGGCACCGTTGAACATGAGCCATGGTCTTTTGGGAAGGAGGTTTGTGTTTATTTTTAATAATGGAAAAACACCATAATATTTGTGATCACGGATAGGATATAGGTACATTGTGCATGTTTTATCGGAAAATTGCGACTAACTTATGTTCCTCCCATTAGCGTGAAGAAGTATGTCGCCTGGCTCTGTTGAGGCGCTACCGTTTCCGCTCCAACCTTTATACACTTTTCTATTTGTCCCATATAAAGGGTACACCTGTTGCCTCTCCAACCTTTTTTGTTGGTAGTTTTCTTTCCTAATAGTGTTCATTGACATCTTACTTCTAAATTTTTATTGAAATAGGGTCATGTTATTTCCTTACTGGCTCGCGCAGATCCTAAAGAACCCAGATTATGGAGCATTGAGAATTCTTTTATGCTTGGGCCACTTCTTGTTCATGCAAGGTAAAGCACGTAAAGCACTCTTGATACTCATTAGACATTTGCACAAAACCAATTATATAATTTTCATCGTATTCTCAAAGTAAAGCTCTCTTGAGAATTCGTATGGTTTCATCATAAATACGATGAAACCAAAATTAGTTTCATCATAAATAAGATGAAACCAAAATTGGTTTCATCGTAGTTTTGCTAATTTTTGTGGACGAAACCAATTTGTTGGTGATATAATAACTTTATCTTGAGACGAGCTTTGGTTTTACTTTTTTTTATTCAACTTTTTCTTACGAAACGAATATTGTTGGTGATACGATAGTTTATGTTTAAACGAGTTTCGGTTTCATCTAATTTTATTGCACTTATTTTTATAGTTTTTGTGGACAAAACCAATCTTGTTGGTGATACGAGAATTTTATGTTGAAACAAATTTTGGTTTCATGTTTTATATTTGTCGACAAAACCAAATTATAGTTTATTGTTGGAACCAATTTTGGTTTTTCATTTTGTGGATGAAACCAGTTTTGGTTTCATCATTTTTTTTTTTCATATTGTGGCGGTGCTGGTGCTGGTTTTGGTCGGCAGCGGTGGTACTGACTAGTGGCAGGTGGTGCAATAACGGTGGTGGTGTAGTGGTGGTGACGATCGGCGGTTACGGCCGGCGGAGGTGCCATAGCGGCGGAGATGGACGGTGGTGGTAGCGGTGGCGGTGGCGGTCGACGGTGGATAGGTGGAGGTGGGCGGTGTCGGTGGTGGTGGTTGTGCATCGCCGGTGGTGGTGGTGGGGCGATGGTGGTGGTGGTGGTCGACGGCGGTAGTTGTCGGTGGTGGTGGTTTGCGGCAATGGTGGTCAGTGGTGGTGGCACGATGGTGGTGTTGCTCGTGGTGTGTTGCTGTTGGTGGTAATAATATAATAAAAATTAAAGGTGGGGTTGATTTTTGTTTTTGTTGGGGTGATTCAAATTAGAAGGGTAATATAGAATGAAAAAGCGGGGGTCTAACAACCACACCCAATATTTCGTTTGGCAATCTGAATGGAACAAACTTCAATATAATCTCAAGAATAAAAACTCAATTGAGAAATAATATTAAAGAGGTATATCTCTTTCTCAACACAATCAATAGTTAAACAGAAGCAAGTCCGTAAACCTGATTTTAGTGTGAGGTTTCTTGAAACAAGCTTTTGTGTTAATCACAACCTATTCAATATCCACCATGTATAAACCTCTTTAAGCAACAATCACTAAAGGAATATTTCAACACGGTGTCCACTTGAAACAGGGTTAGTCTGGACTGGTCTAACAATGTGAAAATAACAAAAACAATTGTTCAATATCAATCAAGTCTTATCCAACAAACAAGGTCGGATTTAACAATTATGATTGATTAACGTACAACATGTATTATTTCAATTATATAAATAAAATATAATGCGGAAAAGAAATAACATAGACACCAGAAATTTTGTTAACGGGGAAACCGCAAATGCAGAAAAACCCCAGGACCTAGTCCAAAATAAACACACACTGATTATAAGCTGTTACACCAATTTCCTACTACCTATTCAGACTAGATGTAATACCTTCTTCAGCTGTATTCTTATAAAACTCCTAGCATAATACCGATTCTCTTTAGGAACTCTTCTCGTAAATATTCTAGCAGAACCCAAGGCTCTCTTTAGAAGATACAACAACACGATTGATACGAGTCAATATTATGTTTGCAAAAAAAACCGGTTTGATTTCCCTTTAGAGGTAAATCAAGGTTTTGGAAATCTTGTAGATTAGGGTTTTAACTTACAATCAGCATGCGTACTCACAAGAAGTCCGTGAACTTGATTTTCGTAAGTGAACTTGGGTGATTCCAAAGATCAATTTCCAAGTTAAGAAAACCCTAATAATTCTACAACAAGAACAACTAGATAAATCTAGAGATATCTTGTTTAAAACTTCTTAAGGATTTTTACGAGATGCCTCAATATAATTTTTTATTTCTAGTCTCCGATTTTGACTAACAAGTGTTGGTATTTGATCAGAAACTGAAATCTATCAAAACCTAGGGTTTATGATCAACTACTCTTAAATGGTTTTACATCAGAAGAGAGAACCTTCGAATAGACAAGAGGTGAAAAATCTAGATTACAAGTTGTATAATCAATCACGAAGATTTAATCCAACTTGGATTTGTGATCCCCAATACAAAGACTTTTATCTCACTCTTGTTCACGAAGAATAGAAGACATGGAAACAACCTGCAAAGCTTACGCCAATTTTCCAAATGGGATGAAAAACGTGTAAACTCACGAACTCTTTATTTATAGTGAAAGGTAGCTTGAAAGCTAAGCATAACTATTTTCCTTTTTCAAGACTCTCCTAAATTTGGGAGTCTTTCCTAAGTTACAACTCTTGCCAAAATAATTTATTAGCATATATTGTATTTATGTGAATAGATCACAAATTAAATTAGGAAGGAATCACAAACACTTTAATATGGTAATCAAAGATGTTTGGAGTAATAGCTAACTTGCCTAGATAAGAAAACATCACCAACTTGACCAAAAATGCCTTTAAGTCACGTATTGGGCCCAAGTTCGCGGACCGTTACAAACAGCCCATGGATTGTTTCCTACAAATAAACTTAAATCACTCATAACTTCATCGTTATAACTCGGAATTGAGTGATTCTTGGCTCGTTGGATTCGTAATCTCATTCGCTATAACATGATATCCTTTATAGGGATAAAAGTTATTGTCACCAAAGTCATGAATCAAATAACCTCAAGTATATATACATAAATGTACGTTTACTGTCATTAAAATTGTTCCATAGAGTGAGCATTTATCTTGATAGATTAGAAAGGTAGAATTGAACAAGAATCCCAATGAAATCAATCACATACCTTTGTTGATGTCTTCAATCTTCAATCTTCATCCTTTAAGGATAGCTTCGATTCAACTTCTTAGACCTAATCTAGTCTGAAACTATCTTTAGTATGCTAAATCAAGAATGCATTTTGGCAACTAAAATTGACAACTAACTTGACATACCAATGCTAGTGGGTTCAACCGAGTTATGATCTAACATAGACAGTTTATGTTAAATGGGGGTTTTGTGAATAATTTGTTTTGTTGGAGTTTTTGTACATGGATAGTGACATCTTTGGTGTTGTAGCTCGCAGACTATAAGTAGATATTGATTTATGCTTAGAACATTAAATGCCAGGTTATGGAACCATTGATAAAACTAGAACCAGTAGTTATCTCATTTAATCTATAACTGGAGACTTGCATGATATTATGTTATGAACCTTGTATGATCCTATTGGATAAATTCTTAGAGTGATTAACAACGATTGATTCAAAGGATGAACCAGGCGATTGATGATTTTGAGGTAGGCATGGCTTGTCATCAAAAAATGTGGAATCTATGACGAACTCTCGTGTATTCATTATTTGTTTTACAAATATATCTTCTGTGAAATTTTATACACATTTTTGCTACTATATGATATGTGTAAGCATGCTATATATGTATATGTAATACAAACTAGTTTTTTTTTTAACATTTTGGGATGGGATTGGATCTTTAGAACAACTAATATCTGTGTTTTGGGAGTATTTACTTATTTTCAAAAGTTACTTCTTTCCATTGACTGGAAAGCGGTTACAATTTTTACTTATTGTTAGCATGAAATGAAGAAGGATTCCTATTGATTTGGTGTGATATGTGTACCCCAATTTTATATATGTTTTAATCAAATCTATAGGTGCTTCGGGCATGCAGTAATATATATGTGCGGAAGGGCGCGCAATATATTTCCATATTTCTGTACATGGAAACTCATGTCTCATACATGGATGTTTACTGTTCTTTTAAAGTACTTTGAAAAAGCTACTATAATGTGTTTTGGTGTTTAGAGAGAATGATGATGAGAATTTTATATACGATTGGTGAATTGGCGCATGGTTTGAGTGGGCAATTCTATGATAGATACCTCTGTCGAATATGATTTTAGCAACATTTGTTTTCTTTGAGTACTTGCTATGTAAGGTGTGTGTATGAATAAGGTATTGGTAAGGTTACAAATCTAAATATGACTACGAGGCCGAAAACCTCAAGGCGTTTTAATGATCATTGAAGAATCCGCAAAGAGTTAACCTTACTACTCCAAAGGATTATGTCACTCTACTATATACTTGATGTGATTGTGTGCAGATGATTGGTTGGTAGAACTTTATATTTTTGTACAATTATTATATGATATGATTTATCGATTTTCCGTGTTTTATCGGTTTTGAACAAAACCTGCATTGTATTCAAATCATGATAGTGATTACTTGAAAGTTAATTATTATTTCTACTGACACCCCTTTTAACTCAATTCTCACTTTCAGTTTCAGAGACTGATCAAGTTGTGTACGTGACGATGATCGTTTAAGTCTTGGAAGCTTCGAGGAATCGAGTCCGTTAGTTGGTTAGCATCCTTTATATTTATTTTGTGTTTATATTCTATTTGCAAACCAACTCACTATTGTATATATATATATCGTTTGAGAGGAGTTATTGTATATATTTCAGAGAGGGTTTAGATTGGGGTTAAATCTTTGTTTAGAACTTCTAAATTTGATGGTTAAGTAAATTATTTAGATCCTTAATGTCTCATTATATAGATGATTATTTAGATTAATAAGTAGATTAATTTTGGAGCGTTACAAACTCAATGGTACTGGAAAACAAATAAAATGGATGAACAAACCTTCAAATACAAGGTTTTGTTCATCGCATCTCAGTCTAAGTCGATCAACTCAATCTGAGACATTCAGTTATATTTGCGCCGACCGACTCAACTTGAGCCTAGGCACGGTTCCAGCAACGCCGCTTCTCGTCCCATATTGAGCCGACAATGACTAGTTTCATCCAACGACTACCACTTCCTTCAATATTTTAAATTCAGCTGATTTCAACTCCAAAATTACACCTTATACACTTATAAAATTCTTATAATTCCACTTCAATCACTCATTCAACACACACAAAGATTTATACTTCACTCACACATTCTACACCCACCTTATAATTTCACTTCATAATTTGTAAAACAAATTCTCAGAGAAAATGTCAAGTCAAGCAGATACACAAAATACAGCATTACAAAAAGTTCGTAGTCCGAAGTTCAGTCCGGAGGAAGATAAAGTTATTTTCAGAGCTTATGTTGCATTTACGCTCGATCTAATCAATGGTGTTCAACAACCACATCATATGCTTTGGGGAAATATTTTTGTACAAGTCTGTCAGGAAATCGGGAATCCAAAAGATCGTGATGCTTCCGGGTTATCCCATCGTTTTAGTGCAATCAGAAAAGACATGAACAATTAGGTTGCTTTGATGATGCACATTAAAGGAAAAAGAGCAAGTGGTGATACTAATGTTGATGTGGTAAGTTACACTTATATACTTTTAAATTGATTTTTAATATTTTATCAATTTGTTGCAATAGATAATTTCTATATTGTTGAAATTGTAGCAACAAAAAACAAGAGAGGGACGACAAAAACCAGAACTTTGAGTTTCAAGCATGAAGTATGCTTCCACATCCTCAGAAACCTCAACCTATACAACCCTGATCTGTTGGATGGATATATTGTACCAAAAGAATCCCCTTATGAGACCGATAGTCAATCCCAACATGGTGGATCTCAACACGGTAATGAAGCCCAACATGGTGGATCTCAACATGGTTCTCTAGGTTCTCTTTATTCTTTACCAGAAAGAAACTCATACCCAAGTGTTTGGGGGTGAAAACGGTTTCTGCTGATTTTGGTAATTTCGGGTGTGTGGGTGAGAAACAAATTTAAACCCTAAATAATGTACTGCAAGGGAGTACTTTATATTCGAGAGATCAATCTGTACAAATCCAGCCTAAACCAAGAAATGGTCGTTCCAGACTTGCTTCGGTCACAAAGTGAAAGAGAAGGGTTGGTTTTGGGGAGGGAGCGAAGAGAGTGTTGATACCAGAAGAGTTGATTCTGGAAGAGTAGTAGTTTTACGACTTGTATCAGAAAGTGAAAAATAACATATGGGAAAGCTAATAAGTGATTTCTGAGTGTTGTATGCTCCTGACCAAAAACTTGTCCTCTGGTGGAAATAGGTGAGACCTATTTATACAAGTCGAAGTGAAACGTACTCTGCTCTCGTAATAAATAGAAACAAATGAGTAAATGGGAGGAGGTGGTAACCTGTAACTTCTGGAATTAATGTTCCATAATGAAGGAAATCGTTTCACCATTACTCCTTGTATTTACTAACCTCCTCATTCTTATGACACTATCTTGTAACGGGCATAGTGTATGCCGAACGCTGTAAACCGCCAAACCAATACCCTAATGAGCATCCCCAAGTTTTTGACATGTGTTGATGTCTCGAGTGTTTTCGTGGAAAACATGTAGCATGTTGCTGCTGTTTGGAAAGTGATAGGCTTAAGAATGTTACCTACAATGATACTACAAGTGCACAGTGTTATTTTGCAACACAGGGCAAGCACAAGTCAAACCCACAGAGACATGGGGAGTTCTAGGTTGATTCTAAGGTCTTTCTAAACTAATTTTCAACAAGGAGTTACACAAAAGGGTTTGTTTGGTGTCTTTATGACAAGTTGGAGATTAGAGCAGTGAAATAAAGATGAACTAACAAGCAATGAGAGTAAAGGCACTAGGATTGTCAAATCCACCACTAATTCTTGTTATGTATTCAACTAGTTTGAGTATTCTTGTCCTTGTGACAAATAAGGAAGATGTGTCAATTCTACCACTTACCTAAGGAGTTTCACCAGTAGATAGTCCAATTATCAGCTAAAGTATTAACTCAGAGTACTAATTGTCTAGTTAAGCATAACTAGTCAAGGAATGGACAATAATTTTTAAGGCAATAGTTGATGTATACTCAACACAGTTTTATCCTAACTACAATGGATACATGGCATTCATTGAGAGAGCAAAGCATTGAAATACTGAAATTGAAACTATCTTAACAGATTAAGCATTCAAGAATAACACAAACCAAGTATGAATACCACAACAGAGAATTAAGGCTTTATTTAAATCCTAGTAGGATAATTTAGAACATACTGAACATGATAAAACACAAATGAATTAAACTAACAATTAAACCCTAAAAATTCAGAGAAAGTTTCTTATACAGAGAAAAATTCTATTTATACCTAGAATTCTATTCTCACACTCAAAATCCAAATTAAATGCATACCCTACAAACCAAATCGTCTGAATTGCTTGTCCCCTCTTCTAATTCGCCCCTGCAACTTCATTAATTCGATGTTGGGGAAACCCTAACTCCATCTATCTCGAGCTCAGCTTCTAGGGATTTGAGAGAAGCTGTGGTGGAGATAGCTAGAGCTAGGAGAAGGTATGATGGCTGCTGTCGGGTGAAGAACGAGATGCTGGTGATGTTGGCTTATGCAAATGGTCGGGAGAAGGGGAAGAAAAAATGGCAGAGAATACATAAGAGAGGATAAGAAGAAGAACAAACTTGGTTTGTCTTCTAGGCGATGGGTGAAGGGGCAAACATCTAGGGTGTGTGGAAGGTGCTTCGAGTGATGATGCATCGAGTGAAAAAGCCGTTGGATGCAGCATCTTGATTCAATCTAATGGCTCAGGATGGAGCGGGCTTGGATTCGGGTCATGGGTAGTTTAATCCCATGTATTTGTAAACAGATTGCAACTGATGTGCAAGCGGGTTGCAACTTCTCTTCCACAGTCGCTAGTCTCCAATTTTCTACTCTTTTGTCTCCTCAATTCATCCCAAGCTTTATTTAGTACCTAAAAACAAAAAAATTAATTAGTATAAGTATTTATTCTTGAAAACAGAGAAAATACATAATTTGGGATAATATCTAATTTTAATGCGCAAAAGACGAGTTAATTGCCAATAAAAAGGTGTAGAAATATGCAATATTTGGCACTCATCAGCAAGTTGATCTAGGGAGACTTGTCGGCTCGGTGGTGATCCTCGATGGTCGAGATTTTGCATCTTAAGAGGAAGGGTAGCCGTTGATTATTGCAACCCTTAGCTTGGTATCCAGCGACATGGATTTAACGTGGTTAGGCGCATCCAAGCTAGGATTTTGGCATTGGGACAAAGGTGGCCATGCGTTAGCTGGTGACCTTGGACGGCTAAGATATGCATCTTAGATGGAAGGGTGGTTGTTGATTGTTGCAACCCTTTGTTTGGTAGCCAGCGACATGAAAGCATGGTCGGCATGGATTTAAAATGATTAAACGTGGCTAAGATAGGATTTTGGAATTGGGCCAAAGGTGGCCATGCATTAGATGGAAACCTTGGACGGCTGATATCTGCATCTCATATGGAAGGGTGGAAGTTGATTGTTGCAACCCTTTGTTTGGAAGCCAGCGACATGGTTTAGGGCCGCATCGCTAGGCATAGTTTAGGCGTGGACAAAATTATGGTTTTAGTACAAACCGTGATGTTTGGCCTTCGGCTAGAAGTTGTCATGTGTTAGGTGGAAAACTTGACCGGTTGAGATCTGCATGTCAAATGGAAGGGCAGCCGTTGATTATTGCAACCCTTCGTTTGGAAGCCAGCATCATGAAATCTTGGCCATCATGGCTTTAACATGGTTAGGCATAGCCAAGCTAGGATTTTGGCATTGGGCCAAAGGTGGCCATGCGTTAGCTGGTGACCTTGGACGGCTAGTATCTGCATCTTAGACAGAAGGGTGGCCGTTTATCGTTGCAACCCTTCATTTGGTAGCTAGTGGCATGAAAGCATGGATGACATGGCTTTAACGTGAAGTGGAGCCACTGGCAGTGTGCGGCTTGGAAGGGATGCGCTTGCGGCTTTATCTAAATTAGGGTTTGGTATGCTGAATTAGCTCCCTTTACTAGAATCGATATAGAATTATCATTCGGAGTCGGATTTTGATGGTCCGCCCATCCATTCTGTACGAAAAAGAATTTATTATCTCCGTACGTGGGAATAATTAGGTTTTGAGCTCGTTTGGGAGTTGATAACACCACGAAAGTAAAACTCAGGAAGGATTCAAGAGGGATACTGGTATGCAGTGGCATGTTGGCATGGCTTTAGCATGGAAAAATTAGGGTTTGGTACAAACCGTTTAGTTTTGGCATTGGGCAAGAAGTTGCCACGCATTTGGTGGCGAACTTGTACGGCTGAGATCCACATCTCAGGGGAAGGGTAGCCGTCGATTTTCGCAATCCTTCGTTTGGCAGCCAGCGGTATGGTGGCATGGTCGGCATGATCGTCCATGTTTTAGGCGCGGAAAAAATTAGGGTTAGGTACAATCTGTGTAGTTTTGGCATTGGGCCAGAAGTTGCCACGCTTTTGGCGGTGAAATTGTACAGCTGAAACATGCATCTCAGGGGGAAGGGTAGTCATCGATTGTCGCAACCTTTCATTTGGCATCCAGCAGTATGGTGGCATGGTTGGCATGCTGGTGCATGTTTTAGGCGCGAAGACATGGATGACATGGTTTTCTATTGGCACGGTGGCGCGGATGGCATGGTCGGCATGCCTTGGCGCGGAGACGTGGATGTCATGGTTTTCCATTGGCACGGTGGCGCGGCTGGCAAGGTTGGCATGCGTTGGCGCGGAGACGTGGCTAGCATGGTTTGCCATTGGCACGGTGGTGTGGATGGCACGGTTGGCATGCCTTAGCGCAGAGACGTGGCTGGCATGGTTTGCCATTGGCACGGTGGTGCGTCTGGCATGGTTGGCATTCCTTGACGCGGAGACGTGGCTGGCATGGTTTTCCATTGGCATGGTGGTGTGGATGGCATGGTTTGGATGCCTTCGCGCGGAGGTGTGGCTGGAATGGTTTTCCATTGGCACGGTGGTGCGACTGGCATGGTTGGCATGCCTCGGCACGGAGACGTGGCTAGCATGGTTTGTCATTGGCGCGGTGGTGCGGTTGGCATGCCTTGGCGCGAAGACGTGGATGGCATGGTTTTCCATTGGCACGGTGGTGCGGCTGGCATGCCTTGGCGCGGATTCGTGGCTGGCATGGTTTTCCATTGGCACGGTGGTGCGTTTGGCATGGTTGGCATGCCTTGGCGCGGAGGTGTGGATGGCTCGGCATGCCGTTGGCACATGTGGTGTGGGAATTAGGATTTGGCCTATCGAAACCCTAATTAGTATTAATAAAAAGGTACCCTGGTAATTTTCTCGTAGACATATTAAAGGGTTCAATAAATGCGCTTAGTGGAGACATTATTACTCAAGTTTTGTGACATCACTGTCTGACTAGGGTTTTAAGATTTTAACCCTGAGCTATAAACCACCATCAATATTAAGTCCCCTGCTTAGCTTGGAACATGGGCATTGTTGCGAGGTAAGCATAAGATGGTGACAGACAAGGACAAAATTGAAACGTAAATCATGCAAGATGGTCATGAATATTCGTCTAACCTTTTTCGGGAAGTAAAGAGAATCTGTGATCCTCGTATTTGGCGGCTTTGCATAAATTCTGCTCGTGGTACTGCAGGTTACGCTGGAACAGAGCCGCTAGTGTAGATTTTGTGTGAAGGGAAGCTGCTACCACTGGTCGGCTTGGACTTGGAGCCGTAAGCATTGGATCGTCTTGGAATGGTAGCCGCAGGTATCGTGCGGCTTGGAAAGTAGTCGTGAGCGTTGGATTGGATTGGAATGAGCCGTCAGCATTGGTTGGCTTGGAATGGGAGCCGCAAGTATCGTGCAGATTGGAATGGAGCCATGAGCATTGGATTGGCTTGGAACAAGCCATCAGCATTGGTCGACTTGGAATGGGAGCCACATGTATCGTGCGTCTTGGAAAGGAGTCTTTAGCACTAGATCGTCTTGGAATATGACCCGCTAGCATAAATTTGGCGCGGGCGCTGATTTGTTGGCCTGTTGCTTGGAATTTTCTTCTTGAATTCTTCTTCTTTACCATGGTGGTATCAAAACTAAACTAAGAAAATAAACTACAATTTTTTTTTTGATTTTTGCGATTTTTTTTTTCAAGTTTTTTTTTTTTTTCCAGAATAAAAAATGAAAAGACTAAAAACTCTATATTGTAAAACACACCATCAAACCTAAATCTAACATTGTCCTTAATGTTTCAACAGATGATAAGAATTTAAACAATCACATACCAAGAGAACTATGTTGAGTAAAGAAAAGGTTAGAGATTACCGGATGCAAAAGGATGGTGCTAAACCATTAGTGGGTGAATGCTTTGATAGCAAACAACAAGAGCGCAAGGCAAAAAGTTTGGTTAGTACACATAAAAACTATGCAAAAAGAAAAGGAAAAGGGAAAGAGAATAGATTTTTAGTCCATATGTATGTACATAGGTGAACTAGTTCAGTCCACATAGACGGGGTCTTCCAAGTCTACGGTCTCAACTTTTGGTGGTAGATGCTCCAAAAATGGTTTCAATCTCTGACCATTGACCTTGAAGATGTTCTTGTTTGATGGGTTTTTGATTTCAACAGCTCCATGGGGAAAAACAGTACGTACCAAGAATGGACCTGACCATCGAGAACTTAACTTTCCTGGAAACAAATGCAAACGAGTGTTGTTCAATAAAACTTTTTGACCAGGTGTGAAAGACTTGCGCAAAATTCGCTTGTCATGAAAAACTTTCATTCTTTGTTTGTACATTTTGGCACTATCATATGCATCATTTCGTAATTCTTCTAACTCATTGGGTTAAAGTTTTCTTTGGGTACCAGCCTTATCAAGATCAAAGTTCAGTTTCTTTACAGCTCAATATGCACGATGTTCTAACTCTACAGGTAGATGACAAGCTTTACCGTACACAAGTCTGTAAGGGGACATGCCAATGGGAGTATTGTATGCAGTTCTATAGGCCCACAAAGCATTATTTAAACGTAAAGACCAATCTTTCCTAGAAGGATTAACAGTCTTTTCAAGGATATGCTTAATTTCCCTATTAGAAACTTCTACTTGGCCACTGGTCTGAGGATGGTAAGGTGTTGCTACCTTATGAGTGATTCCATACTTGCGCACAAGTGATTCAAAAGGTCTATTGCAAAAATGACTACCTCCATCACTGATTATTGCTCTAGGTGTTCCAAAGCGAGAGAAAATGTTTTCTTTAAGAAAAGAAAGAACAACTTTATGATCATTTGTTTTGGATGCAATGGCTTCTACCCACTTAGAGACATAATCAACAGCAACAAGAATGTACAACTTACCTTCAGAGTTAGGAAATGGACCCATGAAATCAATACCCCACACATCAAACAGCTCAACAATCAAAATGGTTTGTAAGGGCATCATGTTTCTTTTAGAGATACTTCCTAATTTCTGGCATCGGTCACAAGCAACACAAAAATCATGGCTATCTTTAAATAATGTTGGCCAATAAAAAATACTATGCAAGATCTTTGCAGCAATTTTCTTGGCACTAAAGTGGCCTCCACATGCATGGTCACGACAGAAATAGATGACATCCCTTTGTTCATAATTGGGGACACATATCCTAATGATTTGGTCTTGGCAGTACTTAAACAGATATGGGTCATCTCAAAGGAAATGTTTAACTTCATCCAAGAATTTAGAACGTTCTTGTTTATACCAATGCAAAGGCATTCTACCTGTAGCAAGGTAGTTCACGATATCAGCAAACCACGGAATTTCAGACACAAGCATCAATTGTTCATCAGGGAATGATTCTCTAATAAGAACGGATTCATCAACAGACTCAACATTCAACCTAGACAAGTGATCAACAATAACATTTTCCGACCCTTTCTTATCTCGAATTTCTAGGTTGAACTCTTGTAACAAGAGTATCCATCGAATTAGATGAGCCTTAGCATCTTTTTTAGACAAAAGATATTTGAATGCAGCATGGTCAGAATATATGATGATTTTATATCCTATCAAATAAGATCTAAACTTATCCAATGCAAACACAACAGCTAGCAACTCTTTCTCAGTTGTTGAATAATTCATTTGAGAATCATTAAGTGTTTTACTAGCATAGTATATCACATAAGGAAGTTTGTCTACTCACTGACCTAAAAACGATCCTACAGCATAGTCAGATGCATCACACATAATTTCAAATGGTAAGGTCCAGTCGGGTGGTCTGACTATAGGGGAAGATGTAAGGAGAGATTTCAGTTGCTCCCATGCTTCCTTACAAGCATCATCAAAGACAAATGCAACATCTTTTGCAAGAAGATTACACAAAGGTATTGAAATTTTATTAAGTCTTTGATGAATCGGCGGTAAAAACTTGCATGGACTAAGAATGATCTTATGTCCCTCACAGAACGAGGTTAAGGCAAGTGTTGTATGAGATCAACCTTGGCTTTATCTACTTCTATTCCTTTTTCCGAGATGATATGCCATAGAACAATGCCTGAGTCGACCATGAAATGACACTTTTCCCAATTCAAAACCAAATTCATTTCCTTACACCGAATCAGTACACGAGTAAGATGATACAAACATTCATCAAAAGAAGACCCAAAGACAGAAAAATCATCCATGAAAATTTCAAGAAACTCATCTATCATGTCGGAAAATATGCTCATCATGCAACGCTGAAAAGTAGCGGGTGCATTACACAACCCAAAAGGCATACAACGTTAAGAAAATATTCCATAAGGACAAGTAAATGTAGTCTTATGTTGGTCTTCGGGTGCTATGTGAATTTGGTTGTAGCCTGAATAGCCATCTAAGAAACAGTATTACCTATGTCTCGACAACCTTTCTAGCATTTTGTCAATGAAGGGCAGGGTAAAATGGTCTTTTTTGTTACTGTGTTTAATTTCCTATAGTCAATACAAACTTGCCACCTTGTGGTCACACGGGTGGGGACAAGCTCATTCATTTTATTTTGAACTACAGTAATGCCAGATTTTTTGGGTACCACTTGAATGGGACTGACCCACTGGCTATCTGGAACTGGGTAAATGATACCCGCGTCAAGCAATTTCAAAATCTCACCTTTAACAACATCTCTTATATTGGGGTTAAGTCTCCTTTGCATTTTCCTAGATGGTTTAGTATTTTCTTCAAGATTTATGTGATGCAGGCAAATTGTGGGACTTATACCTTTAAGGTCTGAGATGGTCCAACCTATGGCTTCTTTATGTTCTTTAAGTACTTCTAAAAGTTGACTTTCCTGTTCTGTGTCTAAACATGATGCAATAATCACAGGTAAAGTATCAGAAGGACCTAAGAAAGCATACTTCAAAGTATCAGATAATGGCTTCAAATCAAGCTTAGGTGGTTCATCAAGAGATGAGGCATATTTGATGTCAGAGAGTGGAAGTGGTTCCACTATAGTCTGCCATTTAGCAATATCCATGGGTGGCACAGATTCAAGCAAAGAGTGAACTTCACTAATGTACTCAGAATCGAAAAGATCTAAGTCAAAGTTATCTAAACATGCTTGCAAAGGGTCCACAGATAGGATGTCAGGCAATGAGTCTTGAATCAGACTCTCAATCATGTTAATCTCATGCAATTTATTATCATCACAATCTATGGGTTGTTGACTTACACGAAAAACATTTAGTTCCACGGTCATTTTACCAAAAGACAAATTCAATATTCCTCTACGACAATTTATGATAGCATTTAACGTTGCCAAGAAGGGACGCCCTAAGATAACGGGAATATGATTTTCAGGACTTTGCACAGGTTGAGTATCTAACACAATGAAGTCCACAGGGAACTAAAATTTATCAACCTTGATTATCACATCTTCAACAATTCCCCGAGGGATTTTCACAGATCTGTCTGCTAATTGTAGCGTAACAGGGGTGGGTTGCAACTCCCCAAGACCTAACTGCACATACACAGAATATGGAAGTAGATTCACACTAGCACCTAAGTCCAATAAAGATTTTCCGATTGTATGATCACCTATAGTGCAAGAGATAGTTGGACTACCTGTGTCTTTAAACTTAGGTGGGGTTTTGTTTTGAATAATTGAACTTACTTTATCAGTGAGAAAGGCACGCTTATGCACATGAATCTTTCGCTTTTGTGTGCATAGGTCCTTTAAGAATTTAGTATAAGCAAGTATCTGCTTAATTGCTTCGACAAAAGGGATGTTTATATTGACTCGTTTAAATGTCTCCAACATCTCATTGTATTGGGTACCTTTATTCTGTTGCTCCAATATTTGAGGAAATGGAGCAACATGTACATGAGATGGTGCAGGGACATTAACATCATGGGAATTCTTAGAGTCATTATCATGCTCAAATTCCTTCTCCACAACGGGTGTTTTCTGTGGAGTTGTATGCACTGGTGAGTCTGATCTAGACTCACTCGACTGTGGTACACCTACATTGTTCTCAACAACTTTACCATTACGAAGAGTGGTGACAGCATTCACGTGACTATGTGAAGTTTCATTGCAAGTTGAAGTACTTGCCTGAAATACATTATTTGGATTTTGTTGGGGCTGACTAGGGAGTTTAACTTTTTCTCTCTCATTCAATGCATCACAGATTTGACCCAACTTGAGTTCTAAACTCGCAAACCTTTGGTCGTTTAATTTTTGATATTGCAAAAGATTTTGATTCATTTGGTTTACGCCATCATTATAAATAGGCCTTTTCTCTACAGGGTACTGTGTGTGTGGTTGCACTTGGGGGTTTCTAGGGTACGAATATCCTTGATTATTATTTGTTGTTCCCCCTTGTACAGGCCCCTTAGACTATGAAAATTTAGGGTGATTTCTCCACCCTGGGTTGTAGGTCTGAGAATAAAGGTTGTTCTCTTGCCTATGGTACAAGGCATTGGCTTGATCAGTTCTAGACTCTTGAAATGCATGTAGGTCTGGACAACTGTCCACTAAGTGGTTTGAACCATGGCACGCGGCAAAAGTGGCCATTTCAATTTGGTCACGGAGAGTAGGGGCATTAGT
Source organism: Papaver bracteatum (assembly GCA_023529315.1). NCBI lineage: Eukaryota > Viridiplantae > Streptophyta > Magnoliopsida > Ranunculales > Papaveraceae > Papaver > Papaver bracteatum. The sequence goes on along the minus strand of JAJJWX010002346.1, from coordinate 274,903 downwards.
TTTACATTCTTCTGCAGCTCGAGCACTTCTATTCTCCTAGCCAAAGATGCAATCTTCGCATTTCCCTCAAAGTCAGACTCAATTCTATGAACATTAGCTACATGGGTAGTCCTTTTAAGTTCACGGATGGAATCCCACTGCTGAATCTTTTCAGCGACTTCGATTAAGAAGGTCCAAGACTCATCAACACTTTTGTCAATAAATGCACCATTGCACATTGACTTTATTGTGGTTCAGGTCCTGACATCTAGGCCTTCATACAAAATTTGCACAAGTCTCCATTTTTCATACCCATGGTGGGGACATTGGAGAAATAATTCATTGAATCTCTCCAAATATTTTTCTAGAGTCTCATCATCTAATTGCACAAAATAATTTAGACTTTGACGAATTTTCGCAGTCTTATGGTTGGGGAAAAACTTTTTGAAAAATTCTTTTGTGAGATTGTCCCATGTTCTAATGGACTATGGTTGTAGGGCATGAAGCCAGGACTTGGCTTTTTCTTTCAAATAGAAAGGGAACAATCTCAGCTTGAGGGACTCTTCCGGTATTTGGTTAAAACGTAGAGTCCCACAGATATCTTCAAAGTCTCTAACATGGTGGTAGGGGTTTTCAGCATCAACCACTCTAAACACAGTCAAAATGTGAAGTGTGCTTGCTTTCAGTTCAAACTGACCAGCATCAGCTGGTAGAATGATGCAAGAGGGATGAATTTCCCTTGTAGGGTACATGTAGTCCTTGAGACTACGGGGTTGGTTCAATTCATCACCCATTGTCTCAGATTGGTCTTGGCTTTCTACTGCAGAACTGGGTATGTCAACAATATATTCTTGGCAGATTCTAACTAGTCGGTTTGTTTGGTCTCTAAAAGACACAATCATAGCCTAGCTAGCACATCAATCATGTTAAGACACTAAGCCAACCAAACAGTTTCAGAATTATGAAGAGAAATCTCGAGAAAACCAAAGTCTATCTTTTGGTTGTTTTTTTTAAATGCGCATATTCAAAGAGTGAAAAATGATGCTTGGAAAGTGAACAGATTTAGAGCTTATGCAAAGATCTGCTTGGCTAACAATAACTCAGGTAACACACTCAACTCTCATAGGGTCACAAGCTAGTCTTCTATGCATACAAAACTGATGTCTTTTGATTTTAAGAATTGCGTAGAAAAAATTGCTGGTGCTGTGTGATTATGCTCACTCAAGGTGCATCATCTGTTGTGTGATTATGCTAATCAACTAGTTTGGTAGGTGAATCATGGCTCATCATTTAACACAGGTTATCAATAATTTAGATACAAAATTTCAGCACATATAACAACAAACTTGGCTAACCAAGTTATATCTCAAATACCACAGATTCTCACATTTTCAGGAGTGAAACCATACACAAGCTTAAGAATTTTCACAGTAAAAATTTGCTTAACAGGTTGGACAAATAACAGATTATGCATACACTCAAGGTATAATATGGTCTGGGTGATTAGCTTGGCAGGTGAACAGCTAACTGTTTCAGCAGGGTAGCACACAACTAGTTTCACAGATCATGCTCAATCAACACTAAACTCAGCTACCCAAAGCAGAACTCAAATTGAGTGAAATAGAGTTTGAGAATGACCAACTAGTTTTAGCCACAATGGCTATGCTGCTCCTTTTTATGCTTTTCTTGGACTTGGATTTTACACCAGCTAGACAAGTACCTGGTTTACTCAAAGGAAGTCATCAGTTCTCAAAAGTGCACAGGTAAAGCAAGAAAAATGGCAGAATAGGAACTGAGTATAACCAACTACAGCAAGTCAGTGATGTTGATTGATAGATAGATGAGGAGAAAGACAAACACAGATTGCAGATTTTTCTTAAGTAAAGTATAAGTTATGCTAAAAAATTTAACTACTAAAAAAAAATCAATACATTGGAAGGCTACTGATGCAACAAGTTAAATTTAAGCTATGCTAGTATGTTCAACTACAGACACTACTTTTTAAGAGAAAGTGAAAACAGAACAATGATGCAGGTTACTATAATATACACAGATGCAACAATGTAAAGAAGACTCAAGAATTACAGCTAAATTAACACTGAAATGCAAACTAATCTAAACAGAAATTTTGTGAAAAACAGCTAAAAAAAAGGAGGTAATGACAGAAATTGATTGAAACTAAAGGTTACAGGTACTTAGCTTAGATCAATATGAGATAGAACTGCAAGAACCTAAGTTATGCTAAGTTACACTAAGAGATAATGATGCAAAGCATATGCACATGAAACCTAAGCAGTTCAGAAGACAATACTTAACAATTATGCAGTGATGAAAATGTAGTGTGACAGAATGCAAAAGATAGCAGGACAGATTACAACTAACACTATCAACATGGTACAGACTAATGCTACAAAGAAAAACAACTAAAAATATTCTAACCTAAACAAATCTTATGCAAACACAAGCAAAAAGAAAATTTACAAATTAGTTGCAGAGTGCAAACACTTAGACTAGATATGAGACAATGATGCTATAAAACTGAAAATCAAGAATTAATACTAAAATGCAGATTATAAAAAAATGGTATTACAACTGAGATGAACTTCTAAAAGAAAAGAAACAAAAGTTAACACAAAGATCAGCATGATACTAATTGGACACTTATATGATTACTGTTGAAAGTAATAGAAAACAACTATAATTATTATTATTTTTTTTTTTTTTTTGATTAAAACAACAGTTAAAATGAGAACCAGTTATGCAATGATAGACTAATGATCTACTGATGGTTATATGCTGGATCTATGAAATAAAGAAATTTATAAACACCTAAACTAAACTTCAGGGCAGTTTCAATGGCAACTAAACTACAGCTAAACAAAGACTAATCAACTTAATACAAAGAATGCAAGCTAGTATATACAAAACTAATGCTAAAAATCAGTAAAATGAAGCTTAAGATCAACTAAACTGCCCTCAAGTCCCCGGTAACGGCGCCAAAAACTTGGTAGGCTTAAGAATGTTACCTACAATGATACTGCAAGTGCGCAGTGTTGTTTTTCAATACAGGGCAAGAACAGGTCGAACCCACAGAGACTTGGGGAGTGCTAGGTTGATTCTAAGGTCTTTCTAAACTAATTTTCAACAAGGAGTTACACAAAAGGGTTTGTTTGGTGTCTTTACGACAAGTTAGATATTAGAGCAGTAAAATAAAGATGAACTAACAAGCAATGAGAGTAAAGGCACTAGGATTGTAAAATCCACCACTAATTCTTGTTATGTATTCAACTAGTTTGAGTATTCTTGTCCTTGTGACAGATAAGGAAGATGTGTCAATTCTACCACTTACCTAAGGAGTTTCACCAGTAGATAGTCCAATTATCAACTAAAGTATCAACTCAAAGTACTAATTTTCTAGTTAAGCACAACTAGTCAAGGAATGAACAATAATTTTTAAGAAAATAGCTGAAGTATACTCAACACAGTTTTATCCTAACTACAATGGATACATGGCATTCATTGTGAGAGCAAAGCATTGAAATACTGAAATTGAAACTATCTTAACAGATTAAGTATTCAAGAATAACACAAACCAAGTATGAATACCACATCAAAGAATTAAGGCTTCATTTAAATCCTAGTAGAATAATTTAGAACATACTGAACATGATAAAACACAACTGAATTAAACTAACAATTAAACCCTAAAAATTCAGAGAGAGTTTCTTACACAGAGAATAATTCTATTTATACCTAGAATTCTCTTCTCACACTCAAAATCCAAATTAAATGCATACCCTACAAACCCAATCGTCTGAATTGCTTGTCCCCTCTTCCAATTCGCCTCTGCAACTTCATTAATTCAATGTTGGGGAAACCCTAACTCCATCTATCTCGAGCTCAGCTTCTAGGGATTTGGGAGAAGATGTGGTGGAGATAGCTAGAGATAGGATAAGGTATGATGGCTGTTTTCGGGCGAAAAATGATATGCTGGTGATGTTGGCTTCTGCAAATGGTCGGGAGAAGGGGAATAAAAAATTGCAGAGAAGACAGAAAAGAGGAGAAGACGAAGAACAAACTTGGTTTGTCTTCTGGTCGATGGGTGAAGGGGCAGACATCTAGGGTGTGTGGCAGGTGCTTCGAGTGATGATGCATCGAGTGAAGAATCCATTGGATACATCAGCTTGATTCACTCTAACGGCTCAGGATGGAGCGGGCTTGGATTCGGGTCATGGGTAGTTTAAGCCCATGTATTTGTAAATAGGTTGCAACTGATGCGCAAGAGGGTTGCAACTTTTCTTTCACAGTCGCTAGTATCCAATTTTCTGCTCTTTTGGCTCCTCAATTCATCCAAGATTTATTTAGTACCTAAAAACAAAAAATTAATTAGTACAAGTATTTATTCTTGAAAACAGAGAAAATACAGAATTTGGCATAATATCTGATTTTAAAGCATAAAAGATGATTTAATTGCAAATAAAAAGGTGTAGAAATATGAAATATTTGGCACTCATCAGCAAGTTGATCTAGGGAGACTTGTCGGCTCAGTGGTGACCCTCGACGGTTGAGATTTTGCATCTTAAGAGGAAGGGTAGCCGTTGATTATTGCAACCCTTAGCTTGGTATCCAGAGGCATGAAAGGATGGCCGACATGGATTTAACGTGGTTAGGCGTGGCCAATCTAGGATTTTGGCGTTGGGCCAAAGGTGGCCATGAGTTAGCTGGTGACCTTGGATGGCTAAGATCTGCATCTTATATGGAAAGGTGGTCGTTGATTGTTGCAACCCTTCATTTGGTAGCTAGCGGCATGAAAGCATGGCCGGCATGGCTTTAAAATGATTAGGCGTGGCTAAGCTAGGATTTTGGCGTTGGGCCAAAGGTGGCCATGTGTTAGATGGAAACCTTGGACGGCTGAGATCTGCATCTCAGATGGAAGGGTGGCCGTTGATTGTTGCAACCCTTCGTTTGGCAGCCAACGACATGTTTTAGGGACGGCATGGCTTTGCATGGTTTAGGCGTGGCCAAAATTAGGGTCTTATTACAAAATGTGATGTTTGTCCTTGGGCCAGAAGTTTTCATGCGTTAGGTGAGAAACTTGAACGGTTGAGATCTGCATCTCAGATGGAAAGGAAGCCGGTGATTATTACAACCCTTCGTTTGGAAGCCAACGGCATGAAAGCTTGGCCAAGATAGGATTTTGGCGTTGGGCCAAAGGTGTCCATGCGTTAGCTGGTGACCTTGGACGGCTAAGATCTATATCTTAGATGGAAGGGTGGTCGTTGATCGTTGATCGTTGCAACCCTTCATTTGGTAGCTAGCGGCATGAAAGCATGGCCGACATGGCTTTAACATGGAGTGGAGCCACTGGAAGTGTGCGGCTTGGAAGGGATGCGCTTGCGGCTTTATCTAAATTAGGGTTTGGTATGCTGAATTAGCTCCCTTTACTAGAATCGATGTAGAATTTTCATACAGATTCGAATTTTGATGGTCCTCCCATCCATTCTGTACGGAAAAGAATTTCCTATCTCCGTTCGTGGGAATATTTAGGTTTTGAGCTCGTTCGGGAGGTGATAACACCCCAAAAGTAAAACTCAAAATGAATTCAAGAGGGATGTTGGTAGCCAGTGTCATGTTGGCATGGATTTGGCATGGACAAATTAGGGTTTGGTACAAACTGTGTAGTTTTGGTATTGGGCTAGAAGTTGCCACGCATTTGGTGGCGATCTTATACGGCTAAGATCTACATCTCAGGGGAAAGGTAGCCGTCGATTGTCGCAACCCTTCGTTTTGAAGCCAGTGGTATGGTGGCATGGTCAATATGCTCGTGCATGTTTTAGGCGCGGCCAAAATTAGTGTTAGGTAAAAACTGTGTAGTTTTGGCATTGGGCCAGAAGTTGCCACGATTTTGGTGGCGAACTTGTACGGCTGAAATATGTATCTCAGGGGGAAGGGTAGTCATCGATTGTCGCAACCCTTCGTTTGGAAGCCAGCAGTATGGTGTCATGGTTTGCATGCTAGTGCATGTTTTAGGCGCGAAGACGTGGCGGCATGGTTTGCCATTAGAACGGTGGCGCGGCTGGCATGGTCGGCATGCCTTGGCGCGGAGACATGGATGGCATGGTTTTTCATTGGCACGGTGGCGCGGCTGGCACAGTTGGCATTCCTTGGCACGGAGACGTGCTGGCATGGTTTTCCATTGGCACGGTGGTGTGGCTGGCACTGTTGGCATTCCTTGGCGCGGAGACGTGGTTGGCATGGTTTGCCATTGGCACGGTGGTGCGGCTGGCATGGTTGGAATTCCTTGGCGCGGAGACGTGGATGGCATGGTTTTCCATTGGAACGGTGGTGTGGCTGGCATGGTTGGAATGCCTTCACGCAGAGGTGTGGATGGCATGGTTTTCCATAGGAACGATGGTGCGGCTGGCATGGTTTTCATGCCTCGGCGCAGAGACGTGGCTGGCATGGTTTTCCATTGGCACGGTCGTGCGGTTGGCATGGTTGGCATGCCTTGGCTCGGAGACATGGCTGGCATGGTTTTCCATTGGCATGGTGGTGCAGCTGGCATGCCTTGGCGCGTAGACATGGATGGCATGGTTTTCCATTGTCACGGTGGTGCAGATGACATGGTTGGCATGCCTTGGCGCAGAGGTGTGGCTGGCACGGCATGCCATTGGCACATATGGTGTGGGAATTAGGGTTTGGCCTATCGAAACCATAATTAGTATTAAAAAAAGGTACCCTGGTAATTTTCTCGTAGACATATTAAAGGGTTCAATAAATGCGCTTAGTGGAGACATTATTACTCAAGTTCTGTGACATCACTATCTGACTAGGGTTTTACGATTTTAACCCTGAGCTAAAAACCACCATCAACATTAAGTCCCCTGCTTTGCTTGGAACATGGGAATTTTTGCGAGGTAAGCATAATATGGTGACAGTCAAGGACAAAATTGAAACGTAAATCATGCAAGATGGTCAGGAAGATTCGTCTAACCTTTTTCGTGAAGTAAGGAGAATCTGTGATCCTCGTATTTGGCAGCTTTGCATAAATTCTGCTCGTGGTAATGCAGGTTATGCTGGAATGGAGCCGCTAGTTTAGATTTTGTATGAAGGGAAGTTGCTAGCACTGGTCGGCTTAGACTTGGAGCCGTTAGCACTGGATTGTTTTGTAATGGGAGCCGCAGGTATCGTACGGCTTGGAAAGGAGCCATGAGCATTGTATTGGCTTGGAACAAGCCGTCAGCATTGGTTGGCTTGGAATGGGAGCCGCAAGTATCGTGCGGATTGGAATGGAGCCATGAGCATTGGATTGTCTTGGAACAAGATATCATCATTGGTCGACTTGGAATGGGAGCCGCATGTATTGTGCGGCTTGAAAAGGAGTCGTTAGCACTGGATCGTCTTGGAAAAGGAGCTGCTAGCATAAATTTGGCGCGGGCGCTGATCTGTTGGCCTGGCATGGCGTGAGCATTTGCTTCGGGAAGATAATAACTTACTTCAGTTCCGTGGGATAATGACAACTTTGTCTAAATTAGGGTTTAGCATACCGAACCCCTAATTAGCGCCCCTTACTAGAATCATTGTAGAATTCTCGTACGAATTCGGATTTTGACAGTCTGCCCCTCCATTTTAATCGGAAAATAATTTCCTATCTTCCAACATGAGAATATTTAGGTTTTGAGCTCGTTTAGGAGGTGAAACCGGCCCGAAAGTGAAACTCAAGAAGAATTCAGGAGGGATGTTGCGGGCCCAGGGTAGCATAATCGCGCCTAGTCATCTATTCCCGTTCATGGAGCAAGAGGAAACTTTATTCTATGAAAACTCTAGAAACTCTGTCCATATGAAAAGAGGTATTGACCTTCTTATATTTTCTGTTGCTCATACGGATCCGTGCTTTCATCTGCAGTGTCTCTCCAGTGGATTCCAAAATTTACCAAAATGCATTGTATTCTTGGGACGGATGTGGTTGCGTTGTAGGTCCATCCTTGATTTTAGGTTGTTCAGTGCCTAGACCTTTTGATCGCGATGACAGTATGCTGTGGATGCTTGTATGGTCAAAATCTTCCGGAGCCACTAGATGAAATAGATGAGTTGCGAGACGTTTCGTTGCCGACGTGCTGCTATCAAGTCTTCAAGGACTTTGTTCCAAGAGACATACTTTGAACCATCTTCTGAATCTTTGACTGTCGTATGGAATGGGACGCAGTGAGCAGTCCCCAGTTATATTTCTGTTAGATCTGATGGCACGGCCGAACATGTGAATGTATCTATGTGGCGTGCTTTTGGAGTCATCGATACACATGTACGGCTTCGTGTTGAGAAATTCCTGCGGCTCATAAAACTTCAACAGTGATGATGTTGAAATCAAAAATAACCTGGTTGAGGGGGGTGAAAGCGCCCCGTTCTGGTAGTCCCCATGTGTAGCTTACTTTCATTGCATCGTCATGAATCCACGTCCACGGGATTTGATACAAGTTTATTGTACTCTTCTGGATGTGATGCTGGGATGCTCATAATATCACATGGATGAAATACTCTGGATAGTAAAGTGGTAAAAATGAGAAAGTTATGTTGTTCATCATGGCTCCTTCTGCTTCTTCAGGAAAATGTTTCAGTCGTGTCTCTGGGGTTATCTCATGAATCTTTGATGGTCATCGGGATGGACTACGATGAGCAGTCCCCAGTCACACTTTTCTTTAGTTTCTTAAGTTATTTTTTTTGAGCAGGCTTGGGATCCACCGCGGCCTTGTAAAGTGTTACAGGCGTATTCTAGACAGAGTGGTGATGATATTCTTACGCTGCACCCTTGAAAGGTAAATGACCTCTTCGTGACTATGACCTTTTGGTTGACCGTGTCTTCTAAACTTTGACAGTGAAGGGATTCTTTGTAGATCCTCAGTCCCTAAATGTGGTTTACATGTTTCCATATTTGTAGTGATTGTGCTTTGGTGAAGCTCTCACTGGTATCAACAAACGAGCGGCACCAGTTCTCGGCAGCAGATGTGATCATAAAAGACTACATTGTCATGAGAACAAAGTAGGTTGGATGGATGCGTAAGCGAGTAAAATGTAAATGAACACGAGCTTTGGTGGGAAGGAGGCATTGAAGAGGCTTCGGTTCTTGGAGAGGACGTTGTAACTTATAGATCAAAATATTCTAAAGCTTTGTCTTCGGATCCTGGAGCAGCTTATGGAGAGAACGCTAAAGCAGAGAGGCTTCTGGAGGCAGAGCGGCTATTGAAGCGGACGTTGAATCGAAGCCGCTGCTAGAGGACGTTGAAGTAGAAAGGCTGCGTCAATCAGTGTGCCATCAAACTGGACACCCTTCAAGAGAATAGTTATTAGGAGTTCCCAGATCCATCTATCAGCCGTGCTTTCCAAGAGAGGTTGGGGTTCGGGAACGGCTTCCTGGCTGGAAACAGCTGCTTTCCTGATGCAGTGCGGTTGAGGGCTGAAAATATGTCTTGACGTTGTTCCTTGGGTAAATATAGAATCTCACATAAATGTTTCATCATAGACTGCACGATTTTGTGGGCGAAGTCCCTAGAAATCATGCATCTCTTGACAGGAAAAGAGTCTTTGTGAGCTCGGGGGGTGGGGGGCCGGGGTGGGGGGTCCGATTTTATTTGCTTAGATTTTGGAGAAGTTGTTCCTGATCTTTACGTGTGATTAAATTAGATTACTGATTCCTTTCTACTGGGCGTTCATGTGCAACACTGGAAGGATGCAAGCTAATGGCGCTAGGAAGATACAAGATGTTAGCACTGAAAAGATGCAAGTTGCTGTAAAGAAGCAAGTTGTTAGCACTGGATCGTTTTGGAATGGGAGATGGCTTGGTGTGGACTCTGGCTTGGATTTGGTATGGCGCGAGCTGTTGGCTGGGCATGGCGCGGACTGTTGGCTTGGCACGATGCTGGCTCGGCGTGGCGCGGACTTGTTCTTGCGGTCCCAGTTGCCTCTTTCCATACGTATCTCAACCAGGAAATCCTTTCCTTATTCAAATTCCAAAAGTGTTATGCCAATAAAAGGGGTTGGCTCTCCTTTATATCTCGTATCTTCGTTATCGCGTCCTGGTGTTACCGGTAGCGTGGTAGCAATAAAGTGGTCAAGCTTATTCCATCTATGTACTCCAGAGTTTCTTTTTCAATTTGTTTTCTTGTGTTGGTGCAAACCCTAGCCGTAGGTATGCCTTCCATAAATCTGTAGAAATAATTTTTTCCGAACTAGTGTAAACCCTAGCCATGGGTATGCCTTTCATAAACTTGTAGAAATACTTTATCATAAACAATTCCTCTTCGAATATCACCGTAGTAACATCGGCTACCTCATGAATAGTGACAGGTAATCATTATTATGTAAAGTAGGCACGTACGGGTGGGTGATCGGTTTTTCGGATCTCCTAACGAAAAATGGATCTTCCGGGTGCAAGTCTGAGTTTTGTGGGAAGCGCCGTCGTGATCGTGGAAAGTCACCAGTCGTCCCTGAGTCATCTGATAATCGAGTCATCGATCCCTGGGCGGATCGTTTGCTTCTACCATCTTGGAAGTCCCCAGTCACCCCTTGTCGTGTTATGACTGGTAAATGAGTTAAGGGGTAACTGAGTTGTCGTTCCCTGAGCGGATCATTTGCTTCCACCACCTTGATGTTTGGATTGAAGTATGATATTGGGAATTAAAAATTAATATTGTAACCGAGAGATTGACCTCCCACTGTGGTCGCCAATTTTTTGAGGGTGAAAACGATTTCTGCTGATTTTGATAATTTCGGGTGTGTGGGTGAGAAACAAATTTAAACCCTAAACAATGTACTGTAAGGGAGTACTTTAGATTCGAGAGATCAATCTTTACAAATCCAGCCTAAACCAAGAAATGGCCGTTCCAGACTTGCTTTGGTCACAAAGTGAATGAGAAGGGTTGGTTTTAGGGAGGGAAGCGAAGAGAGTTTTGAGACCAGAATAGTTGATTCTGGAAAGTAGTAGTTTTGCGACTTATATCAGAAAGTGAAAGCTAACAGATGAGAAAGCTAACAAGTGATTTCTGAGTGTTGTATGCTCCTGACCAAAAACTTTTCCTCTGGTGGAAATAGGTGAGACCTATTTATACAAGTCAAAGTGAAACGAACTCTGGTCTCGTAAGAAATAGAAACAAATGAGTAAATGGGAGGAGGTGGTAACCGGTAACTTCTGGAATTGATGTTCCATAATGAAGGAAAGCGTTTTACAATTACTCATTGTATTTACTAACCTCTTCATCCTTATGACACTATCTTGTAACGGGCGTAGTGTACGCCGCACGCTGTAAACCGCCAAACCAATACCCTAATGAGCATCCCCCATTTTGTGACATGTGTTGATGTCTCGAGTGTTTTCGTGGAAAACATGTAGCATGTTGCTGCTGTTTGGAAAGTTGATCTAGGGAGACTTTCCGGCTCGGTGGTGACCCTCGACGGCCGAGATTTTGCATCTTGAGAGGAAGAGTAGCCGTTGATTATTACAACCCTTCGCTAGGTAGCCAGTGGCATGAAAGCATAGCCGGCATGTGTTTAACGTGGTTAGGCGTGGCCAAGCAAGGATTTTGGCGTTGGACCAAAGGTGGCCATGCGTTAGCTGGTGACCTTGGACGGCTAAGATCTGCATCTTAGATGGAAGGGTGGCCGTGTATTATTGCAACCCTTCGTTTGGTAGCCAACGGCATGAAATCATGGACGGCATGGCTTTAACGTGATTATGCGTGGCTAATCTAGGATTTTTGCGTTGGGCCAAAGGTGGCCATGCGTTAGCTGGCAACCTTGGACGGCTGGGATCTGTATCTCAGATAGAAAGGTGGCCGTCGATTGTTGCAACCCTTTGTTTTGCAGACAATGACATGGTTTAGGGCCGGCATGGCTTTGCATAGTTTAAGCGAGGCCAAAATTATAGTTTTAGTACAAACCGTGATGTTTGGCCTTGGGACGAAGTTGTCATACGTTATGTGGAAAACTTGAACGGTTGAGATATGCATCTCAGAAGTAAGGGCAGCCGTTGATTATTGCAACCATTCGTTTGGCTTTAACTTGGTTAGGCATGGCCAAGCTAGGATTTTGGCGTTGGGCCAAAGGTGGCCATGCGTTAGTTGGTGACCTTGGACGGCTAAGATCTGCATCTTAGATGGAAGGGTGGTCGTTGATCGTTGATCGTTGCAACCCTTCATTTGGTAGCCAACGGCATGAAAGCATGGTCGACATGGATTTAATGTGGAGTGGAGCCACTGGCAGTGTGCGGATTAATAGGGAAGCGCTTGTGGCTTGGAAGGGAAGCACTTGCGGCTTTGTCAAAATTAGGGTTTGGTATGCTGAAACCCAAATTAGCGCCCTTTACTAGAATCGATGTAGAATTCTCACACCGACTCGGATTTTAATGGTCCGCCCCACCATTTTATATGGAAAAGACTTTCATATCTCCGTGCGCGGGAATATTTAGGTTTTGTGCTCGTTTGGGAGTTGAAAACACCACGAAAATAAAACTCAGGAAGAATTCAAGAGGGATGTTGGTTGCCAGTGACATGGTGGCATGGCCGACATGGCTTTGGCGTGGCCAAATTAAGGTTTGGGTAGTCGTCGATTGTCGCAACCCTTCGTTTGGAAGCCAGCAGTATGGTGGCATGCTTGGCATGCTCGTGCATGTTTTAGGCGCGAAGACGTGGCTGGCATGGTGGTGCGGATGGCATTGTCGGCATTCCTTGGAGAGGAGACATGGATGGCATGGTTTTCCATTAGCACGGTAGCGCGACTGGCATGGTCGGCATGCCTTGGCGCGGAGACGTGGCTGACATGGTTTTCCATTGGCACGGTGGCGCGGTTGGAATATCTTGGCGCGGAGACGTGGCTGGCATGGTTTTCCATTGGCACGGTGGTGCGGCTAGCACGGTTTGCATGCCTTGGCGCAGAGATGTGGCTGGCATGGTTTGCAATTGGCACGGTGGTGCGGCTGGCCTGGTTGGCATGCCTTGGTGTGGAGACGTGGCTGGCACGGTGGTGCAGCTGGCATGGTTGGCATGCCTTCGCGTGGAGGTGTGGCTGGCACGGTGGTGCGGCTGGCATGGTTGGCATGCCTTGGCGTGGAGGTGTGTCTGGCATGGTTGGCATGCCTTCGCGCGGAGACGTGGCTTGCGTGGTTTTCCATTGGCACGGTGGTGTGGCTGGCATGGTTGGCATGCCTTTGCACGGAGACGTGGCTGGCATAGTTTTCCATTGGCACGGTGGCGCGGCTGGCACGGTTGATATTCCTTGGCGCAGAGACGTGGCTGGCATGGTTTTTCATTGGCACGGTGGTGTGGCTGGCACTGTTGGCATGCCTTGGCGCGGAGACGTGGATGGCATGCCTTGGCACGGAGACGTGGCTGGCATGGTTTTCCATTGGCACGGTGGTGCGGCTGGCATGGTTGGTATGCCTTCACACGGAGGTGTGACTGGCATTGTTTGCCATTAGCACGGTGGTACGGATGGCATGGTTGGCATGCCTTTGCACGGAGACGTGGATGGCATGGTTTTCCATTGGCATGGTGGTGCGGCTGGCATGGTTGCCATGCCTTGGCGCGGAGACGTTGATGGCATGGTTTTCCATTGGCACGGTGGTGAGGCTGGCATGGTTGGCATGCCTTGGCGCAGAGACGTGGCTGGCATGGTTTGCCATTGGCACGGTGGTGCGGCTGACATGGTTGGCATGCCTTGGCGTGGAGGTATGGTAGGCACGACATTCCATTGCACATATGGTGTGGGGATTAGGGTTTGGCCTATCGAAACCCTAATTAGTATTAAAAAAAATGTACCCTGGTAATTTTCTCGTAGACATATTAAAGGGTTCAATAAATGCGCTTAGTGGAGACATTATTACTCAAGTTCTGTGACGTCACTGTCTGGCTAGGGTTTTACGATTTTAACCCTAAGCTAAAAACCACCATCAACACCAAGGTAGTCAATATCGGTTGTACATGCCGATATTATAGGTTTTTATCGGATATCGGAAAATACCTATACGATATCGAAAATATCACTGATACGAAGATGAAACGATAAAAACGTTGGAATCGGCCGGTACCGACCGATATATCGGTTTTACCTATACACTGATATTATCGATTCCAGTATCATTTTTAATAAATATGGAATCTATGAAAGGAAAATAAGGCATTTCAGTATCATCTGTAGTAAATATCTACTAAACTACACACGAACGAGTTAGAGCATTTTCTTTGTTTCGGAAAACTGATTGATCCATAAATCGTTAATGGCGCGGCAAATTGATTGCCTTCTTTGTTTGAGAATTTTTCTGAAACCTTAACTTGTTAGAGTGTCATCATTAAGTTTTGATTGTGCATAGGAAATTTCGAGGAATGAGAGTTAATGAGAATGTATGTTAACTACCTCTTATTTTGGAAGTTTGAGAAATGTTTATGATTATTATTGTTTTTGATTATGATTTTTATAGATATTTGAATCGTTATGTTTATGATTTTTATAGATACATTCAATTAAATTAAATTTTTTATTTTTATAGATATTTGAAATTATAATTTTAATAATGTATAGCCGATAAAAACCGATAATATGTTTTGTATAGGTGTATCAGATCCGCCCGATATAATACCGATACGCGATATTAACTACTTTGCTCATACCCTCAACCCAAAACTGGTGCATCAGTACATGATAATTCTAATCTGAATGTTAATGGAATTGCTAATGTATGGGATGAAGTGGGTGTAAAAAAAAACTCAAAAAGGCAGCTCAAGATGCTGCACAATCATCAATTTCAGCTGATTTCAACCTTCAAGATTATTTTGAGAAACATGATAAGAATAATATGGATAAGTTATTTGAACGTAAGAAAATGGCTTTAGAAATAAAAAAAGGTCGTAAGGCAGTTGAAAAAAATATTTTTAATGCACACATGCGAGGAATATTGGGAATGGACACTTCCAAGATGAATTTGGCACAACTGCGATGCTGGCAAGAAGAATTTGATGCAGTTCAAGCACAGAAGGCCCAGTAACGACCACCAGTTGACGGTGATTCTTTCGGGGAAGAAGACGTCTTAGAGGAGGATATTAACATTTCCATTACAATGGCTTTGTTTAAATTATAGATGTAATCCTTTTATTTTTAAATTTATTATAATCCTTTTAGTTTTAGTTTTAATTTAATCGTTAGTTGCAGTTTCAGATCAAAGTATATGAATCAAAATAGCAAAAACCAAAGTACACGAATCAAATTACTGAAAACAAAGTACACTAAAAAAACAAACTAAATCATGTGAGGCTAAATCCTGTCAGGATTTATTCTTCCAAAATTATCCCTCAAGTGCATCATGAGATCCTCCCTTAGTCTTAAATGTAAACCTTTGTTTTGAATTCTCTCTTCAACCATTTTATACTCTCTTGTAGGCACACCCCAGGCGGGTTGTGCTTCCTTCCTTAAAAAATTATCTATGTAATGAACCCAACTTTTATCCCGTCGAGTTTCCTCAATTACCATTTTGTGCAAAATGATGTAGGTGAGCATAATTTTATTCATTTCTATTGGTTTGAACGAACGATATGGTCCATAAATTATAGAACTTTCTTTTCAAAATTCCAAATACTCGTTGCACATTCTTCCTACACGCCATCTGTTTTCTGTTAAAAAATCTTTGAGCACATACAACTTCCCCGTTTATAGGTATATCAACGTAAGCATGAACTAAATTTGAGCATGCTGGATAAATTTCGTCTGCCAGAAAATACCTCATGTTATAGTTATTTCCATTGATGGTGAAATTGGCATCTGGAGCATTTCCATACTTCAATTCTTCGAATAATGGTGATTTGTGTAAGATATTGATATCGTTGTTTCAACCCGGAAGGACGAAAATAACATGCCATATCCAACAATCATAAGAATATGCCGCTTCCAAAACCACGGTAGGTTTGTTTAGTGGACATTATACTGACCTTTCCAAGGATACAAACATCCATGCCACACCCAATGCATGCAATCAAGGCTACCTAGCATTCCGGAAAAGCCTCTCTCTCTATTCTCAGCTAGTAGTCAATTAACATCATCTTACGTAGGTTACTGTAAAAAACGTGGACCAAAATGGTTGACTACAATTTCGCAAAACATATTAAGATTATCGTATGTTATTTTTTTGGCCATACAAATGTACTTATCACAGGCATCCTCAGGAAAACCATAAGGTAGAATCTTAAAGGTTGCGGTGACATTTTGTTCAGGACTATTCCCTTGTATGTTTCGTGTATCAAATTGATAGTTGAATTTAGGGTTTACATGACAAAGCTCTCCAATAATCTGCATGACCGAGTGTTATGGCATCCTATAGCGGAGTCAAAAATCTTGATCAGAGTAGACACTTCTATTAAGAAAATAATCACGTGTTATTTTTTCATGACCTTCCTCTCTAAATATCCACGTATATCTTATGAATAATATAACTCCTGGTTTTGGATCTCGTGGAACTTTCCCGGTGTATAATTATAGCATGGCGTTCATTTTGGATATCTCATCATCTGAATTCGCATCCATTTGATCCAACTGCTTCATAAACGCTTCTTGTTGTTGGTGTTTGTGGGTGAAAACTATTCCTGCCTGTAGTTGCGGATTATCTCACAACTACACCCTCATAAGAATCCATTAAGATGATTCCTAAATCTAATTAATTTGATATGAAACTAAGAATTAAAGTACTAAAATTATAAAAGTGACACAAAGATTTTTACGTGGTTCGATCAATGTGATCTACATCCACGGTTCTTCACTAGTGATTGTATCTAATTACATGGTTTTACAATTGAGACTCCATTAAAGAATATTTGGAGCTCTCATTTTTTGGGGAAGAAGATGATAAAGATAATAAATCTCTCCTAACATTTTCTCTCTCCTCCTAAAATTATCCTCTCTTGCTCAAAAGATCTCTTCCACTTCTCATGCCTAAATGGCTATTTATATGATCTTACAAAATATGACAGTTGTGTTGTCCCGCAATTTCGGATTTGATAATTATCTTGCGAACCTTCGTAACTTCATTTCACGAACTTCTTTTGCTTTCCTCGTGATTTCCTTTGCTCGCAAAATGTCTTTTCTCTCCACAATTTCGTAAGTTATCATTTGTTGTGATATTCCGTTCCTACATCTTGCCTCTTTTTTCTTGAATATTGCTTGAAGTGTGATCTTCAAGAAAAAATCACTTGCTGTGGTTGTTGGAGTAGTCTTTGATCTTTGTTGATGAAGGAACGAGCGAAAGAATATCAAACTCAAAAAGTATATACTTGCCTCTATTCTTTTGCGAAGTTCTGAAGCTTTAAAAAGTAATTAGAAGTATCATCTTGCGAAGTATGAAGTATGTGAAGTATCTTGAAGAAGTATGAAGTATAAGAAATATAAAATATCCTTGAAGAAGTATAAGAAGTACTCAATCCTCGAAATATATAAAAAGTATGAAGTATCCTTAAGAAGTATAAGAAGTACTTAATCCTCGAAATATATAAGAAGTATTCGTCCTTGAATGAGAGTGATAAATATTGCCTCTGTTCATGTGAAATTATTATTCCATTTTTGATGAGGATTCTTGCTGAGAAGATAAAGAATCATAAAATATTTTCTTGGGTATCCATAGTTGCCTCTGTTCTTTATCTATGAAGGAGAATCCTTAAGAAAATGTTGAATAACTAAATTGCATCTCTATTCTTATCTTGCCTCTGCCTCAAGTGGTAACCCTGCTAACTTCAGAATTTTTCTGTGAATTTCTGGGGTTTTCTGCGAATTTCTAAACTTCTGAATAATGCTGCGAATAGTGCTGCAAATAGTGCTGCGAATATAGTGTTGCGAATTGCGAACATAGTGTTGCGAATATAGTGTTGCGAATATATTGTTGCGAATTATGAATAGTCCTGCGAATTATGAATGTTTCTGCGAAGTTTCGCGGTATTATCCTGTAAAATTTTGTAAAATACTTGTGTGCATATAATACTTATATAATGATTATGTTATGAAATGTGTATGCGATGCTTATGCCTTGAAATGCTTATGCAATGCTTTTATGATGCGAATATGATGCTTGAATGATGCGAGTATGATTCTTGTATGATGCGAGTATGATGCTTGTATGATGCGAATACTTATCTATTGCAATGTATATTTCAAGTTTCTGTTACTTAGCTCATTTTGCCGTAGTAAAATTGATATATCTTTGAGTTGCCTCCATTCATATAAGCATCTTCGCAAGTTTACTTGTGTATTTTCACGAATGAAATCGCCTCTTCTGGGATGACTTCGTGATATATATTCTTGTAAAATTTCTTCAATGATATTGATGGAATTGTATTCTTTGATATATATTGTCTTCAAAATCCTTCAATGATCTTGATGGAATTGTCTTCTTTGATATATATTCTCTTCAAAGTTCTTCAATGATCTTGATGGAATTGTCTTCTTTGTTAGGACTTCATGATATATATTCTTGTAAAAATTCTTCAATGATATTGATGGAATAAATTTCATGAATTGATGTGGTCTTATCATGCCTTCCTAAGTAAAGGTCTTATTTTGCCACCTCTTTTGTGATAATATTTTGTATTTGCGATAATATGACAAGTCTAAACATTCTTGCGAATATACAACCTCGTGACATTATCGTCTTGCGATGAAATCGCAGGACGTTTTTACACTTTCATGTAATAACCCATTGATCTCATCTTAACTTCATTGTTATGTTCTGCGAGTTCTCTTTTTTTTTTTTTTTTCTCTCTCTCTCTTTTTTTTTTTTAGAAGGCTCGCAGATGTTCACTTGTTGCACAAATATGACAAGCCTTTATGTTTTCGCAAACAAGAAGCCTCGTGACATTTGCATCTTATAGCACGTATCAGCTCCCTAATGGAGGGTGCTGCCCTTTATCTTCCCCCTAGTTTCCCCTTCAAGGAAGCGTACATCGACCATACAAGGTTATCTCTTCCCATCCGGTTCTTCCAACAACCAGCTTTTTATCGCAACCTCTTATCCTTTTTGCCTATAGGGCTTATAGTTACGAGGTTGCACCCTATGGGGTATCTTTGGGCCAAGTGCATCATTTTCCAAGACTTTTCAAAAATGGAAGATGTGGTTCAACCTCACCCGGAACTCTTGACTCAACCGTGTAACTCGGCGCCTTGATCGTTTTCTGCACTTCTTGGGAAAGACAGTATGCCTTAGTCGCCCAACATAAATCCTCTTACACCGCATTTTATATTGCGTAATGTCGCTAGATTAAGTGAGAATCCAAGGTGTCTAACCCGGATAGGTACCCCATTATTGGGTTGTACCCCTAAAATTTTACCATGTACTAAGGGCCCTTGGTGGTGTTCCGGTTACCCTTAGCCACGTTTATAGGTACCCCCTTAAATGACGCACTTTAGGACTTTGCCTCTTACGAAATATAGCTTCGCGAACTAGGGTGTACGCTACAAAGGTTTGCCTGTATAAAATTTTCTGCGGCTCTCTTTCTTTTTTTGGAGGCTGATCACAGATTGCGGTCTTTTATTCGCAAATTAATGAAAGTTTAATCGCAATTGATTTTTGGCGGTATTTTTTCGCCTTTTTTAAAAATTCATCGTAAATTTTTCATGTATATAAAATGTTGAATGTTTTCATGAAATGTTTAGTATAAGAAGTATGAGAAGTATCCATATCACATCTTTAAATCAAAATTATTCTATAGAAATATAGGAATTGAATTTTCTCTGTTTTTTGTAATTTTGAAGTCTTTGAAAATTTTTGAGATCTTTAAATTTTTGCGATAAACTCATTTTTGAATCTTGCGATTGTATCACTTTTCACCAATCTAAAAAATCTTTGAAATGTTTTGAAATCTTACAGGGGTTTACTCAATAAATACTTTTTGTGATTTCCAGAGACTTTAATAGATTTCTAAAGTATTGTGTTACTGGTTGTATACTTTAGAAAACTCCTTGTAAGTATATGTTACTCGTTATATACTTGTAAAATCTCTTTCAAAGTTTGTGTTACTCGTTATAAATGAGAAAACTTAAAGACTTTCTATACTTCCCAAATTTTAAGACTTTGAATGACATTTATGTGTACATTTGCCTTGGAGAAAGTCTTGCAAAATGTGAAAGATTTTGGAATACTTCTACAAAATTAAAAACTTAATTTATTAATATCTTTTATATATTTATTTTGATATTATTTTATTTTATTTCAAGTTGATGCAAGCTCTTGCACGTATACTCTAGACTATTTATGCAAGCTCTTGCACGTATATATATATATATATTTTTTTTTTTGGAAAGAGATATATACATATATGTATCATATGATACGATCAAACTATTTTTTATTTTGTTATTAGATGAAATGAAAACTTTCATTCATGGCTAAAGTGTCCCAAATTATGGTTAATTTAATTTGCAATTAGCGTTTTTCAAGAATTGTTTTGAGTAGATAAATTTTATAGAACTTTACAAATCTAGAGATTTGTAGATTCATCATGTTAAGCTGTTATACAATTCTCTAGAAATTTTGTGTTCACAACTTTTTAGAACTCTACAAATCTCTATAAGAGTTAGGCCAACTCTATAAAACTCTACAAGTATTTTTCCAACTCCGTAGAACTCTACATAAGTTGTCATTTTTCACGACTCTTTTTAAATCTATACAAATCTGCAAAAGTATTTATTGAGTAAACCCCCGTTAGAAATTGTAGAAATTTTGCGAGTATATCGGTTTTAGTAAATAAAATCAAAATTCTTTTGTCTTTTGTAAATAAAATATTCAGGGAAATGGTACTTACCTTTTTACGGCTTGTTGTTGTCTCTTACGAAGTATATGAGTTGCTTGATGGTTTATAAGGAATGAAGTCTTGTGATGTTGACTCTTGATCTGCCTTTTGTATAATGTTGCGTCATACCAGCCGTTCTAAGCTTCTTTTGCAAAGTAATCATGTTTAAGAAGTTTTTGTCTATGCGACTTGTTACCGTTCGTGGGCTTTTGCGAACAGAACGTATTGCTGCGAAGTAATAGTTGTACTAGTGGGATGGGCTTGCTTCTACGAAACATATCTTTTCATGAACTTTGCTTGAACTTTCCTCTTCGTAAAAACTATTCTACTGTGTGTTATATCTTAGCCTTTTGCTTTCCTTAACTTCATGCTTACTCGTTACATGCAGTGATCAGGCTGGGATGTTTGGGGTTGATGAAATGGACTGTTATCTGCTTTATCCCACTGGTGACCACAAAATTGACCTTCGCAGGCGGAGGGTTGTCTGCAGCCTGATCACAGATGACGGCTACTGATATTGATATTTTACTATTGTTTTCTTCCTTCAAGTGAACCTCTCAGGACTTCTCCTGAGATTGAGATGAAGTAAACTTCGTAGACACCTATTCATTGTCCTCTGAATTCTATCACATCCATAACTTATTTGCTGCAACTTTGCTCATAATCCTTATCGTTTGTGATTTTTTATTCTGTTCTATTAATTTGATATAGTGGTTTTTGTGTTCCTTCTCTGTATGCTGGAATGGGTTATGATTCGTGGTTGTTGGTGCTTTGCTTATTATTTATTGTTAACCTCTTGACCGAGTTTATAATGACTGCACTTCTTTTCACCCTTGTTTAGATTTAGTTCTCCATAATTCTTCCCTTTGCTGAACCCGTTTTTGACGATGATTGCCTTCGTACTACTGGTTGATTATGATTTATTCGCACTATGAAGATGGTTCCCTATGTGAGCATTCGCAGGTGTTGTTCGCAGGTGTGTTAATCATTCGCAGTATTTGTAAGCCTCTCAACTGCGTTGATCATTGCCCTTGAACTTTTATTGAGTTGGAAGAGATTTTTACGAAGGTCGCAACATACAACATAGCCGCAACAGATTATAATAGTTTGCTGATGTTGTTCTAACTTCCAACTCATTTCATTTTTTCATGACTGCGAAGTTTCCGTCTCTGCTGGACTTTCAAGTTTGGTTCGAATTCGTTCTTCGGAGCATCGTTGTCCTGATGTTGTTAAACGTTCATATCAATGATTTTACAAATCTCTGAAAATTTCAAATATAAATTAGTAGCTTCCCAAATGGAAACTAGATTCAATAATAATATTGCACTTTAAGTTTAATCGACATAACAACTTTATAACAGA
Organism: Papaver bracteatum; assembly: GCA_023529315.1. NCBI lineage: Eukaryota > Viridiplantae > Streptophyta > Magnoliopsida > Ranunculales > Papaveraceae > Papaver > Papaver bracteatum. Next base: position 252,758 of record JAJJWX010002346.1, on the reverse strand, counting down.
AAATGAAAGGATAAAAATATTCCCTTTTGATTATGCTGTCGTGGTTCTTGATTCAGTCGTTAGAATGAAATATGTACTTCATTTTAGAGCTGTGAACGTTCATAAAATTCGACCCCACGATGATAAAATTCTTTGCGCCCTTGTCATTGGTGCGTCCTTGTCCTTGCTAATCGACCATATCTGTGTGAGGTTATTGTTGTACGTCCTTAAGTTGGTGTTTGACTAATAGTCCTTTGTGTACATTTTGCTTTCGTCTTTCTCCCTTCTTTCTGGTTCATTCATTCTAAAAATCTTTCTACGAACTGTGTTGTGTGTACATTTTTCGAAGATGATAACTTACGAACATCGTGAATATCTCAAGGATACTGAATACCTCAAGAATTGCATAATAGATTCTTAGTTGAAGATGAGAATAGATTCTTAGTTGTACTTCGCTGGAAGATCTGACGGGAAGAATTTGTTTTTAACTCTTCTTCCTTAATTGATCTTTGCCGGAACTTCACTCTTCACAATCTGAATTTTAACGAAATTCCTTTGCACCTTACAGAGAATTATCGTTAATTATCATATCGATCCCATAAACTCACAACAAGCCAGATTCTCTTAGTTGATTGTTTTTGAAACTAGCTTGATTCGTTTGCTGATAATGATTGTTAACTCCGCTGACCTTGATGATTCTCCTGGAGTTAATTCTCGTAGGTGGTATGGATGTACTTGAAAAGAATTTGTCTTATCTAGTGACATATTCTCGTAAAATTACTTAAAGAATTTGTCTTAAAGAATTGATCATTTGTCTTAATTTTGCAACAAATGATAACTTCACAAAATGAGTCTTGTTAAGACATTCTCGTAAGCTTGTTTCCTGCTTGCGAAATAAAGCACACCATATAATTTCTTCTCTTCATAATTCCTGTTTTTAACTCTATTTGTCATCTTCTTCCTGAACTACTAAGATACATTCGTTGTTTGACGATGTAGAAAACTCCAAGAACTTCCATTTTTGTCTTCAAAACTCATAGATCCGGTACAATTCATCACCAACAGTAACCAATTTTTCTAACTTTCTTGAACCAACAAGATTAGGTCCCTGTTTCTAGCGCCAATTATGTAGTTGCGGATTATCTCACAACTACACCCTCATAAGAATCCATTAAGATAATTCCTAAATCTAATTAATTTGATATGAAACTAAGAATTAAAGTACTAAAATTATAAAAGTGACACAAAGATTTTTACGTGGTTCGATCAATGTGATCTACATCCACGGTTCTTCACTAGTGATTGTATGTAATTACATGGTTTTACAATTGAAACTCCATTAAAGAATATTTGGAGCTGTCATTTTTTGGGGAAGAAGATGATAAAGATAATAAATCTCTCATAACATTTTCTCTCTCCTCCTAAAATTATCCTCTCTTGCTCAAAAGATCTCTTCCACTTCTCATGCCTAAATGGCTATTTATATGATCTTACAAAATATGACAGTTGTGTTGTCCCGCCATTTCGGATTTGATAATTATATTGCGAACCTTCGTAACTTCATTTCACGAACTTCTTTTGCTTTCCTCGTGATTTCCTTTGCTCGCAAAATGTTCTTTGCTCGCAAGATGTATTTTCTCTCCACAATTTCGTAAGTTATCATTTGTGGTGATATTCCATTCCTACACTGCCGGTTTTGGTAATGTGGGGTGTATGGATGAGGAATGAATCTAAACCTTAAACAAATGCACCACACGGTGAGTGCTTGTAGATTCGAGAAATCAATCTGTGCAAATCCGGCCTAAACCAAGAAATGGTTGTTTTGAACTTGTTTCGGTCATAAAGTAAAGGAGATGGGGTTGATCTTAGGGAGGGAAGCGAAGAAGGTGTTGAGAATGTGAAGATGTTGGCTATGTATGACTTGTATCAGAAAACTGAACTGGCTTGCAAGATATAAGCTATCAGTTCCGGTGTTTGAATACGATTGTATCAACACTTGTTTCTGTTGTCTTGTCTTGTTTGAAAAATAGGATGGAGAACCTATTTATACAAGTATTTTAGCCTAACCCTCGTATCTCGTGGGAAGTGGAAAAAGTGGAGTGATGGAATATTGGAGTAATGTGTTAGTGTCACACGACCAGTCTTGACCACTTCTCCATCATCACTAACCGTCCATGACTTCCTAACACGTTCTTGTGATGGCGCATTGTACGCTGCACGCTGTAAACCGCCAGACCAATACCCTAGTATGTATCCCCAGTTTGTGACATGATTGATGTCTCGAACGTGTGGATCTTGGGACCCATAGAAAGTAGCATATAATGCTAGATTGAATAACTGTGTTATTCTAGAAGTCGATACTTGTGAAGTATCGTGGGTATTCTATGAAGGTACTGCATCGAGTATACTCATCATGTATGAAGCATTGCTGTTTGAGCGTCTCAAAATAGCCTCATGTCCAGCCTACTTCATGTGATGGTTTGGAGTTTGCGCAAGCAAGTCCTCCCTTGACCGACCACATGGTGTGGTAGAGTGATGAATGGTGATCACCATGATGCCGCATTGACCAATTAACTCCTGACCAGGGATGTATAACCAAGCCGGTGAAGTTGGATGGACGAGATGATCTTTGAGACACTCATCTGTGACACTTGGTAAAATTAGGGTTTTGGAGGAGGTGCGCAAGCACCACTCTTCATCCTGATCGAATCCAAGCTTGGGATACGATTTTTGGCTGGCCGATCATACGTGCGTGTAGATGGCATGACGGTGTAGGCGCCCATACCCATTATCTCATAAAAGTATGATCTGGGCCACTAAATTCGTCTGGCGAAGTTGAGTGGTCGAGATCAATTTGCGATAGAAAACTGGTGCTGCAAAAGCCGCACATCGTGCCAAATTTAGGCGCGCATTACAAGACGTCAAATCTTGGTCCATCTTGACCGATTGTCCTGGTGTGTAGGTGGTAGGCTAGTGTTCGCGCATATACCTGACTGTCCCATGAAAACGTGATCTAAGCCACTTAAATTGTCCGGCGAAGTTGAGTGGTCGAGATTAGTTTGCAATTCGGGAAGTGTGACCACGCTAGTTTGGGCGTGCGATTTGGGATAACCAGGCATGGTATGCCTTGGCCGATCAGGTAAAGGGATATATAGGCCCACGGTGGTCATGTTGGTATGACCGGACCTGCTTAATCTAATCTCGGACCCTTCATTCGTGTCGAAGAAAATGGACGCTCGTGATGTTCAAAACCCTAATTTTGGGTTTCACAGCCTGCGTCATGCTCCGTTCAGGCGCACGAATTAGGATGACCAACCATGGCTGGTCCTGATCGATCGGTCAGGTATGTAGGCGGGCCCATAGTGATCGTGTTGACATGCTCTGGGCCCTTTGAATCTACATCTACACCCTCCATCTATACCTGTGAAGATGGATGGTTGAGACTGTTTTGCGCCACATGTAATGTGCCGCAAACCCTGATTTAGGGTTTTCCGTCCATACTGCTCTGGCTTGGACGTTTTTGGAAAGCTATGTCAATCTTTTGGGGAGACCGACTATGCGGGGCCCGCGTTGGTTCGGTAGTGAATATTCCAATACCTGCTTGGGGTCATGGATCTGATCTGAGCTATCCAATTCATGCTGGTGAATTTGGATGGTCATGATCGTTTCTGAGACTGACATGGTCAGTCCAGATGCTCAATCGGGCTGTATAGCACAGCGAGAGTTGTAGCATGTACGGGTATTTCGTACATGCTTTCATTATAATGCTTGGAGGTTCGTGTTGCTCTATTGAGAACAACACTCAGTCGTCATGCCGCACTGATAATGAGTACAGGAAATACAAGGCTGATTATGCATTAATTAATAATGATGTATTTAATTCACAGACTAGGATTGTTGCCACATGCTTCATTCTAGGTGAATTAGTAAAGTGAAGAAGTATTCATCACTTATTAATGGATTTATCTTTTACAAGATGTCAGCGCATAATTTTTTGGCTTTTACAGTTTTATCCTTAAATGAAAATCCACCATCAATATTAAGTCCCCTGCCTAGCGCATAATGGTTACACTATTATGGCGTAGGCATGAGATGGTGACAAATTTGTATACTGAAATTACTAAGCTAAAGTGAATACATATTTACCGGATAGGTCGACATCGCCAGGTGTTGCCATGGAACTGGTTAGTCCTGATTAAGGTTGTGAAGGAAGCAGGACTTGATCCGGTAAGTATCTTTGGATTCCTTTGTACATATCTGAACAGAGCTTGACCCCTTCCTTGGGTCAGGTGTACTCCCTTTCGTCATACGGTAACTTTCCTCAGATGTATCCGTTAAGAATCGTTGATTTCTATCCCGAATTAGTAGCCTTTATAGGTGGCAAGTAAAGAATTATTTTCTCCTGGGATTCTGTCGACTTGCGAGATTATAAAGAATCATCTCACGTAGTCCTTTATTCTATATCTCAGGTACTGCTCCACACTTATCTGATCTTTTGATTGATTGATTTTTTTTTTTGTGTGTGCTCATAACTTCTTCTTCTTTGCAGTTCATCATGGAAGCGGTGGACGACCATTCTGTCACTTCCCCAGAAAAAAAGATTCGAAGTTGAAAAGCCCGAAACCCATGCGCACGAAGAAGTAATAGCTAAGATCGATCTTCCACTTCGCGAAGTCGGCCATGCTATACAGGGGAAGTCTATTTTGCACCTGAGTATTGCCAGGGGACGCATCTGTGCCCTTTCAACTGCGATTAACATGGAGGAGCGGTGGAGGCGTGAGGAAGCACCAGTAAGCGCAAGAGCAGAGAGATTTGCAGTGCGGTTGAAGAGGCGGAGGGTTGAGCATAAACGACCTCTAAATGAAGATAAGTGTGATTATCCAATCCAGGACGGCGTGATAATTCTTGAAAGACGAACATGAGCATTTAAAAGCAGTTGCTCCTGCTGATGATGTTGGGATGGAGTGCGTATCTGCGAAAACTTCTGATGCGAAAGCTGAGACAGATCCTAAGGGAGGATCATCAACATGTGATAGCATTGAAGCAGAACCCAACGGTGGTGCAGGCGCGATCGACCTCTTGATGACTAAATCCTCTATTTTTTTCTTCTTTTTTTCTTTCCAAGTATATTCTGAAATTTGTGAACATCTTCCTTGTACTCAGTGGCAGCTGAGTTCAAGATTTTCTTCTATTATTTGATTGTTTGAATAAAGGTTTTTACGTTATAATCCTCTGTCAAGACCATAACCGAACCTTCACAGGCGCAAGGGTGCATCTTCAAATGTATGTAATTCTTTGTGATAAAAGAAATAATGTCATAATAATGGAATACCACGAACCTGTGTTTCTGATGCAAGATCTTCCTGGCTTTCTTGGGGTGAGTGGATCAAAGAATCTTCCCTTTCCGCGCATATGTTTTCCCTCGACTCTTTTCAGGATGTTTTTGCTTTGGGTTTCTTTCCTGACCTGCTCTAGTGGATTGATTTAGGCTGGACTTTGTGTGTTTAGGGGTAAAGGGGTTCTCAGATGGAAATAATACTTCAATTAATTTGAAAATTGAAAATTGAAACCCTAATTATGAATGCAAGTATTGTAATCATTTTCAAGAGGAATTACAAATATGATGTGAAATTGTAAAGGAAAACATGCTGGAGGAAGTAGCACATCATCTTAAAGCGTGTATGATACTGGAAAATGATAGCACAGCGTCTTAAGTACGGTAGGGTTTGAGCCACCGCGAGTGAATTGTTACTCATTCTAGCTTATTAGCGTTGATGAGTTTGCAGTAGCCGCCTAGGATGACATCTGCTACCAGGTATGGTTCATCCTCCTTCTCGGTGGGTGAATCAGGTGGGGTAGCCATTTTCACCATAATTCTTCCAACCTTGAATGCGGTTGTCTTCGTTATTAGGTCTTCAATTCCAAACGGGTTTGGGAGTGTATACGTAGGGGACTTGGTCTTGTCGTATTTGATCGAGACAACTTCTAGACTCCTGATAAACAGTTTGAAGGGGCCGGCCTCCTATTCGCATCTCTTAGCTAGGATTGGTTTTCGGCTAGAGCCAGTCCCCATGACTTATCAGAGTGAGGGGAGGTTGGTTGTAAAGAGAGTTGTGTGATGAGACTTACTTGATCTCGGAACCTTTCAAAGTATGATGAAAAGCTCTCTCCGGGAAGTTGTGTCACATTAGCAAGTTGTTGGTGTGGCAACAGACAGTCATCAGGTCCGTAATGCGTGTTGGAGATTCTTTCAGGTATCGAAACCTGTAGAGGACAGACTCCTAGTATTGCCTTGTTGTCGTGTACCCAGGAGCGTCCTAGGATCATGTCATAGTTGGGATGATCTTTGACTATATAGAAATTTTATTGTGTCGAGCCATCACCCAATTTGACTTCAAGATCAATGTATCCATTTGCATCCCTGAGTTCTTCTTCTGGATCCTTAACCACAGTTGGGTGACGAGTAGCTTCTCGCTTCGAAATTTTTCCTGCTCTCAAGGTCTTGACAACAATGATGTTAAATTCGGAGGCCGTATCAATGAACGCGCTATCGAACTCAACGTCTCCCAAACGAGTGACGGTTAGGAGTCCCCAGTTTCCCTTGCTCGTATCTTCCAGGAAAGACTAGGGTTTATTGACCGCGTCTGGGTACAAATGCCTGCCTGATACCACGCGGTTGAGGGCTGTAAATATGTCTTGACACTGTCCCTTGGAAAAATACAATATTTCACACAAGTGCTCCATCATAGATTGTACAGTCTTGCGAACAGAATCCCCAGAAATCATGCAGTTCCTGATAGGAAAAGGATCTATATGAACACCTTCGTTTCAGAGTTGGAGTTCTCCTGTTTCTACCTTTTCCCTGAAGATTTGTTTCAGCCTGTTACAATCTTTGGTTGGATGGTGGACGAATCTATGGTAGCAACAATATTTTGGATCCGCCATGTCTTTCTCATTTAGATGACGTTTGATATGAGGTATCTTGATGGCATCGTCTTGAATCCACGCTTCTAAGAGTTCTATCACTTCATTCATGGGGAAAGGAAAACCTGTACCTTCAATGTCTTGTGCAGGAGTTTTGTCCGCTCCTTTCCGGGATAAAGTCTTGTGTGCCGGGGATGCCCGCCTGGTTTGTTGTTCCGTTGCTGAAGCTTTCCTCTTTTATTCTATGCCTACTACACTCACATAAGGACCAGTGTTGTATTGCTTGTTTGTGAGACGCTTGTTTCCTTGGCTTTCACGTGAATCTTCACTTCGAACAACTCTGGTTCTTTCTAGCAATGCTGGTGTAGTTATGGCAGCTTCATGGAGTTCCGAGAATGTTTGAAATCCCAGGTTCTCCAATAGAGCGCGGTATATGGGTATCATCCCATTAATGCATAACTCCACCAATTGGCGTTCGGTGACGTTTGGGTCGTGATAATCTAGTGCTTGGGTCTTGAACCTCTTAACTAAGTTGTTGGGATGCTCGTTATTCTGCTGAAGAATTCTCTCCAGATCTAAAAAGGTGATATGTTCAGACACGAAGAAATACTTTCTGTAGAAGGCACAGACCATCTTGTTCCAATTGGATATGTTGTTAGGCGCGATGTTGTTGTACCAGGTGTACACCCTTCCCGTAAGTGTCTTTGAGAATTCTTTTAGGTGGAGAACATGATTGTATTCATGTTCCCCCAAGGACTCCAAGAATCGAGTGACGTGTTCACGAGCATTACCAGTACCATCATAGAGGGAGAACTGGGGAGAGGTGTAACCTCTTGGAAGAGGAATTCGTTACACATCTTGAGGGTACGGTGGATGATGCTGGTGTACACCCATTCGGTCCCCTTTGCCTTAATTTTGGAGAAATCGTTCCAGGTCCTCGCGTGTGATAAAGTTGGACGGTTGGCTCCTATCTATTAGGCGTTAAAGAGCAATGCGAGTTTATTCATTCGTGTGGACCAGGATGGAAACTTTTCCCCCGGGTTGTCATGAATCTTGTGGTAACCGTTCATTCAAAGTTTTGAGGAAAGTGAGTACCTCTTTCTGAGTTGCGGACATATCCGTTTGATTCTTAGATAAGAATTCCTTCTTCTCCATCAAGTATGCAATGGTAATGGGCGGTGGTCCTTCTCTCATCCCTCCGGCTCCTCGACTTGATGAAGGAGTGAAAGTTGTTGATCTGGTAACCACCGGAGGCGTTACACTTGAGGAGATGCCGGGATTCGCGACTGTTCTGGCTCAGGTGATGAGAGGCGTTATACCTACTGGAATATCTCCTGCTCCGCTAGCGTTGGTAATAGAAGTGACGGCTCCACGAGATGTATTGACTAAGACAGCTCCACTGATAGGTATATCGACACCGGGAGTGTTATCCACGCTATCTCCAACAGAATTGATTGCTGATACAGACTTGAGTTCCACCATCTTGAATGAATTCCTGATTGAATTGGTTCTAAGATCTACCATTTTTGAAATTAATGAAATTGAATCGGATTTCGAAGAAATTGACTTTAAAACCGAGAAATTGACCTCCCGCTGTGGTCACCAATTGTTTATGGGTGAAAACTATTCCTGCCGGTTTTGGTAATTTGGGGTGTATGGATGAGGAATGAATCTAAACCTTAAACAAATGCACTGCACGGTGAGTGCTTATAGATTCGAGAAATCAATCTGTGCAAATCCATCCTAAACCAAGAAATGGCCGTTACGGACTTGTTTCGGTCACAAAATGAAGGAGATGGGGTTGATCTTAGGGAGGGAAGCGAAGAAGGTGTTGAGAATGTGAAGGTGTTGGCTATGTATGACTTGTATCAGAAAAATGAACTGGATTGCAGAATGTAAGCTATCAGTTCCGGTGTTTAAATACGATTGTATCAACACTTGTTTATGTTGTCTTGTCTTGTTTGAAAAATAGGATGGAGAACCTATTTATACAAGTCTTTTATCCTAACCCTCGTATCTCGTGGGAAGTGGAGAAAGTGGAGTGATGGAGTAGTGGAGTAATGTGTTAGTGTCACACGACCAGTCTTGCCCACTTCTCCATCATCACTAACCGTCCATGACTTCCTGACACGTTCTTGTGATGGCGCATTATCCGCTGTACGCAGTAAACCGCCAGACCAATACCCCAATATGTATCCCCCAGTTTGTGACCTGATTGATATCTCGAACGTGTGGATCGTAGGACCCACATAAAGTAGCATGTAATGCTAGATTGAATAACTGCGTTATTCAGGAAGTCGATACTTGTGAAGTATCGTGTGTATTCTATGCATGTACTGCATCGAGTATACTCAGCATGTATGAAGAATCGCTGTTTGAGTGTCTCAAAATAGCCTCATGTCCAGCCTACTTCATGTGATGGTTTGGAGGTTGCGCAAGAAAGTCCTCCCTTGACCGACCACATGGTGTGGTAGAGTGACAAATGGTGATCACCATAACGCCACACAGACCAATTAACTCCTGACCAGGGCTGTATAACCAAGCCACTGAAGTGGGACGGACGATATGATCTTTGAGACACTCATCTACGACACTTGGTGAAATTAGGGGTTTGGAGGAGGTGCGCAAGCACCACTCTTCAGCCTGATCGAATCCAATCTTGGGATACGATTTTTGGCTGGCCGATCATACATGCGTGTATATGGCTTGACGATGTAGGCGCCCATACCCATTTTCCCACGAAAGTATGATTTGGGCCACTAAATTCGTCTTGCGAAGTTGAGTGGTCGAGATCAATTTGCGATAGAAAACTGGTGCCGCAAAAGCCGCACATCGTGCCAACTTCAGGCGCGTGTTCCAAGATGACCAATCTTGGCCGGTCTTGGAAGATTGGCCTGGTGTGTATGTGGTAGGCTGGTGTTCACGCATATACCTGACTGTCCTATGAAAACGTGATCTAAGCCACTCAAATCGTCCGGCGAAGTTGAGTGGTCGAGATTAGTTTGCAATTCGGGAAGTGTGACCACGCTAGTTTGGGCGTGCGATTTGGGATAACCAGGCATGGTATGCCTTGGACGATCAGGTGAAGGGATAAATGGGCCCACGATGGTCATGTTGGTATGACCGGACCTGCTTAATCTAATCTCGGACCCTTCATTTGTGCCGGATAAAATGGACGCTCGTGATGTTAAAAGCCCTATTTTGGGTTTCACGGCCGTGCGTCATGCTCCATTCGGGGGAATGAATTGGGATGACCAACCATGGATGGTCCTAAACGATCGATCAGGTATGTAGGAGGGCTCACGATGATCGTGTTGACATGCTCTGGGCCTTTTGAATCTACATCTACACCCTCCATCTATACATGTGAAGATGGATGGTTGAGACTGTTTTGCGACGCATGTAATGTGCCACAAACCCTAATTTAGGGTTTTTCGTCCATATTTCTATGGCTTGGACGTTTTTGGCAAGCTATGCCAATCTTTTGGGGAGACCGACTATGCGGTGCCCGCGTTGGTTCGGTAGTGAATATTCCAATACCTGCTTAGGATCATGGATCTGATTTGAGCTATCCAATTCATGCTAGTGAAGTTGGATGGTCATGATCGTTTCTGAGACTGACATGGTCATTCCAGATGCTCAATCGGTCTAGTATAGCGCACCGAGAGTTGCAGCCTGTACGGGTATTTCGTACATGCTTTCATTATAATGCTTGGAGGTTCGTGTTACTCTGCTGAGAACAACACTCAGTCGTCATGCGGCACTAATAATGAGTAAGGAAATACAAGGATGATTATGCATTAATTAATAATGTTGTATTTAATTCACAGACTGGGATTGTTTCCACATGCTCCATTCTAGGTGAATTAGTAAAGTGAAGAAGTATTCATCACTTATTAATGGCTTTATGTTTGACAAGATGTCAGCACATAATTTTTTGTCTTTTACAATTTTAGCCTTAAATGAAAATCCACCATCAACATTTGGAAAAATGTTTCCGCTAACTATTGCGCTTCTTCATTTACATATCAGGATCCATAATGAATGAAACAAATTAAAAGAAAATAGATTCTTTCGTGAAGGGAGTGAAACGTAGTTGAGTGTGTTTAAAATCAGTGTAGAACGACATATGGTCCTTGGGAGTTGGTGAAAAAATAGCCGTTGGCATACCATACAGGGATTGAGCCGGAACTCGTCTCAGGTTGGGACGACCGACCGTGTATGGTACGCTCGGTTTATTTTTCTTCGGTAAAACCTTTTTCCACTGCACAAAACTCACTTTGGCCATTGATCCAGAACTCTTCTCAGGTTCGGACGACCGACCGTTTATGGTACGCTCGGCTTATTCTGCTTCGATAAACCCATTTTCCACTGCACAAAACTCACTTTGGCCATCCACATGGCGCCACAAACAAGTTTATTTGCATAGTACCATTGGAGTTGCTCTAAGTATATGTTTTTTTATTTATTATTTGCTTAAAACTCAAGTCATGTTCTCTATATATTTATAGTTTCTTTTATGGTTTATTATTCAATCAATATTATTAAGCTTTGCTTAGTTTTGTGGTTGATCCCCAACTCAAAGGATTAAGGTGGATGATCGCCAATCAGACGATCAATATATCTGTCTTTAGTATTAGGATCCTCTAGCTCAGTGTCAGATCCTAACTGTTGATGGTGAATTTTAGTTCAGGGCTAAAGTTGTAAAACCAATTTTGTGCCAACATCCTACAAAGGGTAAGGCCATTTGACAAACGATGAGCACAGAGATACTCTCATTTTATTTATTTGAGGAAATTCGATAAATAAACAAAGCTCATCCAGAATGGTGCTTGTGGAAACAATCCCAATATTCTATGAATTCACAGCATTATTAATTAATGCATGTCTAGCCTTGTATTTTCTGTGTTTTTCTCAACAAGACTCTCATTATTGGCGCGGAATGATGACTGAATGTTGTTCTCAACAGAATAACACGAATCTCCAAGTGTCAATGGTGAGGCATGCATGAAGTACCCGTACAGGCTACATCTCTCGGTGTATTATACTAGCCCGATTGAGTATATGTCTCTCAGTGTGTTATACTAGCCCGATTGAGCATATTTTGAATCTGGACTTTCCATATCAGTCTCAGAAGTAATCACGACCACGTAAGTTGGCCGCATGATTTAACCAGCCTAGACGATCCCCAAACGGAGCAGGCTATCACCACAATGACCACCAGCGGGCCCGTTTATGCCCTTACCGGTCGAACATATATCACGCCGCTAAAACAACCACCAAATTCCAGCCTGGAAAAGGGTGGTAGAGTTGGTATGGAGCGTCTTAGAGGAAGCTCATACGAGCAAGACTACCAACGACGGTCTCAAAATCAGCCACGTCCGTCCAACTTCGCCGACGTGATTGGACGGCGCGGATTATCCCATGATCGGTCGAAGAAGCTTGTCCTGCATATCGGCGGGCCCCTTCCTACCTACCTGGACGACCTTCTCACGAGCAAGCCTTGGAGCTATAAACGTTTGATCAAAACAAGGTTGGCGTAATGATTTAAGGACCACGGAATTCCACATGTGTCGCAGTTTGATCACAACCATCCAACTTCACCGGCATGATTGGATGGCTTAGATCAAACCTATGACCATAGAACAGGTACCAGCATGTTCACCGCCTGCCCAATGTGGGCCTCACACGATCGGCCTCCTCAAGGGAGGAGCATACAATGCAAAGTCGATCGGGTGAAGTTGCATGGGTGTGAACCATACAAATCCCTAATTAGGGTTTGTGGCATGTTTCATGTGTCGCTAATCGATCACGAGTGTCCATCTTCACAAGTTTGGATGGAAGGTGTAGATGTAGACTTAAAGGGTCCCGAGCAAGTCAATATGATCACCGTGGGCCCGTCTACATGTATGATCGATCGACCAAGGCCAACCATGGCCGGATGTCTCGAAACATGCGCCCAAGGTAGGCATGCTGCGCGGCTTCCAATTCCTTTGGGACATGGGATTTCTGTTTCAAATCAATCTCAAACGCTCCTCTTTGCCAGTAAAATTGAGTGGCCTAGATCGCACCTTCATGGGATAGTCAGGTACGGACATGTACACCATCATGCCTGGTCGGTCCTCCCTAAAATACTTCCCATGCTTGGTTACTACCAAGTTGAAGAGTGATGCTTGCGTACCTCTTCAAAACCCTAATCAACGGTCGCAGATGTGTCATCTCGTCCGTCCAACTCTACCAGCTTGGTTGGGCAGCCCAGACTAGGAGTTAAACAGCCAATAAGGTGTCATGGTGATTACCATATATCATTCTACCACATGGAGTGATCGTCCAAGGGAGGGCTTGCTTGCGCAGCCTCCAAATGGTCATTCGAAGATGGCTAGGCATGCACCTGTTTTAAGACGCTTAATCCATGACCTACTCCGTTGAGATTTAAAATAGCAATGCTTCATCCATGCTGAGTATATTCAATGCATTACATGCATATACACACGATATTTCATAAATATCGACTTCCCAAATAACTTAGTTATTTAACCTAGCATTATATGTTGCCTTCTGTGGATCCCACGAATCCACACAATCGAGACATCAAACATGTCACAAACTGGGGGTACTTACTGGGGTATTGGTCTGGCGGTTTACAGCGTGCAACGCGCCATCACAAGAACGTGTCAGGAAGATATGGATTATTAGTGATGATGTGAGAAGTGGGCCAAGACATGATCGTGCAATCACCCACATGACCCCACTACTCCATAACTCAACTTCCTCCACTTCCTACGAGATGAAGGTTTGCGCTCTATGACTTGTATAAATAGGCCCTTTGCCTATTTTCCAAACAACACAGACAAACACAGAAAAAACCAAGTGTTGTCATCAGTATCCAGAAACCACCATTCTGATACAAGTCATAAAAGCCAACACCTTCACAATCTCAACACCTTCTTCGCTTCCCTCCCTAAGATCAACCCCATCTCCTTCATTTTGTGACCGAAGCAAGTCTGGAACGGCGATTTCTTAGTTTAGTCCAGAATTGTATAGATTGATCTCTCGAATCAAAAGCACTCCCGTGCAGTGCATTTGTTTAGGGTTTAGATTCATTTCTCATCCACACACCCAAAATTACCAAAACCAGCAGAAATAGTTTTTACCCATAAACACTAACAAATAGCGCTAAAAATGAATAAGCAATTACAACACTTATAGAAAGTCTTATAGCGGAGATCTTCTAAGTTTCAAGTTCCATGCCACCTCAACATTTGAAGTATATCATAGAAGATAACGTTTAGTGGTGGAGGCTTCCAAAGCATCAAGTCACTGGACATGGCGAATGAAGAGACTTCAACTTTTTATTTAAAGTTAGATATTTTACTACTCCATCTGTCCCCTAAATAAAACCGGAGTCTGGAGAATCTTTTAAATTAAGATTTTTTTTTTCTAAATATTTTCTATTTTCTACGTTTACATTTGTCTCATTCTTAACACAATATTAAAGACATAAATTTAGGAAAAAAAAACATATTCAAATTGGAGTTCCGTCTATTTAATGGGATTATTTCACGTTTATATATGGACGAATTGAGTAGTTATGTAACTATGCCTCATGTCCCATCTTTTCACCTGCCTTAAAAAGTCAAAATTCAGGAGACTGAAGGATATTTCTAAACCACCCCTATAATCCAAAATTAAAAAATAAAATCTTTACTATATTTTTTTTTGATGCAAAATATAAAATCTTTACTATATGAATTATACTTAATTCATTACCCATTTTTAATAGTGAAAAGTAAAAAGCGAATAAAATACTGATGTTATTAGTTAAGCTTAAGAAGAAGTAAAGAGTATTCAAAAATATACGAATTTTGTTAACTTTCATTAGTTATACACACTAGACGGGCTATCTTATTCTCTTCCACGGTGTTTTAAGAAAAGTGACGAAATGATTATACTCATACATGGAGTAGAAACTTAAAAATGAATAAAAATAAAAAATAAAAAGATATAACCTCATTTTATTTTATTTGGTAACCTTAAGTATTTCATTCCAAATAGAAACATTTACATGATATTTTCAAGAAAAACAAGTACATCATAACCTGAAGTAAACACAAAAAAGAAGAAGATGCAAACCTCAAATAACTCACGAAGAGAAAGAGCGATCTATAACGATAGCATCCAAATCTTGTATTTTGATATTATAGAGAAATGATACTCGAAATTATATTTGGTCATATTGATAAAATTTCTTCATGTTAAAGAGATCCTCATACGACGGAGGGGTGATTTGCCTAAAAATTCTTCATATATGACAAATAACCCGAAGCCATAGATCTATTTTTCTGATGAAGAAGAACTTGATAAAGCCCTTGACTAATCACCGATGTACTTGTATCAAGATAGCCAAACATGAATAAATCGTTACAAAGAAACACTGTAAAAGTGCAGATAAAATCGCTCCAATAACGAAGATAAAATTCGTTGTACTAGCAAATAAATTATTGAAAAATAATCTTAGATTTAAATATCATATCTAATATTACTAAGAACAAAAAAAACTTTGCTCAGAGTTAGCCTAAAGGACTAGATTTTAGCAGAGGAAGATAAAGTTGATTTTTTTTCTCTAGTATTCCATTTATTTCCTATCTATGCTATATTCCATATAATTTTACATTAAGTCCCGCCGAAAATGAATTTATAATTATAAAAAAATATTCACTGGCATATTTGAGAGTTTAATGAGAAAAAACACCATAGACAAAAAACGAATTACATCTTGGGACTAACTAAAATAATGTTGAGAACGAAAACAATGGAACATGGAGTTGTATTTATCAAACTAATTTTAGAGAAAGGTCGGTTGACGCGGTCATTACCACATTGTCTTACAAAGCTCAACGAATTCGAAGTTATAATGAGCCAGAGGGAGTAGTATTTATCTAGCAAATATATTATACCCAATTTCCTTTAACAAAGATCAACAATCTCATCAAAAATTAGTACATTACGAGATACCTAATCTCACTGCCTACCAAATTTGTTAGAAATAAGTTCTCCATCAACTTATTTTCAAGTGGAGTCGTGCTGTCACGCGGATGCGCGCGTGACAGGTAAAATGAAGTCGCACCTTATGGACATTAGATGTCCATTTCTCGAAATACACAAATGCGGATCCGAATTTAATGCTTTTCTTTTATTCCTAGTATCTTATTCATCTTTAAAGTCCCTGTAATTTAAGAAACCCTCAATTTTATAAATCAAACGTGAACTTCTTCGAAAGAGAAACAATAATAAGTAAAATCACTGAGATTTAAACTCATCAACCTGATGCTCTCGTATCTCAACCAACAATTCATAAACTATAGTTATATGGAGCTAAGTTGTAATCTTAATTAATGGCATAACATATACACTGAAAATTAAACTAATCAAATTGAATAAGAAGCAGAGACAAAATGAGAATCTAAGAAGCCAAGAGATTCATTGGAGAAGGCCTCTTCTGAGTGGGATGAAGTTATCGCAGGTGATTTTATTAATAAGTTTCAGATTGATTAAAACAAGTAAGTTACCTGGTGAAAAATTCAACAGTATAAACAAAGGGGAAGAAAGGTTTTGAAAGTGGAGCTGTAGATTTTGATAAAAATGGTTGGAATGCTTGTAAATTTTCAAAACTTTTGCTTCTTGCAATATCAAATCTTTCAGGGTTGAACTTTTTATAATGATCATAACTCTTTCTTTTAATTTCATTAATTAAATGCAGTTGATAATCTTTTTAATCATAATCATGGGGATCAATACAAATCGAGATTTTTTTCTGATGCAGTTCCTAATGTTCTTCCTTGAAGGAAAAAAAAAATCAATCTTTATCTTGAATCATGAATATTTTGATCCAAAACTGCTTGACATTTGATAAGGAGGACTAAATATGAAATATATATAGAATTTAAGGTTGCTTAAAGAATAAAACATAGAAAAAATATTAAATTTTCATCAAAATTCCGGATCTCCAGTTGTCATTTAAATCCAACGGCCAGTAGACGCGAGTTCATTTTACCTATCACGCGGCCGCGCACATGATAGTAAGCCACTTTTCAAGTGTTAAATACTTAAATGGTAGTGCTATACATTTTGAGTTGTCCTCATGCTTAGTAGGGATATATAGTATTATCAGAATAAAAAAGTATTTTTAAGAAAAGAATTTACTAAGAGCTAGCACTATGGTGCTAGCTATCCTTTCCCTACCCTCAAATATAGGGAAGGGATGGCACATGAAAGGCAAGCTTGCTATGGTGCTCTTTTATCCCTTTCCTACACTATATATGGGTACTCA
The DNA here is from genome assembly GCA_023529315.1 of Papaver bracteatum. NCBI lineage: Eukaryota > Viridiplantae > Streptophyta > Magnoliopsida > Ranunculales > Papaveraceae > Papaver > Papaver bracteatum. The sequence goes on along the minus strand of JAJJWX010002346.1, from coordinate 235,525 downwards.
GTACACGTATTAATAGTGGATAATGGGTACTCAGTACGCGTATTAGTAAACTCGTTGACTTGATCAAAATACGGGTACTCAATACCCGTTTCATAGGTTAAAGTTTACAGAACTCGTTTTTGTCGCCCATTTCATGTTCTTCACTCAAAACGTTCTTCTCTTTTGCAGTTCCCCCATTCAAAAATTCGTGTGGTTTTCGGTCGATTCAGTTGGTAAGATCAAAAGGGTTTGATGGTAACACGAAGGTGAAGTTAATCCCTCAATCAATTTTGAATTTCGTCCACAAAAACATCAAAGGTTAGTAAATAGAATGTTAGGGTTTTAAATTTAATTTGAGTTTGATTTAGATGAAATTTGAGATGTTTGGTTGATTATAATTTTGTTTGAGTGTTGTTTGATTATTGTTTGATATTGTGGGACATTTTTTATTGAGTTATTGATATTTTGTTGATTTTTTGAAATAGGGTGTTGTGTATGAATGATTTTTTATATGTATAAGGTAGTGTCATTGATGATTTGGGATTGTAGAATGATTAAGAGAATATGTATTATGTATATGACACATTGGAGGGATATTGTAGAATGATTTGGTATTGAAGAATGATTAAATGTATATGGATATAGTATTATTTTTGATGATTTATGATTTTGGTAATTTAGTAGACAATGTGGGTAATTTTTGTTGTTGGTCTTGTAAAATACATCCATTGTATGTCTGAATATGTAAAATACATGATTTATGATTATTTTGTGATGATTTTTGTGTACATGTGTGTCGTAGATGGACATGGTTGATTTTAGACGAATTATGGAAGAAAGAGTGCCGGTTTTTTCAACAGAACATAATGATCATAAATTGAAAATCCTTGATACGTCTGAGGCTAGGCTGAATTCGTTGAGACATCGCAGTAGTGTAAGTCTATTTCATGAAATGTATACCTCAATTTTAAAGTTTCCCGTTGCTAAACATATTGTAGACAACTATGGGTTCGGTTCACTTTTCAAAGTATAATATCCAAAACTACAAGACAACTGCCTTACTACCGGTATATTTGAAAGGTGGTGGCATACGACCAATACATTTCACTTCCCTAGTTTTGAAATAGGGTTTACCCCACTTGACTTCACCCAAATTAACGGAATTCCTATTGGCCTAGGAAATCTCATCTCATTGCAGTCAATTAGTATTGAGCAAATATATGAAATTGCTCCCGAGACCATAGATTGTTTTCTCCCATATCTTCAGGCAAAATCTACTACTAGAAGAAAGAAAGACCAACCAAAAATTGACGATACTAGAGTAAACGAAGTTAGAGAAGAAGACATCGTCGCCTTGAGAGTGCAAGTTGTGGATAGATGCAAGGGGATCAAGAAGAGTTTAATTAAAGTGTTTCTTGATCATAGACTCGGCCTTGAGAACGATGTATTAATGCAGGAACAAATTTCAAGATGGTTTTTGCTTTGGTTTATTGGGAATGTCCTTTTCCCAAACAAAAACAGTGTGGTTGAGGTTAAATGGCTTCGCATATTTAGGGATTTAGGTATGCTGAGGCATTATGATTGGGGTTCGGCGGTGTATGCGTATATGTTAAGGGGCCTGAGTACCGGAGTGACGAGCAACGTTTCTGAATTGCAGTTCTTCTTGTTTCCTTTGATGGTAAAAATCAATATTTACTAGTAATCTTACTTTTTTTTTTAATATTGTTTTAACATTTATATTGTTTATAGTTGTTAATAATAACGTATAATTTTGCAGCCTTGGTATTGGGCTTATTTCCGATGTCTATTTCCCTATACAAATGCTGAAAATAAAAATATGGATCTGTGGCCAGCTGGTAGGTTATATGATGGATCCAAAAGAGAAACAAAAAGAGGCGGTCAGAAAGATTCAGGTGCCCATTATGTTACTACTGTTCGTAACCAAATTGATAACTTTGCATTCGATTTCGTATAATGGTCACCATGGGAGGAGAGTCAATGGAGAAGTGTAAACCTGAGGTGGAAGAGGCTAAACGAATCTCTTTAACACGTAGGTTTTTTTACGATCCATTTGGTCACAGCGTCCTGTACCTAGGCAAACGATGTCTCAAACAAGTTCTTGGATTGACTGTAATACCGTGCAACCCTCCTGAATCAATAGTAGACATCAGCAACGCTTATTTGTACACGGACCAGAATCTTAATCGCCTGCATTTTGATAAAGTATCCGATCAACAGTATAAGTTTTGGTGGAAGGAGAGGTCAGTAGGGAAGTATAGGGGTATAATTGTACATGAAGCAAACCGGGATTTGTATGGAACCCAAGATAACGATGCGTATGTACGCCGATCAGCCCCACAACGACAAAGCACATACACACAAGAGTTGGTGCCCGTCGACCGACATCTCTTCCCATATCCACCAAGCGAAACGATGGCTAAAATATGTGGCCCCGACTTTTAGGCGTCTGAGATACCAGTTGGAATGGAGTATTTGGGAATGTTTCCTAAATCCAACTATAATGTCATCTTAGGTATACCCGTGAGTATAATCTAACCTTTAATTCTAATATATTTGACTTGTAAAAAAAAATTATACTCACGTCCTTCCTTATTGTTTATAGGAGATGTGGCGCGATGCTTATGTGGCGCGATGCTTATGTGGCTATGGAACAAAAATACAAGGCTACACATCAATGTTTTTACGACTACATAATGGAGCTACAACACCAAATCAAATACGGTGAAGCACCTCGTGTGAGATTTGTGAAACCGTATGAAGCCCTATATACATGTGAGTCATCTAGCCAAGTTCAGTCTCGGGAATCGGGACCGTCGACGAGTTCTTTTGTTCCAAATAGTCAAGAAGAACCTTACGTAGCTCACAATCCGTCTGAGCCATTCAACCAAAGTACAACCACGTACCAACATCAGGGTAGTGGAAATTTTCCATGGTTTGATGTGTAAAAAGGGCTATTATTTAAAGTTCTTAACAGAAATGTTTTATTTCACTGTATAATGTCTACTTTAGACTTTCCAAATAGTTATTCCATAATTTTCACTGTATAACGTCTTTTTATTTTCTCTTTTAAATTCTAATTCCTCTCATCATATCTCTATAAATATCAAATCACTTTCCAAAGTGAACCTATCCCAACTATCTATCATACCTCAGTTTTATAAAAATGGTAAGATTCAGCAAAGAAGAAGATGTTGCTCTTACGCAAGCATGGATTGAAGCAACCAACAAAATTCTTAACGTAGTTCAGGCGTCAGGCAACAAATTCTGGAAAAATGTTTTTGAATTTTTTGATAACATTTCCGGAAATCCAAACGCCAGAGACAAGGGAGGTCTTAGAGCTAGGTGGAGTAAGATGAACAAAGGGATCATAACTTTTGTCACTATTCAGGCCGATGTTAACATACGCAATCCTGGAATGGCATATGAACTAAGGGTAAATTAGTTTAACATATTTCTTTAACTTTTAAGTAAATAAATATACTTAAGATACTTTTAATTTATAAATTTCAGATAAGTGCTGCTCGTTTAGGCTATCTTAACCAGACAAGCGACAATTTTCCTCATGATGAATGTTATCATATATTAAAAGCGGTTTACGATAGCTATAATCCAGATGAAATGTATCTATATCGCCTACAGGGTTTAGCATCAGATGTTAATCAAGTCTTCGGAACAACATTCCTGAAGATTGATTGAATTTAAATGTTCTATCATATATTTATGTAATTTTCGGTATTTCTGTGTGTCTTTCAGCATCAGATTATAATACAGTCTTCGGAACAACAATCCTGAAGATTGATTGAATTGGAATGTTTTATCTTAAATTTATGTAATTTTCTGTTTTTCTGTGTGTGTTTCAGCATCAGAAATAGATGTGTTCATATTAAAAATCCATGTTTGTTGTTTGAAAATAGTCGTTATAAAAGTACATTACAATTATTGAATAAAAGCGCAGGTTACTAGTTTTACTAATCCTGGTTGCGGAACAACACGTGCACCAAGCCTTTAAACCTCTGGAGGACCGCCGACATTCATTTCCGGATTGTAATAATCCATGTTACCCATGTTAGCTTTAAAGATTAAGTGGCACTCAAAGCATGTAAATTCAGTACGAGTATCTAGTTGGTCCACAAATTAGCCCATTTCCTCTTACGCAAAAAAAATAAAAGGTAATAGGTTAGTGTGTATAAGCAGACAATATTTTAAATATCATAACCATTTACGATGACGTCATGATGTCGCAGAATCGTCATGTTCTCAGGCGAACCACGAATCCTTTTTTGAATTGCAACGTACTTGCGAACCATTATATCAATTCGAGAAATCCGTTGTTGAACTTGTCATCTTGTTCGGTTATTAACGTTTCCGAACGCTTGTACAAAGCCGTCAAACACCAACGTGCATTGTCCATACGCGGAGAGGTATTGAGTATCTTGAGTAGGCAGATTACAAGCATTTACAAACGCTGTGGTGATTGCAACATCTTCTTCTACGATATACCCAACCATTACCATGTTATCTTCCAAAATCAAATAAATTTTATATACTGAGGATACGCTAATTTTTTTGGATTGTTTAGGTTGATGAATATTTTGACAATTTATAATAGGCATTTAAAGTAGTCGTTGGAATTTAGCCGTTGGGAATTACCCGTTACCAAAGATCCGTTGGAATAACTTAATTTAATTTAAATTATCGTAATTAGAAATACATAAATAATTGTTACCGACATAAAATTAACTACACTACCGGAAAAGAAAAACAGCTTTACTTAAAAAAATACAATTAAACTAATCTATTACAAATTGAACGGATTACAAGAAATAAAATACGACATTACTTAAAACGAATAAACACTTAAGCTAAGGTATTAAATATGGAACGGATTATCTTGTTGGCTCTGCATCTGCCTAGACAATATGGCATTCTGTTGATATTCAAAGTACTTTTTTTCCTTTGGAGTCTTCTCGAGATCCAATTGCATTATTTCCCTTTCTTCTTTCATTTGAGCTGCCTAAATTTGTTGTTAAGTTGTCTCTAACAACCTTTCCGTAATTTGGTTTTGTTGTAGCTAACGAGGTGGGATAATCGATCGGGATTCTTTTAGCTAATCAACAAGTTTACTGCCCGCGTCGCTCATCTGAGAGTCTTGCGAGGATGGTGTGCCGGGTTTATTTTTCGCAACCCGCTTTTTAGGAATTTGCGCTTTTTTTCCTGCTCTGAAAATACGTTTATCTCCTGTAAATCCACCAGGCGATGTTCCAGGTATAGTCATTGGGCTCGTAGTAGGGGTAGATCCTGATGCAAAAGGGATACCGCTAGGGATATTATTTTGAAATGGATTTTCGACTAACTGGCTTGAGGGTGGATTTTGGGAACTAGAGGGCGGGGAATTAAACATATTAGAGAAATTTGCATTCATTTGAGATGATGGAGGATTAAAATCTTGTTCCATATCTTCAGATACACCGACTGGTACAATTGGAACATCTTTAAGCATTTCATACTCAACATCTCGTTCAAAAGCTTTTTTGTATATGTCAACATATAAGCTTTTCGCAATTACGATCTACATCAATGTAAATATACCGTAAATAATAAGATATTAGTAAATTAAAATGTTTACAAACAACATATACAAAAACTACAAAATAAATAAATAAATAAATAACATACCCGGTTAATTGAGTCAATGCCCGGATTAGCGACTGTAGCTCTTGCAACACAACCGGAAAAGTTATCCACTTCACTCTTGATTTTGCTAAACCCATTACGAACTCTTTTTGAAGTACGACCGTTTCGATTTCCACCACAAGCTTCGACAAATTTATCAAAAAGAACCACCCAAAACTCTTCCTTATCTACACATAACTGCTATAACCAACAGCAAGGTACTGAGTAATAAGGTGATGATTTTCCAAAACACTAAATCTCGTTCTTTTTTTCCTTTTTTGGCTTTGAGTTTCATCAATTGATGAGCAAAACAAAATTTAAAATTATTACTTAAACAATATTAAAATTAGAAAGATTTTAGTGAAGAAATCAATTGATGTAGGAAGAAGAAATTGATTTGGTGTGGTATTTGGTGTGGTTTGAGTAGAGAATTAGAGTGGTATTTATAGGGGATTTTGAAAAAATGGCCGTTGGGATCCGACTGCGTAGAAAATAGAGTTGTTATTAGTGATGGATGGTTAGGATCGGGTGTAAGAGAGGTGTTAACCAAAAAAGGTCAAACAAATATTATTTCCCGAAACGGGTACTCAGTACGCGTACAGAAATCTACACGTACTAAGTACGCGTAAAGCGTAAAATAATACGAGTACTGAGTACCCGAGTGATTTCCCTTCCCTACACGAGTGATCAGATCTGTTCAGCCATATGGAGATGGAGGGGTATATCCCTACTCGTATAGGGATATGGGAGACCATAATAATTAATTTTTTGGTTTTTTGAGGAAAATGGAGGGATAGGGGAGGGATGCCCCCTCGCTAGCTCTAAGTCATTGGCTTCAACGTCATTATTATTTTATCAAAAAAGAAAACGTCATTATCATTGTTGTTTGGGTTTGTAAAACAAATGATACCTAAATGAAAGGTATTAGAAAGACAATTATATCGACCATATATCTACTTATACGCATAATTTATAGTAATATATTAATAATGTATATATGACGTGTCATTATCAGGATTAAGATTTAAATCATATTTTGTACTTTAAAAATAAACAAATAGTACTGTATTGTATTGTTGTAAATGAAGAGGTGTCGAACTCGCAAAAATAAATTCCTTACTTCTCTTACACTAATTAGTAGTACAATGACAAGCAGATTCGTTCTTAAGGGAGAGTTGAGCTAAAGTTGTCGATTCAATTTCTGAATATAAATGCAAATATGAGGATGAGAATGATTAAGGACTCTTTCTCAGCCACGAAACGTGAATCTTATTGATATAGCTATGTTTCTGCAATCACCAATTACTAATAACCGTAGAATATTTAGTACGCTCAAATATCCCGCAATCTCATGAATTCACCGGATATGGAAGCGCTCGACTACCGGATTCTACTTGCCAAGTTCCCTAGAAGTACGCTCTCTAGGTGTGACTTACGCAAATGCTTTAAGTTCCGTGAGATAGGTTATTCCTAGTGACAAATACAAAAGCTTGACTCATCTACTAGTGTCATTCAATACATATGATTACTTAACAAAATCCCATCGTCAATAACCACATATTACTACTTGTATTAAGAGTCTCTAGACAATTACGGGTTGAAGAGTTCTCAATTAGCAATAGAAATATCAAACAACCATTCAATTTGCAACTTAAACGATTTGAAAATAATTCTTAAACATCATTGGCATAGTAGAGAATGAGCAATAACAATATAATTGCATAAAACAGGCAGTTTAAATATCAATAGGAATTCAAGTTCGGACGTCGAAATCGTCCCTAATCAATATGCAGTTAGCTACTGGAGTTAATGGCAAACATAGACGCAAATGGAAAACAGGAATACAAAACCAAACAAACAGCAACTGATGGTTGTGGTGGAACGATGTAGCTGGTAGTGGTGAACTCCGTGGCCTGGTAACAGTGGAATGATGATGGTTGCTGCTACTGTAGTAGTTTCCTGCAGGTCTGCTGCCTTGGTGCTGTGAAGTGGTGAGATGCAGGTGACGGATGGAAGGTGCTGTTGTGGATGGAAGATGGATCTGGTGGGTGTATGCAGGTGGTCTTGGAATGGAATGGTATGAAGTGCTGAACTGGTGGAGATGATATGCAATGGAAGGTAATGCAGGTGGTAATAATGGTAATGGAAATGCAAGAGAGATGCTGGCGGAATGCAGATGGTGGTGGTGGTTCAGCGAGCAAAGCTCGCTGAAACTAGGGTTGCCGCAATGGTGAAGGAGGGGGTGTGATTTCATGGCAGTAGGGTTTTTTTCTTTTAGAGCTTTCAGAATCCCTTTCTTTCCTGTCTTGTCGGCCACTGTTTTCATTCAAATCTTCTACCAAATCATGCTGAACTAAGCTTTCCTTTTCTTAAACTCCAAAATATACCTCGACCCACTGAACACAATCCTTGAGAGCATAGTTAGCTGCGGCTCTTGCCTGAACTTCCAACACTTCTCACAATGAAACCAAATCACCGGACCCATATGGCTAGGTGCTGCAAACACTAATCCACCTTTCTTCCCTGTTTTCTCGGTTTGAAACTAGTACAACCCAAGTCTCCTTGTTTCACTACACTTCTTTCTATACAAGTATTCCTAGCCATTGCCAATGACCCCGTACACAGCCATCGAATCCTGACTAGCAGATGCAGATAGCAGAACTGTTGGCTTCCATAATCTCGCCTAACCCTTAAAGATAATCACACAAACTCCATGGCAAAGCTGGTGGTTCAGAACTCTTCATCTTTTGCTGACTTCGTTGCAAAAACAGACCCAAGACCTCAAACCTGTACACTAATTCCACATTCATTCTTAGCTTCTAAAATACTTTCCGACACATCAAACATAACCCCACAGCGTCCATGGCAAACCTGGAGCAGTAACTTGGTCACGGCTGAACTCGAAGTAAAACTATACTCATTCAGGCATTTCTGCAAATACTTGATATGCCTGACTTTAACAATGATGAACAGATGCAATTTCGATGTCTAAACATTTCCACATCTCCTTCCCTGCAAATTCATACAAAACCCATTCATTCAAATCATTTCAGAACCCAAAATCATCCATTAATATGCTCTGTTCATCACTATCTTCAATGGCAGACATCAACTCCTCTTCCTCATTTCTTCCTCTCAAACTCTGTCAAACACTCAAGAGTTAAAATCAAGCAAAACCCATCCTCTTCTATTCTGAGTTTGAACGGCAGCAGAGTTTACTTCCTTTCTGATTTCTCAGCCCAAAACTCTGTCCGTGGTTCTAACATAAACTCCGTGTCTTGACCCCATGGTTTACCGGCAAAAACTAAACCCTTTGAACCACTATTTCCTTTATTTCTCTCTTTCAAAATCCTCTCTGTTCCCTCGGTAGCTATCGGACCCATGGGTTAAGTTGGCAGTGAAATTGTAGCAAAGCTGGTCGTGAACTGTGAAGGACTGGTGAAGTAGTCGACCTAGCTGCTAGTTTAAATAAGAAGGGACGTGGCCCTGAGTAATCAGAGTCTGGTGCTCCAGCAAATTGCTTTCTTGGCATATTAGAGCCTTCTGTCCGCGCACGCTTCGACTCCGTCGATTCCAAATTCGCCAAATAATGAATTAAGCTCTTATTCGCCTTCTTTCACGTCACATGACTCCAGAACACCTATAAAATGTAAAAGAAGCGTAATATACAAATATACAAGAGAAATAGTAAAGAAAAGCATAAGAAATTGACATTCAAAAGATGTAGTTAAGGCACTTATCAGTAAACATATCTTCTTACAGTTTCAAGATTACTAATGGTATTCTAGCTTCAAAATCAACACTTCATATTTGATTTCAAGCTTTCCTCCATGGAACCTTGAAACATATATTGCATTTCAAGTTTCCGTCTTTGAAACCTTGGAATATATTGCCTTCGTTTTTGGAAAAAGGTTACTAGCATTTTTTCGTTTTCTGCCAACTCTGGAGCCATTTGTGCTCAGGCGGGAGTAATCTAGGGATGGGTGACCTCCCGCAAAGTTGTTGTTGGATTTCCGCAGAGATGCCCGTTGAAAACCCCACACTGCCGGATGACCGCAATAGCAAGTGGGGACAATATCGGTGGAGGGTCAAGTCATTACAATTATACCTTGTTTGATGATATTGGTCAGTAGTGCTTACAAGGGACTCCAGACCTTTGATTTTTATCAATATTGCTTACAAGATTTTATTTAAAGTGCTTGTTAAAAGGTTAAAAATGGTAATGGCAAGCTTAACTTCTGACTATCAAGGTGCCTTTATTAAAGATAAAAAAAAATTGGATGGGGTTCTCATTGCAAATGAGTGTGTTGATAGCAGGATAACAAACCAGATATTATTTACAAAATAGACATGGAGAAGGCTTTTGATAATGTAAATTGGAGTGCTTTGATCAGTATTCTTTGCAGACATGGTTTGGTACTAGATGGATCTCTTGGATTCAATGGTGTTGAAAAAGCGGTGGTACAACCACACCCAATATTTTGATTAGCAATCTTATGGACTAACTCCAATATACTTTCTAGAGAATCGACTAGACTCAATCTTAATAAAGTATATCAAAGAGTTATATTTCTCTTTCTTGATTCAATTCTTACTCAAGCAAATATAAATTTGCGAGTCTAATTAAATACAAGAGAAATCACTTGAACGGTACCAAAGACCAATGTTCAAGGATCAATCAATTTCAATCAACAACCAAAGGTCGGATTTCCAATTGATGATTCCAAAGCACAAACTGTGATATTTCAATTATATAACAAAATATAATGCAGAAAATAAATAACACAGACACCATAAGTTTTGTTAACGAGGAAACCGCAAATGCAGAAAAACCTCTGGACCTAGTCCAGATTGAACACACAATGTATTAAGCTGCTACAGACACTAACCTGCTACAAAATAACTTCGGTCTGGATTGTAGTTGAACCCAAATCAATCTCACACGGATCCAAGGTACAGTTGAGCTCCTTACGTCTCTGATACCAGTAAGATACTACACACTTGATTCCCTTAGCTGATCTCACCCACAACTAAAATTTGCTACGACCCAAAGTCGAATACTTCAATAAACAAATCTGTATCACACAAAAAAGTCTACGGTAATAGATAAATCTGTCTCCCACAGAAATACCCACAAGTTTTGTTCCGTCTTTTGATAAATTAAGGTGAACATGAACCAATTGATAAACCAGACTTATATTCCCGAAGAACAGCCCAGTATTATCAATCACCTCACAATAATCTTAATCGACGCGGCGAAAGAAAATATTTTGGAATCCCAAACGATGAGACGAAGATGTTTGTGATTAATTTTATATCTTTCCTATCGGATATATCAATCTCAATCTAATCGTTATAATTACTCAACACGATAAAATCGACAAGATCAGATCACACAACTACAAGAAAGTATATCGGTCTGGATTCACAATCCCAATGAAGTCTTCAAGTCGGTAACCTACAGAGTCTCGGTAGAAACCTAAGGTTAAAGGAGGATCGACTCTAGCTAATACAACTAGTATCACACAGGAGGTGTGGGGATTGGGTTTCCCAGCTGCTAGAGTTCTCCCTTATATAGTCTTTTAAATCAGGCTTTGCAATCAATGTTATCTTTGTAACAAAGCATTCAATATTCATTGTTAGATGAAAACCTGATTAGATTCAAGATAATATCTTTCAATCGTTAGATTGAAAACTTAGCTTGTTATACACAAATGAAATGCATGTTTTTAGGTTTGTGTAACCATACCCAAACATGTACATTTGTTGGTTCAACAATAGTTGACCAAATGGTTAGCCATATGAGCACTTTCATATTAACCATATTCTTCTTCACCATAACTAGTTCAAATGACTCAAATGAACTAGTTAGACAGTTGTTCAATTGCTTAGATCTTATAGAAGTATACAAGACACAATCGAAGCAAAAACAATTTGATTTACTCGAATCGATTCATGAAATTTATAGCCACGGTTTGCAAACTTGCATTCTTTAGTTAATATAAGTATAAGTTCACAAATAATCGTTTTTAGATATAACCAACTTAAGTACGCGGACTTAAGTACACGGAATAAGTTTGTAAAAAGTTTACAAACTCCAGCAGAAATTCTCAGGAAGAGAACCTCCGACAGTACGCGGACTTGGTTCGCGGACACTTTTTCCGGTTTTCCTGATCAACAAAGTACGCATACTTTGGTTCAAGAAATATGGACTTATACATGTATGTGTTTCCACACAATGCTTATATCCAACAATGGTTATATAATCTAAACTCTCATTTCAATCATTGAAACATTCTTAGAGAACGTTATATAGTTGTTATTCATAAACCATTTTTCGTCAAGGCCATTTTCAAGTGATTGAAACATAACATGACTTTCGTCACTAGGTAAAGATGAACTTGGTCAAAGCAAAATCTTACCAACAAATATTTTGAGAAATAGATAGGAGAGATAAACTCGGATTGAAATAGAAAATGTGTATAATCAAAGTCTATATAGCAAAACGACTTTTGTCTCAAGATAGAAGATAGAGTAGATAGACTTTTGAGTGATAGATAAGTTCAACTCTCCATATACCTTTTAGTCGATGAAGTTCCACCAGTTCCTTGAGTATCTTTTCGTCTTATATGATGATCGCCATGGAGTTCTTGATCTCAACTACACTTTCTATCCTAGTCTGAGACTTAGCTATAGTAGACTAGAAATCAAGACTTATAGTTTTGATCACTAACATTGACAAACATGCTTAAGATAGCAACGCATGCGAGTTCGACCGAGTAGTTCTCTAACAATCTCCCCCTTTGTCAATTTTAGTGACAAAACTATCAATACATATGGAAACACAAAAATAAATAAATAAACTTGGTCTTCCTTAGACAGGGGACTTCATGATCGTTGGAGATGACAATATCTGGTGAATCTTCTGAAACGCTTCATGTTGTAGTGCGGTCCAGACGAAACTCGCTCCCTTCTTCAGCAAGGGGGTGAATGAAGCAACTAGCTGGGCCAAACCAGGTATAAAATGTCGAATGTAGTTTACCTTGCCCATGAAGCTTTGGAGTTCCTTCACAGTCCGTGGAGGCAGCATCATGAGGATAGCTTGAGTCTTGGATGGGTCCACCTTGATTCCCTCAGCAGTTACTTGGAATCCCAAAAACTTGCCTGAAGAAACACCGAAAGTGCATTTCAAAGGATTCATCTTTAATTTGTATTCACGACACCTTTTGAACACTTATATAGGACTCATGTGTGATCCGCCCGAGCTCTCGATTTGACTACTATATCGTCCACATAGTCATCAACTTGTTTATGTATCATGTCGTGGAATATTGCCGTCAAAGCGCGTTGATAGGTTGCACCGGCATTCTTCAGACCAAATGGCATTACAATATAATAAAAATTTCCGAGAGGAGTTCGAAAAGCTGTCTTACTTGCATCATGCTCGTACATTCTTATCTGGTTGTACCCGCTGTATCCGTCCATGAAGGAGAACATGTCATGCCCGATGGTTGCATATACTAACATGTCGATGTTATGTAGAGGAAAATCATCTTTGGGGAAACATCTATTCAGGTCACTGAAATCCACGCAACACCTGATCTGTCTGTTTTTCTTTTTTACTGGAACCACATTAGCCAACCAGGTCGGATGATGACTGGGTTTAATGAATCCAACAACTAGCAACTTTTGTATCTCAGCCTTGATCTTCTCTTCCACCTCGTGCCTGAACTGCCTCGGGGACTGTTTGATCGGCTTGGACCTAGTTATGACATGTAGATGATGGGTGACCAATTTCTCATCTAAACCAGGCATTTCTTCATACGTCCAAGCAAATATGTCCTGGTATTCTTTGAGAAGTTGCACAAGTTTCGTCCGTTCATCCGTGGACAAGTTTGAGCTGATGGAGATAGGCCTGGGAGATTCTTCATTCCCGGTATTAACGACTTTGAGCTCATCATTCGTGGAATTGGTGTCGTCCTGCAGCTGTCGTGTGATAGGTATGATAAACACCTAATTTTATATTTAGTATTTATGCTTTCTTTGCGAGTTTTCATGTAAATTATGTATCTTATGTTTACTTTTGAGTTTATTAGGTGCTTTGGAGACGTACGGACGAAAAGAAGGAGAAATCACCAAAACTGAGCAAAAAGGGCAAATATGTCATTTCAGGGGAGAACATTATTTAGAGCCCAGCCACATGTTAAGGGGAAACTCTATTTTGGAGAAGTATTAAAGACAAACCAGTCACGGTTAAGGGGTTGCCAATCAGGATAGCCCTTATCTAATGAGTGGGGTGGTCCCTATCTTGGGGTGTAACCATCCATCCAAACAACCCTAATGCCTATACCCTAAAATTGAGAGGAGTCTACCTCTCATTCTTGATTATCCGTTGTTGATCTTTCCACGAAATTGAGAGATGAAATTAAATCCGAGAACTGAAACTGAGAGAGATCAAGAGGTTGTTGAGTTCAAATCAGTAATTGGATTCTTAGTAAGTACTGCTGCTTGAATCGAAGGTGGTTTAGGGCAAATTAGAGTTTTAAAGGGTTGAATCTGAGCAGAGGGAATCGATGGAAGATTTGATGGGGGAAATGATCAAGGTAGAGTTACAGAGACGGGGTTGTGAACATAAATTGGTGGTTGAGAACAAATTGAGAAGAATTTAGGGTTAAGTTCAGCTGAAGCCATGAATTGAGCAGCTGAAATGATGTTGTGTTGGTGGTTGGAAACTGATAATTGAGTGCAACTGAAGTTCATGGGCACTGTATGGAAGTACATCAAGATGGTGGAATTAGTTTGGTGCAGCTACAGGTAGTGATGGGCTATGATTACAGGGAATTGAACCTACTGGGTTTGAATGAGGGTTTGATTGCAGGTGGATATGCAAGTGGTGGCATTAGTGAATTGATGTAATGGGTAGATGTATGCTTAGGTTTCCAGGTGATGGCAATGACTGAGCAGTGAGTTGTGACTTCTAGTGGTGGAAGTGTCTAGGATAGATGGGGTTGAGTTGGTGATATGCTGCATAAAAAGATGTAGTTGGTTATTTGGTGTGGCTTTGCAGGTTTGTTTTCCAATGGGTATATGTGCAAATGTAGCTGGAGATGGAATCTGTGATGGAGGGAGATGATGATAGAATGATACAGCTAACCAGGGATGCAGAAGCTATAACTATAACTGGTGGTGTTGGTTGCACTGGTGGCGAGAGGGAATGAGGTGGAGATTCGGTAGAGGTTAGAGTGCAGGTGCCTGACCAGCTGCAGCTGCAACAATGAATGTTGCAGAGAAACTGTGCAAGAATGGAGAAGCAAAGTGAGATCGATTCGATGGAAATGAGTGTAACTTGAAGTGGTGGAATGTAGACAAGAAGGTGCAGTTAGTTGGTGGCAGTGGCTTGAGCTAATGTTGATTCTGCTGGGAAGTTGCAGGGAGTTGTGGCTAGGCAGAGATTATGGAAATGTGACATGACATGGATCTGCAATGGAGGTAATTGTTCTAATGAATGTGGGTAATCTGCAGTTCAATACAGTGAATGGAAGTGTTGGCAGGGTATGAATGAGCTGTGTGGCTGGTGCTAGTTGTAATGGATTGGTGGTGTTTAGAGTGGCAGGAAATATTCAGTGCTGGTGAGTATGGAAAGTGCAAGCTTGGAGGGATGGCTCAGGTGCTTTATTGCTGAACTGAAGGAGTTTGTGAAGCTGTGTTGCTGTGAATAGTGGTGCATTTCAAGGGTTTTGTGGAGATAAAGCTACAGATCAAGTTACAGTGGCAGTGGTGTTGAACAGAATGGCTGGAACTGAAGCTGCAGAAAAGCAGGGCCATCTTGGTCGTGAACAACAAGCCTGGCCATGTAGCATAATAATTGCGCTACAACACTTGGCTTGTGCAAGACTATGGCTGGCAACTTAACCCAGCTGAGTTGAGTCATTGACTCGGTCTGAGTTTGACCGAGCAAACTCAGTTGACTTCCCGATCCTGACCTCATGTTGACCCGTTTGACCCAGTTGACCAGCTGACCGGCGTGACATTTCAAGTTGCCGGCGACGACATTCTGGTGCCGGATTCCAGCCAAATTCCGGTCAAAAACCCAGTTTTCCGGCGAGCATATTTTGGGACAGAATTTTACACGGGTTTTCACACATGGGCTTGGTGGACCAACTTGGAGATGAACTTTGAAGACAAAACCTAATATTGGAAGGAGTATCCTTTATGGAAATGGGAGAAACTTATAAAATATGAGACTTTTCTCTAAATCTAAGGTCTTTGGGGGTCACATAATATCTTATACTTTTGTTTCTAGGGTTTGTGAACATGATAGGGTTTCTCTTTCTTCTTGTTATGAACTCCATTAACATGAGTACTTAATTCTATTATTGGTTAAGGAATAGTTGGATTTCACAAAGCATGATTCTTTGAGATTAAATATCAATTCTAGTTATTGTGAAGAACCCATATTTGTGAATGAAGATGAGTCCTTAACCAATATTCTCAATACCTTGATTTGTGTGCTTTAATTTTTATTGTTTTGCTTTTATTTTATTTTAGTATATAAAAATCAGAAAAATACCCGCTGTTTTATATAAGGAACCGAAAATATTTTGACAACCTAGACCTCTCTGTGGGATCGATCCTTTCTTGCCCTTGCTATATTTATATTTTGAGTAGTAAGAAAGTGTAATTATTTTTGACACATACGACAGCGATCAAATTTTGGTGCCGTTGCCGGGGAGGCAACGGTTGTCACTTGTTTTTGGTTTCTTATTTTTGTTTTGTTTGATCATGTTGATTTCTTTAAAAGATAAAAATTACATACTAGGCAAGCGAGCGACAAGCTGTGCCGCTAGCCATTTTTGAATAGCAAAACCTATCCTATTAAAAATAAAATCTCGTGAGCTGTGGTCATTACATTGTTGCGCATGACTTTCTGGACCCTCTTGAGTAGTCCAACTGCTTCTGGAGCCAAATAGCCAAAAGTATCAAAAGCAAAGGGGACGAAAGCATGCCCATTGTCAACACATGCTTTCTCATGCTTCGATATCTTACCTGAGGCAGCCTTTAGCGCTGCCTCAATTGATCGTAAAGGTGCCATGTCCAATTCCTACCAAAGGAGATACCCCGGTGAGGTCAACACATGTGTCTTTCCCATTAGCCCATCCAAAAATAAGAACATCAGCTGGTCTTAGTGTCGATCTCCCAATAATAAGAACATCAGCTGGTTTTGTTTTGTTTTTTTATTTTATTTTCTGGTTTTGACATAATTTTGAGAACTCTTGTTTCAGGTACCAATTCTATGGAAGGAGCATATTGGAACAGTGGATACGTCTTTCAACCTCCTCAACACTATGGCAATTTCCCACCATCTATGGAATGCAATCAAAACCTATTTATTGGCTATGATGCATATCCTAGAGAACCTTATGGTGATTTTCATACATACCAACAACAACCTTGTAGTGGGTATGTAAGTCAAGAACCTAGGTGGGATAATTCTACTTCTAATTGGCTTTATTCGAGTTGTATGCATATTATGCATGGATTGCAAGATATGCAACAAAGGCTAGACCAACTTGACCGTAATAGAGAGAACGTCGCACAAACCAATTTCTGGAACATGCCTTCTTACCCGACTCCGGATCGTATTTATGATCATTCACCCATTCAAAGGGAAGAGTCATAGGAAAGAGACCATATTGTAGCTAATGGTGGTAAACGTGTGAACGTCAGGAAACTTGCGCAGAAATTATACAAGTTGGAAGACGATGGATACTCGGAAGAGCTTGTCGATGAAATTAGTAGGACCATTCATATGGAAATCAAACGACGTCGTGATAAAGGTTGGGAAACTGACGACGATTCTGATTATGGTGAGTCTGAAGATGAAGATGATGATGATTGTGTTGAAAAGGACCAACCTTTGGAGATATTTGATGACGTTAGTGTAGTTGACTCAACTCTTGATCTTTATAATGATCAAGCACCTATTTAAAAGGTACATGAGGATGATGAAACTAATGTTTTTCAGAATTTTGCAACATGGTTCGAGTCTAATAAAGGGGAGTATGTTGAGAATGTGACCGTTATGACCAATATTATGGAAGACCCAACTGAACTTGTGAATGTTTGTAATGATGATGTTTATGTTGAGACTCCGGTTATGGCAGAAACGGATGAAGAATGGTTGCAAGGTTTGATAGAGGAGCATGATATACAAGAGGTTAATAGTTCACTTGAATTTTTCAAGGATGAAG
Source organism: Papaver bracteatum (assembly GCA_023529315.1). Lineage (NCBI taxonomy): Eukaryota > Viridiplantae > Streptophyta > Magnoliopsida > Ranunculales > Papaveraceae > Papaver > Papaver bracteatum. Next base: position 217,601 of record JAJJWX010002346.1, on the reverse strand, counting down.
AGGATTCCGTGCTACAAGAGATTGTGCGAGGTTTGTCTAACCCTTTGCATATTATTTCTTCTCCTTTACCTATTATTGGTTTGAATATATTTGCTTCGAAAACATTGTTGAATGACTTTGTTTCTCGATATCCGCCATTAGAAACACTTGATTCTCAAACTATGCAGATTTTTGCACAAGAAACCGTAGAAGTACCCGACTTTTATATTCTTTATACACTTCCAAGTGTGGACAAGAATAAGTGTGGGGGAAGCTTTTATCGGTTCATAGCTTTATTTCTATTTTATATTACTAATATTTGTGTGAAGCTAGTGTGTGCAAAACAGGTGCTATGGGTGGATCCCCAACTTTTCCGATTATTGGTGTATGGGGAATTCAACTTGCATGTCGGGCTGACGACTTTAAACCAAGCGCTAATGGGAGGCAACCCACTGGTTTTGTGTATCTATCTCTATCTTTTTATTTATTTTTAAGTCTTTTAGCTTTATTTTCTTATTTTGTATATTTGCATATCAAAACTCCAACTTTTAGATATTTTTGAACAATTTAGAATAAACACTAGCCTTTCTAAGTAGATGGAATTTTTTCTTAGCGGTGAGGTGTATATATTGGCTGAGTTGAGATTAGATGCCAACTAAATAGCTTGTTTAGTGTTTATCCTCTATTGTTCCGAAATAGCTATGAGTTGGAGTAATGAGTTTTTATCATGCATTTTATTTTCGTATTGTGTATATGTATCATGTTATGAATTTCCCATCTCGAACTTTACTTTTAATGACTAAATTTTACATTGAGGACAATGTAAAGTTTAAGTGTGGGGGAGTGTTCTCATATAGAGTTTTTAGCCTTGTTATTTTTTCCCTTGTGTTCGTATAACAAAAAAAAAAATCAGAAAAATAGAAAAACCAAGAAAAAAATTGTGCTTTTTGAACTCCGAAATCTATAAATTTGTCCTTTAGGATGACACCATTAGTGGATGGAACCATTTTGATTGTAGGAGTTGAGGAACCAACTAACTAAAAGGGACGAACATAGCTCAGAAATCATAAATACCATAATAGTTGTTACCATATATCGGAATATCACCATATCACATTCTATTTTTATTTTTCCATACTTTATCTATTGTTCTCTAAGTTTTTTGGTGGGTCACTGAATATCGACGTGATATTACTTCTAGGATGAAATAGAGTGATTGAGTTACTAGAAAAAGGAATAAAAAAAGAAAGAAAAGAAAAGAAAAAAGACCGACCAATTAGACCAAACGGAATAAAAGACACTTGGATAAAGCAATATGTGTGTGTTCTCCCTGTCTCCGTCGCCTAAACAAGCATGGAATGCAGGATCCAAGGGAACTATCATGTAATCTGCTAACAAGAATCATGCATTTGGATCCAGTTTGATCCAATCATGTTGTCTAAAAAAAAAGTGAAAAAGTGAAAAAGAAAAGAAAAAGAAAGGAAAGTTTTATATTGGTTGAATAAAGTCACTCATGGTTCCCTTGTATATGCCAGTGAGTTGATGTAGAATTCAAACCAAGTAGCTCAATCCAATAAGCATAGGTTCATCTTAGCAGTGACCTTCAGATAGATATGGGAAACATCGATCACTTGTGAACATTCGCCAACATCTACATCTATATCCATCTTCTTAATCTTTTCATTGTGATTGTGGTTTGTTAGTTTCCGAGTATTGTGGCTTGTTCAACTATCTAATTAGAGCTTTATTTACTTAAATATGAACTGAATTTGCACAAGTTACTTCCTCCTGTAGTCATTTTGGATTCATTCACTGATTTGTCATAAATAGACGGAGTTGAAAATATAGGTTTTGTAGGTAGACCTCTTGTAAACCTTCACGAGACTAAAACTCATCCACTAGGGACACCTAGGGGTTTAAAGGTTTGTTATTCATGCTAAAATTAACCGTAGCCTCGACGACACGGAGTTGTTGTATTTGTTTTTGTTTTGTTTTGTTTGATTTGCTCGAGGACTAGCAAAGTCTAAGTGTGGGGGAATTTGATAGGTGTGATAAACACCTATTTTTATATTTAGTATTTATGCTTTCTTTGCGAGTTTTCAGGTAAATTATGTATCTTATGTTTACTTTTGAGTTTATTAGGTGCTTTGGAGTCGTACGGACGAAAAGAAGGAGAAATCACCAAAATTGAGCAAAAAGGGAAAATCTGTCATTTCAGGGGAGAACATTATTTAGAGCCCAACCACATGTTAAGGGGCAACTCTGTTTTGGAGAAGTGTTAAAGACAGACCAGTCACGGTTAAGGGGTTGCCAATCAGGATATCCCTTATCTAATGAGTGGGGTGGTCCCTATCTTGGGGTGTAACCATCCATCCAAACAACCCTAATGCCTATACCATAAAATTGAGAGGAGTCTACCTCTCATTCTTGATTAGCCGTTGTTGATCTTTCCATGAAATTGAGAGATGAAATTAAATCCGAGAACTGAAACTGAGAGAGATCGAGAGGTTGTTGAGTTCAAATCAGTAATTGGATTCTTAGTAAGTACTACTGCTTGAATCGAAGGTGGTTTATGGAAAATTCGAGTTTTAAAGGGTTGAATCTGAGCAGAGGGAATCGATGGAAGATGTGATGGGGGAAATGATCAAGGTAGAGTTACAGAGACGGGGTTGTGAACAGAAATTGGTGGTTGAGAACAAATTGAGAAGAATTTAGGGTTAAGTTCAGCTGAAGCCATGAATTTAGCAGCTGAAATGATGTTGTGTTGGTGGTTGGAAACTGATAATTGAGTGCAACTGAAGTTCATGGGCACTGTATGAAAGTACATCAAGATGGTGAAATTAGTTTGGTGCAGCTACAGGTAGTGATGGGCTGTGATTACAGGGAATTGAACCTACTGGGTTTGAATGAGGGTTTGATTGTAGGTGGATATGCAAGTGGTGGCATTAGTGAATTGATATAATGGGTAGATGTATGCTTAGGTTTCCAGGTGATGGCAATGACTGAGCAGTGAGTTGTGATGTCTGGTGGTGGAAGTGGCTAGGATAGATGGGGTTGAGTTGGTGATATGATGCAGAAAAATATGCAGTTGTTTATTTGGTATGGCTTTGCAGGTTTGTTTTCCAATGGGTATATGTGAAAATGTAGCTGGAGCTGGAATCTGTGATGGAGGGAGCTGATGATAGAATGATACATCTAACCAGGGATGCAGAAGCTGTAGCTATAACTGGTGGTGTTGGTTGCACTGGTGGCGAGAAAGAATGAGGTGGAGATTCGGTAGAGGTTAGAGTGCAGGTGCCTGACCAGCTGCAGCTGCAACAATGAATGCTGCAGAGAAACTGTGCAAGAATGGCGAAGCAAAGTGAGATTGAGTCGATGGAAATGAGTGTAACTTAAAGTGGTGGAATGCAGACAAGAAGGTGCAGTTAGTTGGTGGCAGTGGCTTGAGCTAATGTTGATTCTGCTGGGAAGTTGCAGGGATTTGTGGCTAGACAGAGATTATGGAACTGTGACATGACATGGATCTGCAATGGAGGTATCTGTTCTAATGAATGTGGGTAATCTGCAGTTCAATACAGTGAATGGAAGTGTTGGCATGGTATGAATGAGTTGTGTGGATGGTGCTAGTTGTAATGGATTGGTGGTGTTTAGAGTGGCAGGAAATATTCAGTGCTGGTGAGTATGGAAAGTGCAAGCTTGGAGGGATGGCTCAGGTGCTTTGTTGCTGAACTGAAGGAGTTTGTGAAGATGTGTTTCTGTGAATAGTGGTGCAGTTCAAGGGTTTTGTGGAGATAGAGATACAGATCTAGTTACAGTGGCAGTGGTGTTGAACAGAATGGCGAACTGAAGTCGCAGAAAAGCGGGCCATCTTGGCCGTGAACAACAAGCCTGGCCATGTAGCACAATGATTGCGCTACAGCACTTGGCATGTGCAAAACTATGGCTGGCAACTTAACCCAGCTGAGTTGAGTCATTGACTCGGTCTGAGTTTGACCGAGCAAACTCAGTTGACTTCCCGATCCTGACCTCCTGTTGACCCAGTTGACCAGCTGACCGGCGTGACTTTTCAAGTTGCCGGCAACGACATTCTCGTGCCGGATTCCAGCCAAATTCCGGTCAAAATCCAGTTTTTCGGCGAGCATATTTTGGGACAGAATTTTACACGGGTATTCACACATGGGCTTGGTGGACCAACTTGGAGATGGACTTTGAAGACAAAACCTAATATTGGAAGGAGTATCCTTTATGGAAATGGGAGAAACTTATAAAAGATGAGACTTTTCTCTAAACCTAAGGTCTTTGGGGGTCACATAATATCTTCTACTTTTGTTTCTAGGGTTTGTGAACATGATAGGGTTTCTCTTTCTTCTTGTTATGAACTCCATTAACATGAGTACTTAATTCTATTATTGGTTAAGGAATAGTTGGATTTCACAAAGCATGATTCTTTGAGATTAAATATCAATTCTAGTTATTGTGAAGAAACCATATTTTTGAATGAAGATGAATCCTTAACCAATATTCTCACTACCTGGATTTGTGTGCTTTACTTTTTATTGTTTTTATTTTATTTTATTTTAGTATATTAAGTGTTTTAATTATTTTGACAACCTAGACCTCTCTGTGGGATCGATCTTTTCTTGCCCTTGCTATATTTATATTTTGAGTAGTAAGAAAGTGTAATTATTTTTGACGCATACGACAGCGATCATCGTAGAGCATCCAACACCTCATCATGTGGCTCTTTGTTGTTGTAGCATTCCATTGGGCGGAGAGACTGGATAGCAGTCTCCCAAGATAATTTCTAACAGCGGCGTCGGTATACGGTATTCCCTTACTGATCACGGCTAGCCACAAAAGTTCGCTCCCTTTTAGTGTGAACATGGGTTGCGGCTTTAGCGGACGAAGGAGGATGCCATGTCAGTGAAGGCGTATCGTGGAGCTTAACCCTCAATGATGAAAGTCGGTCCTCCTCCTGGATTGATGCCCACGTGGGGAGTGGGACACAATGAACCTTGCATGTTTCTTCCCGCGGAGTTTCCTTTGGCTCAAACAACTCCATTCCACATATCGGTGCGTAAGGAGACAATGGCGCAGGAATATGAATGACTTCTTTATTCAGCACAGTCTTTAGGCACTGGTGATACGTTGAAGGAACAATCCTATTGTCATGAAGCCACGGTCTCCCCAGTATCATGTGGTAGTGATAGACACATTTTTGTGTCTGAATTGTCCTCGGTGTCTCTATTGTTAGTGCTTGATTTTGTACTTATTATAGTGTTTTTACTTTTGTGTAGGTGTTTTTGGAGAAATAAACTTGTGTGGAAAAAGTTTCTCAAAAAGTGCTATTTGGACCCCCGGAGAAAAGTACTAAAGGCACCCTCATGTTGGTTAAGGGGCACCTCAGGGCGCCCCAGATGTTAAAGGCACCCGACTTTTGGATTGGGGCACACCATCTTCTTGTTTACGGGATTAAGTTTTTGGCGGGAAAAAACTGATTTGAAAAATCAGTTTACAGCGTGAATTACAGGCGACATTTTGGAGGATATTCGGTCAGAGTTTTGGTTGGATTTGATTTGGTAGTTGCTTGTTACGACAAAACAGGGTTGATATGTGAATTGGAATCGAAAACAAAGGAAGTTTGTTATACACAGTCAAGGCATGAAGATAATCCGGGTTTAATTATTCTTCCAATCGATTTTGGTAAGATCATGTTGGGATTTTCTCGTGGATTTAGCTTGGGAATATCATGTTAGGATAAAACAGGAATGGTAAAAATAATGAAGATTTACATCGAGTTTAAGGAAAGCAGGGAGAGGTACGTGTCTTGAAGATATTTCAGGATTCTGTTGAACTACTTTGGGAAGAATTAGTGTGTATAACGCCATCTGAGTCACGTAGCAACTTGTAGGAGTGTGTAAGTCTCACGCAGACATATGCAGGAGATAAAACAAGTAAGTATTCCCGTACAACGGCTGTGGAGACTAATGAAATAAAGAGGAGATATTTTGAATTAAACGGAGAAGATTTGGGGGAGTTGTGAGTATATAAAGATGTTTTGGGAGTCGGATAAAGGTTTATGGAGTGATAGGGGGCAAACAGAGAGTTGAGGACGGAGAAAAATCAAGTTGCAGACACGAACCAGTTCTGGTGGTGAAGAAGAACACGAAGAACATAAGACCATAGAAGACAGTCGTATTTCTACAGTATCAGCGACACTTCATGTTATCGTTTCTGTAACAATTGGGTTTGTAACACATATAACTGTTACAAAACCCGGTTTTAATAGTCTTTCTCCATTTTCATCATTTGTAAACACGGTTTGAGCAATGAAAAATTCCTATGAGTGTGTTTTCACCATACGGAGCTAGACCCCATCACTGGGACGACGGAGGAAGCCGAATGTTATACGTGGGTAATTTTAATTAATTCTTTTTATGACACTTGCACTAATTAAAATTGAATTATGATTTTGATTAATCAGTTGTCATTTCATTTGATGGGTCATGCTTGCTTAATTGTTTTGATGTCCCATGCTTAGGATTTACAATTGATATTTTGAGAATCTACCTTGGAAAAAATAAGAGTCATGTTTTTATTTGTTGAGCGATAATTGTTAAAATAATTAATATTTGAACCTTTTGTTATGAGTTTGGCCGAATCCTGAGTCCCAACACATCTCTTCATCCTGTGACAATATTTGTATATATTTTTCTTTTCTTTTATTTATTAATTCTTAAAATCAATCTCATCAAGTCCGAGTGAACGACAACCTTACTACTACTTTATACAACATTATTGATTCACATCAATTTTTGGCGCCGCCGATGCGGACTTGTGTACAGATTTGTTTTTAGGTTTTATTTTTATCTTTATTATTTTTGTTCTTTTTTATGCGTTTTGGTATTTTTGTTTGCTTTTAGATTTGGAGCTAAGCTAAAGAAAAAGAGACGAAGTGTTGAAAAGTAAAGCGAAGCCAAAGAAGGAAAGAAAAACAAAAGAAATCCAAAGAAGTAAAGAAGATTATTTTTTTATATAGTTAATTTATTTTTATTAGATTCATTTTATTTTCTTTATTTTTTTAGAAACTGTAATTAGGGCTATATTTTTGTAATCTTTTTTTTTTTTGGACCTTTTTTCTTTTTGGACATTGGACATTTTTTTTAAACCCTACGGAAGGGTAGTTTCAAATATAAACTGCACAGGGAAGGACGGTGATTACGATATCACCTCGGCCCCTCGGGTTCGTACATGACATAGGAGTCGTGGCCCGAGTCGACTTCAATGGTTCATCCCCCGTCTGGAACTGTAGGTAAGAATTTTAAACACCTGTGAATCCCCTGTCAGCGGGTTTACTGGATGATTTTGTATGCATATATGTTGAGGTCTTGAATATAGCTGATTTAATTTCCTAGTAAAGGGCAAAGACTGGTCATACAAGATAATGGTTCGGATTTCATCGCCGTTCTCTTCTTGCCTGCCTTAGGAAAACGATACTAAACACGAACCTAAGATTAAAATACTGACTAGAACGAGACCGATAGGGTAATGAGCTTAATAGGAAAGTCATTCGAAAAATATTGGTTACTCTTTAAGCATACTTCGAAGTTCATGATGGTTTCTGTAAGTTGAATGCGTGACTGCGCCGCCTTGTAATACGGTGAGGCCTTGGGTATCAAAGCTCCACGCAGCTTCCCTTGCCTCTATTTAACTTACTTAAACTCGGATTTATTCCAGAGGGGTTTGCTTAAATTATAACGAATTCCCTTTCGAAGGATTAGAAGCTGGTCTAGAAACAATCTAAGTGGAGCCATCATGCTTTTTGTTTGCTAGAAATCAGTAGGTTTGTTGTGGTCGAGTCAGCCTTGTTTGTGTTTGTTTAAAATTCCCTTGTAGTTAAGATGTCTAACTGGTATTACAATTTCCAATACAACGAATATACGACTAATTTTCAAAATGGATATTACTTTGACCATATTTTGAATAGTGGTTGGGAACGCTAATATTTTGAAGGTTATGGCCCACACCATGGTGAGCGAAATTACTATCCACATGCCCAACGGTCATACGAGAAAAATTCCTATAATTCCTCTTCTCTAGATGAAGCACGTAAGTTACTTGAGTCGACATATAAGTTATCAGACACAGATGACTTAGTTATGGATGAAAGAATTATAATGGTGAGTGAAACTTCTTTAGAAGATAACCTCGGGAAGTTAGCTGAGTCAACATGTAAGTTAACCGAGTCAACACGTAGGTTAGAGTTAGATACAGAAGAAATAATTGCTCGAATTTCTTTGAATTGCCAATACATTGCTTCTAAAATCATCCTTGAAAATGAGGAAAATTTCTATTTACATAATCAAAAGGACGAGGTTAGAATTGGAAGCAATAATTTAGATAAGGTTCGACCATTTTTCATGTTATTATGATGATTATGGTGAGGATAGTGTTGATGAAGAATTTGAAATATGTAGGCATAGTGATCAGGAATTTGTTACTCCACCTGAGCTTTACCATGATAATATTTCTAATTCAAATCCAAATAATTTTAATAATTATTCACCTATTCGAAAGGACGAGGATTTGACTGGAGATTCCACTATTTTAGACGATGTAGTTCATGATCCTTTAGCCTGCAATATGTTGGATAATCCATTATTTGATGTGCCTATAAGTGAATCGGAGGAAGTAACTATGATTAACACCTTAGTTAATGAGCCTTTACTAGAAACTTTCACTAATAATCCTTTATATGATTGTGATGATGGTTTATAGGAAAGAGTTTACCCTGAGAATACTGTTTTAGAGTCTAGTGAGTTAAAAACGCTAGTCTTAGAAGAAGATAAACTCGTGCAGATAAGTGAGGTTGTTGATTGTAACTTAGAAGAATCAATTGACCATTTTCAAGAATCTGATGATCTATAAATTAGGGAGATTGTAACTAGTCTATCTAGAGACACTGAAAACTCTAAGTTTGGAGGTGATCATCACTCTCCTAGTGCCTTACCTTTAACTCTCAGAAAGTCCCCTCACTTAAGACTTGACATATGTGCCTCAACCATTTTACAAGATTATCTTCATACACTTTTTCTTGAACCTAGGTGTGTCCATAAAGAAGTTCAGTTGTTAGAAACCCATCCTCTGGTTGATGTGGTTAACCCAGGCTACGATACCACGATTGACTTTGTTTTCCCACAAAAATCTTCCTTCCAATTGTGGTAACATATGAATTTCAGATGTGCCAGTTATTAAGTTTTGAGACTAAACCTAATTACTTTAGAAAATTAGGGTTGACACATTTGCTTAAAAATGACCACTAATGTGGTCAACTGTGTGAGTCAATTATGATTGACTTAGAGGATCCCCAGTTATTCAGGTTATTGTTATGTGCTTCTAAGTTCTTAATTGAGTATTTGCAGACTCTAGAACCTGATCTTCAAGATACTGCCTTTGTGGAAATCCAGCCAATAAAAACTTTTTATCTAGATCCTTTTATGGAGCCTGAACTCGAACTACAACTAGATGTAGTTGTCTTAAAAATAGATAAGGGTGTGCTGGAAATCTTCCTGATCTGTTGCAGTTTTCTCTTCTTGTGGTTAGCACTTTTTGATCCAGATGACCCGCAGTTATTCCGGCTGCTGCTTTATGATTCTTCGAGGTGACTAATCTCTTCCATTGTCTGGATGAAGATTTTAAACTTAGCACTTCTTGGGAGGTAACCCAATATTCTTGCAACACGGTAATATCTTTCCTTATCTCTTTTGCTTTAAATGGTAACAGTTTCTCCTTGTTCATGTTTTTAATTTCATCTTAGAACATTGAGGACAATGTTAGATTTAAGTTTGGGAGTATGGGAGAAAATTTTTAGTTGCAATAAATAAACTCCAGAGTCTAGAAATTTATGCTTATTAAGGTCGGAACTAACCAATCTAAGTGGATGGAAACATTTTGGTTGTAGGAGTTGAGGAACCAATCTGATTAGATGGAAACATCTAGAAGAGTCTATTCACAAAAGCATAGAGATTAGGTGTTAGAAAAGAAAACATGGTAGTTTCGCCATATCCTCGTGATGGAAACATCGAAAGAATCCTGATCACTTCTTTTATTTTTATTTTTACCATTGCTAGGGTGAAATAGAGTGACTGGGATACCAAAAAACAAATTTGAGACCGGACCACTAGACCAACAGGAATAAATACAATAAATTCAACCACTGGTACCCTTGTATATGCCAGCTGAGTTGACCTAGAGTTAGGATTATCGACCACTGGTCCCCTTGTATATGCATGTGTGTTAATATTAGTCCAGACCAGTATCTCAGTCCATTAGAATAGGTTCACCTTAGTCAACATCATCCACGTTTTTCTCTACATACATATTCTTAATCTATCCATGTTATTGGTTGACTCCGGTTTATGATGTCAGGAAACTATCTGAGTAGAGCTCTATCACTTTATATGAATTTTAGTATACTTGAGTGCAAACTCGTGTACATCAATTGGAATTTCGCATCAAGGTACTTCCTCCTGTAGTCAATAAGTATTCCAACCAAGGAGATTCTTTAGTGCCTTCTAAGGTTTTGCGTAGATAGCTAGGGTCTGGAGTAAAGGTTTTGTGGGTACACCTCTGGTTAACCCTCCGGAGACAACACTCCGTCACTGGGGCCACCTAGTGAGTTAGAATTTTATTTTTTATTAATTTTGTTCGAGGACTAGCAAATAATAAGTTTGGGGGTATTTGATAGACACATTTTTGTGTCTGAATTGTCCTCAATGTCTCTATTGTTAGTGCTTGATTTTGTACTTATTATAGTGTTTTTATGTTTGTGTAGGTGTTTTTGGAGAAATACACTTGTGTGGAAAAACTTGCTCAAAAAGTGCTATTTGGACCCCCGGAGAAATTTACTAAAGACACCATCATGTTGGTTAAGGGGCACCTCAGGGCACCCCCAGCTGTTAAAGGCACCTGACTTTTGGATCGGGGCACACCATCTTCTTGTTTACGGGATTAAGTTTTTGGCGGGAAAAAAACTGATTTGAAAAATCGGTTTACAGCGTGAATTACAGGCGATATTTTGGAGGATATTCGGTCAGAGTTTTGGTTGGATTTGATTTGGTAGTTGCCTGTTATGACAAAACAGGGTTGATATGTGAATTAGAATCGAAAAAAAAGGGAGTTTGTTACACACAGTCAAGGCATGAAGATATTCCGGGTTTAATTATTCTTCCAATCGATTTTGGTAAGATCCTGTTGGGATTTTCTCGTGGATTTGGCTTGGGAATATCATGTTAGGATAAAACAGGAATGGTAAAAATAATGAAGATTTCCATCGAGTTCAAGGAAAGCAGGGAGAGGTACGTGTCTTAAAGATATTTAAGGATTTTGTTGAACTACTTTGGGAAGAATTAGTGTGTATAACCCCATCTGAGTCACGTAGCAACTTATAGGAGTGTGTAAGTCTCACGCAGACGCATGTAGGAGGTAAAACATGTAAGTATTCTCGTACAAAGGCTGTGGAGAATAATGGAATAAAGAGGAGATATTTTGCATTAAACAGAGAATATTTGGGGGAGCTGTGAGTATATAAAGATGTTTTGGGAGTCGGATAAAGGTTTATGGAGTGATAGGGGGCAAACAGAGAGTTGAGGATGGAGAAAATCAAGTTGCAGACACGAACCAATTCTGCTGGTGAAGAAGAACACGAAGAACATAAGACCATAGAAGACAATCGTATTTCTACAGTATCAGCGACACTTCATAGTTATCGTTTCTATAACAGTTTGGTTTGTAACACATATAACTGTTACAAAGCCCGGTTTTAATAGTCTTTCTCCATTTTCATCATTTGTAAACACGTTTTGAGCAATGAAAAATTCCTTTGAGTGTGTTTTCACCATGGGGAGCTAGACCCCATCACTGGGACGACGGAGGAAGCCAAGTGTTATACGTGGGTAATTTTAATTAATTCTTTTTATGACTTTTGCACTAATTAAAATTGAATTATGATTTTGATTAATAAGTTGTCATTTCATTTGATGGGTCATGCTTGCTTAATTGTTTTGATGTCCCATGCTTAGGATTTACAATTGATATTTTGAGAATCTACCTTGGCAAAAATAAGAGTCTATGTTTTTATTTGTTGAGCGATAATTGTTAAAAGAATTAATATTTGAACCTTTTGTTATGAGTTTGGTCGAATCCTGAGTTCCATCACATCTCTTCATCTTGTGACAATATTTGTATATATTTTTCTTTTCTTTTCTTTTATTTATTAATTCTTAAAATCAATCTCATCAAGTCCGAGTGAACGACAACCTTACTACCACTTTATACAACATTATTGATTCACATCAAGTAATTTGGCTCCTTTTCTATGACTTCGAATTTCACCTTTGACTGGACAGGTCCTACAGATAAATTCAGATTGACATACCCGTATGTGTTGGTTTGGTTTCCTTCAAAGTTTTTCATCATGGTAGGTTGCCGCAAAACCTTGCTTGGGCGAACCTTGGCCGTCCTGAGTGTCTTGAGGGTAATCATATTCGAAGACGTTATTGTGTCGATGAGGGCCCTTTTGAACTCTGAATCCTTGATGCGCGCAATAATGTGTAGGGCCCGGTTGTGACTTTCTTCCGCCATCATGTCTTCTTCTATAAATGTAACGTTATTCACGGATATCTCCGGTGTTTTGGAGGCTTATGGACGCAAATGAGTTAACTGCACATCCAAGGATATCTGGTTGATCGCAGCAAACGTCTCCTCCCACTGATTCTTCGAGAAGTGTAAAATTTCGCACAAACTTTCCACTAGAGAAGCAGCTTTCTGGTCCACCGGCCTCTGGTTCATAGTGAAACTGTTGACTTGAGGAGGATCATTGTGAGGATCATTCCCCAGTGTAGGAATCACCATGACATGGGAACCGCTCATATCTGATGTCATCTTGATGAGGAAATCGAGTATGTCGTTTATTGTTTCTTTAATCAGGTCCATGTTCTTCGTGTGGATCTCTTGCACCCATGCTAACTCGATCAATGTTGGGATTCTTCTGGTTACACCATCAGACACACAGTTTGGAGGAGGGGCGTCTTCGTTGGAGGAACTCCGATTTAGCCCTGAAGTTTTTGGGGAAGTCCTAAGACCAACCATTTTGAAATCATCTAAATGGGATTGGGTATTGAAGAAATTGATATTGCAAACGAGAGATTAATCTCCCTCAATGGTTGCCAGTTGTTTATGGGTAAAAACTATTTCTGCTGGTTTTGGTAATTTTGGGTGTGTGGATGAGAAATGAATTTAAACCCTAAACAAATGCACTGCACGAGAGTTCTTTTGATTCGAGAGATCAATCTATTCAATTCTGGCCTAAACCAAGAAATGGTCATTCCATACTTGCTTCGGTCACAAAGTGAAGGAGATGGGGTTGATCTTAGGGAGGGAAGCAAAGAAGGTGTTGAGATTGTGAAGGTGTTGGATTTTATGAATTGTATCAGAATGGTGGTTTCTGGATACTGATGACAACACTTGGTTTTTTCTATGTTTGTCTATGTTATTTGGAAAATAGGCAAATGACCTATTTATACAAGTCATAGAGCGTAAACCCCCATCTCGTAGGAAGTGGAGGAAGTTGAGTGATGGAGTAGTGGGCTCGTGTGGGTGATTGCACGATCACATCTCATCCCACTTCTCCCATCATCACCAACCCTCCATGCTTACCTGACACGTTCCTGTGATGGCGCGTTGCACGATGAACGCTGTAAACCGCCAGACCAATACCCAGTAAGTATCCCCTAGTTTGTGACATGTTTGATGTCTCGATTGTGTGGATACGTTGGACCCGCAGAAGGTAGCATATAATGCTAGGTTAAATAACTAAGTTATTTGGGAAGTCAATATTTATGAAATATCGTGTGTATTCTATGCATGTAATGCATTGAATATACTTAGCATGGATGAAGCATCGCTGTTTTAAAACTTAACGGAGTAGGTCACGGATTAAGGGTCTTAAAATCGGTGCATGCCTAGCCATCTTCGAATGACCGTTTGGAGGCTGCACAAGCAAGCCCTCCCTTGGCCGATCACTCCATGCGATATAGTGACAGATGGTAATCACTACGACGCCTTATTGGCCGTTTAACTCCTAGCCCGGGATGCCCAACCAAGCTGGTAGAGTTGGACGGACGAGATGACACATCTGCGACAGTTGATTAGGGTTTTGAAGAGGTGTACAAGCATCACTCTTCAGCTTGGTCGAAACCAAGCATGGGAAGTGTTTTAGGGAGGACCGACCAGACATGCGTGTAGACGGCATGCTAGTGTACACGTCCGTACCTGACTGTCCCATGAAGGTGTGATCTAGGCCACTCAATTTGACCGCCAAAGAGGAGCGGTTGAGATAGATTTGCGACAGAAATCCCATGCCGCAAAGGAATTGGAAGCCACGCGTCATGCATACCTTGGGCACGCGTTTCGAGACGTCCGGACATGTTGGCCTTGGGCGATCGATCATACATGTAGATGGCCCCACGGTGATCATGTTGACATGCTCATGACACTTTCTATCCAAGATTACGAAGATGGACACTCGTGATCGATTAGCGACACATGTAACATGCCGCAAACCCTAATTAGGGTTTTGTACAGTTCACACCCATGCAACTTCAACCGATCGGTTTTGCATGTTATGCTCATCCCTTGGGGATGTCTATCATGTGAGGCCCACATTGGGCAGGCGGTGAACATGCTGGTACCTTTCATGGTCATAGGTTTGATCTAAGCCATCTAATCATGCCGGTGAAGTTGGATAATTGTGATAAAACTGCGACACATGGAATTCCGTGACCTTTAAAGTATCATGCCAACCTTGTTTTGTGCAAACGTTTATTTCTCCAAGGCTTGCTCGTGATAAGGTCGGTCAGGTAGGTAGGAAGGGGGCTCGCCGGTGTGCAGGACAAGCTTGTCCGACCGATCATGGGATAATCCACGTCGTCCAATCACGTAGGCGAAGTTGGACGGCCGTGCCTGATTTTGAGACCGTCGTTGGCAGTCTTGCTCGTATGAGCTTCCTCCAAGCCGCTCAATACCAACTCGATCACCCTTTTCCAGGCTGGCGTTTGGAGGCTTTTTTGGAGGCATGATATATGTTTGACCGGCCAGGGCATAAACGGGCCCATTGGTTGTCATTGTGGTGATAGCCTGCTCCTGTTGAGGATCGTCTAGGCTGGTTAAATCATGCGGCCAACTTGCGTGGTCGTGATTATTTCTGAGACTGATATGGATAGTCCAGATTCAAAATATGCTCAATCGGGCTAGTATAACACCGAGAGACATATATTCAATCGGGCTAGTATAACACACCGAGAGATGTAGCCTATACGGGTACTTCGTGCATGCCTCACCATTGACACTTAGAGATTCATGTTACTCAGTTGAGAACAACACTTAGTCATCATGCCACGCCAATAATGAGAGTCTTGTTGAGAACAGCATAGGAAATACAAGGCTAGACATGCATTGATTAATAATGCTGTGAATTCACAAAATATTGGGATTGTTGCTACATGCACCATTCTGGATGAGTTTTGTGTATTTATCGAATTGCCTCAAATAAATAAAACGAGACGATCTCTGCGCTCATCGGTTGTCAAATGGCCTTACCCTTTGTAGGATGTTGGAACAAAATTGGTTTTACAACTTTAGCCCGAACTAAAATCCACCATCAACATTAAGTCCCCTGCCTAGCACATGATGGTTACACTATTGTGGGGTAGGCATTAGATGGTGGCATTGATAGACACATTTTTGTGTCTGAATTGTCCTCAATGTATCTATTGTTAGTGCATGATTTTGTACTTATTATGGTGTTTTTATGTTTGTGTAGGTGTTTTTGGTGAAATACACTTGTGTGGAAAAAGTTGCTCAAAAAGTGTTATTTGGATCCCCGGAGAAAAGTACTAAAGACACCCTCACTTTGGATAAGGGGCACCTCAGTTGGGCTCATGTTATTCACACCCCAGTTTGGTTAGGGGGACACCTTCTTCTTCTTTTCAAATTTCATTTTTGGCGGGAAAACGAGTTTCACTCCTGGCAGATTTGTCGTTCGGATTTTGGATGGGTTAGAGGTAGACTCAATCGCTGAAATTTCATGGGTAGACGCGATATGACTATAGAATGTTTGGAAAAAAATTGGTTGAATAACGTGTTTCAATCCAAAACAGTGGAACAAGCTTTCACGGGTTCAAGTGAATTTGACACGAGTTTGAGGCGTGTAATGCATCAGTTTGGAGTGTGATGCACTACAGAGATGTGTGAAGAAGATTAATAAGGAATGTTTGACAGCTGAGAACGCGTGGAAGATCAAAGAAATGGAAAATATTGTCGTGAGAATAAAAATAATAAAGAGAGTATATTTTGAAGTTATGGAGGAGATTCGATGCATCTTTCGGGTTTAAATAGGTTGAATTAGTACCATACCAGGGGATAGAGAGATTGGGATACGTTTAGAAACTTTAGATCCGGAGAAATTGGTGTTACATGGAACTGCCATTACTGATCATGTGAATAACATGAAGAACATTAGACAGTAGGGGACAGTCGTATTGCTACGTGCCAACGACACTTCTTATTTATCGTTCTCTGTAATATTTAGTTTTGTAACAAATATAAGTGTTACAAAATCCAGTTTTATTTTTTTCTCCCATTTCATTATTGTGAACACCTTTTTGAGCAATGAAAAATTTCTTTGAGTGTGTTTTCACCATGCGTAGCTAGAACCCATCACTGGGACGATGGAGGAAGACGAATTTCATACATGGGTAAAATTATTTAATTTTTTAAGACTTTTGCATTAATTTTAATTGAAATATGATTTGAATTAATTGGTTGTCATTTAATTTGATGAGGTATGCTTAGCTTAAATGTTTTGATACATCATGCTTAGGATTTAAAACCAATCTTTTGAGAATCTACCTTGGCAAAATCAGAGTCCATGTTAATTTTATTTATTGAGCTTTAATTGTTGAGAATAAATAAATTGAACCCTATGTAATGATTCGACGAAATACTAGTCCCAGTAACTCTCTTCATCCTGTGATAATATTTGTATATATTTTTCTTTTATTTTAGTTTATTAATTCTTAAAATCAATCTCATCAAGTCCGAGTAAACGACAACCTTCTTACCACTATATAAAATTCGATCAATTTTTGGCGCCGCCAACGCGGACTTGTGTATAGATTTGTTTTTAGGTTTTACTTTTATTTTTATTTTTATTTTTATTCTTTTTATTCTTTTTATGCGTTTTGGTATTTCTGTTTGCTTTCAGATTCGGAGCTAAGCTAAAGAAAAAGAGAAAGTGCTGAAAAGAAAGGCAAAGCCCAAGAAAGAAAGAAAAGAGAAATCCAAAAGGAGTGAACAAGAATATTTTTGTATATAGTTATTGGATTTTATTTTTTAGATTTTTTATTATTTTTTATTTTCTTCTTATTAACGAAAAAATTGAGATCAAAAATAAATATTGTTTACAAATCAGAAAGACTATCAACTGGTAAGAAATTAGATGGAAGCCTAGCAACAAGCTGAGCTCCAACACCCTTTTGAATAACCACACCTAACCTATGAAAAAGAAACTCTCAAACCCGAACATTAGCATCATGACTAGCCATATAATTGCGCAGACGCTTCAGAAAATCTATGGTACCATCACCTAACTCCCCCAAGGTAGTGAAGGCCAAAGTCTCAAAACCAAAGACATGAGACGTGCATTTATCCAAGTATTTAGCATTCTTGCGAGAAAAATCATTCTTAATGGCAAGACCTGTGGAAAAGGTCAGACTCCACCCCCGGTAAAAGGAGAAACACCAGTCACATCCAAACACATATCCCGACCATTATCCCAATTAAGCACAAGTAAGTCAGTCGGACGCAGAGCAGTACCATTATCATCAAGAAGCCCCAAGTCAACCTCCTTCCTATCTGGTATGCTTGCACGGTAACACATATCTGCAAGAGTGTCTCGCACCAAATCATGTCTAAATTTAAGCCCAACTTCATTCGCACAATGTAAGGCATGATCACCAAAAATATCCATATCTCTCTTGCAAAAGGGATAAGAACCATCCTCCTCAAAAAGAGGGATCCATAATCTGTATCGGAGAATTGCACCAAACTTCCTAGCTCCAATATGTTGATTAAGCCCCACAATTGGAATCGCCATCATAAAATCCCAAGCATGTTTAGACTGGTTGCAATGCCATAAAACAGAGTCGAGCTCCGACATAACATAAGTGGAGTGTATGTTTTTCTTAACCGCATCAAAGTAAATATTTGCCAAGGAGTTCATGGAATGGGTTGCAAAATTACCAGAGTAGAGGGGAAAAACATCGAAATATACCGAATTGAAGGAGTCCAAAGCACGTTGGAGAGAGGGACCACTACCACTGATACCAGAATCTTGCAAAATCTTGGATTGCAGCTTAAGGGTCTGTAAACAGGATGCAAAAAAACAATAATTTTTAGTATCCTGCATAGTATACACACCCATACCTCCGTGTTTGAAAAAAAAAGTAGAAATCCTTTGCTGAAGTATCTCGTAACCAGGGCCATCTCCAGTAATGATGTGCTTAAGGAATTGAAACAGGAGGGCATCGAATAAGTCTTGAGCATCTTGTAAAAATTTAGGTCTCGTTGTTCTCAAGGAGAAATAAAGTCTCGAAACACCGGTGCAATTCCGAAACAAAAGCAATTCACCTTGCGGGTCTTCTAACTTCTCTATAGCATCAATAAAATCCATAGTCTTGCGCACTTTACTAACAACCAAATCCTTATGAATTGAGCATCAAGGCTTACCGGCTCCCCCTAAATCTTCACACCCTTAGTAGGCCTACTTATATTCGGAGGAAAAACGCTAGCACGTGGGTCTGGAGAAGGCCAGAACAGTTCGGTCTTGGCTATATTCAAATGTAAACCCTTTTCAACCCCAAAATCTTGAATGATATTCAAAGCCTTTGCAACCATAAGAGTATATCTAATCAAGGTACCATCACCTAAGTACTAGGATTGTTGTTCAAGCTCACATTGCGCGACAATTGTTTTAACCAAGGGGTGAAAAGTAAGAGCAAACAACAAAGGGACCAAAGGATCACCTTGTTGAACACCCTGGGAGGAGGCGAGAACATGATCCATGTAATATAAACGAGAAGGAAAAGCGTAACAAAATTCAACCCACCTAGAGATCGATGGAGTTTATTTGTAATTTTAGAAACTGTATTTAGGGTTTATTTTTTGTAATCTTTTATTTTTGGACTTTTTTATTTTTTATTTTTGGACATTGGACATTGGACTTTATTTTTAAAACCCTAAGGAAGGGTTAATTTAAATATAAACTGCACAGGGAAGGATGAAAGTTACGATACTGTCTCGGCCCCTCGGCTTCGTACACTGACATAGGAGTCAGTGTCCCGATTCGAGTTCAACGGTTCATCCCCCGTATGGAACGGGAAGTAAGAATTCTAAACACCCGTGAATCCCCTGTCAGCGAGTTTACTGGATGATTTTGTGTGCATATATGTTGAGGTCTTGAATGAGGCTGCTTTAATTTCCTAGTAAAGGGCAAGGACTGGCCATACAAGATAAGGGTTCGGATTTTATCACCGTTCTCTTCTTGCCTGCCTTAGGAAAACGATACCAAACGCGAACCTAAGCTTAAAATACTGACTAGAACGAGACCGATAGGGTAACAAGCTTAATAGTAAAGTCATTCGAATAATATTGGTTACTCTTTTAAGCATACTTCGAAGTTCATGATGGTTTCTGTGAGTTGAATGCGTGACTGCGCCACTTTGTAATGCCGGTGAGGCCTTGGGTATCAAAGCTCCACTGACCTTCCCTCGCCTCTATTCAACTTACTTTGACTCGGATTGATTCCAAAAGGGTTTGCTTAAATTGTAACGAATTCCCTTTCGAAGGATTATAAGATGGTCTAGAAATAATCTAAGTGGAGCCATCATGCCTTTTGTTTGCTAGAAATTAGTAGGTTTTTTTTGGTCGAGTCATCCTTGTTTGTGATTGTGTAGAATTCCCTTGTAGTTAGGATGTCAAACTGGTATTATAACAGCCAATATAATGATTATCCGACTGAGTTTCAAAATGGACATTACTTTGACCATGGTGTAAATAGTGGTTGGGAACACCAAACTTTTGAAGTTTATGGTCCATACCATGGTGAGCCCAATTACTATTCGCACACCCACCAGTCATATGAGCAAAACAATCCCTTTATTTCTCTAGAAGAGGCTCTCAAGAGTTATACCTTATTTGTGAAAGAAACCTGTAACATTCTTCCAGACGAGCAGTCAACAAAGATGTCTCTAGAAGAGCCTCTTAAGCATTTTACTGAGAGTACAAATAGGATTGTCGAAAAACTTGCTCAAAATAATCTTAAATATAGTGTTTCCAATAATACCCTTGTAAACGAGGATAGTTATTTACATAATCAAGATGACGAGGATAAAATTGGTAACACTAATTGTTTAGATGAGGTTCAACCATTTTTATATTATTATAATGATGATTATGATTATGATGAGGATAATGTTGATGAAGAATTTGAAATAAGTAGGCATAGTGATCAGGAATTTTTTACTCCAATTGAGCTTAATAATGATAATGTTTCTAGTTCAAATCCAAATAATTTTAATAATTATACACCCATTCAAAAGGACGAGGATTTGACTAGAGATACCACCGTTTTAGACGATGTAGTATTCCCTTTTGATTATGAAGCCAATGATGGTTTAGAGGAACGAGTATATTTTGAGTCTAGCGATTTATAAACAATAGACTTAGAAAAAGAAAATGAACTCGTAGAGATGAGTGAGGATGTACCTGACTTAGAAGAATCAATTGACCATTTTCAGGAATCAGATGACCTTGAAATTAGGGAAGTTGTGACTAGTCTTTCTAGAGATATTGAAAACTCTAAGTTTGGGGGTAATTATCATTCTCCATGTGCTTTAACTCTTAGAAAATTCCCTCACTTGGGACTTGACATATGTGCCTCAACCATTTAAAAGATTATCTTCATACACTTTTTCCTGAACCTAGTTGTGTCCATAAATAAGTTCAGTTGTTAAGAACCCATCCTATGGTTGATGTGGTTAACCCAGGATATGATACCACGATTGACTTTTTTTTCCCACCAAAAACCTTCCTTCCAATTGTGGGAACGTATAAGTTTCAGATATGTCAATTATTAAGTTTTGAGACTAAACATAATTACTTTAGGAGATTAGGGTCGACACATTTGCTTAAGAATGACCAATACTGTGGTCAACTGTGTGAGTCAAGTCTGATTCTCTTAGAGGATCCCCAATTATCCAGGTTATTGTTATGTGCATTTAAGTTCTTAGTTGAGTATTTCCAGATTCTAGAACCTGATCTTTAGGATCCTTCCTTTGAGGAAATCCAACCAATGATAGCTTTTTATCTAGACCCTTTTATAGTGCCTGGACCCGAACCACAACTATATGTAGTTTTCTTAAACAAAAAAATAGATAAAGGTGTGTTGGATATCTTCTTGGTATGTTGCAGTTTCCTCTTCTTGTGGTTAGCACTTTTTGATCCAGATGACCCGCAGTTATTCCGGATGCTACTAAATGATTCTTCGAGGTGACTAATCTCTTCCATTGTCTGGCTGAAGACTTTAAACTTAGCACTTCTTGGGAGGTAACCCAATATTCATGCGACACGGTAATATCTTTCCTTATCTCTTTTGCTTCAAATGGTAACAGTTTCTCCTTGTTCATGTTTTTAATTTAATCTTAGAACATTGAGGACAATGTTAGATTTAAGTTTGCGGGAGTTGGGAAGAGAATAGAGAGCTGTAGAGAGGAGATTGATCGAGTTGCAGAGAATATTTCTCTGCTCTTGTAGAAGACGAAGAGCACGAAGAACAGACAGCCAAAAACTGTCGTTCTTCAACTGTGTAAACGACATAGCTAGTAGGGTGGTAGTGCTACAGAGCCAGTGACGCATATTTGTTATTGTTCTTTGTAACAGTGTTTTGCAACAATTATAAATGTTGCAAACACCCGGTTTTCATCATTTTCTCTCCATTTCATCTTTGTAAACAATTTTTGAGCATGAATCTATATTTTGAGAAAGTTTACACAATGATGGACTAAACCCAATCCTTGGGGGCAATGGAGGAAGCTTTCTTGCCAATGAAAAAGTGGTAATTCTTAATTATTTAATTTGTGTAATTTTTATTATGATCATTTGCCTAGATTGAAAATAGATTTTATGATTTTTGTTAAACAATTGTATTTTTTATTGATGGAATATGATCAGCCTAGGGTTTTGATATCTCATGCTTTGGATTAACATTTGTTGTTTCTAAAAAATCTACTTTTGCAATAGTTGAGAATCAAATTGAACGTGTGAAATTGCATGATAGTTATTAGTATCACTTTGGAATTGGTAAATAGCGGAATCGTAGCCCCAGTCTCTCCATAATTCTCACGACACTTTTTAATTTTGAGTTTGTTATATTTTTGCTTTAAACTAAGTCTGAAAATCCGCTTTCACAAGTCTTGAACTAATCATCTTACTACAACATCATTGAAAATAACCATCAGACATATACAACATAAGAAGACAGGATAAAGGAAGTCTACCTGGAGGAACTCTGACCGATTGCTGATAATCTTCCATGTGATTATGCGGGCATGACCATGGGCCTTGGTGGGACCGGTTTCCTCCCATAGGCATTTGAGCTAAGAATGGAATTCTCCTTCTACAGGGATTCCTCCAGCTTGGGTATTTGTACATTGCTGGTCAAATCGCTCATATCCAGCGGCTTCCCTTATCCTTAATTAGGGTTCGAAAGAAAGCACGACTTGGTCGGTATTGAATCCTCATATATCGGGTAGGCTTCGCCGCTTTAGTATTCCTTTAGGGTTTCCTCAACATATATGTATGTGTAGGGATTTTGAACCACTCTTATAATTTTACGATAGGGTTTTCTTGTAGAAACTCCATTTCCTCATCATGTCGAACAACAGTGGATCGTCTTCTTCATACTACCCAGGGTATTCTGCTAAATGTGCACGACCTGCATCTGAACCTCATGATGAATCCCCTGCTGGTATTCTCCGAGTTAAGAAGATCATACCGGTTCGTTCCTCTTTTCCTCTTCTTTCCCGAACAGTTACTTGTTCTTCAGCGAATAATCCTCTCTTTTTTACAGAGATACCCCACTGGAACATGTGTGATGGTTATCGACGACGATGACTTAACTAGTCCTCTTTCTTCAAACTTAAACACGCCTACCCCTGCAAACCTTGAAGATGCTGATTTGGGTATCTCATCTTATGAATACCCTAATACGGGTCTTTCATTCGATATCCAAATGAAATTCTTATCTTTCAGCTACCGAGATGTTGGTGGATTCTTAGTGCGGAAGGAGTTTGTGCCTTTGTACACAAAGGTATGGAGAAAGTATGGCCACATCGCAACCAGGAATGTAGTTCGGCACTGTTCATCCGCCTTGGTCACCATGGTAAACTTCCTTCTTCCCATGATTGCTGAGATGGAGAATATTTCTATCCGCAACGTTGCTGAATCAAATCTCGAAAAGTTGGAGAACATGGTATCTACATGTGAATCCATGGAGTTCAATGTGGGATGGTTATGGCAGCGTCTTGACATTATCAAAGTTGATCGAGATGGTATCCTCGTGAATGTTATTCATGCTGCGAAAGCTATCTTGGAGGAGAAGAAGGCTCTGGCTGCAAAATCAAATAAGGTGGAGCAGGCGGTTCAAAACTTGAAGAATATGATGGAGAGATACCAAACTGGGCTGAAGATGATGTTGTCAAGGAACTACAATCTGCTGGATGGCCTCTTCTAAACCACGCTTCCTTCTTTTGAACATTCTTGAGAAATGAATTGCATTGGTAGATGGATGAATTTTTTATTTATTTATTAACGTTATTTTTTTGAATAAATTGATAATTTAAATGTGTAATGAAAAATGCTTGTATTGTCATGTCTTAGGACAGTAGCGGGACAATGATCAAGCATGGCATGCTTTGAGCTATTTTTCGTTAATGACTGCTTCTAACTTGCCTCCATCCACCTTAATGATTTTGTAGTAGCCAGTGTTGTAAGCCTTGGTAATCATGTAGGGACCTTCCCATTTTGGAGAGAATTTTGGTGCTGACATATCTTGATGAATGTGCTTGGCTGTCTTCAGGGCCAAATCTCCTACTTTAAAAACTCGTGGTGTCACAGTCTGGTCATATTCCCTAGAGATCCTATTTCTGTACACCCGAGAACATTCCTCCGCCTTGCTTCTTCTGGAGTCCAGAGTGTCTAACTCGGCGATTCTTGAGTTAGATGCTTCAGCCTCGTTCCAGTGGACCCCACTTACTGCTGCAATCCTGGCTAACATAATTTTGATTTCTGCTGGGAGGATTATGTCCGCACCATAAATAAGTAAATATGGAGAAACCCCAATGAAACTTCTAGGTGCTGTCCGATACGCCCATAACGCCATAGGCAGCTGTTCGTGCCATTCTCTGGGATTGTCATGCACTGTTCGGCTGAGAATCCGAATTAGCGTCTTGTTGGTGCTCTCAGCTTATCCGTTTCCTTGAGGATAATAAATGATGGATAAGACCTGTTTAATCCCATATTCTTCAAGCAGCTCTCGTACCTATTTGTTTGCAAAGGGAGTGCCATTATCGGTGGTCATATGATTGGGTACACCAAACCGACAAATGATGTACTCTTTAATGAAAGCTGCAATTATTGATCCAGTGGTTCCTTGTAGAGGGATGTCTTCAACCCATTTGGTAAAATACTCCATCGCAATTATTATATACTCATGTTTCTTTGACGATGATTGATTAATCTTCCCAATAATGTCAAGTCCCCAACTATAAAACGGCCATGGACTGCTTATCGAGTGTAAAAGAGTGGAAGGTGCGTGAAAGAGGTTCATGTGAATTTGGAATTCATAGCATCTTTGAACAAATGCAGCTGTATCATTCTCCATGGTTGGTCAATAGTATTTCTTGTGTATATGGAGAAATAGTTTCCTTTTTCCTTGATATTCCCCTTCATGCATTTCTTTCAACATAGTCGGAATCTCTTCCTTAGCCAGGCACCATAATAGATCGCCTCCAAATCTTTTACGATATAGGATCCCTTCGTGAAATATGAATCGCTTCGCCTTTTGCTTCATCTTGACAGCATCCTTTTGATTGGTAGGAGCCACTCCATCGCGGAGATAGCTAATGTACGGTTCTCTTCAGTCCCCAGCATGACTTACGTTGAAAACCTCCAATTGATGTGGCGGCATTTGGCAATTAGAGCAAGACATCTGGAGTAAACGAGATTAAGTTTCCATTTCTGGCCAATAATAGCCTAGGTGCTGAAGATGACGGTAGAGCATCACTACCAACGTTTTTCCGCAAATTTCATTATGAAAACGGTCAAGCTGTAGCTACGCTTCTTCGTCTCCGAGACATATCGATAGGGAATCATCCAGATTTCGATGATATAACATACCATGAACTATAAAAAAGCTCTGCAGGGTTTTGAGACTGACCTTTCATTGAGAAAGCGAGTTGCTGAGCTTTTGAATGATGGGAGTTCTCCAATCACATATATCAATGTCTTCACGTTGTAAAAGCAGTGTCGATTCCACTGTTCTCCTCTTTACTGTAAGGGTCTTTTCTAAACCTTAAAACTTTAATTTGGACGCCAGTGTGGCTAAACAATCATCATGCCTTTTGTTGTTGTGACCAACATAGGTTATGGTTGCATCAGCAAAGTAGTTTAATAATCTTTGTGCTTCTGATCGATACGGGGCCAGCGTCGTCTCCTTCAATGCGTATACTCCATTCATCTGATTAACCAGTAACTTAGAGTCGCCTCTTATCTCTAGGTGATGCTTGTTTGGATATTGACAATCCTATGAGGAAGGCTTCATACTCTTTTGAGTTGTTGGTGCACTGAAAGTCCAACTTGAACTAATGCGAGAAAACTTCGCCAGTTAGAGATACTAGGACCACGCCTACTGCTCTAGTGCTATTGCTAGGGGTGGCGGAGCCATCGAAATACATCATCCACGCATCTCCTTCGACAACGGAGATCTCTGGAAATTCTCCGGAAAAATCCTCGTGTAATGCGGTAGTGCCTTCTCCAGGGAATGCTGCCAATAAATAAGCAATGGATTGTCCTATGATATCCCTTGGTGAGGAGCAGTTTATGTCTAGCTCTGACATTTGAAGAATCCACTTGGCCGACCTTCCCTTCAAGACCGGATTTGAGAGTAAAAACTTCGCAGGATCAGATTTAGACATAAGCACCACCTTGTTGGACAGCAGGTAATGTCTGAACTTCTGAATGGAATGAATCAGGGATAGGCACACTTTTTCTGCTTTTGGATATCTGAGTTCAGCATCTCTTAATACTCTATTAAAAAAGTATATGGGGTGTTCGACTCTCTCATCATCCTCCTGAGCGAGCAAAGCCCCTACGGCAGTATCGTTGAAGGCGGTGTAGAGACACAGTAGTCTTCCTTGGACAGGGGAATTCATGATCGCTGAATATGATAATATCCGGTGAATCTTCAGAAACGCTTCCTATTATAGTGCGGTCCAAACGAAACTCGCTCCCTTCTTCAGCAAGGGGGTGAATGAAGAAACGAGCTAGGCCAAACCAGGTATAAAACATCGAATGTAGTTTACCTTGCCCATGAATCTTTGGAGTTCCTTCACATTCCCTGGTAGCAGCATCATGAGGATAGCTTGAGTCTTGGATGGGTCCACCTTGATTCCCTCAACAGTTACTTGGAATCCCAAAAACTTGCCTGAAGAAACACCGAAAGCGCATTTCAAAGGATTCATCTTCAATTTGTATTCAAGACACCTTTAGAACACTTATGTAGGACTCCTGTGTGATCCACCCGAGCTTTCTATTTGACTACTATATCGTCCACATAGTCCTCAACTTGTTTATGCATCATGTCGTGGAATATTGTCGTCATAGCGCGTTGACAGGTTGCATAGTGCTCGTACATTCTTATCTGGTTGTACCCGTTGTATCCCTCCATGAAGGAGAACATGTCGTGCCCGCTGGTTGGATTTACTAACATGTCGATGTTAGGTAGAGGAAAATCATCTTTGGGGCAACATCTATTCAGGTCCCTGAAATCCACGCAACACCTGATCTGTCTGTTTTTCATTTTTACTGGAACCACATTAGCCAACCAGGTCAGATGATGAATGGGTTTAATGAATCCAGCAGCTAGCAACTTCTGTATCTCAGTCTTGATCTGCTCTTCCACCTCGTTCCTGAACTGCCTCGGGGACTGTTTGATCGGCTTGGACCTAGTTATGACATGTAGATGATGGGTGACCAAATTCTCATCTAAACCGGGTATTTCTTCATACGTCCAAGAAAATATGTCCTGGTATTCTTTGAGAAGTTGCACAAGTTTCGTACGTTCATCCGTGGACAAGGTTGAGCTGATGGAGATAGGCATGTGAGATTCTTCATTCCCGATATTAACGACTTTTAGCGCATCATTCGTGGAATTGGTGCCGTCCTGCAGCTGTCTTGGAGTATCCAACACCTCATCCTGTGGCTCTTTGTTGTTGTAGCATTTCATTGGGCGGAGAGACTGGGTAGCAGTTTCCCCAGCTAATTGCTAACAGCGGCGTCGGTATATGGTATTCCCTTACTGATCACGGCTAGCCACAAAAGTTCGCTCCCTTTTAGTGTGAACATGGGTTGCGGCTTTAGCGGACGAAAGAGGATGCCCTGTCAGTGAAGGCGTATCGTGGAGATTATCCCTCAATGATTCAAGTCGGTCCTCCTCTTGGATTGATGCCCACATGGGGAGTGGGACACAATGAACCTTGCATGTTTCTTCCCGCAGAGTTTCCTTTGGCTCAAACAACTCCATTCCACATATCGGTGCGTAAGGAGACAATGACGCAGAAATACAAAGGACTTATTTATTCAGCACAGTCTTCAGTCACTAGTGATACGTTGAAGGAACAATTATATTTTCATGAAGCCACGGTCTCCCCATTATCATGTGGTAGTTCGGCTGATTTTCTATGACTTCGAATTTCACCTTTGACTGGACAGGTCCTAAAGATAAATTCAGATTGACATACCCGTACGTGTTAGTTTGGTTTCCTTTAAAGTCTGCCATCATGGTAGGCTGTCGCACGATCTTGCTTGGGCGAACCTTGGTTGTCCTGAGTGTCTTGAGGGTAATCACATTCGAAGACGCCCTTGTGTCGATGAGGGCCCTCTTGAACTCTGAATCCTTGATGCATGCAGTAACGTGTAGGGCCCGGTTGTGACCTTCTTCCGCCATCATGTATTCTTCTGTAAACGTAACGTTATTCACGTAAATCTCCGGTGTTTTGGAGGCTTCTGGACGCAAAGGAGTTAACTGCACGTCCAAGGCTATCTGGTTGATTGCAGCAAACGTCTCCGCCCGCTGATTCTTCGAGAGGTGTAAAAGTTCGCACAAACTTTCCACTAGAGAAGCGGCTTTCTGGTCCACTGGGCTCTGGTTCATAGTAAAACTGTTGACTTGAGGAGGATTGTTGTGAGGATTAGTCCCCAGTGTAGGAATCTCCGTGACAGGGGAACCGCTCATATCCGATGTCATCTTGATGAGGATATCGAGTATGTGTTTATTGTTTCTTTGATCAGGTCCATGTTCTTCGTGTGGATCTCTTTCACCCATGCTAACTCGATCAATGTTGGGATTCTTCCGATTACACCATCAGACACACCGTTGGGAGGAGGGGCGTATTCGTTGGAGGACCTCCGATTTAGCCCTGAAATTTTTGGGGAAGTCCTAAGACCAACCATTTTGAAATAAGCCAAATGGTATTGGGTATTGAAGAAATTGATATTGCAACCGAGATATTAATCTCCTACTGTGGTTGGCAGTTGTTTATGGGTAAAAACTATTTCTGCTGGTTTTGGTAATTTTGGGTATATGGATGAGAAATGAATCTAAACCCTAAACAAATGCACTGCACGGGAGTGCTTTTGATTCGAGAGATCAATCTATACAATTCTGGCCTAAACCAAGAAATGGTCATTCCAGACTTGCTTCGGTCACAAAGTGAAGGAGATGGGGTTGATCTTAGGGAGGGAAGCGAAGAAGGTGTTGGCTTTTATGACTTGTATCAGAATGGTGGTTTCTGGATACTGATGACAACACTTGGTTTTTTCTGTGTTTGTCTGTGTTATTTGGAAAATAGGCAAAGGACCTATTTATACAATTCATAGAGCGTAAACCCTCATCTCGTAAGAATTGGAGAAAGTTGAGTGATGGAGTAGTGGGGTCGTGTGGGTAATTGCACGATCACGTCTCAGCCTACTTCTCCCATTATCACCAACCGTCCATGCTTTCCTGACACGTTCCTGTGATGGCGCATTGCACGCTTCATGCTGTAAACCGCCAGACCAATACCCCAGTAAATATCCCCCAGTTTGTGACATGTTTGATGTTTCGATTGTGTGGATTCATTGGACCCACAGAAGGTAGCATATAATGCTAGGTTAAATAACTAAGTTATTTTGGAAGTCGATATTTATGAAATATCGTGTGTACTTTATGCATGTAATGCACTAAATATACTCAGCATGGATGAAGCATCGCTGTTTTAAAACTTAATGAAGTAGTTCACGGATTAAGCGTCTTAAAATAGGTGAATGCCTAGCCATCTTCGAATGACCGTTTGGAGGATGCACAAGCAAGCCCTCCCTTGGCCGATCAATCCATGTGATAGAGTGACAGATGGTAATCACTAGGACGCCTTATTGGCCATTTAACTCCTAGCCTGGGCTACCCAACCAAGCTGGTAGAGTTGGACGGACGAGATGACACATCTGCGACAGTTGATTAGGGTTTTGAAGAGGTGCACATGCATCACTCTTCAGCTTTGTCGAAACCAAGCATGGGAAGTGTTTTAGGGAGGACCGACCAGGCATGCGTGTAGACGGCATGCTAGTGTACATGTCCGTACCTGAACGTCCCATGAAGGTGCGATCTAGGCCACTCAATTTGACCGCCAAAGAGGAGCAGTTGAGATAGATTTGCAACAGAAATCCCATGCCGCAAAGGAATTGGAAGCCACGCGTCATGCCTCACTTGGGCGCACGTTTCAAGATATTCGGCCATGGTTGGCCTTGGTCAATCGATCATACATGTAGATGGGCCCACGGTAATCATGTTGACATACTCGGGACCCTTTAAGTCTACATCTACACTTTCCATCCAAGCTTACGAAGATGGAAGCTCGTGATCGATTAGCGACACATGTAACATGCCGCAAACCCTAATTAGGGTTTTGTACAGTTCACACCCATGCAACTTCAACCGATCGGTTTTGCATGTTATGCTCATCTCTTGGGGAGGTCGATCATGTGAGGCCCACATTAGGCAGGCGGTAAACATGCTGGTATCTGTTCCATGGTCATAGGTTTGATCTAAGCCATCAAATCATGCCGGTGAAGTTGGATGGTTGTGATCAAACTGAGACACATGGAATACCGTGACCTTTAAAGCAACACGCCAACCTTGTTTTGAGCAAACATTTATTTCTCCAAAGCTTGCTCGTGAGAAGGTCAGTCAGGTAGGTAGGAAGGGGGCCCGCCGGTGTGCAGGACAAGATTTTCCAATCGATCATGGGATAACCCACGCCGTCTAATCACGTCGGCGAAGTTGGACGGTTGTGGCTGATTTTGAGACCGTCGTTAGCAGTCTTGCTCGTATAATCTTCCTCCAAGCCACTCCATACTAACTCGACCACCCTTTTCCAGGCTGGCATTTAGTGGCTATTTTGGAGGCGTGATATATGTTCGACCGGTCTGAGCATAAACGTCCCGCTGGTGGTCATTGTGGTGATAGCCTGCTCCTGTTGAGGATCGTCTTGGCTGGTTAAATCATGCGACCAACTTGCGTGGTCGTGATTATTTCTGAGACTGATATGGACAGTCCATATTCAAAATATGATCAATCGGGCTAGTGTAACATACCGAGAGACATATACTCAATCGATCTAGTATAACACACCGAGAGATGTATCCTGTACGGGTACTTTATGCATGCCTCACCATTGACACTTGGATATTCGTGTTAATCTGTTGAGAACAACACTTAGTCCGCACCAATAATGAGAGTCATATTGTAAACAACACATGAAATACAAGGCTAGACATGCATTAATTAATAATGATGTGTATTCACATAATATTGGGATTGTTGCCACATGCACCATTCTGGATGAGTTTTGTGTATTTATCGAATTGCCTCAAATAAATAAAATGAGAGGATCTCTGCGCTCATCGTTTTTCAAATGGCATTACCCTTTGTAAGATGTTGGCACAAAATTATTTTTACAACTTTATCCCTGAACTAAAATCCACCATCAACAGTGTGGTTGTTAGGCCCCAGCTTTTTCAATATTTTTCTTTGTAAATCCTCTTTCATATTTACAATCTTGGAATCGATTATACCACACTTCCAAACAAGTTTAAAATTGGTTCATCTGTATTCCAAGAATATGTGATTGATCAAACATCAAATCATAATCATGGGTTCACGGTTCTACCAAACACAGTGATCAGTTCTACCTCAATATGGTTTGCTTATGATCGAACACACAAGTTACCAGGACCGGTTACATCAGTTTCCAGGATCGGTTACATCAATTACCAGGACAGGTTACCATATACTCATGGTATTACTTGTTATCGGTTACACAAGTCACTAGGATCGGTTACACCAATTACTAGGATCGGTTACACCAATTACTAGGACCGGTTACACCAATTACAAGGATCGATTGCAAAACTCTATTTTGATCGGTCACACCAATTACAAATATCGATCATACCATATCAGGTGATTACTTAGGATCAGTTACACTAATAAATTCATACCAAATCATAAGTCAGGTATTGTGATTAGTTATACCAAGATGCATAACAAGTTATGATCGGTTCTACCAACTCGTACATATTGGTAATCCAAAAATATGCAATGAATAACAATACCAATAAGCCTAGAGATTTCCCTTTCGATTCATAAAACAAGTTTATGAATGTACTTCCTTTAAACAAATGTAAATATTGTTTCCTAGGATGAAATCTTCACCTTTACCCATACACATAATCACAATAGCATTCATACCCGATTATGTCGATGTCATATATACGAAGTTCAAAACATAAGTGTTATACTTCGTATTCTAATTCCTTGACACTATGATCATGTAATCATGTCTCACTACTAGAGTATAATCATTCACAGCTTCGCAGTTATGTTTTCAATATAGCACGACTTGAAATATACGTTAGGAATGAAACTGTTCAAGTAAAATATTACTAACCTAAATAGGAAGGATGATGTCGTCGTTGTACCTTGTTACTTCTTCACATTCATCAGGTCTTTGAGTAATACTTATATGTATCATAATCCTAGACTTTCTAGTCTAACTTATATGAAGTTGTCTCTAGTACATAATCAAGCGACTCTTAGATGAGTCTTGATTCACTAAAATATGACAACCAAACTTGACATACCAATGCTTGGTGGATTCAAACGAGCTATGCTCTAACGGAAATAAAGAAATATGTCTCCACCATTAGATGGTCTTATATTGTTACATACAAATAAAATATACCTTCATTTAGATATGGGTAACCGTACCTAAACGTGTATATTGAGTTGGGTCAATAACAGTTAATCGAAGTTAGCCATATGAACACTTTTGTATTAACCACATTCATCTAACACTTCTAGATCAAATGATAATCAAAAAAATCTAATTGTGTTACTCATAGAGTTGTTCAATTGTTTATATTCTCATAGAAGTATACAAGACACAATTGAAACAAAATAGGATTGACTTAATAGCATCAGTTCATGAACATTTTAGCCACGGTTTGCAAAGATTGCATTCCTCAATATATAAATGTATTTTTTCATGAGTATGAAATCATACTTAAACGATTTTAGAACTTAAACCAACTCAGTTTGCAAACGGGTACGCAAACTAGAGTTCCAGACTTTGGTCATGTCCGACAGTTCGCAAACAGGTATGCATACTGTCGTACCGGACCTAACTCAGGTGAAACTGTTCGCATACTGGTATGCAAACTTGGTTCCTGGGCTCGAATCATATTACAACAGTTTGCATACTGATATGCATACTATGCTATATCCAGACAATGATTATTTGTTCTAAACTCCCATTTCAATCATTGAACCATCCTTAGAAGACGACAATAGATGTCTCACACAAACTATTAGTTTATAATTAATTTTCAAGTGATCTAATAATCAATATGAAACATTCCGAGTCTACATCAAATGTCTGTCTCACACAAATCATGTAAGATGTTTTAAGGAAATTTTCACATGATAATCTTTTGACTAATTATTTAGTTTCCAACAAATAAATTGTTATCCAACTAAACTCGTTAAGAATAATGATGAAAATAGCTAAAGCAAAAAGTTTTCCAACGCATATTTCGAGAAATATAAGCGAGTTAAACTCAACTATAAATATCAAATGTGTATAATGTAAAAGTCTATATAGTTATATGACTTAGTCTCATTAGGATATAGAATAGAATAAATTTCTGAGTGATAGATAAGTTTTAGTCTCCACATACCTTTCGTTGATGAAGTTCCTCCAAGCTCTCCTCAGTAGATCTTCGTCTTCAATCGATGAACACCGAGAAGTCTAAAGCTCAACTACACATTCTATCCTAATCCGAGACATAACTATAAGTAAACTAAAAATCTCAAGCTTGAGATAGCAACGGTTGCGAGCTCAACCGAGAAGTGCTCTAACAATCTCCCCCTTTGTCAATTTTAGTGACAAAACTATCAATACATATAAATTACAAAATAAATAAACTTTGTAGCATCTCATCCAAATGCTTGATTTCCTTGGTTCTTCAACATTACTCGAAATCTTTGTCACTTCTAATTACTCCAGTGATTCTGAACATGTTCAACTCAGCATCATTGTTGTTGAAGATCTGTATCTATAATAATGAGAAAATAGTAGCCCTCAATCATTGTCATAGTATTATTACACAACATCAAAGTCCAATTGTATCACAACTTTGACAACAATACTATGGTGATATGTATTACTCCCCCTTATTCAATACTTCATATCACATGAAAATCAGTCCCCCTTACATAATGATCTGTAAACCATATGTATTTGTAGTGTGAACTACACATTAATTTTCCCCCTTTTTGTCAATTTAAATTGGTAAAGGTACGAAAACTAGTGGGATTATAATGAAATTCTCATAGAGATTCTTTATGACTAAAAGAAAACATATCAACTTTGTTTAGATGCAATCATATAATCGAAACTAAATGCATTCATCAAGGAGTTTATAAAGATACAAGAAAAATCCTACAATATTCCTCAGCCACACTCCCCCACAAAGATTTGGCAATTAAGCACAAGTTCAATTAAGAACTCTCCCCCATAAAATGTTATTCGCGAAAGAACAATAAGACTGACCTTACTTTCACAAGAACATAAGGATTTATTTGGACATTACGAAATTGCATGAAACATGAAATTGTATCCATAAAACTCAATTAGATTAACCACAAGAGGACCCATGATTAATTTAATCGTAAATGCTCAACATAAGAGAACTTACACAGCCGCACAATACTTTTACAAAGAAGTGGATCAGGGAAAGATCAATACTGCGGAGTATACAAAGATTCATTATATTTTTCATCAATATTTGCATAAAGACATATAATAGACTTAATCTTTGCAATCAAAAGTTCATCATATCTTCCATAAATATTTGCATAATGACATAATAGGCTTAAATTTTGACATATATGGGATAATCATAGTTTACGGACGCAAACATACATATCCCATAACAATTTATTGCAATATATAAAATAAATAAAGATTAATACTGCAAAATCATCTTCCAAATAAACTTTATAATTTAAATAAATAAATCTAAAAACATTGCAAGATGAAAATCGTTGGCAATAGTTATGTGTACTCACAATAATGGCTATTCCAAACCCTAGTTAACCTTCTTAAAAAACAAGAATAAATTCTCATAAGAAGTTTCCTAGACAAAATAAATTTAAGCAAGAACCAGAAATCATTTCACTTACTTTGAAGACCCTTCTCATATTCCCTATAATCATCAAGTTCATCTTCGATTAAATTAATCATGGATTCAAGATTATCCATCTTGTCTCAAGTCTTTTGATGGAGGATTCTATTTCACCCTTCAATGCCCGTACTTGCTCCAAGATAAGATTCATGGTTAATGAGAGTTTATCAAAGTGAGAATCAGTAGGATTTCCATCAGAGGATGAATCAAATTTATCTTGACACGTCTCATTATCAGAAGAACCAAAACGAACTTTAGAGGGAAAGAGAACAATCCAAACATCATCCTCTTTACTGGAAAGACTTGAAGAGGACATGATAGAAAAGGTAAATGAAATGCTTGATTAAGGGAAATAAATCTCTGTAAAAAGAAGAAGATATGAGATAAACTCCCAAAAAGACCCTGGACAAAAACCTTAACCGAAACTTAAAAGAGATAGGAAAAACATCCAAGTGTTCAGAAATGGTTCTTAGTTTAAAAACCAAAGCTAGAGCAATTTTGGGAGATACACGAACATGTTAGCAGAAATCTTTTCAAATCCCTCTTGGAGATTATTGTTCTTGTCCAAGGGAAAATAGACAAGAACAATCTCAAAACTTAGAAAGAGTAATTTCTCCTACCTAAAGAAGGATCGGGAGGTTTCATAATAGAGGAGGATGATTTCGTTAAAACTTGTTTTAGATTCCTCTTTGTGGAGTGAGAATCCGAAGAGGATATTTTTCTTTCCTTTATTTTTCTAAACAGATTGTTCATCGATTTTTGCATACTATGAATGGTTCTGAAAATCTCTTTAGAAAATGACATAGATTTCTTATAAGATTTTTTTTTCTTCTTCTGAAAATGTGATTTAGAAGAAGGTTTTTTAAGAACCTTTGCGCAATCCGTTTCTGGGTAATCCTGATTTTTATTTAAGGTATACTCGTGATATGATGTGAAGTTAACCATGTCTTTCTCACCATGAAAAGGATTAGAACACAACAAAATCACAGGAGCAATATGATGATTTGGTTTGCAAGAACTTATCGAAGAGTGTCAATCATCCTTTTTAACACCACAATTGAGAGAAGTCGCATTTTCTTATCTTAACGTTTTTAGTTGACGTTCCAGATTTTCAATCCTTTTAATCTAGACTTCCTTTTCATGTTGAAATTTTCTCTTAATCAAGTAGAGATGTTTGGTCAAGAGATCAAAATTTTCTTCTGGAGAAGTTTGATTGTTTATCATGGAATAATCAGAGCTGTCGGAAGAACAAGGGTGATTATCAGCAAAATAAGTGAGAGAACTTTCACAGACTTCGTCTTCTGGACAATAGTCAAGAGTTTCCATCCATGCTTTGGTTATCTCACTCTTTTCTTTATCTGGAACACCAGAAATGTGATGATCACATTTGTAGCACATGGAAAAAGTTCCATTGACATAGTTTTTGTGAACTTTCTTGTCCATTATATTGATTGAGGAGGATTTTTTGTGAGACTTTCTTTTTCTTCTCCTAAGAGTTTTCTTTAATTGTTGTACACATAATGAAAGAGTAGAATTAAAGAAATTATCATCCTTCAGATCAATCAATTTTGGACACAGAGAACTTATATCCGAAGAAGTAACAAAATTGCAACTCATTCGAAGTTTTACTCTTTTACTAAGTTCCAGATCAAAAATATTTAGTTTTCTTACTAGAGGGTGTCTGGATAGAGTATTAAGGTTATTTCCTTCAATAATGGCATGTTTCTTAGAATCGTATCTGGCTGGTAATGATCTGAGAATTTTCATCACAATGTCCTTTTCAGGAATAGTCTTAACCAATGAAAAAGATGCATTAACAATTTCTGAGACTTTGTGATTAAACTCATCAAATGAATCTTTATCATCCATACGAAGGTTTTCCAATCATAATTTAGGTTTTAAAGCCTAGCTTCCTTTTCACATGTATTCCCTTCAAATACAGTTTCTAAGATATCCAATGAATCTTTAGACCGAGTTCGCATAGTCACATGGTGCTAAAGATCTAGGGTAATTGTTAGAGCATTGCTCGATCGAAATCGCATGCATTTCCATCTCAAGCATGTATGTCAATGTTAGTGATCAAAACTATAAGTCTTGATTTCTAGTCTACTATAACTAAGGTCTCGGACTAGGATAGAAAGTGTAGTTTAGCTAAAGAAATTCATGGCAATCATCATATAAGACGAATGACTACTCAAGGAACTGGTGCATCTTCATCGACTAAAAGGTATGTGGAGACTTGAACTTATCTATCACTTAAAAGTCTATTTATCTCCTATCTTGAGACAAAAGTTATTTTGCTGTATAGACTAAGATTATACACATTTGGTATTTCGAACCGAGTATACCTCGCCTATCTATTTCTCGAAATATGTGTTGGTAAAGCTTTCACTTTAGCCAAGTTCATCTTTACCTAGTGACGAAAGTCATGTTAAGTTTCAATCACTTTGAAAATTCCTCTGACGAAAAATGGTTTGTGAATAACAACCATATAACATCCTCTGAGAATGTTTCAATGATTGAAATCAGAGTTTAGACAATATAACCAATGGAGGATATAAGCATTGTTGTGGAAACACATATGTGTATAAGTCCTTATTCCTTGAACCAAAGTTTGTGAACTTTGTTGATCAAGAAAACCGTAGAAGTGCGTGAGCTTCAGTCCGCGAACCCAGTCCGCGAACAGGCGAAGTTCTCAAACCCGAGAATTTCTACAGGAGATTGTGAACTACATCCGGGAACTTGAGTAGGTTATGTCTAAAACCGATATTTTCGAACTTATCTTTATAAACTAAGGAATGCTATTGCAACCCATGGCTATATAGTTCATGAACCGATTCGAGTGAATCAAATCGTTTTTGCTTCAATTGTGTCTTGTGAAGTACATGAGATTTCCTTGCAATTGAAAAATTCTCTAACTAGTTCATTTGAGTCATTTGAACTAGTTATGGTGAAGAAGAATATGGTTGATATGAAAGTTATCATATGGCTAACCATTTGGTTGACTATTGTTGAACCAACTAATGTACAAGTTTGGGTACGGTTTACATAAGCCTAAAAACGTGCATTTCATGTGTGTATAACAAGCTATGTTTCGATCTAACAGTTGATAAATATTAGCTTGAATCTAATCAGGTTTTCATCTAACGGTGAATATTGAATGCTTTGTTACTAAGCTAACATTGATTGCAAACCCTCATTTGAAAGACTATATAAGGGAGAACTCTAGCAACTAGGAAACCTAATCCCCACACCTTACATGTGATACTAGTTGCATAGCTAGAGTCGATTCTCCTTTAACCTTTGGTTTTTTCTTCTAAACCAGGTTAACGACTTAAAGAATTCATTGGGATTGTGAAGCCAGACCGATACTAATTTTATTTTAGTTGTGTGATCTAATCTTGCTGTTTCTATCGTACAAGTATAATTATAATAATTGGATTGATATTTCTATATCCGATAGGCAAGATAAAAAAGTAATCACAAACATCTTCGTCTCATCGTTTCTGATTTCATAATATCTTTTTTCGCTGCGTCGATTAAGACTATTATGAGGTGATTGATAATACTGAGCTGTTCTTCGGGAATATAAGTCCGGTTTATCAATTGGTTCCTGTTCACCTTGATTTATCAAAATACGGAACAAAACTCGTAGGTATATTCATGGGAGACAAATTTATCTATTACCATAGACTTTTCTGTGTGATACAGATTTGTTTATTAAAGTCTCCCGACTTTGGGTCGTAGCAACTCTTAGTTGTGGGTGAGATCAGCTAAGGTAATCAAGTACGCAGTATCCTGCTGGGATTAGTGGCGTAGGAGCATAACTTTACCTTGGATCAGTGTGAGATTGATTGGGGTTCAATTAAAGTCCATACCAAAGTTAGCTTGGAATAGTCTAGTGTCTATAGCGTCCTAATACCGTGTATGTTTACTCTGGACTAGTTCCCGGGGTTTTTCTGCATTTGCGGTTTCCACGTTAACAAAATTCTGGTGTCTGTGTTATTTCATTTTCCGCATTATATTGTTTATCTTTATAATTGAATAATACAGGTTATGCGTTGTTCAATCAATTAGAATATCCGACCTTTTGGTTGTTGATTTAAATTGATTGATACTTGGATATTGGTCTTTGGTACCATCCAAATTTATCTCTCTTGTATTTAAATTGAGACTCGCTGTTTGCTTGAGTAAGATTTAAATCGAGAGATAGAGATATAAACTCTTTGATATACTTTTCTATTGATTGAGTCTAACTGTCTAGTTGATTCTCTAGAAAGTATATTGGAGTTTGTCCATACAGATTGCTAATCGAAATATTGGGTGTGGTTGTTAGACCTCCACTTTTTCAATTGGTATCAGAGCAGGAAAACACGTTAAAGACCTTATCAGTCTGTGTTTGTAGCGATCTGACTCTATGGACAAGAGTATTATCTCTGATAAACGCATCACCAGAAATAAAAATCATGTCTCATCTATTTCTATTAAAGAGAATGATTCTTCAATCTCGAACATAGACGAACCTTGTGTTCAAACTAGAAAGATAGGTTTTGACATGTGTTATCCCAATTACCTTTCAAGAGAGTCTATTTCTCAAAATAAAAAGGGAAACAGCTGAAGAGAGTGATTTGATTCTAAATGTGGTTAGAATCTAAGCTGATAGATTCAATCGGTTGAAACAACATGTCAATGTTCTTCTTGGTGTAATAAGAGACTGCAAATTCAAAGAAAATACTGAAGATCATTATTAATGTATGAATCTTGAGGCAAGCCTTAAAAAGGATGCGTTGGAAATAGAACATCGCTTGAGTAAGCTCTCTATTCAAGGATACTCTAAGCATTCCAATATACTAACTACTTCTGCTATAACTGAAAATTCTCCAGCACCAGAAGTAAAATCGGAGTCCCTTCCAATCAAGAAAGATGTGTTAGTCTCCTTTGATCAAGGAAATTTCACACCACATGGAAGGAAGAAATCTCCTGACGAGAATGTTAAGACTAAACTGCCTAATCACTAGTGTGATCAGAAAGTATGTCTCTTTTGTGAGACAAAAGGTTATGTTATACAAAAGGGAAACTCTAGGTTGAATAAAAATTATCTTGTTCAACTTCAACACACCTTAGACTTAATCCTAAAAGGTGTAACTGACATTCGTATGTCGAAAACCATTGGTTTTCGTACTTACCCTATGTATGCTACCAGGAAGGTCAGTTCAATGAGTTCCTCAAATGCTTGAAATCAGAACAGAAGTCTTAATAAGAATCGTCTAAGGAAACATCAAGTCGTTTTCTCTGAAAACAACGGTTTCCTTGATACGAAAGAAATTCCAGGCGAAAGCAGAAAAATTGATGATATGAGAAGTAACATGAAAGAGATAATTCAAGGATGCAAAGAAATTTTCAACATGTTATCATCCTCCTCAAGTCAAGACTCTTCTGGTAAGAATTCAAACTATGTCTCATATTTTGATGACAGTAAGTTTTATGATAATTTATCGAATCAAAAAGGATCCCTCTCTAAATTAAGAAGGAAAAAGAGACTTGATCATAAACACAATTCTTCTAATGAGATTAGAACTCATACTTGTGTGAATTAATCACAAGGGTTAAGAACTTGATCATAAAAATCCTGTTGAGCAAGATGTGTTAAAATCAGGTATACTAATGGCAAAATTGTTTTTGTTTGGTTAAGTTATTTTCTTATCGTCCATAGCTAAAACTTTTACTACAGACAAGTTTGCCTAAGTATTGTTTGTACTTTTAGTTATGTTATTTTATTTTCTTGCCTTCTTATTCCTTGTGGGGTGTACTATATTCAAATGTGTACACGGGTTACCATTTCGAGTCGACAGTCTGAAAACCCTAAAAATTCTTCCTCCCTAAGAAACCTTTAAATACCAAACCTGTGGGTTACGTTTACGCACTCTAGGTTATTTTATTCTATCAAA
Source organism: Papaver bracteatum (assembly GCA_023529315.1). Lineage (NCBI taxonomy): Eukaryota > Viridiplantae > Streptophyta > Magnoliopsida > Ranunculales > Papaveraceae > Papaver > Papaver bracteatum. The sequence goes on along the minus strand of JAJJWX010002346.1, from coordinate 176,439 downwards.
GAAATGTCTTCTTCTTCACGAGCGTGTGGTTTTGCTAGAGGCTTTCTTGCTAAAGGTATTGGTTTTGAGTCCAAAGGAAGGAAGAAGAGAACCCTTGTCCAAGATGATCATCCCAATGCCTCATGTTACTATGCCTACTCAAATGAGAATATTGAGAATAGGGATATGATCTCTGCTGAAGTGATTCATGATTTTCTTAAATATTACAAGGAAGAAAAACTGCAACTTGATGGTACTTTGAAAAGTCTTGATGTGTTAAACACTGAGTTGGAAAAGGTTACATCTGACCTTGATCTCTTGAAAACACAAATCAAAGAACTCCTGAATGAAGACATCTTTTCTAAAGTTGCAGTAGATATTGTCGATCACAAGATTCAACGATCTCAAGACTCATGATAATCCAGAACTGTCAATATGACTTCTGTTTGTGTTCGTCTTTGGCATGGAAGTGTTTTTTATCTAGTCTATTTTGATTTTGTTTGCATAGTGAATCTTCTATTTTTCTTATTTTTTTTAGAAGAATAACTAGAGTTTGGAATAGCCATTATTGTGATTACGCATAGCTATGTCCAACGTTTTCATCTTTATATTTTTAGATTTATTGTTTTAAATTCTAAACCTGTTTGGAAGATGATTTTTGCAGTATTAATCTTTATGGTTTTATATATTTCAATTTGTTATGGGATATGTGTGTTTGCGTTTGTAAACTATGATTGTCCCATACCTTGTCAAAAGTAAAGTCGTTCATGAGTTGATATGCTTAAAGGAATAAATTGACTTTTGACAAATACAAAAATTAAGCCTATTATGTCAATTTTTGATAGAAGATAGGTTAAAATCTTTTGTTTTCAAGGATGATGTCTATTATATGTCATTGTGTAAATAGTGATGGAAAATAGAATGAATCCTTAGGTATTCCGCAGTAATTGATCTTCCCTGATCCAATTTTTTTGTATTACTGTGAGGCTTCGTAATGTGTCTTATGTTGAGCACTAAACAACCAAAGTTGATTATTGTTAAGATTAGCTTAGTTGTTGTTCCGTAAGGTACTTTATGTCGAGCATATTGAACTAAATTAATCATCTTGTTTGGTTATTTAGTTATGACTCCATAAGTTTTCTTATGTGAGTATAAACAATTAAAGTGATTACTCTTGTGATTAGTTTAGTTGTGTATTCCGATTAGATTAATTATGGGTTCTCTTGTGATTAATATAATTGAGATTTTTAAGTCTCCATAAGTTTACTTGTGTTGAGCATATTTGGTTAAATTAATTGTGAATTCGCTTATGGTTAATTTAATATTTTTGGATTCAAATTCATACTTCTATGTGATTTGTTATGTCCAAAGAAATCCTTCTTTTCTTTTGAAATTAAGGTCGCTCTTGTTGTTCTTTCGGGAATGACATATTATGGGGGAGAGTTCTTAATTGAACTTGTGCTTAATTGCCAAATATATGTGGGGAGTGCGGCTGTGGAATATTTTAGGGGTCATCTTGTATCTTTATAGACTCCTTGATGAATGCATTTAGCTTCGGCTTTATGATTGCATCTAAATAAGATGATATACACTTACCTTTGGTCATGAAGCGTCTCTTACGGAAATTTCATTAGGATCCCGTTCTTGTACCTTTGCCAATTTTATTGAAAAAAAGGGGGAGAATTAATATGTAGTTCACACTACAAATACATATGGTTTTCGGATTATTATGTAAGGGGGAGTGGTTTCCATGTGAGATGGAGTATTGACTAAGGGGGAGTGACATATCACCATAGTATTATTGTTGAAGTTGTGATGCAATTGGACTTTGACGCTGTTGTTTGTGGGAGAAAACTACTTCTGCAGGTTTAGGTAATTTTGGATGTGTGTGGATGAGAAGTGAATTTAAACCTTCAACAAATGTGCTGCACGATGAGCACTTTTGATTCGAGAGATAATCTGTACAATTCTAGCCTAAACCGAAGACACGGCCGTTCCAGATTTGTTTCGGTCACATGTGAAGGATGTGAGGTTGATCTTAGGGAGGGAAGCGAAGAAGGTGTTGAGAGTATGAAGGTGAAGGCTATTTGATGACTTGTTAACAAAAGGTTGAGCAGGCTAGCAAATGTTGCAGGCAGGCTCTGGGTGTTGAATACGATGGTATTAACACTTGGTTTTTTCTGTGTTCTGTTGGAAAATAGGGAGGAGAACCTATTTATACAAGTCGATAATCCTTTATCACATCTCTCGTGGGAAAGTGGAGGAAGTGAAGTGATGGAGGAAGTGGAGTTGTGTGTTAGTATCACACGGTTGCTTGCCCACTTCTCCTACCATCATTAACCACCCATGTTTCCCTGACACGATCTTGTGATGGCGTGTTGCACGCTGCACGCTGTAAACCGCCAGACCAATACCCCAGTTTGTATCCCCTAGTTGTGACGTGATTAACGTCTCGGGTGAGTCGTGGGACCCATATGTGATAGCAAACGGTGCTAGGTGAAATAACTGAATTATTTACAAGTGTTCATTCTATGCATGCGTTGCATTGAATGTGCTCAACATGCTGGAAGCATGGTTTCCTTAAAACTTTGATGAAAAAAGTTGTAAGTTGAAGTGCCTCAACTAGCTATGTTCAGGCAGTGTTTTGGAGGTCGTATGAGTGGGACTCATGTTGGCCGATTATGCCATTGGAAATTATGGAGGATGGTGATCACGGTGATACCTTGTTTGCCACCTAACTCCCTTCCTAGGCTATTCATCCAAGAATGCGAACTTGGACGGACGAGATTGATGGAGGAATAACCGTTGGATTAGGGTTTGGAAGGCTTGCGAGCTTCCTCTTTCACCCTAACGGTTTTATGCCTTGAGAGGCATGCATGGAGTGGCCGATTGGTCCTGCAGGCAGGTAGGACGCCAATCTACATGCCCATGTCAAGTTGAATCTCATTGGACCGATCTGGGTCGCCCGTTCTAGTCTGCGATGAAAGATGGTCGAGATTAGAAGTGTCTTTACATGCCACCTTTGGGCACGCAAATCGAGACGCATGGAAGTCAGGGGAGCTGGCCGATTAGTTCACCGTGGAGGTGGGCCCACGGTGAGCATGTAGACACCGTCGGCCAGCAATTCCTCCTCCTGGTCGTTCATACACACCCGCCCAAAGTTGCGTGGTCGCAACTTGTCGGCAAACCCTAATTTTAGGGTTTGCGGGCCCAACCTTCAAGCTAAAGTTTCCCAACGTCTGTGACTCCCACAGGCAAGACGATCATACCGGCAGGGAGGTGGGTTGGTGGCGAGCATGTGCATGCTTGGGTTGCGACCATAGGCACGATCTAAGCCATCCAAACACGCCTGCGATGACGGATGGCCGAGATTAGAAGTGGCCTTGCATGCTACCTTTGGGAACGATTTTCGAGATGGCCGGATGCAACCAACCATGGCCGATTGGTTGGCCGTGTATCCCACGGTGAGCATGCAGGTGCTGCCGGCCAGTGGTCTCGTCTGTTAGTCGTTTCCGTGCGTTTGCCGTAAGTAGGGAGGTTGCGCCCTGCGAAAACCATAATTCCTTCAAGTTGCGGGATCGCAACTTGGAGTTAGCGTATTTACACCTTCCACGGATCCCATGGGGAAACCCATCACTCCAGGAGGAAGGTAGGTTGGCGGTGCGCATTACTCGGTCCCGCGTGTGATCTAGGCCGTCCAACCATGCCTACGAAGTTGGACGGATGAGATCTATTTTTGAATTTTTTTTCAGCAGGTGAGACTAACACAAGGCTTTGAGTAGACTACGGGTGTTTGCATGTCGAACACAAGGATTTGAGTAGGGCATTAATTGTAATGCTGTAAACCTACACAAAATCGGGATGGTTGCTACATGCTCCGCTCTGGGTAGGTTATAATTCTCAGGGATGGTTGCACATTCCAATGAATTATCATGGTGAGAAATATTCATCACCTGAAGGCTTTATCCTTTTCAGGACGTCAGCTTACAAAAATTGGCTTTTTACAATTTTAGCCTTTAAATAGAAATCCACCATCAACATTAAGTCCCCTGCCTAGCATGCAATGGTTACACTATTGTAGGGTATGCATGAGATGGTGACAATTTGCATAAAATAAATAATTAAAGCCAGAGTAAATACATGTTTACCGCGTGGGAGAAGGTATGTCATGTGTGTTAAATGCATTGGAGCTGGTTGAGTTGATCCTTCCAATGTTAAAGCTCGGCTGGGGAAGTACAGCTTGGTGGGTCGATCCACCTTGGCTTTCCTCTTTCTGTGTGCCTTCTCATATGCCTAGCAAGCATCGTGCATTCGATAAACATTATTGATCACAATCCCGACTCAACGGACTCAGAAAGCGGCAAAGGTGGACTTCTTTTATCCTGGGGATCTTGTTGGATCATGAAGCATATAAAGAAGTTTTCTTGTATTCTTCTCATTAGGCGATCGTATTCTTCAACATCTCAGGTATTACTCCACACGTTGATTTCTTAATCGATTGGCGATAGTTGTGATTAGAATACTTTTTATGTGCCGCCGTAACTTATCTTCTTCTCTTTTTTGCAGTACATCATGAAAGGAGTTGGTGATGATCACTCTGCAGCTTCTTCAGTAAAAAGTTTTGAAGTTGATAAACCAGAAGCTAACGCACATGAGGAGGTGATGGATAAAATTGATTCGCCGCTTCGTGAAGTCAGTGATGCCGTACAGGGAATGTATGTCTTGCATATAACCATTTTCAGGGGGCAGCTCCATGCTCTTTCAGTTGCAATCGATATGGAAGAGATACAAAGACATGAAGAAGCATTGTGAGCGAAGTGGAAACGCGAGGCGTCACAAGCACCAGTAAGCTCGAGAACTGAAAGGTTTGCGGTTCGGTTGAAGAGACGGAGGGTTGAACACGAACGTCCTGCGGGTGATGGGAAGTGTGATTACCCAATACGTGGTGGTGTGATAATCCTTGACCCTGATACTGATGATACTGAACGTCCGAAAGTGATTGGCATGATTTCCAAGGTTGCAATGGATTCTGTAGAAGGTGCAGAAGATACGCATGCTGAAGATGTTGAGGCAGTAGCTGCTATGCCCGAAGAAGAAGTTGAGGAGTCTCTGGAGAAAGAGGCACAAGATGTGGATCCCAACAGTGATGAAGACGCAACCAGCAATTGAGTTTCCATGTTATTCTTCTTCTTCTTCTTCGTAGTTTTTTTTTTTTATACTCAGTGGCGGCTGAGTTTGAAGTTTTCTTCTTTGCTTTCTTGTCTTGAACAAAGTTTTATTCAATGTTGCTTTCGAAACATGCATATTTTTTCTGCTTGTGTCCCCTGACGTGAGTCTGGCTCTGTTGAAGTAGATCATGTAGGATACCTTCCTCCTCCCCTTTTTACATGTTTTATTCCTCTCATATTACCAGGCTGGTATGAAGATTTGGTATGAGGGTTTAGGGTTTTATTTCTGGGTAATGGTGGTTTGAAGGTGACTCATAACTTTGTGTGATTTTATGAGAAATTATAAAAGGAATGAAATCTTGATTACTTGAAGAAATATTGAAACCCTAATAAGTATGAAGGCAAGCGGTGCCATCATTTTGAAGGAATTACAAATATTGTGAAAAGGAAAATTGTTGGAGGAATCCCCCTGGGGGGATTAGAGAGGTGATGTCGTGTCTTCAAGTGAGGTAGGGCTTGAGCCATCGTGAGTGAACAGCCACACCTTCGAGTTTTTCTGCATTGATGATCTTGCAGTAACCGCCCAAGATAACATCTGCCGCTAAGAATACTTCTTCTTCCTTTGCAGGCATATCAGGCTGGGCAGTTATTCTTACTGCCATGTTTCCAACTCGGAACGTGGTTACCTTTGCTACCATATCTCCGATTTGAAACGGATTTGGACTTGGTATAACAGCTTGCTTCAGACATGTGTCGTTCTTGACTGCTTCCAAACTTTTGGTGAAGCGCTTAAAGGGTTCAGCACTCCATTCACATGTCTTGGTGGTGGCCCTCCTGTCAGGTGAAACAGTCCCCTGTGGTCCAACAGGACAATCATCCACTACTTGCAAAGAGGGTTGTTCAATGAGACTTACTTGGGCTCAGAATCTCTTGACGTATGACGAAGGGCTTTCACCAAGGAGTTGCGTTATGATTGTGAGTTGTTGGTATGGAGGCAACAGGCAGTCTTCGAGTCTCCAAGGTTTGTTGGAAATTATCGGAGCTGGCTTGTTGGAGATTCTTCCAGATACTGAGATTGGTAAGGAATGCGCCTTGTGTACCCACGGGCACCCCAGAATCATGTCGTAATCCGGATGTTCCTTAATTATATGGAATTTGGCTTATGTTGGAGTGTTACCAATCTTGACATCAAGGTCAATGTATCCGTAGACATCCACAAACTCTCCTGCTGGGCTCTTGATCATAGTCGGACCACGGGTAGCCTCTTGATTTGAGATTTTCGCAGATTGCAGGGTCTTGATAGTAACGATGTTGAATTCAGAAGTTGTATCGATTAATGTGCTATCGAACTTAACATCTTTCAAATGGGCGACGGTCAAAAGTCTCCAGTTTCCTTTGTTGGCGCTATCTTCCAAGGAGGCTTGAGATGCTGGAACGACTTATTTTTTTGGGTACAAGTGCCTGCCTGACAAAATACGGTTGAGGTCCATGAATATATCTTGATGTTGTACCTTGGAAAGGTACAAGATTTCACATAGGTGTTCCATCATGGATTGTGCAGTCTTGCGCACAGATTCTCTAGAGATCATGCAACTTCGGACAGGAAGAGGGTCTCTGTGAACTCCTTTATTTCCCAATTGAAGCTCTCCTGCTGCTATCTTTTCCCTGAAGATTTTTTTCAACTTGTTTCAATCCTTAGTTGGGTGGTGGACAAACCTATGATAACGACAGTACTTAGGGTCTGCCATGTCTTTCTCAGTTGGTGGACGTCTGATAGGAGGTAGCTTGATAGCATCATCCTGAATCCATGCCTCCAAGAGTTCCATTACTTCATTTATCGAAAACGGGAAGCCTGTGTCTTTGGTGCTCTGCGCAGGATCTTTGCCTGTTCCCTTTCGAGGCGAAGCTTTATGCGTTTGAGCCGCACGCTTGGGTAGTTGTTCTGCCGCCGCTGGAGCTTTTCTATTTCCGCCTTCGCTTACTACACTGACAGAAGGGCCAGTATTATACTGCTTGTTGATAAGGCACCTGTTTCCCCGATTATCTCGTGAATCGTCGCTCCGAACGATCCTAGTTCTTTCCAATAATGCTGGGGCGGTAGTGGCTGAACGTTTGGCTGCTTCATGGAGCTCTGAGAACGTCTGTAATCCCAAGTTTTCCAGCAGGGCGCGATGTATGGGTATCATTCTGTTGATGCATAATTCCACCAGCTGTCGTTCTGTGATATTTGGTTCATGGCAGTCCAACGCTTGTGTTCTGAACCTTTTGACAAAATCATTTGGATGTTCGTTGTTCCGTTGGGAGATTCTCCCCAGGTATAAGAAAGTAACTTGCTCAGATACAAAGAAGTACTTCTTGTAAAACGCGCTGACCATCTCACTCCAATTGGATATGCTGTCGGGTGCGATGTTGTTGTACCACGTATAGGCTCTCCCCGTAAGTGATTTGGAGAATTCCTTCAGGCGGAGAACGTGATTGTATTCGTGTACTCCTAAGGATTCTAAAAATCGAAAGACGTGTTCACGAGCATTACCGGTACCATCGTAAAGGGTGAATTGAGGGGAGGTGTATCCCCTGGGAAGAGAAATCCGCTGCACGGCTTGTGGATATGGAGGCTGGTGTCGATGCGCGTCCATTGGATTTTCTTTGCCACGATTTTGGAGGAGTCTCTCCAGATATTCACGTGTAATAAAGTTGGATGGTCGGATCCTTTCCCTGAGATGCTCCTGGAACCTTTCTCTTGCGTGGTCAACAGCATAAGAATCTTCGTTTAGGTAGGCTTGCGTGACTGAGGCACCTACTCCAGGTGTGCTGAGCGTTTTTCTTGTTGGCCCTTGGGGCTGTCTCGACTCTTGCGGTAATCGATCGGTTAATGTTTTAAGGAAGGTGAGTACCTCTTTCTGAGTGGTTGCCTCTACATCAAGTCCACCATGGTGATAGGAGGTTATCCTCCTTTGGGTCCTCCATATCCTCATCCTGAAGGGAGAGTAGCATCCGTTCTGGTGACGGACGGAGGTGTCATGCTTGAGGAAATGCCTGGATTTGCAGCCGCTCTAGCTCTTGTAATGGGAGGTGTCACACCTACTGGAATGTCCGCTCCTGCTCCGCTGGTACTGGTGGTACTGATGGTAGAAGACTCAACTCCATGGGACACGTTGGTTGTACTGGAGGGTTGTATAGTGACACCAGTAATTGGGATATCAGCGCTAGAAGTGCTGTCGGCGCTACCTCCATCGGGATTGGTTGCTGATCCAGATCTAAGATCCACCATTCTTGAAAATTGAAATGATATTGAAGAGATCGACTTTACAACCGATAGATTAACCTCCAACTGTGGTCGCCAATTGTTTGTGGGAGAAAACTACTTCTGCAGGTTTAGGTAATTTTGGGTGTGTGTGTATGAGAAGTGAATTTAAACCTTCAACAAATGTGCTGCACGATGAGCACTTTTGATTCGAGAGATAATCTGTACAATTATGGCCTAAACCGAAGACACGGCCGTTCCAGATTTGTTTCGGTCACAGGTGAAGGATGTGAGGTTGATCTTAGGGAGGGAAGCGAAGAAGGTGTTGAGAGTATGAAAGTGAAGGCTATTTGATGACTTGTTAACAGAAGGTTGAGCAGGCTAGCAAATGTTGCAGGCAGGCTCTGGGTGTTGAATACGATGGTATTAACACTTGGTTTTTTCTGTGTTCTGTTGGAAAATAGGGAGGAAAACCTATTTATACAAGTCGATAAGCCTTTATCACGTCTCTCGTGGGAAAGTGGAGGAAGTGAAGTGATGGAGAAGTGGAGTTGTGTGTTTGTGTCACACGGTTGCTTGCCCACTTCTCCTACCATCATTAACCGCCCATGTTTCCCTGACACGATCTTGTGATGGTGTGTTGCACGCTGCACGCTGTAAACCTCCCGACCAATACCCCAGTTTGTATCCCCCAATTGTGTCGTGATTAACGTCTCGGGTGAGTCGTGGGACCCACATGTGATAGAAAATGGTGCTAGGTGAAATAACTGAATTATTTGTAAGTGTTCATTCTATGCATGCGTTGTATTGAATGTGCTCAACATGCTGGAAACATGGTTTCCTTAAAACTTTGATGAAAAAAGTTGTAAGTTGAAGTGCCTCAACTAGCTATGTTCAGGCAGTGTTTTGGAGGCAGTATGAGTGGGACTCATGTTGGCCGATTATTCCATGGGGAAGTGTGGAAGATGGTGATCACGGTGATACCTTGTTTTCCACCTAACTCCCTTCATAGGCTATTCATCCAAGCATGCGAACTTGGACGGACGAGATTGATAGAGGAATAACCGTTGGATTAGGGTTTGGAAGGCTTGCGAGCTTCCTCTTTCACCTTAACGGTTTTATGCCTTGGGAGGCATGCATGGAGTGGCCGATTGGTCCTGCAGGCAGGCAGGACGCCAATCTACACGCCCATGTCAAGTTGAATCTCATTGGACCGATCTGGGTCGCCCGTTCTAGTCTGCGATGAAAGATGGTCGAGATTAGAAGTGTCTTTACATGCCACCTTTGGGCACGCAAATTGAGACGTATGGCAGTCAGGGAAGCTGGACGATTGGTTCACCATGGAGGTGGGACCACGGTGAGCATGTAGACACCGTCGGCCAGCAATTCCGCCTCCTGGTCGTTCGTACACACCCGCCCAAAGTTGCGTGGTCGCAACTTGTTGGCAAACCCTAATTTTAGGGTTTGCGGGCCCAACCTTCAAGATAACATTTCCCAACGTCCGTGAATCCCATAGGAAAGCCGTTTATACCATAAGGGAGGTGGGTTGGTGGCGAGAATGTGCATGCTTGGTTTGCGACCATAGGCGCGATCTAAGCCATCCAAACACGCATGCGATGACGGATGGCCGAGATTAGAAGTGGCCTTGCATGCTACCTTTGGGAACGATTTTCGAGATGGATGGCTGCAACCAACCATGGCCGATTAGTTGGCCGTGTAGCCCACGGTGAGCATGCAGGTGCTGTCGGCCAGTGGTCTCATCTATTGGTCGTTTCCGTGCGTTGGCCGTAAGTAGGGAGGTTGCGCCCTGCGGAAACCCTAATTCCTTCAAGTTGCTTGCTCGCAACTTGGAGTTAGCGTATTTTCACCTTCCACGGATCCCATGGGGAAACCTATCACTCCAGTAGGAAGGTAGGCTGGCGGTGAGCTTGCGCGTGCGCGCTACTCGGTCCCGCACGTGATCTAGGCCGTCCAACCATGCCTGCGAAGTTGGACGGATGAGATCTATTTTTGAGTTTGTTTTCAGCAGGTGAGACCAACATGGGTAGTCTTGCATGCGTTCAATGGGGATAATATAACCCTCCGTCAGGTAGCCTACGGGTGTTTGCATGTCGAACACAAGGCTTTGAGTAGGGCATTAATTATAATGATGTAAACCTACAGAAAATCGGGATGGTTGCTACATGCTCCGCTCTGGGTAGGTTATAATTCCCAGGGATGGTTTCACATGCTCCAATGAATTATCATGGTGATAAATATTCATCACCTGAAGTATTTATGCTTTGAAGGACGTCAGCTTACAAAAATTGGTTTTTTACAATTTTAGCCTTTAAATAGAAATCCACCATCAACAGCTGTGTAATGATACTATGATACTATATAAAAATGATTGAGCACTCTTATTTTCTCATTGTTATAGCTATGGATTTTCAGCAACGATGAAGATTAGACATGTGGAATAGGAGCTACAAAGTTTATTTATATTTTTTTTGTATTCCATATCTATTGATAGTTTTGTCACTAAAATTGACAAAGGGGGAGATTGTTAGAGCATTACTCGGTCGAACTCGCATGCGTTTCCATCTCAAGCGTGTTTGTCAATGTTAGTGATCAAAACTATAAGTCTTGATTTCTAGTCTACTATAGATAAGGTCTCATACTAGGATAGAAAGTGTAGTTGAGCTCAAGGACTCCATGGAAATCATCATACAAGATGAAGGATTACTCAAGGAACTTGTGGATCTTCATCGACTAAAAGGTATGTGGAGACTTGAACTTATCTATCACTCAAAAGTATATTTATCTCCCATCTTGAGACAAAAGTCATTTTGTTGTATAGACTAAGATTATACACATTCAATATTTCAAGCTGAGTATACCTCGCCTATCTATTTCTCGAAATATATGTTGGTAAAGCTTTCGCTTTAGCCTAGTTCATCTTTATCTAGTGACGATAGTCATGTTAAGTTTCAATCACTTTGAAAATTGCAGTGACGAAAAATGGTTTGTGAATAACAACTATATAACGTCCTCTGAGAATGTTTCAATTATTGAAATGAGAGTTTAGACAATATATCCAATGGAGGATATAAGAATTGTTGTGGAAACACATATGTGTATAAGTCCTTATTACTTGAACCAAAGTTTGCGAAATTTGTTGATCAAGAGAACCGGAGAAGTGCATGAGCTTCAGTCCACGAACTGGCGAAATTATCAAACCCTAGAATTTCTGCTGGAGTTTGTGAACTCCATCCGGGACCTTAAGTTCGCGAACCCAGTCCTCGAACTTGAGTAGGTTATGTCTAAAAATGATGTTTGTAAACTTATATTTATAAACTAAGGAATGCTATTGCAAACCGTGGCTATATAGTTCATGAACCGATTCGAGTGAATAAAATTGTTTTTGCTTCAATTATGTGTTGTGTAGTACATGAGATTTCCTTGCAATTGAACAACTCTCTAACTAGTTCATTTGAGTCATTTGAACTAGTTATGATGAAGAAGAATATGGTTGATATGAAATTTATCATATGGCTAACCATTTGTTTAACTATTATTGAACCATCTAATGTACAAGTTTGGGTATGGTTTACACAATCCTACAAACGTGCATTTCATGTGTGTATAACAAGCTATGTTTCGAACTAATGGTTGATAAATATTAGCTTGAATCTAATCAGGTTTTCATTTAACAGTGAATATTGAATTCTTTGTTATTAAGCTAACATTGATTGCAAACCCTGATTTGAAAGACTATATAAGGGAGAACTCTAGCAACTGGGAAACCTAATCCCCTACACCTTATGTGTGATACTAGTTGCATAGATAAAGTCGATTCTCCTTTAACCTTTGGTTTCTTCTTCTAAACTAGGTTAATGACTTAAAAACTTCATTGGGATTGTGAAGCTAGACCGATACTACTTTTATTATAGTTGTGTGATATGATCTTGCTATTTCTATCATACGAGTATAATTGTAATAATTGGCTTGAGATTTCTATCTCCGATAGGCAAGATAAAAAGTAATCACAAACATCTTCGTCTCATCGTTTTTGATTCCACAATATCTTTTCTCGTTGTGTCGATTAAGACTATTGTGTGGTGATTGATAATAATGAGCTGTTCTTCGGGAATAAAAGTATGGTTTATCAATTGGTTCTTGTTCACCTTGATTTATCAAAAGACGGAACATAACTCATAGGTATATTCGTGGGAGATCGATTTAAATATTACCATAGACTTTTCTGTGTGATGCAGATTTGTTTATTAAAGTCTTCGAATTTGGGTTATAGTAACTCTTAGTTGGGTGTGAGATTAGGCCTGCACATCGACCAGTCGGCCCCGTTTTTAGGCGAAACCGGCCACCGATCCGACTAGGTGTCGGTTTTCAAATCTGAAACCATGGCCGAGCCGACCATCCTCTGGTACAGTTTCAAATAGATCCGATTCGGCTCAGTTCGGTACTGGTTTTAGTCAGTTTTTTACCGATTTGATGATGAATTCTAAATCCCTAGTCTAAACACATGTTCCAGTTCAGACATACAAAGTAAAACTGAAGAAGAGTCATTTTCCCCTTTGATTATTCTGTCGTTGTAATGATGATGTTGGCCATGACCCATTGTAAGACTATTGAAGTTAAACCAAAATTCTCAACATTAAAAATGATATTCAAATCTCTTTAAAATTTTCATCCGAAAATTAAATCACATCACATATACAAAATTCGCTCAACTAAATTAAGCTTCAAGGAATCAAAGTAACAAATATCTAACTTTATTCATCATGGTTAGAAATACCTAATTCAATAATCAATGGCATCCAGATCCCCTTTTCAATTGATTACTTGAAACTTTATCAAATCCATGAATAAAATTCTATTAGAGTAAAACCTATTCAATAAAAAGGAATAAAAAGCGACAGAAGAAGAAGATAAAGTAAAAAACATGGTGGTGGTGGTCGCCGTTATCACTGCTTGTGGTGATCGAAACGGCTGTTGCTGTAATGAAAATGAAAAATCTTGCTGGTGATCATATTCATACAAAGATCCTACTAGTCATAGTGGTGGTGAACTGATGAAGGAGGTTTGTTTGAGTGGTAGTGGTGACTGTTGAGATGAGACAGTGAGTGATAGGAGGAGAGCGGAAGTAGAAGTCTAGAAGATGAATAGAGAAAAAGAAAATAAGTGACTAAATTTTTTAGGGTTTTGTTTATGTTATATAGATAGGATAGATAGCTAGGATGAATTTGATCTTTGGATAATAGCAGCCGGTTTTCTCGGCTCAGTTCGGCCGGTTTTTTCCTCATACCGTGTATCAAACCGTGGGATAGATGGTTATGATATCAGATACTGTCATTGGCCATTGGATAATCGATATGGCTTGGTTTCAGCTCGGTACAGCCGGTTCGGCCCGGTGTCTCGGCCCGTCCAGTTTCCTATGCAGGCCTAGGTGAGATCAGCTAAGGGAATCAAGTACATAGTATCCTGCTGGGATCAGAGGCGTAGGAGCATAACTGTACCTTGGATCAGTGTGAGATTGATTGGGGTTCAACTACAGTCCAGACCGAAGTTAACTTGGAGTAGACTAGTGTCTGTAGCGACTTAATACAGTGTTTATTTAATCTGTACTAGGTCCCGAGGTTTTTCTGCATTTGCGGTTTCCTCGTTAACAAAATTTTGGTGTCTGTGTTATTTCATTTTCTCATTATATTGTTTATCTTTATAATTGAAATAATACAGGTTGTGCGTTGTTCAATCAATTAGAATATCCGACCTTTTGGTTGTTGATTTAAATTAATTGACACTTGGATATTGGTCTTTGGTATCATCCAAGTTTATCTCTCTTGTATTTAAATTGAGACTCGCAGTTTGCTTGAGTAAGATTTAAATCGAGAGATAGAGATATAAACTCTTTGATATACTTTTCTATTGATTGAGTCTAACTGTCTAGTTGATTCTCTAGAAAGTATATTGGAGTTTATCCATACAGATTGCTAATCGAAATATTGGGTGTGGTTGTTAGACCCCCATTTATTCAGTAATGGCATGTATGATAGCGTTTAAACCGTCGAAATTTTTCTTTGCACCGAGAATCTCGTTAGGTTTATATCTACCTATATCCTTTGCAATAGATACACCATCTATTATAACCATTTGAGGATTGTATCCAATAACAAAATAAATCCAAGATTGGAAATCACGCGCTTGAAGAAAAGCACGCTTGGAAATTTTCCAACACAGGTAATTTGAGCCATCGAAGACTAGTGGTATGCTAAGATAGCACGTCTGTCCGTAGAGTCAGATCGCTACAAACACAGACCTATGACTTAAACTTGTTTTCCAGCTCTAATATCAATTAAAAAAGAGGGGGTCTAACAACCACACCTAATATTTCGCTTAGCAATCTGTATGGACTAACTCCAATATACTTTCAAGAGAATCAACTAGACAGTCAGACTCAATCTTAAGTAAAGTATATCTAAGAGTTATATCTTTATTTCTCAATTCAATCTGCAATCAAACAAGTAGGAATTCGTGAATATAACAAATAACTTGGACGGTATCAAAAACCAGTATCCAAGTATCAATCAATTTAATCAACAAACAAAGGTTGGATTCACAATTGATTGAACTTACGCACAACCTGTGATATTTCAATTATATAGAAAATATAATGTAGACTAGAAATAACACAGATACCAGAAATACAGAAAAACCCAGGGATCTAGTCCAGATTTGAACATCACACTGTATTAAGCCGCTACAGACACTAGCCTACTCCAAGTTAACTTCAGAATGGAATGTAGTTGAGCTCTAACCAATCTTACACTGATCAAGGTACATTCTCATTCCTCACGCCTCTAGAACCACGTCGAATTATGTGCACTTGATTCCCTTAGCTGATCTCACCCACAACTACGATTTGCTATGACCCAAAGTCAAAGACTTGATAAACCACTATGTCTCACACAAAAGAGTTTATTGAATATATAAATCTGTATCTCACAGATATACCTATGAATTTTGTTCCGTCCATTGATAAATCAAGGAAAACAGGAACCAATTGATATACCTGACTTATATTTCCGAAGAACAGCCTAGAAATATCAATCACCTCACAATAATCTTAATCGTATGGTAGCGAAACAAGATATTGTGGAATCACAAATGATGACACGAAGATGTTTGTGACTAATTTTTATCTTGCCTATCAAAAATTAAATCTTGAGCAAATCTTAGAGAAGATAGTACTCAATACGATAAAAAATAGCAAGACTAGAACACGCGAATACAGAGAAATAGTTGGGTCTGGCTTCACAATCCCAATGAAGTCTTCAAGTCGTTAACCTACAGGGTTTCGTGAAAAACCTAAGGTTAAAGGAGAATTGACTCTAGTCGCAACTACTATCACACATGAGGTGTGGGGATTAGTTTCCCAGTTGCTAGAGTTCTCCCTTATATAGTCTTCAAATCAAGGTTTGCAATCAATGTTACCTTGGTAACAAATCATTCAATATTCACCGTTAGATGAAAATCTGATTAGACTCAAGATAATATCTTTCAACCGTTAGATCGAACTTAGATTGTTACACACAAATGAAAAGTGACTTTATTTAGATATGAGTAATCGTACCTAAACGTGTACACCTTGTTTTCTCAACAATAGTTAACCGAAGTTAGCCATATGAACACTTTCATATCAACCATATTCATCTTAACCATAACTAGTTCAAATGACTCAAATGAAACTAGTTCTAGAGTTGTTTAATTGTTTATATTCTCATAGACATATACAAGACATAATTGAAGCAAAATCGATTTTGATTCACTTGAATCAATTCATGAACATTGTATCCACGGTTTCAAAAGATTGCATTCCTTATTATATAAATATATTAGTTCATGAACAAACCTATTTTAGAACATAACCTAGTCAAGTATGCAAATAGGTACGCATACCTAAGTGGTCGACTAAGTTTGGGTTCACCAGTATGTGAACGGGTACGCATACCTTAAAAGTAAATATATAATAGGCATTTTATTGATAAGATAACTTGTAGTTTATAAGGCCTCAACCCATAATTTGAATGGTAAACCAGAATTTGTGCTTGACCACGAGAACACTATTATGTTCAGGTGTGTGAGGACAAGAAAACTCATGACTAATTTATTTGGATTTAGTGAAAGTTTTGAAAAAGTTATCGAAAAATTCTCCACCACGATCAGTTCTTATGGTTTTAACCGAAAGAGAAAATAAATTTTTTATATGAGAAATAAATAAATGAAGGCATGTTTGAAATCTGCTTTATTATGTATTGGAAAATCCAAGAATATTTGAAAAATTGTCTATTAAATTTGCATAATACAATAATCCAGAGACATAAAAAAAAACATGACATGGACTCTAAAGGTCCATATGCAACAACTCCAGAAATTGTGTAGCATAGTTATGGGATAACTAAAAAGGTAATTTTTGACTCCTACATAGTTTGTAGTTGGTACCAAAAATTGTTTATCGGCTATGTTGGAACATTGCTCGATCGAACTCGCAAGTTTTGATATCTCAAGCTTGTGGTCAATGTCAGATGTACAAATATATATTTTGATTTCTAGTATTGTAAAGTCAAGTCTCAGAAAAGGATTAGAGTATGGTTATTAAGCATTAGACTTCACTGAATAACCCCTTAAGTTTGAAGACTAACCTATCTTATTTACTCATGATATATACTATTCTATCTTATGAGACTATGTCGTATGATCTTATTAGATTTAATATTGCAAAGAAATAATTTCAAGTTCAAGCTTATCTTGGTTAAACTCTCGAAATATGATTTAAGCAATGGATGATTATATATTCTTGGCAATATTAGTTAGACCAATTTATTGTTCACAAACTATTTTTGTTTCAAGTTGATCATTTGTAAGTTTCCAAAGCAACAATGCATAATGTCTATAGCTATTGGGAATGTTTCAAATTAATAATGAGAGATTTAGAACTACTTGGTTCAAGGTACACATACTTGTATGTAATACCTAAGTCAGTCTGAATTTCACTGACTGTAAAGGTTTGCAAACCCCTTACATCTAAGTTAAGGAATGAGGCGTAGATTTGAAACCCCTTGTGAAAAGGCGAGGGCACACAAATATACCTCAAGCTATTACTTTTCCTTCCTATAAGTCCTTTCCCCGAAAGTGATTGTCTATGGACTGAGTCGAGACAATAGAACAAATCGGTTCACACTTTGTGTGATCGTCTATGGATACGAGATCGAGACAATACAACAATAAAGTGTATTTTCTTGATACAAAGTTTCGGACTTAACCAAACACAATAGGATTCACGTATCAAGTAAATAGGAATTAACGTTTGTGCAATTTACTTTAATTATAATAAAACAATTATAATGCGGAAATATAAAGTAAATGACACATCAAGATTTTGTTAACGAGGAAACCGCAGATGCAGAAAAACCTCGGGACCTAGTCCAGAATTGAATACTCTCAGGATTAAGCCGCTATAAAAAATAATACCAACTTCGTATAGTTGAGACCAAGCAACTAAACCTATAGTTCACCTAGTTCCGTCTGTATTCCCACGCCTCCAACCCGTGAACAAGTCACGTACTTGGACCAATTCCTTTGGTTCGTATTCCAAACAGTAAAGGAACAACAAATCTATTTGGTATCAACTCTCTTCAACCAAGTTATATGAGTTGCGCAAAGGTTCCCTTGTTTATCTTAACATAAACTCCTTTGCCAGGTTCCAAGATCTATCATATATTCAATCACCCAAAGGCAATTGTTAAGATTAAGCCAATCAATACCTTTAATCCCAAGGAAATGTATTGATTCCGATCTTCCTCAATTAACCAATCCAATCTACCAAAAGGATAAACCGATTATTAATTGGATCTTCTTTTTCCCAAACAAGTATTGTGCACACAAAAGATTAT
Source organism: Papaver bracteatum (assembly GCA_023529315.1). Taxonomy (NCBI): domain Eukaryota; kingdom Viridiplantae; phylum Streptophyta; class Magnoliopsida; order Ranunculales; family Papaveraceae; genus Papaver; species Papaver bracteatum. Next base: position 158,098 of record JAJJWX010002346.1, on the reverse strand, counting down.
AAATACCAAGTCAGAAATCTTCTATCTCTTCTTCGTCTTCAAATCTTCTTAGATCTTCAATAAACACCTGCACACAACTACTTGAATCTCTTGTGATCAATCACATACAGAACGGAGTCTGTTAACAATGGATTATCACAAGATCATCTTTAGATCTAATAACGGTCTAAAGATCCCTGTCGAAACCTTGAACTAGTTTTAGTGAATCTTATATCAGAAGAGAAGATTCTCAAGCATAAACAAACTAGGTACAATCAAAGTTCAACCACCGTTAGTCAATCAAATCAATACGAAAACTTAAGATAACCCGCAATATCTAGTTTCCCACCAACGGGTCGCGCTAGAGCTCCTCAATCCCAAAGAAGACTTTAAATGGAACATCCATAAGAGATTTCACCTAATTAGATTACTCTCCTCTCCGATAGGCGGCTTCACCAGTAATAAAGACAAAAGAGGAAGTCTATTGTTACGTAGGATTAGTTTGCTATAAATTCAAAATCAAAGTATTTATAGATAAGGAAGTTTGGACACCAAGGAATTTCCAAAACCGAAAATATTCTCAAGATAATTTTCATTACTACACCAAATTCGGTTTTCATAATTCCTGTGAATGCACCGTCCAAAAATACGATTGAAATCTCCTTGGAAAATATTTAACTAGTAAATACACATTACTAATTCTTATTTTCCATATATAATTAAAAACCCTTAATTAAAAAGATTCATAACTTATTTAAATTCGATCTTGGGATTTACTTCCTTCTTAGCCTTTAAGGAATATCTTTGAAAAATATAGAATAAGAATTAATGCACCGTGTTCAAAGTGTGTCGACATCTTACTCTTGCAAGTCCTTTTTCATACTTACTCACTTGAAACCGATTTACCACACTTCCAAACAAGTTTAGAATTGGTTCATCTGACTTTCAAGAACTATGTGATTGATCAAGTAACACTCAATCACAAACCATGGGTTTAACGGTTCTACGAAAACAAGTTTCGGTTCTACCTCCATGTGAGTACTGTGCATAGTCACACTAGCTTACCGTAATTCGGCTGAATAGGTACTAGGATCGGTTCCTCATATATATTTGGTATCTAACTTGTATGCACTGCACATGTCCATAGGATCTATTCTCCTTCTTCCATAAACCTTGCTGCACCTCATACTAGGATAGGTTCCCCTTGTGATGCACTGCACCTCTTACTAGGATCGGTTCCCTTTCTCCTAATAATTAGTTAGACGCTCACAAACCCGATCATACCCCAGGTGATTACTTAAGATCGGTTTCACTAATAAAAGTCATACCAATACATAAGTCAATCCTCCTGTGAATAGTTTTACCAAGAACACAAACAAGTCATGAGCGGTTATACTAATCACACTTATTGGTCGTTTATAAGATATGCAATGAAGAACAGCCCCAATAACGCCTGGCGATCTCCTTTTCGGTTCACAACACATATCATGAACTTACTTCCTTAGAACACATGTAAACATTGTTCCCTAGGATGAAATCCTCACCCCATACCCATACATAATCACAATAGAATTCATTCGATTATGTCGATGTGTTATATACAAAGTTTAATGGTTAAGAAAGAAACTTCATATTGTATTCCTTAATACTATGTCTATCTAGAGTGTTCATGCATCGCAGTTTTATGTTTTCAATATGCACGACTTGAAAGATACATTAGGGAATGAAACAGTTCAAGTCAAATATCACTAAACTCAAGTGGAAGGATGATGTTGTGGTTGTAGCTCCGTTCTTATTCACTTCTTCAAGTCTTTGTAATACTTGTAATATCTCATCCTAATACTTTCAAGTTGACTTATAGAAGCTGACTCTAGTACATTTAAATAAAGCGACTCTTAAATGAGTTTTGGTTCATTAAAATATGACAACCAAACTTGACATACCAACGCTTGGTGGGTTCAACCGAGCAATGCTCTAATACCTTGAATCTGACTTCACGAACTGCTAGTGGTTTGCAAACCAATATAGTTCTAGTTTAATAGAATATCATGGAGTATTCTATATGACAATGTTCACTTTTGCTACAAATGTTATAGACACTTTTAAGACAAATTTATTTACCAAATTATTATGGGCTTGTGGATCATTGATTAGTCTTGAGTGTTATTCAACACTGCTAAGTGCTTGTAAGTTCAAAGTCATGTTTGCCGCTATGGAGTATCATTGTGCACGTTATAGAACCCTAGACCGTAATGTATATTCTTCTGGGTAATTTCATGAAGGACTTTTCACATGCTTACATAAATTCCCAATAAGAATTTCATCCAAAATTGAAAAGTGTTTGCTTGGATAAAGAGACTCTTGACATAAGATTTCTCAATCCCGGGCATTATTGTGTCCTAGTTGCAAAGTTAAAATCGTCCTCTATATCATAGAACCATATTCCAAGTTATGATTTTGAGGACTTCACTTAGGGATTCATGAAGCCTGGTTAGAATATCTTTTTACCTGATGGTTATTGTATACTATTGGTTATTGAAGTTAACGAACTTTGGATCAGGAACAAGATAAATAGAAATCACAAAGTTCTCCTATTCTCAGGATTTGTGATTCCTCAACATAAAATGTTAGAGGGGCACCAAGTAAGGATCAAAGTTTGGATAGTTCTCTTATTTCTGTTTTGAAATGGTTGATTATTCAATTACACAATCCATCTTCCTTGTTGGATGAGCTCAACTACTTTGCATCATTTTTGAAAGCCTTTTGTAGTTTGTTACCATTTGTCAATTAGTATTTAGATAATGGCACTTTTCCTTTCTATTTTTCTTTCCAAAATTTAACATTATTACCGGACAAGGTTGTTGACAGATAGCATTTGAAATACTCTTTTTTTTTTTTACTTGAATGCCTTTCCGAAATCCATTTCCATAAAGGAGCAGATATTCTTTTCGCCAAATGTCATTCATATCTGACTTGTTTTTTCTTATACTATCTTCCTCCACATAGCCTTTTTTACTTGGTGTTTCTTTAGCTCCATTTAGAGAGTAAATATCTATTTGTTGCTCTTAGGCATCTGATGCCCACTCCATTAAGTTCTTTTGGTTTTCTTAGCTTATCCCAAGCCACTCATTTTACTTTCTTTTTGTTAGGTGTAGAGCCATACATGAAATATTTCATAATTCTTGATAGTTGCTTCTCCATATGCGTAGGCATTGGGATGAGGGACATGAAATAAATGCGTAGACTCATGAAAGTACTATTAATAAGCTGAGTTTTAGCAGATCTTGCAAGAAATCTTTTTCTTCCAATCTTTGATATATTTCTTGATTGAGTCTCACTTTTAAGTTGGTGCTCTCGGAATTATATTGGATTTTAGTCCATACAGATTGTCGAACGGATTATTGGGTGTGGTTTTTATACCCACGCTTTTTCAATTGGTAATAGAGCACGCAAACACACTAAGACCTTATAAATCTGTATTTGTAGTAATCTGACTCTATGGACAGAAGTGTTATCTCTATAAACGTACCGCCATTTTTCGATGGCTCAAATTACTTATGGTGGAAAATTAATGTGCGTGCCTTTCTACAAGCGTGTGATTTTCAATCATGGGTTCGTGTTGTTAATGGCTATAATCCTCTAATGCTTACAATAGACGGTGTAACTGTTGCAAAGGATATTGGTAGATATAGTGAAGTCGAGTTGAGTGCTGCAAAGAAAAATTCTGCGGATTAGACGCTATCATCTATTCCATTACCTCGGATCTTCAGCACCATGTGACTACATGCACTCGGTCTAAAGATGCTTGAGATATCTTAGAAACCATATTTGAAGGGAATACCTCTGAGAAAGAAGCTAGGCTTCAAAACCTAAATTATGATTGGGAAAACCTTCGTATGGCTGATGAAGATTCATTTGATGAGTTTAATCATAAAGTGTCTGAAATGCATCATTTGCATTGGGTAAGACTATTCCTCAAAAGGAAATTATGATAAAAATTCTCAGATCTCTACCAGCTAGATACGATTCTAAGAAACATGCCATCGTTGAGGGAAATAACGTTGAAACACTTTCCAGGAATACTATTGTTGGAAAGTTAAAGATATTTAATCACGAGCATTTATCCAAAGCTAGAAAGGATATTGCTTTCAAAGCATAAAAGAACACTAACCTACTTAATAAAAGTAAAAGTGTTGGCAACTATGTGGATGATCCTATTAAGACTGAATCATCAGATGAAGATCTTGACAACTCAGTTTCACTGACCACAAACCAATTAAGAGATCTTCTTTTGAAAAGAAGTAAACTATTCACCAGAGATAAACCTTGATCATCAGTTAAGCTTCATGATCATGTCCCTCCTTGTTGATGGTGGATTTTCAACAAATGTCAAACCGTAAAATCATGATACTGCATGTTTCTGATACGACTTCAGGCATGTGACGATTCATATTTTACGAAGTCATGATAAACATGTCTTTCGAAAAGCCTCCACTAGCTGAGCGTTAGATCCCTAGCATTTCATTGTGACCTCTATGTCGAATAACGTAATTGGGGGGTTCTCCGTAAGATTGAGAGCAATAACGCCTTCAGGACGTCGATGATACTCATTATTACCTGACTACAGGAGAGATACCTACCTCTACATAAAAGAACGATTGGGCGGTTCTCCGTAAGATTGATAGCAACAACGCCTTCAAGACGGTGACACTCACTATTCCTGACTATGTAGAGAGACCGTGTATAGACTCAGGCGGTTCTCCGTAAAATTTAGAACGCCTTCAGGATATCAGTCATCTCCTGACTATGCACATAGATTTGTTCTACCGTGACATTCACCACTGAATTCCTAGAATATAATCTATTTTAACTAATTATTCTGATTTCATGATCGAATCCACGACTGATCTCATGGAATGGTAATAGATAAATAACCTCATTACTCCGATTTCATGATCGAATCCACGACTGATCTCATGGAATGGTAATACACAACTTTATTACTCATATTCTGTAGTCGAATCCACGATCCCACGAAATGGTAATACTCACTTTATTATTCCGAATCCATGGTCGAATCCACGGCTGATCTTATGGATTGATAATAAATAACTTCTCACTTTTATTGCTCAGTTTCATGAATCATTCTCAGCTGAATTTCATAAATTAGTAATAAATACTCAACAATGATGCACGAACAAGCACTCAAATGCACGAACGAGCATTCGAAAATACGGACAGATGAGGAATCCTACGTAAAACAGGAGAAAAAAACAGAAAATATTAAAATAATGAGGAGGCGCCCATGGGGCCTTGCCCACTGGTCGGCCGGCCATGCCCTAGTCGTGGCCGGTCCCATGCTTCTCCCATTATTTTTCCCCATTTTTTTATGTTCATGAACTCATGAAGAACTCCTCCAATTTAGCAACTTTCCTTGTTTGTGCAAAACTCATGAATTTTCCATAACTTCATAGATTCATGAAAAGATAATAATATAAGATTAGGAAAGGTGTGCGGGACCGGCCAACCTAGCCGGCCGGCCATGCGCAAGCCGTGGCCGGTCCATCACCTTACAATCCTTAGCCTTTTATTATTATCTTTCCCCAATTTCATGAAACTCCTGGTTTCAACAAAACTCATGGATTCTCCATAATCACGGTTTCTCCATATTTTCATGGATTCTCCATAACTTCATGGATTCATGAAAAAAAATACTATAAAATTTGGGAAAGGTGTAAGGGACCGGGCAACATAGCCGGCTGGCCATGCCCTATCTGTGGTCGGTCCCACACCTTGAAATCCCTAGTCTTTTATAATTATTATTTTCCTCAATTCATGAAACTCCTTGGTTTGAGCACAAATCATGATTTCTTCATAATTTCTCAAATTTTGCTCGAATCATGAAAATTCAAAAGCCAACATGGTCACACGACAGGCTAGCCTCTCACGATAATTTTAGATGTTAAAATACTCTTATTTTAATATTCACAAAATATTGATCAATTGAGCATACATGCTCATTCCAAAAAAATCAATAATTTAATTCAAGATGAAACTCTTCTGAAAATTCATTGTGTTGCTCAAACGCACATCATAAAATATTGAAACTCTCAGTACGAAAACACGGACATCGTGGAAACACGTGCATGCCTTCTTGACTGACCAAGGTTATCCCTAGGCTTGCACAAATCCGGTCCCACACGTTTTCACACTTTTGACCTAATTTGCGCAATCGCTCATATTGGTGTAGATGGTGGATTTTCGACAAAGGCTAAAATCTTAAACCCATACTTATGCGTATTCCTGATCCAGCAATCAGATGAATGTTGAGGCTCATGTCTCTTATCGAAAGCATGAAATATCATGCTATGAGAATCTCTGACTGAGAATACTGTCTCTCAGAGTGTATATAGATATGTAGTCTCTCATCTGAGGCAACGACATATCTCATGAATGCTGAGCAATTTCAGTATTTACTTCTATATAGAATTGAAAGATTAGATGGCTCCTAGACAGCTTGCCTGCTAGTATAGAGCAATAACGTCTTCATGATGTTACAATATTTTCCATGACTATATGAAAGAAATATGACGCTTCAACAAGATCATATCACTCGACTCCTAAATAATTAACGCTCCTAGATGATCGTACTAGTATAGAGCAATTAATTAATTATTCTCAAAATCAATAGATTCATTAACTGAATCCCTGGAAAATATTCAATATTTTCATAATATTTCGTTACTTCAATTTATGGTTCTTCCCTGTAGTTGCAGGAAAACCTACACTACACCCTTCACAATAATTCCCAATAATCAACACATATTTGAAGATTAAAAAAACACTTTATTATTTGATTCTCAGAAATGTTTACAAGAAATGGAAGAAATCAAGAGATTCATTGTCCACTAATATTGAAGAACTGGCAGAAAAATTCGCAAAAGTGTTGTAAATCTCGCAGGAATAATATCAAGGCGATATTCTGGTCCTACATTCCCAGCAGAATTCCATGGGTTAGTAATAAATATTCAACACACGGGCATCTGAGTTACTTTCGAGTAAGCCACGACCAAAATGGTGTAAATGTACTCGACAAATAATGCATTAACAAACACCTGAATGAACAAACAAGTATTTCAAAATACGACGAGATGATGAACCTATGAAAATAGGAAAGAAAATAATAAAATAATAGTCAAGGCTCTAGGGGACTGGCTCACCGGCTGGCCAGTCATGTCGTGACCAGTCCCATGCCCAAATTCTATATTTTATCAATGTGCCAACTGTCGCACTATAGATTATGGTTTCCTTGACTATAATGGGTGTTGAGTTTGTTGACATGGTAACGGAAAAAAAACCACACAAACAGAAATTATAAGTTTTGTGAATAATTAATATGCATTTGACCTTACCCACCGTTTCTTTAGTGTAAAAAATCTAAGACGCTCCTTTTGTCATTTACTTTAATTAGTGATGCACTCTTATTTTCTCTTGCAGGTAAGCCTTTTGAACCATGACATTTCTCATTGTCAACTCACATACCACATTTCATTTGTTTCTAACGCACTTGATTCTGTTAGATATCTTCCTGTGATTTCAATTTGGACCATTCATACGCTCACTCATCTAGAGAACGGATGGGAATAGATAGACACCTCTGTGCCAAACTTTATGTGAAACTATTAATGCTTACTGAATTGGATTAGTCTTCATATATTTAATATACATTTCGGAGTAATTATATATATGACTACTAACCCAAGTTCGGTCAGCCCACTTCTGCAATAATCACTTCATTAGTTGGTCAGGAGTTGTGGATGCACAAATGAAGGATATAACGTCGTGGAAACTTACATGTCATTTAGTTTGGTTTAACTGTCACAAGTATCCTATTGTTACATCTTAATATGTGAAGTAAAAATATCATCGTGATAACTGCATTTTGATTAACCATATTAAAGAATGATCCAGTGGATCTCTTTGGGCGCACCTCTGATGCACTATTTACATTTTATCTTGTTTACTTGAAATGAGCTTTAAAGTACTCATTGCATCTACTAATAATGCATTCTGCCATGTAGATTGGAGTCCAGTCAATTACCAAGAGGCAACTCACAAGTTTTCGAACTATAAGGTAACCTGCATTATGTGCTGGTCCTTGCTTTCTTCCATTTAAGGAATTACATTTTGCCAAGGGATTGCAGCCGCCACCGTGACTATCAGTACCTTCCCTGTCAGAACAAAGAGTTATTGTAGGAGGCTGCGAAGAGGGAGCTCCACGACCCCCTGAAGCATAAGTACGTGCTGAAGTTTTGAAGATAAAGTGAAAACAACGACGTGCTACAACAAATGATGATTATAACAATGAAGGACTTCAAGCAATGATACAAGTGCAGGCTGATAGAATTCAAGCGCAGGCTAACCAAATATGCGCACAGAATGAGATTTTCAAAAAGCTGCAAGAAGATGATGAAAAGTTCACACAAAACATGCAGAATCTGATGCGTACACTCGGGCTAAACAACAGTACCGCTGATGGATCAACTGAAACTTGAATGCTGGATCTGTAATTGTCACATTGATGTTTTAGTCATGGTGTTATCTTTTTACTAGCAACAATGTTTATTTATTCGTAGAGTTTATGTATCAGGTGTTTTTTAGTTTGGATACTATTTCAACAAGTTATTTTAATGGCTAATTATATTTTATTCAACTAATATTATTTATTTAAATGGTAAATAATAATATAGGCTAAAACTATATTTATTTATTTTTCTGTGATGAATAAATATCGCCGCTAAAATTATTCATGTAAAGAAATTGTTTCTTCACTATAAGTATATTTTGAGACGAACAAATTTCACGGCTAAAACTATTTTATGTGACAAATTTGTTTCTTTACTATAATTATATTCAGAGGCGAACAAGTTTCGCAGCTAAAATTATTTTCTGTGATGAATTTGTTTCCTTACTATATATGTATTCCGAGGCAAACAAATTTTGTTGCTAAAACTTATTTTAAGTGATAAAATAATTTTCTCACCAAAAATACCTAGAGCGACAAAAATTTTCATCACAAAATTAGCGAACAGTGTCAATTTTATTTTCTCACGGAAAGATAGTTTTGGTGGCAAAAAGACTTATGTCGCTAATTAAAAAAATTCGGTGATGATTTCTTAAGGACGTCACAGAACACTTTCAACGACTCGCTATAGGTGATGAAATTTTTTGCGTCTCTGAATTATTTTTGCAACGAAGAAATTGATTTTCGTGACACAATGTTTTGCCACTAAAAGTGAATTTTCTTGTAGTGTTATCACCTAAGGTTCAGACGAGCATTATCTTAATAAATGATTAAACCAGCATTTAATCATCATTTCATCAAATCAACTGGTTTTCAGGAGACCTTGATATTTGCTCACGTGAGCATCTAGGAGCTACAAGGTCAACCCATAATCCCATGTATCCGCTCCTCTTCACTCCATGGTTAATTTTTCATAAACCGTCAGTAAATCATCAATTGATTAAATTAGGGTTTTGAGTCCAAGGTTAATGATTCCAGATTCAAACGTTAATAATTTTACATTGATCTCGTGGTCAACATTTTATTTATCATACTCGGTTCAATTACCAGTATTCCGATTTAATATTTTATTTGGTCATGCTACCGTAATTCATCAAACGAGCAATATTTGCTCAGATGAGCAATACTTGCTCAAACCAAAGAATATTGGTTCAACTATCAATATTCAACAATTCATCGAATGAGCAATATTTACTCACGTTAACTTATTCACACATTATATCTCTGTCTCAACAGACATGTTCAATTCATGAGTCTCATAATATTTCCAAACCACGTTCGACTCAACAATACAAGGACTCATCGTCCCATGAAGTCAACAATTGACTAACTAAATACACGTCTACTTTGCAGGCTCCACAATCACACGAGACATCAATCGTGTTACATGGGGGGATATTTACTAGGGTTTTGGTCTGTCGGTCTACGGCACGTGTGTTTATACACACGATAGAATATGAGCAAGTCGTGCAATCAGTTGAAGGAGTTAACAAAGTAGTGGATGGAAAATCAACCAAGTCTCCGCACGATGAGCAACTGGTTTCAAACACGATTTATATTTCCCCATTCTTAGATTCCATCAACTGTCACACTTCATGGGATCATGGTGTATATAATTCCAGTAATATAAATAAGTCTCTGAATCATGATTGGATATACAACGATTTCACGTCTCACAGACAACATGAAATCAACAACTCATCAATTGAGCAATTTCAATCATTCAGAACTTGCCATATTCAGAATTCACAACACACCTACAATCTTTGATTACCATTGACTCCACACATTTCTCAGCTTTCCTCCTACAGATCGACCCATCCTCTCTTGTGATCGAATTTACTCTGGAATGTCCATTGTCTTGGTTTAGGCCGGAGTACTACATATTGATCTCTCGAATTCAAAGCACTCCCTTCTTGCAGTGCATCTGTGTGAGGTTGAACATTTCGCTCGGTTCAAGGAGTATCCTTCGTACGGCCGTCTCCTCAAATCCGTAAAAACCAGCAAATTGTTTTGCCCCATCTATAGATTGGCAACCACAGTGGGAGATCATTTTATTGGTTGCAATTTCATTTATCACAAAGATGGTCGGTCTTAGGGCTAGTTCAACTACTCCAAACCCAAGCTAGAATCTTTCCAACGGCAATGTTCCTTATTCTAACGCTACATCTTACAATACCGAAGGCGGAGAAACCCCGACTATAACTGAGTTGGCACGAGTCCTAGAGATCCACGCCAGGAAGGTGAAAGATACGATGAGCCACATACTCGATTTCCTCATCAAATTGACAGCTGAGTTAGGTAGAATCTCCGATTCAGAAGTCCCAGCACAGGGGACTGACTCGTTACACAATGACCCTCAAAAAAATAATTTCACTACTTACGAGAAGACGGTAGACTAGGAGGTTGCACAGTTAGTTGAAAACTTGTGTGAACTCTTACACTTTTCCAAAAAGGAGTGAACAGACATATTTTTCGCGCTCAACCATATATTATCTGATATACCAGTAGCTTCATCATCTCCAGCAGTCGAAGAAATGTCCATGATGTCTGAGCATTCGATCAACAACATCACATTCGGAGAAGATGAAGGATATAATCGGGCCATGTACATAATCGGTTTTATCAAAGACTCTGAATTCAAGAGAGCTCTCGTTAATACATGCACTTCTACAAATATTATCACTATGAAGACTCTCAAGGTGGCTAAGTTCCCAAAAAATAAAATCGTTCGTCATCCCATCTTGATGACGGGTTTTGAAGGGAGCCAGATCCATACATATGGGTATGCGTACATATACCTGCAGGTGGGGCCTATTAAATTAAAAGCTAAATTCCACGTGATCGAACAAGAGCTTGACTATCACATGATACTCGGACGACCATGGCTCCATGAAAACAAGGTGGTTCCTTCAACATACCATCAATGCATGAAATCTCTGATCAATAATAAAATTGTTCGTATCACGGCTTCATCATCTCCTTATGCCCTGGTCTATGACGCTGAAATCCTTGAGTCTCAGAAGAGCATCCCTGAACCTCCAAACAAGATTTACAGTGCTCCACTCCCAAGATGGAATTCCATAGAAAATGTCGCAGACAAGCCATCATCCTCAGGCGTCAAGTTGTCTAAGTCGCCTGCTACACCAATTAAGCGTCGTAAAGATCAGTTCTCAACTCAGGGACCTAATTTCATAAGCATTCACGATGTGGAGGGGAGAATCATTTACCAACGCAGAGATTAGCAATTAGCAGGATAGAACGATGAAGGGTCTCCCAGCGCCGAAGAATCATGTCAGAGTGAACAATCACTCGAAGAAGAAGTTCAAGATCCTCCTCGACAATTACAAGATGACACTGACTCCACCACTGATGATCTCGAAACAATCAACATCGGAACATAGGATGATCCAAGGCCGATTCTAATTAGCTCAGCACTGTCACCAGAGGAACGGACGGAATTGATAGCACTATTGAAAGAATATCAAGATGTCTTCGCATGGACGTACGAAGAGATGCCTGGTCTAGATGACAAATTGGTTACTCATCATATGCACATCACCCCTGGCTCCAAAGCTTTCAAGCAACCGCCTAGGAAGTTCAGACACAAAGTCGAAGAGAAAATCAAGGTCGAGATTCAGAAACTATTAGCAACAGGGTTCATCAAACCTATTCAATATCCAACATGGTTGGCGAACGTTGTTCATGTCAAAAAAGAAAAATGGTCAAATCAGATGCTGTGTTGATTTCAGGATTCTGAAAAAATGATGTCCGAAAGATGACTTTCCTTTATCCAACATCGATATGCTCGTAGATGCAACCAGCGGTCACGATGTGTTCTCATTCATGGATGGATATAGTGGATACAACTAGATCAAAATATACGAACATGATGCCAACAAGACCGCATTTCGTACTCCTATTGAAAATTTCCATTACACTGTGATGCCTTTCGGATTAAAGAATGCCAATGCTACCTATCAACGAGCCATGATTTCCATATTCCACGACATGATGCATAAGCAAGTGGAAGACTATGTTGATGATGTAATGGTGAAGTCGAAGACTAGAGCATCTCACTTTCAAGTTCTAAGACAAGTTTTTGAAAGATGTTGAGAATACAAGCTAAAGATTAACCCTATGAAGTGCGCTTTTGGTGTCTCTTCCGGAAAGTTTCTAGGATTCCTGGTCACGGTAGAAGGAATCAAAGTTGATCCAGATAAAACAAAATCTATTACTACCATGCCTCCTTCATGCACTGTGAAAGAACTCCAAAGTTTTATGGGAAAGGTAAATTATACTCGACGTTTCATCCCTGGATTAGCTCAGCTCATTGCTTCATTCACCCCTTTATTGAAGAAATGATATAGTTTTACATGGATTGTTCCAGAAAATACAACATATACTGCTATCACCTGCTGTCATGAAATCGCATGTGCAAGGACGACCATTGATACTTTACACAGCTTTTAGTGATGTTTCTATCGGAGCACTCCTTGCTCAAGAAGACGACGAAGGCATCGAATGACCAATCTACTATTTCAGCCATACCATACGATATGCTCAACTCAGATACCCAAAGGCTGAGAGAGCATGTTTGGCGTTAGTGCATGCAATTCAGAAGTTCAGGCACTATTTACTATCCAACATAGTTGTGCTCGTTTCCAAAGATGACCCTATAAAGTTCATACTATCAAATCCATCCTTGATAGGAATACCAGCAAAGTGGCTACTTCAAATGTCAGAATTTGACATAGCATGTACACCACCTAAAGAAATCAAAGGCCAAGCAGTTGCAGACTTGCTCGCTGCTTTCCTAGGGGAAGATACAACAATGTTACATGAAGATGTACCTGGTGAGTTTCCAGATATCCTATCTATCAAAGAAGAGACGTGTATTTTATGTTTTGATGGTTCCGCCACCCCTAGATATGACACTGGAGGAGCAGGCATAGTGTTAGTCTTTCTATCCGGCGAGGTCTTCTCACATTCATTCAAGATGGATTTCCACTACACCAACAATTCAACAGAATACGAAGCCTTCTTACTAGGATTGTCCCTGGCCAAGCAAGCAGGATCAACACACCTCGAGATAAGGGGAGGTTCAAAACTGTTGGTCAATCAAATGAATAGAACATACTCCCTTAAAGAAATCACACTTGCTCCATTTAGCTACGAAGCTCTACGGAAATTGACTTAGTTTTTTGATGCAACGATTATCCATACTGGACGAACCAACAATAGGCATGCTGACTACCTGGAAACCCTCGCTTCTAAGCTGCAATTTGAAAGAGTGGAAAAAACAATAAATGTACAAAGACGTGATGTTTCATCTACATGGCTCGCTCAAGTCGAAGACATTCAAGCATATGATTGGCGAGCACCTATTGTTCATGAATTGAGCAGTTCTCTTTCGGAAGGGAAAGTCAGTCTCAAGGAATTAAAGAATTATTTATTACTTCATGGAGCGTTATACTATCGAAACTCTGATGGGTCATTATCACGATACCTTGGAAATAACGAAGCAGACGAACAACTCAAGCGAATACATGAAGAAACGTGCGGACAGACGCTGGTGGTAACCCTTTACAGAAAACTTCAAAGAATGGGATATCATTGGCCTTCCATGGAGGATCAATCAAGGATTCTGCAAAGGTCATGTCCCAATTTTCAGATGCCTCCTTATCACTTAGAAGCTCTGATAGCCCATCACACTAGGGACTGGAGGGAATCCTACATCAAATATATCCGGGACAATGAACAATCGTCAGAAAAGAAATAAACCATCAAACTCATTCAAAGGGCTAAGAGATTTTTCTTTCTTGATGGAATCTTATACCGCAAAAGCTTTGGTGGAAACTTACTGAGATGCTTAGCCGAGCATGAAATCCCAATGATTTTAAAAGAGATGCATGATGGAGAACATCAAGGAAAAAGAAAATTATTTCTCCAAATTCATGAGAAATATTACTGGACAACCATGGAAGACGATGCAGCTGCACACGTTCAAAGGTGTCATCAATGCGAAGTCCATGGTAACCTTATTCACACTCCTTGTCTTCCATTGAATTCTGTGAATAGTCTATGGCCTTTCTATAGCTGGGGACTGGATATCATCGGGAAAATCAATCCAACATCTTCGAAGCAGCATGAATACATCATCACTGCAACCGAGTATTTTTCCAAATGGGTTGAAGCTATTCCTATTCGAAGTACCACTGGAGTCACGATTGCATCCTTCATCAAATAATACATAGTATGCAGATTCGGTGTTCCCAAACACATTGCCACTGATAATGGATCAAAGGTTTAGCCAGCCTTCATCAACCTGCAAAACACAAGTAACATTAGAGCATTTGAGGTTACAGTGTGTAAAACCCAAAGAACAAACAACTTTAGGTCCTTTTTTAAAAAATACAAAGAATAATTCCCATAATTTTCATTATTTTAATCGTCGTATCTTCATGTTCCCCTGAAAAATGAACGATGTTTTCATCCATAACAAATTTAGCATTCTTAGGAACATTTTAGCATTCTTGATAACATTGCAAAACACAATTCAAAACATGGTTTATTATAACCATAGCCATTTACATCAGGTCTCATCTTAGTCATTTACATCTAACTAATGTAAGAGTTCTAACCTTCTTCCATTATTATATGCATTGATAACCCTCATAATTAGTTCCACACTAATACAAATAAATAAAAATAATGTCCCACCAAAAAAATAAAGTGGACAATTAAGTATTAAAACCAATCATATTTTTACACTCATATTTTATTATAAAAAAATAAGAAAATTCCTTGCACCATATCTTTAAGAAAATTAGATTAGCCAAACCTTCATCAACCTGCAAAACACAAAGAACATTATACGTTGGTGGTTACAACGTGTAAAACCCAAACAACAACTAAATTTAGATATTAAAAAAAAATACAAAGAATAATTTTCATTATACTCATTGTAAAGGGAATAATCGAAAAATGAAATACATATCCATAAAATGACTCATCAAAAATTTACTCTTAAATTATAGGCCTTATTTTAATTTTATTGCTCGAATAAGCCAACCTTCATCTACCTGCAAAACAAAAGTAACATTAGAGCATTTGAGGTTGCAATGTGTAAAATCCAAAGAACAACCAACTTTAAGTCCTTTTTAAAAATATACAAAGAATAATTCCATAATTTTCATTATCTTATATTGTTGTATCTTCATGTTCCCATGAAAAATGAACCATGTTTTCATCCATAAAAAATTTAGCATTCTTAGGAACATTTAAGCATTCTTGGTACAGATCATGACTATCTTTTTGTCCATATAAACATGATTGACAATCGTGGTGGCTTGAGTTTTTACGGGGACATCAGATCATACTCATTCATTGATGCCATGAATAGTTTAATCAAACTCTGCTTCCTCTTTAAACTGAGACTCTTTGCTATAAAAAGTGAGATATGAATGACTCGACCAACTGTTTCTCCTTAGAAATGTAAGCACAAAAAGTAGCCTTCTCAACCATTTTTAATCTTAAATTTAAGCACGAAGAGTAAAAATATTGATCGGGTATCTTTATGATAATATACAATTATCAAGCTCACCCAGTTCACCGTTGATTTAGATTTTGTCTCCTCCCGGTGGTCTGTTTCGACACCAAGAAACAGTTACAAAAATGGCCATCATAACCGTGGAGAAAATTGAGGACATGTACTATATGATTTAAGGCATACAACTCACTTTTTTCTTATTTTAATCATACCAAAAAGATCGGAAAGGATCACCACAGATATGTAATGAACAAAGAACGATAGTCCTTGCGATCTAAAACTAATTTATGGGAGGATGTAATTACATTTATTGCTCATCAGATGAAGATTCCGCATAATAGTCTCATTAAAACCACCAATCTTTGGGGATCGTAATTTTTTTTATTCAAGGACCAAATAAGATAATTTACCTTGATTTTTATCAAAAACTGTTATTTTAATCAGTTGAAAGGGTAACCGAATTTATAATTATTTGGATGAAAAATATCTAAGATACGCATAGATACAAAATCTCATGAGTCAAATTAAGTCTTATGATAGTGTGTAGTAGTAATTATTAAAATCATTATGATCAAAAATTATCCCATCTCATGCTGTGCTGTTACGGCACGGGTTATTTATAGTGTAAGACATGATTGATAACTGCTAATTAATCAATCAGATAAAAAAGTCAAATTAACCCTCTTGTAAAAAAAAAATTGATCAACTACGATCACACCAGTTACGAGTAACAAGAAACCAATTTTCGAAGACCAAAAATTAAGATGGTTATGTACAAAAACAAAACGATATAATACTATAACATGGCTGCCACTGGGTTGGGGTTACCAAAAAAAATGAAACACCATTGTACTGGGACTATAAAAAAAAATTCTTTTCTTTTTTTGTGATCCCGAATATTTTCTAACAAATATGATAAATTTAAAAAGTGAAAGTATTGTTTATCCTAAAACAAAGGGAGTACATCATTTTATTATTATTTTATTAGTTATAACGAAAAATTAGTGATGCATAAATTTGTCTAGTCATATTTACTTGTATAATTGTATTGCAATAATTTGGCTGGAATTAGAGTAGATAACAATGTAGCATTGCGGATGTTTTTCTTTGGATTATAAACAGATGTACCGCATGTTATAGGATGTTGTGGTTGAGTTGTGAAGTGTTGGTACTTATTGGGTGAATATGAAATTTATCAGCACCCGAATTCCGCAAGCAAAAATTACCCAAAAATTTACTCAATTCCTTGTCCCGGCCTGGATATGGATTGAAGTTAACCGGCTATTTGATTTTGGTGTCCAACTTGGTGTTAGCTTTCCCACAATACCAAATCATACAAGGAAATTATAATTCTGAAAAATTTCCAATTCCGGACCAATTATCAAAACAATTCCAATCCTGCCAACAAATAAACAAATTCATAAGGAATTTGATGTTCAGAACATTATTTGTGTTGATGATATTTGTACATGAAGAGCGTCAGTATGCATTGCCTTTCTAGGTCTGGAAGATTCTTTTTTCGTGAAAGTTGATGGTGCAGAACCTTTTTAATTTTCAGATACAAACACGCCTGAATTCCCACCTGGTTTTGAACCCCTTTGCAGAGGACATATCAATTGAGGGTTGTTCAAATATGTGTTTGGATAATATGTCACCACTTATTATACTTATAAATCTACGGAATGAATTGAAGAGGCTTGGTATCTAAGTTGAATCAATTAATTCTCCTCCTTCCAAAGCAAGAAAATCAGCTACTTTTAAGGGAAAATATTGTTCCAAATGAGTCTTAAGATCCTAACTTGGAATGTTAGAGGTCTAAACTCTAGATGTAGAAGGAAAGTGGTGCACAAAATGGTACTGATGATTAAAGCTCCCATAATTGTTCTACAAGAATCTTAAAAGATGCATTGTTCATCTTGGGACATTAAGAATATACGTGGATACAAGAATGTTGGCTGGGCTTTACAACAATATTTAGGGATCTCGGGTGGTATGTTAATCCCGTGGGATAGAAACTTTGTGGAAGTTTCTAACTCACTTGTTGATGATTATACTCTATCAATACTTTGTTCTAACAAGCTTGAAAACCTTCAGTGGCTTTTCACAAATGTTTATGGGCCGAACAAAACCTGTTGAACGAACTAATTTTTGGATTGATCTTGATAATGTCCGTAGATATTGGATTAATCTTCCTTGGTGTATTGGTGGCGAATTCAACACAATAACAAAGTGTGTTGAGAAAAAGAATTTCAAGAAGATTACTAAAAGTATGAAGAAATTCAATAATAAAGCTTCAGGTCCGGTTGGTTTTCCAATACTTTTCTTTCAGAAGTGTTGGTGTTTCATCAAGGAAGATATGATGAGTACAGTAAACAAATTTTGCACTGCAGGTTTTGTAGGTACGGAAAACCTACTCGCCACATGGTCAAACGAAGTCATGAAGTAAATCTCGAGATAAGATATATTTACTAGTTTCGAGGAGAAATGTCAGTGACGAGTCAAATCACATGTCAGACCTACTTTAACAAATATTGGATCTGCGAAGATACTAATCAGCGAGATACTAGTTACTTGGATCAGAGGATATTTTATGAAGAAAGGGCAAGGTTTAACCTCTAATGTTACTTGTTTTACCAACAATCACGTGACAGAATTTCTCGAGGAATACGGCATCAAACAAATTTTCTCCACACCATACTATCCCCAAGGAAACGAACAAACAGAGAGCACCAACAAAACTTTGATCCGGATTCTCATCCGAATAGTTCATGATAATCCTCGAACCTGGCATGAACAGTTTCCTATGGATCTATGGGATTATTGAACCGCGCCAAGGAGCTCGATCGGGACTTCACCATATTCTCTTGACTATGGGGCCGACGCCATACTACCGGCAGAAATCAAAATTTCTTCAGCAAGGATCGCAACATCCAGCGGAGTACAATGGGATAAGGCCGAAGTGTCCAGCTCAAGAATTGCTGAACTGGACATGCTTGAGTCGAAGCGGGCTAAGGTGGAAAAATATGTAGAAACCTACAAACAAAGAATCTCCAGAGCCTACAACAAAATGGTAAGACCCCGAACATTTCAAGTAGGGGATCTGGTATTAAAGACAGCAAAGCACATTCAACAAGACATGTCTACTCACAAGTTTTCTCCGAAATGGGAAGGACCATATTTAGTTATCAAGGCAATATCCAGCGGATATTACAAAATCTTAAAGGTTGATGGAGGAGTGGAAGGAAATATAATCAATGGTAAATGGCTTAAAGCGTATTACGCCTAATCCACAAAAAACAATTACCTTTTCATCATTTCATCACTCCAATCATTTTCATAATGTAATTTATATTCCTCCAAAGAGCGTGCAAAATGCTCCTTTGTTCATTAAATACATCATAAATGAACAAAAATGTTTCTCATGACATGATCAATTATTCTACCCAAGAAAAAGCCTAAACACATCCGAAAACAACAATCATAAATGCTCACTCAGAGTAAACCATCCAGCAAAGGATAATTTTTATAAACAGACATGTCAAGCTTCTTTTGAAAGTTCCTGGTCTTTACTTTCAAATCCTGGATAGCTTTCTCAAATCTCGTCCAAAAAAGCAGTTATGGTAGAAATTGCTTCAGTGGCCGCCGCTTCCCTATCAACCTTTATCATCTCAAGCCAACAGCAAATCTAACTTACATTGAACCGTAAGGTCTAACAGTTCGATATCATGCCATCCCACCTGTGAAGGTCACGATTCTTAACATCTTGCAGATTTGTCTTCATCATCTCTTCAATGATTGGTAAAACCTCAACAACTGTAGTCAGGATGGTTGGAAAAAAGTCTCTCCACACTTCAGTAGTGGCAATGTGACCATATCGTCTCCAGATCTTGGTATACAGAGACGCGTGACATTTGGGAACGACGAAGCCGCCAACTATTTCATTGTCCGGGAAATTATTGATCATAGGAGTCTCAAACGGGAGTCCAGCTGTTGGATAGTAAATTCTAGATCTTGTCTTCATGGAGTTGGTATAACTCTTGTCGATGTCATCATCATCGGTCATGGGCTTCCCATTCCTCCTCTTTCAGGCATCAACAACAACATGCACATCAACCTGCAATGAAGAAATCTTAATTTCATACGAAGATTGGATAAAACCATCGAGTAATACACCACTCGAAAATAATAACATTACTCATGGGTGTTCCGGCTTTAGCATGAGTTGATCTATATCGAGTGGAGGCTCTAACAGTCCGCCTGGGTTTCAAATTATGAGAAGAAGATGTATTTTTCTGATTATCCGGCAACAAGTTATTTTCCTATGATCAATAACTATGATCAAATGGAGGTGAAGGAAAATACACAACTTACTGAGACAGACACTTCTACCTCATGCTTCGACTGAGATTCATTTCGAGAAGAAATACTACTGCTGGACATAGCAACGAGAGGTACAATAATCAAAATTTCCTCTACACGATGAAACTTACTCGGGAGAATAAGAAATGTATACACAAATGTTAAACCCTAATTCTTTGGGATATATACAAAAAGTGGATACTTATCTCTACGGATAGTCAATTCAGTTACGGATTTTACTGAAACTCTAAAGATTCAAACAAGATCAATACTGAAGATGTGGAGAAAAATAACTGGGGACTAACGGGATTGACTGAAGCTTCGCATGGTCTACATGGATTTGTAGGTGATGCGTGTTTTCTCACGTAATTTATCTCAGTATATTCGGAAATGGAAATCACTAAGGCAAGTCGAAAATGATCGTGGTGGATTTTGGGGCATGGACATTGGTCCATTTCATTCAATTCGGAAGAATCAACATTCACAAAAGGGTTTCTCATTCAAAAAAAAAAATCCTAATCCAGAAGAAAACTGTTCAGATCATCAAAGAAATGTCTACTACGAGGATAAAAAAACATTCAAATGTTTAAATATGATCACGAGCAAGACTAGTCAGAGTCATCCACATCGCCGTCTTCATCATCATCATCCTTCTCATCATCTGAAGGATCCTCTTAAGACTCCTTCTCGGAGTCACTGTCTGAGTCAGAAAATTCTTCTTCCTCGTCATCACCATCTATCGCATCCTGTAGATCTGCATTGTCACTTTCATCTTGGAGATCAGCCCTATGCGGAGGATATGACCTAATTTTGCTTGTTGTGAAATCCCAAACAAGCTCTTCTTCTTCATCCTCAATATCTGAATCTGAGGCCACACCGTAAGGACGGGATCGGAGTCTCTCCTCAGCTCTTTTTCTTTTCCATTGAACTCTACGCCTTTTCTCTCGATACTCAGAAAGTATCTCCTGATTCTCTTTCCTCTTCAATAGATCTTCATGATCAAATTTTAGTTTATCGAGAGATCTGTTATTTTCCAGTAAAGCACGATCTATGCTTGCACGATCTTTGGCCTCTGAAACCCTCGAATCCTCCTCTGAAGAGCTGGAAGAATAATCACTGCTGGAAGACACCATTGTCTGGAACCAGAGACACGAAGTCATGGATGTACATATATCAATTTCACAAAATGGTAATTCTCAACTTTACCATTTTACAATTCCACTAACTAGAGTGATTACAACGTAAGAGTTAACGCTTCAAAACCTGCTCGCTTCTTTAAACCTACAAAAGACGGGCAAAACTCAGATTTTTTTTTCTTCATAAAATCATGAATATCCCTGCTACATGAACCTTCATCATGGGATTATGAAAACTAAAACATTATTTCATCATAAATAATTGTTTACTTCAAAGTAATATTGCACAAAATTCAAATTTTGATTTTAATAAACAAAAACGTGATTAACTCACGTAAACAAAATTTTGGCGTGAGCAAGGCTCGCCAAATATATTCGTGGGATATCCCACGGTTTCATAACAAAAAAAAAAAAATCCATGAACAGGCCATGGTTTTATATATAAAAAAAAATTATTTTCCTTCGTACGATTGTCTTTCTTTGAAACGAAGGTTTATTTCGGTTTTGTGAAAGCTCACATCTTTTCAAGATAAAGTTTTAGTTTTCATGAAAGCTCACAAACGAAATTTTATCACTGGACACAGGTCTATACATAAAAAAAAATCTATACTAGGTCAGGGATTATTAATAGTTTCTTAAACTAACGATGGAACGAACATACGTTTTCTAAAAACAAGGGTTTTTCAATAAAAATCACACTCATATGCACATATATATGATTTCAACATAATAAAACCATGAGAAACTCATGAACTCAGCAAGCTCTAAAAAAAAAAAAAAAAACCTGCATCTGGTGGAAGTTGGCCGGACGATGATTGCTCCGGTCGGACGGCGGTGGTGCTTCGGCGAAAATTTCCTCCTGTTTTCTCCCGTGCTCTGACGTGAGGGAGATGATGAGTTGATCGGCCAAAGTGAAATAAAAAAAAAGGATTCATTCCTTTTATATCAAACTTTATTCCTAAAACCTAATTTTACAAGGATTTCCTTATTGGGCCCGGCCCGTAAATCCTAAAACGACCAAAGTACCGTCATCAAAATCAGCGGTTCAACACCAATTTATGCTCATTAAACGATGCTCTATCATGCCACTGGAATCTTCATTCAAGTCGTGGTTTGCTCGTACTATCAAAAATCCGGTAAGGTCTTATCTGATGACTAAGTTCAATTACTTATATTGTTTGTGACCGGAAAATCACCATTCAGTACGGACTGAGGAACATGACTGTCCCTCACTAAGAAGGGGACGTAATGTAGATGGTGGATTTTTGACAAAGGCTAAAATCGTGAACCCATAATTATGCGTATTCCTGATCTAGCAATCAGATGAATGTTGAGGCTCATGTCTCTTATAGAAAGCATGAAAGATCATGCTATGAGAATCTCTGACTGAGAATATTGTCTCTCAAAGTGTATATAGATATGTAGTCTCTCAGCTGAGGCAACGACATATCTCATGAATGCTGAGCAATTTCAGTATTTACTTCTACATAGAATCGAAAGATTAGACGGCTCCTAGACAACTTGCCTGCTAGTATAGAGCAATAACAATGTTTTACCTGACTATATGAAATAAATATGGCACTTCAACAAGCTCATATCACTCGACTCCTGAATAATTAACGCTCCTAGATGATCGTACTAGTATAGAGCCATTACTTATTCTCAAAATCAATAGATTCATTAACTGAATCCCTAGAAAATATTCAATATTTTCATAATATTTTGTTGCTTCAATTTATGGTTCTTCCCAGAAGAATTCCATGGGTTAGTAATAAATATTCAACACACGGACATCTGAATTACTTTCGAGTATTCCCCGACCAAAATGGTGTAAATGTATTCGACAAATAATGCATTAACAAACACCTGAATGAACAAAAAAGTATTTCAAAATACGACGAGATGATGAACCTATGAAAATAGGAAAGAAAATAATAAAATAATAGTCAAGGCGCTAGGGGACTGGCTCACCGGATGGCCAGTCATGCCGTGACCAGTCCCACGCCCAAATTCTATATTTTATCATATTTTATTATTTTCCTTGTTCTCATGAAAATCCTTTCATTTGAACAAATATCCTTCATTTTGAGGAAACTCCTCAATTTCATGGTGTTTCCTTCACACTGAGGAAATAATATAAAATTAGGGAAAATATTATGGGGCCGTGATTATTGGCCAACTGGCCATGCCTTGATCCCGGCCGGCCCCACACCTCATGATTCCTTATTATTTTATTATTATTTCTCTAATCTCATGAAAACTCCTTAATCTCATGATATTTCCTTGATTACATGAAAAATAATATAAAATTAAGGAAACCCATGGGACCGGGCCATAGCCGGCCGGTCATTCCCTAGCTGGCCCCATACATTTCATTTTATTATTATTATTATATTTTCATGTTTCCTTAATCCCATGAAATTCCTTGATTTCATGATATTTCCTTCAAATTATGAAATTCCTTGAAATCATGAAATAATACATAAAATTAGGGAAAGACTCATGGGACCGGGCCCTGGACGTCTAACCATGCTCAAGCCAGTCCCACACATCCCTTATTTTATTATTATTATTTTTTATGTTTTCTTCATCTCATGGAAACTCTTTAATTTCAACAAAACTCCTTGGTTTTAACAAACTCTTTGGTTTTATCATATTTCCTTAAAATCATGAAAAATATTATAAAAAATAGGAAAATAATGTGGGACGAGCTCTTTGGATGTCCGGACATGCCTTGGACATGGCCAGTCCCACACTTCATGATTCCTTCAATTTTTATTATTTTCCTTCATCTCATGAAGGTTTTGACGGTTTTATCAAAAATCTCTGATTTCTTCGTATTTTCTCAAATGCACATCTGAAAATATCAAAATTTTCATAACTGAGATACGAACACCTTGGTGACGTGAGCATGTTACCTTGACCAACCAAAGTTGGCTCTTTGTCTTGCAAGAATCTGGTCCCGCGTATTTTCACAATTTGACCTAATTTGCGCAATTGCATGTATTAGGTCCAAAACTCTTCCAAACAACTTGGAACTTCATAAGATGATCGTCAGTCGATCCCGTGACCACCCAGGGCCGGTTTCATGACCCCTTGGTCGGTCCCTCATCTCTTCATAATTAATTAGGTTTTATCACCTAAGGTTCGGACGAGCATTATCTTAATAAATGATTAAACCAGCATTTAATCATCCTTTCATCAAATCAACTGGTCTTCAGGAGACCTTGATATTTGCTCACGTGAGCATCTAGGCGCTACAAGGTCAACCCATAATACCATGTAGCCGGTCCTATTCACTCCATGGTTAATTTTTAATAAACCGTTAGTAAATCATCAATTGATTAAATTATGGTTTTGAGTCCAAGGTTAATGATTCCAGATTCAAACGCTAATAATTTTACGTTGATCCCGTGGTCAACATTTTATTTATCATACTTGTTTCAATTACCAGTATTATGATTTAATATTTTATTTGGTCATGCTACCGTAATTCATCAAACGAGCAATATTTTCTCAGATGAGCAATACTTTCTCAAACCAAAGAATATTGGTTCAACTATCAATATTCAACAGTTCATCGAATGAGCAATATTTACTCACGTTAACTTATTCACACATTATATCTCTGTCTCAACAGACATGTTCAATTCATGAGTCTCAGAACATTTCCAAACCACGTTCGACTCAACAATACAATGACTCATAATCCCATGAAGTCATGAAGTCAACAACTGACTAACTAAATACACGTCTGATTTGCAGACTCCACAATCACACGAGACATAAATCGTGTTACATGGGGGGATATTTACTAGGGTTTTTGTCTGGCGGTCTACGGCACGTGTGTTCATACACACGATGAAATGTGAGCAAGTCATGCAATCATTTGAAGGAGTTAACAAAGTAGTGGATGGAAAATCAACCAAGTCTCTGCACGATGAGAAACTGGTTTCAAACACGATTTCCATTTCCCCATTCTTTGATTCCATCAACTGTCACACTTCATGGGATCATGTTGTATATAATTCCAGCAATATAAATAAGTCTCTGAATCATGATTGGATATACAACGATTTCACGTCTCACAGACAACATGAAACCAACAACTCATCAATTGAGCAATTTCTCTCAACTGAGCAATTTCAATCATTCATAAATTGTCATATTCAGAATTCACAACACTCCTACAATCTTTGATTACCATTGATTCCACACATTTATCAGCTTCCCTCCTACAGATCGACCCATCCTCTCTTGTGACCGAATTTACTCTGGAGCGGCAATTGTTTTGGTTTAGGCCGGAGTACTACAGATTGATCTCTCAAATTCAAAGCAATCCCTTATTGCAGTGCATTTGTGTGAGGTTGAACATTTCGCTCGGTTCAAGGAGTCTCCTCCGTACGGTCGTCTCCTAAATTCCGTAAAAACCAGCAAATCATTTTGCCCCTTCTACAATTGGGTCCAAACTCTTGACAACCAATTCATAGTTTGTGCAAACACCCATCATCGGTCCCACGGGACGGTCTCATGCCACCTTGTCGGTCCTCACTTTTCCATAATTAGGTTTTATTACCTAACGCTGAATTCAACATTATTTCAATAAATGATAAAACTGGCATTTAATCATCATTCCTTCCCCAACTGGACAACTCAAGACCCTGGTGCATGCTCACTCGATAAATTGGGCATCATATGGATGTTTATAGTCTCATATGGTCGGTCCCTCCTTCGCTCATGACCTATTTTCAGCAATTCGTCGACTAATGAGCAATTGATCAAAAAATAAGGTTTTCAAACAAACGCTCAACAAATCATTATTCTGTGCAAATTCAAACACTAAATAAATTTATGTTGATCCATCAAGCGACACGCGGATTAATTATATAATATTCGGTAATCTACCAATATTTTTAATATTTTATTAGGTCACATCACCAATAAATAAATAATTCGTCGAATTGAGCAATACTTGCTCAGTTACTCGAATATTGATCCAGCTATCAATATTCAGTAATTCGTAGCTAGAATTGAGAAATACTTTCTCAATTGCTCGAATATTGATCCAACTATCAATATTCAGTAATTCGTAGAATTGAGCAATACTTGCTCAGTTGCTCGGATATTGATCCACTATCAATATTCAGTAATTTGTCGAATTGAGCAATACTTGCTCAGTTGCTTGAATATTGATCTGCTATCAATATTCAATAATTCGTCGAATTGAGAAATACTTGCTCAATTGCTCATCCAACAATAATTTTTAGTATCCTGCTGTTTGTGGGAGAAAACTACTTCTGCAGGTTTAGGTAATTTTGGGTGTGTGTGGATGAGAAGTGAATTTAAACCTTCAACAAATGTGCTGGACGATGAGCACTTTTGATTCGAGAGATAATATGTACAATTCTGGCCTAAACCGAAGACACCGCCATTCCAGATTTGTTTCGGTCACAGGTGAAGGACGTGAGGTTGATCTTAGGGAGGGAAGCGAAGAAAGTGTTGAGAGTATGAAGGTGAAGGCTATTTGATGACTTGTTAACAGAAGGTTGAGCAGGCAAGCAAATGTTGCAGACAGGCTCTGGGTGTTGAATACGATGGTATTAACACTTGGTTTTTCTGTGTTGTCTTGGAAAATAGGGAGGAGAACCTATTTATACAATTCGATAAGCCTTTATCACGTCTCTCGTGGGAAAGTGGAGGAAGTGAAGTGATGTAGGAAGTGGAGTTGTGTGTTAGTGTCACATGGTTGCTTGCCCACTTCTCCTACCATCATTAACCTCCCATGTTTCCCTGGCACGATCTTGTGATGGCGTGTTGCACGCTGCACGCTGTAAACCGCCAGACCAATACCCCAGTTTCTATACCCCAGTTGTGACGTGATTAACGTCTCGGGTGAGTCGTGGGACCCACATGTGATAGCAAACGGTGTTAGGTGAAATAACTGAATTATTTGCAAGTGTTCATTCTATGCATGCGTTGCATTGAATGTGCTCAACATGCTGGAAGCATGGTTTCCTTAAAACTTTGATGAAAAAAGTTGTAAGTTGAAGTGCCTCAACTAGCTATGTTCAGGAAGTGTTTTGGAGGCCGTATGAGTGGGACTCATGTTGGCCGATTATGCCATGGGGAAGTGTGGAGGATGGTGATCACGGTGATACCTTGTTTGCCACCTAACTCCCTCCTTAGGCTATTCATCCAAGCATGCGAACTTGGACGGACGAGATTGATGGAGAGATAACCGTTGGATTAGGGTGTGGAAGGCTTGCGAGCTTCCTTTTTCACCCTAACGTTTTTATGCCTTGGGAGGCGTACAAGGGAGGACCAATTGGTCCTGCAGGCAAGAAGGATGCCAATCTACACGCCCATGTAGAGTTGAATCTCATTGGAGCGATATGGGTCGCCCGTTTTAGCCTGCGATGATGGATGGTCGAGATTAGAAGTGGCCTTACATGCCACCTTTGGGCACGCAAATCGAGACGCATGGCAGTCAGGGGAGCTAGAGGATTGGTTCACCGTGGAGGTGGGCCCACGATGAGCATATAGACACCGTCGGCCAGCAATTCCGCCTCCTGGTCGTTCGTACACACCCGCCCAAAGTTGTGTGGTCGCAACTTGTCGGCAAACCCTTATTTTAGGGTTTGCGGGCCCAATATTCAAGCTAGCGTTTCCCAACTTATGTGACTCCCACAGGCAAGCCGATCATACCAGAAGGGAGGTGGGTTGGCGGCGAGCATGTGCATGCTTGGTTTGCGACCATATGCGCGATCTAAGCCATCCAAACACGCCTGCGATGACGGATGGTCGAGATTAGAAGTGGCCTTGCATGCTACATTTGGGAACGATTTTCAAGATGGCCAGCTGCAACCAACCATGGCCGATTGGTTGGCCATGTATCCGGGACCACGGTGAGCATGCAGGTGCTGCCGGCCAGTGGTCTCGCCTGTTGGTCGTTTCCGTGCGTTGGCCGTAAGTAGGGAGGCTGCGCCTGTGGAAACCCTAATTCCTTCAAGTTGCGGGCTCGCAACTTGGATTTAGCGTATTTGCACCTTCCACGGATCCCATGCGGAAACCAATCAGTCCAGGAGGAAGGTAGGCTGGCGGTGAGCATGCGCGTGTGCGATACTCGGTCCCGCGCGTGATCTAGGCCGTCCAACCATGCCTGCGAGGTTGGATAGTTGAGATCCATTTTTTAGTTTGTTTCCAGCAGGTGAGACTAACATGGTAGTCTTGCATGCGTTCAACGGGGCTAATATAACCCGCCGTCAGGTAGCCTACGGGTGTTTGCATGTCGAACACAAGGCTTTGAGTAGGGCATTAATTGTAATGCTGCAAACCTACAGAAAATCGGGATGGTTGCTACATGCTCCACTCTGGGTAGGTTATAATTCTCAGGGATGGTTGCACATGCTCCAATGAATTATCATGGTGAGAAATATTCATCACCTGAAGGCTTTATCCTTTGCAGGACGTCATCTTACAAAAATTGGATTTTTACAATTTTAGCCTTTAAATAGAAATCCACCATCAACATTAAGTCCCCTGCCTAGCATGCAATGGTTACACTATTGTAGGGTAGGCATGAGATGGTGACAGTTTGCACAAAAATAACTAAGGCTAGGGTAAACGTACTTTTACCACATGGGGAGGGCGCTCGTGTCGAATTCCCTGTAGCGCTGGTGGAGTCGTTCCCCCTCGACGAATTTTTCTCCGATTTCAGCTAGGTTTCTGAAGCTAGCGCGACTTGGTTGGTGTTGACCCCTTTCCGGCCGGACGTACTCCGAGACAGCTTCTTCTTGGGTTTCCCTTGGCGTGTATATATACGTATGCACATGAATCCTCTTCTACATCTTGGGATAGAATTTCTTCTCTACAGAATTCCATCATGTCAGGCAACAACAAGTCATCTTCTTCATATCACCCAGGTTCGTCTGTCAAGCGTACCCACTCTGCATCTCAGTGCGCTTCTGAAACTCGTGACAATCCTCCAGCTCGTGATCGTAGAGTTAAGAGGGTCATACCGGTTTGTTCTTTTCCCTTTTCTTTTCCGAGTAGTCACCCTTATTTCCTGATCAGGTGAATAATCTTCTCTTTTGCAGAGATGTCCACCTGGAACATGTGTAACAGTCATTGATGACGATGACTTGGACAATCCACTTTCTTCAAATTCAGCTACACCTTCACCAGACGACCTCGAGAATGCTGATATGGGCATTTCATCCTATGAATACCCCAATGCCGGCCTTTCTTTCGATATTGGTATGAAATGCTTGTCTTCTATCCACAAGACTGTCAGTGGTTTCTTAGTACGAAAGGAGTTCGTATCCATGTACACAAAGATATTGAGAAAGTATGGCCATATCACGACCAGGAACGTAATTCGGCATTGCTCATATTCTTTGGTTAATCTGGTAAACTGCTTGCTTTCCATGATTTCTGAGATGGAAGGTGTCTTTATCTGCAATGCAGCTGAATCAAATCTCGAGAAGTGGGAAAACATGTTCTCTACCTGCGAGTCCATGGAGTTCAACGTGAGTTGGCTTCGGCAGCGTCTTGACATCATCAAGGTCGATCGAGCTGGTATCCTGGTGAATGTAGTTCCTGATGCGAAGGCTATCTTGGAGGAAGAGAAGGCTCTGGATGTTGAGTCAGAAAAGGTGGAGCAGGCGATCCAAATATTTAAGGCCCGAACATAGAGGTACCAGGCAAGGTTGAAGATGATGCTTTCCAGGGATTACAACCTGTTGGACGACCTCTTCTGAGCTGCGTTGAGAGATTTCCTTCCCTCTTTTTATTTCTTCTTCTTTTGCACACCATTGAGATATGCGAGATTATTATTTTTTTGTAGATGGATGGAAAAAAACTTTTCATTAATTTCTGAATAAATTAATAAGTTAGACATGAAACGAGAATGCCTGTATTGTCATGTCGTGGGACAGGTATGGGACAATGATCAGGCGTGATATGTCTTGAGCCATTTTCCATTGATGACCGCTTCTAACTTGCCTCCATCCGCCATAATGATTTTGTAGTATCCAGTGTCGTACGCCTTGGTAATCACGTAAGGACCTTCCCATTTTGGAGAGAACTTTGGAACAGACGTGTCTTGTTGGATGTGTTTGGATGTCTTCAAAACTAGGTCTCCTACCTTAAAACTTCGTGGTCTTACAGCTTTGTCGTAAGCCCTGGAGACTCTGTTTTTGTACACCTGAGTGTGTTCCTATGCCTTGCTTCTTCCGTGGTCTAGCGTATCCAGCTCAGCAATCCTGCAGTTAGACGCCTCAACTTCGTTCCAGTAGACTCCACTTGCTGCTGCAATCCTGGCTGATGGGATTTTGATTTCTGCCGGGAGAACAGCATCAGCCCCGTAAACAAGTGAGTATGGAGAAACTCCAATGGAGATCCTAGGTTCCGTTCGGTATGCCCATAGCGCCATCGGTAGTCGTTCATGCTACTCTCTGTGATTTTCATGTACTGTCCGACTGAGAATCCGGATTAATGTTTTGTTGGTGCTCTCAGCCTGCCCATTCCCTTGTGGGTAGTAGATGGTGGAGAAGACTTGTTTAATTCCATATCCTTCAAGAAACTCTCGTACTTGCTTGTTGGCGAAGGGAATGCCGTTATCGGTAATGATATGTTTCGGTATTCCAAAGCGGCAAATGATATGCTCTTTAATGAACGCTGCAATCGTTGCTCCTTTAGTTCCACACAGAGGAATAGCTTCGACCCATTTTGTGAAGTATTCAGTTGCGGTTATAATGTATTCATGCTGATTTGATGACGGCGGGTTGATCTTTCCAACAATATCAAGTCCCCAGCTATAGAATGGCAGCGGGCTACTTATCGAATGTAGGGGAGTGGAAGGTGCATGGACGAGGTTCCCGTGAATCTGGCATTTGTGGCAGCTTTGAACGAAGGAAGCTGCATCATCTTCCATAGATAGCCAGTAATATTTCTCGTGTATCTGGAGAAACAATTTCCTTTTTCCTTGATGTTCTCCTTCATGCATCTCTTTCAAAATTGTTGAGATTTCTCCTCTAGCCAGGCACCGTATGGTAGGATCGGAAAGATACCTACTATTGTACAAATACTGCAAGTGCACAGTGTCGACAAGCAACACAGGTCAAACCACAGAGACTTGGAGAGTGTAGAAGTTGATTCTAAATCCTGATTCAGAGAGTAACCAAAAGGGGTTTGTTTTTGTCGATACGAGGATATGATTTTCAAGTGACTGAAATAATAAAAGTAAAAGATGCAAATAGCAAGATATGTAAACAATGATAATATGGATACTAGGGTATTCAAATCCACCAATAACTTATGATATGCATTCAACTTGTAATATTATTCTTGTCCTTATAGTAGATTCAAGTCTACCGTATAACTAAGGTGTTTCTCCAATGGATAATTTAATCACAACTAAAGTATTTCTCCAAAGCATTAATTGTCTAATTAAGCACAACTAATCTAAAGATCAATATTTGGTTAAGCATGAGTTGTAGCATAATCAACATAGAGATATTCTAACTACAATGGATACATGGCATACATTGTGAGAGCAAGATGTTGAAAAACTTGGATTAAATTATATCTTTAAACAATTCTAAACTTTCAAGAACAAGATACAAGATATGAATACATACCAATGAGATTAGGGCTTCATCTAAACCCTAGTAAATGAAATTAGAACATGAAGAACATTACAACAAAATTGAAATTTGATAAACTAACATGAACAAGCTATTCTTGGATCGTTTTTCAACACAACAACCCTCTATATTTATACACAAAATTCCCTCAAGCACTTGGATCCGAATTTTGGAACTCATCCACTCAACAAAACATGTTTTCTTAATTGATGAAATATATTTGGTTGTGGGAAACAAATTGGGAGTGATTGAGTGAGAGAATAGGGGTGAGGTGGATGTTTTGGAAAGAATCCAATGGGGGTGAGGTGGATGTTTTGGAAAGAATCCAATGGGGGTGAGGTGGATGTTTTGGAAAGAATCCAATGGGGGTGAGGTGGAAATGGATTTGGGTCTTGGGTTTTGGATCATGGGTTTTGGATCATGGGTTGTTTAATCCCATGAATTTGTAAACAAAGTTGCCACCGATGCGCGAGCTTGGTTGCAACGCTTCAACTTTCTTCTCTTTTGTCTTCTCAATTCTTCCAAGCTTTATTTAGTACTTAAAAACACAAAATTAATTAATACAAATATTTATTCTTGAAAATGGTAAAAATGCAGAATTTGGGATAATATATGACTTTGAAGCGCGAAAGATGAGTTAAGTGCCAATGAAAAGGTGTATGAATATGCAATATTTGGCACTCATCAAATACCGCCAAACCTGAATTATACTTGTCCTCAAGTGAAACAGAAATCCAGAAATCCTAACTAAACCACTGTCGCTGGTCTCTCGAATGCATTTAGCGTATGCACTAAGCCTTTAAACCCCTAGGTGTCCCTAGTGGACAAGTTGTAGTCTCGTGAGGGCCTACCAAAGATGTACCCACAAAACCTTCTCCAATTTCAGAGCATCCATAGAAATGTCTTCGTCTTCGGTCTTCAACTGTAGATGATGAACTTCGGAATTTCGTAGAACCATGAAAATTTGTAACCAATTTTTTTTTTAAGACCCGCTATACAGCTGGTCATCATTTTTTTTTTTGAGTGACCCGCTACACAGCTGGTCATCAGATACCAACCACAAGATCCGATATTATTATTTATTTATTTTTGAGACCCGCTGCACAGCTGGTCTTAGAAGACAACAGAAGACCCGCTACACAGCTGGTCATAGAAACAAAAGACTGCAAGACCCGCTACACATCTGGTCATAGAAAACACACTACAAAAAATGCAAAAGACTACAAAAGACCCGCTCCACAGCTGGTCATAAAAAAAATGCAAAAGACTACAAAGGATCCTACAAAAGACCCGCTCCACAGCTGGTCATTATGCAAATACTCCCCCAAACCTAAATCTAACATTGTCCTCAATGTTTCAAAAGATAACAAAAACAACAACAAAACATGAGAACAAAACAGATTCAAAGAAAATAGATTACCAGATGCCAAACCAGAGACAGTAGGGTATGTCCAAAGCAACCAGCAGGGAAAATATCTTGTGGTATGTACAGGGGGAACTTTTCAGTCCACATAGATCGGATCATCAAGATCAGTTTTTTCAATTT
Source organism: Papaver bracteatum (assembly GCA_023529315.1). Lineage (NCBI taxonomy): Eukaryota > Viridiplantae > Streptophyta > Magnoliopsida > Ranunculales > Papaveraceae > Papaver > Papaver bracteatum. Next base: position 124,296 of record JAJJWX010002346.1, on the reverse strand, counting down.
CAGGTGGAATTGGTTCAAGGAATGGCTTCAGTCTCTGCCCATTGACCTTGAAGATATTCTTGGTTGTGACATATTCTAGTTCTACAGCCCCATGGGGGAAAATTGTTCGCACCAAGAATGGGCCTGTCCATTTAAAACGTAATTTACCTGGAAAAAGGTGCAAACGTGAGTTGTACAATAAAACTTTCTGGCCTGGAGTGAATGACTTGCGCAAAATGCGCTTGTCATGGAACACCTTCATTCTATATTTTTACAACTTTGCACTGTCATAAGCATCATTTCTTAACTCTTCCAACTCATTGAGTTGAAGCTTCCTTTGGCTGCCAGCTTTATCTAGATCAAAGTTCAGTTTCTTTACATCCCAATATGCACGATGTTCTAACTCTACAGGGAGATGACAAGCTTTACCGTACACAAGTCTTTAAGGGGACATACCAATGGGGGTCTTGTATACAGTTCTATAGGCCCATAAAGCATCATTCAATCTTAAAGACCAATCTTTTCTAGACGGGTTAACCGTCTTTTCTAGAATGTGCTTAATCTCCCTATTTGAAACCTCTACCTGGCCACTGGTCTGTGGATGATATGGGGTTGCAACTTTATGAGTTATGCCATACTTACGGACTAAGGACTCAAAAGGCCTATTGCAGAAATGTGAACCACCGTCACTGATTATAGCTCTAGGGGTGCCAAATCGAGAAAATATGTTTTCCTTTAAGAACGAAAGTACCACCTTGTGGTCATTAGTTTTGGTTGCAATTGCTTCTACCCACTTAGAAACATAGTCAACAGCAACAAGAATGTACAACTTTCCTTCAGAGATAGGAAATGGACCCATGAAATCAATGCCCCATACATCAAATAGCTCAACAATCAAAATGGGTTGTAAGGGCATCATGTTTCATTTTGATATACTTCCCAATTTCTGGCACCGGTCACAAGAAATACATAATTCATGGCTATCCTTAAACAATGTTTGCCAGTAAAAACCACTCTACAAGATCTTTGCAGCAGTTTTCTTTGCACTAAAGTGGCCTCCACATGCTTGATCATGACAAAAAGAGATGACATCCCTTTGTTCAGAGTTGGGGACACATTTCCTAATGATTTGGTCAGGGCAGTATTTGAACAGATATGGGTCATCCCATAGGAAATGTTTCACTTCGGCCAAGAACTTAGACCGGTCTTGTTTAGACCAATGAAGTGGCATCCTACCTGTAGCAAGGTAGTTCATGATGTCGGCAAACCATGGCATTTCAGAAACTAGCATCGCTTGTTCATCCGGGAAAGATTCTCTAATAATCTCTGATTCATCAGTAGACTTGACATTCAATCTAGATAAGTGATCAGCAACAACATTCTCTGACCCTTTTTTATCTCGAATTTCGATGTGGAACTCTTGTAACAAGAGTATCCATCGAATTAGACGAGCCTTGGCATCTTTTTTAGATAAAAGATATCTTAATGCGGCATGGTCAGTATAAATGATGATTTTAGATCCTATAAAATAAGATCTAAACTTATCTAATGCGAACACAACAGCTAGCAGCTCTTTTTCGGTTGTTGAATAGTTCATTTGAGCCTCATTCAGTGTCTTACTAGCATAGTAGATCACATAGGGGTGTTTGTCGACTCGCTGACCTAAGACAGCTCCAATAGCAAAATCAAATGCGTCACACATGATTTCAAATGGCAATTTCCAATCTGGAGGTCGGACTATAGGGGCTGAAGTTAGAAGAGTTTTGAGCTCCTCCCAAGCATGCACACAAGTATCATAAAACACAAATGCAACATCTTTACTGAGTAGATTACACAGTGGTCTTGATATCTTACTGAAATCTTTAATGAATCTACGGTAAAAACCAGCATGGCCTAAAAATAATCTAACCTCCCTCACAGAGCGAGGTTGCGGCAAGTTTTGAATGAGGTCGACTTTGGCTTTGTCTACTTCAATGCCTTTTTCAAAGATGATGTGTCCTAGAACTATGCCTGAGTTCACCATAAAATGACATTTCTCCCAATTCAACACCAAATCTTTTTCCTTACATCTAATCAGCACGCGAGTGAGATGGTTCAAACATTCATCAAAAGATGATCCAAACACATAGAAATCATCCATAAAGATCTCAAGGAAGTTATCTATCATATCAGAAAAAATGCTCATCATACAACGCTGAAATGTAGCTGGTGCGTTGCACAACCCAAAGGGCATACGGCGATAAGCAAATGTTCCAAATGAACATGTAAATGTAGTCTTTTCCTGATCTTCGGGTGAAATATGAATCTGGTTGTAACCAGAAAAACCATCCAAGAAACAATAGAATCTACGCCCAGACAATCGTTCAAGCATTTGATGTATGAATGGAAGAGGGAAGTGATCTTTCTTTGTAACTGCATTCAACTTCCTATAATCAATGCAAACTCGCCACCCTGTGGTTACTCGAGTAGTGATTAACTCATCTTTATCGTTTTGAACTACAGTAACTCCTGACTTTTTCGGCACAACCTGAATGGGGCTAACCCATTTGCTATCTGAGATTGGGTAGATGATACCCGCATCAAGAAGCTTTATAATCTCACTCTTAACAACCTCTTTCATGTTAGGATTGAGACGCCTTTGCATCTCCCTAGATGGTTTAGCATTGTCCTCAAGGTTTATATGATGCATGCAATCAGTGGGACTTATGCCTTTAAGGTCCGAGATGGTCCATCCTAAGGCTTCTTTATGCTCCTTAAGTACTTCTAAAAGTTTACTTTCCTGTTTTGTATCTAAGGCAGATGAAATGATTACAGGCAAAGTATTAGAAGGTCCCAAAAATTCATATTTAAGAGTATCAGGCAATGGTTTCAGTTCAAGCATTGGTGGCTCAACAAGAGAGGGAACAGACTTGGATTCCTAGAGTGGAAGTGGTTCCACTCTAGCTTTCCACTTAGTCATGTCCATAAGTGGTGTGGATTCAAGCAAAGTATTCACTTCACTTATGTATTCATCATCAAACAAATCCAAGTCAAAATTATTCAAACAAGCATCCAAAGGGTCAACAGACATGCTACTAGACAACGAATCCTGAATCAAACTTTCAATCATGTTGATTTCATGCACATCATTATCATCATCAAGATCTAAATGTTGTTGGCTAGTATTGAAAACATTCAACTCCACAGTCATATTACCAAATGACAACTTCAACACTCCATTACGGCAGTTAATGATTGCATTGGACGTTGCTAAGAAGGGACGTCCCAAAATGACAGGAATGTGACTGTCAGTTTTTGCACAGTTGAGTATCTAAGACGATGAAGTCCACAGGAAAATAAAACTTATCAACCTTAATCAAAACATCTTCTACCACACCACGTGGTACTTTGACAGATCTGTCCGCCAATTGCAGAGTTATAGGTGTTGCCTTCAACTCTCCAAGACCTAACTGCACATATACTGAATATGGTAGTAAATTCACACTTTCCCCTAAGTCTAGCAACGCCTTCTTAACCGTTTGGTCACCTATTTTGCATGTGATAGTTGGACTACCTTGGTATTTAAACTTAGGAGGTGTGTTGCTTTGAATGATTGCACTCACTTGCTCAGTGAGAAAAGCACGCTTATGCACATGAAGCTTTCGCTTTGTGTGCACAGATCCTTAAGGAATTTAGCATAAGCAGGGACTTGCTTGATTGCATCAAGAAATGGGATGTTGATGTTAACTCGTTTGAACATTTACAAAATCTCGTTGTACTGTATACTCTCTTTTTGCTGCACCAATCTTTGTGGGAATGGAGCAACAGGTACATGAGATGGTGCAGAGACATTAGAATTATGGGAATTCTTATGTTGCTCAGATTTGTCTTCAACAATAGGTGTTTTATGTGGGATTTTATGCACTGGTGAGTCTGATGTAGACTCACTCGACTGTGGTACACCTACATTGTTTTCAACAACTTTACCACTACGAAGAGTGGTGACAAAGATTTACTTGATTATGTGAGGCCTCATTTCGAGTTGAATTTTCTGCCTGATATATATTTTTTGGATTTTGTTGGGGCTGACTAGGGAGTTTTCCTTTGTCTCTTTCATTCAATGCTTCACAAATTTGGCCCATTTTAAGTTCTAGACTTGTAAAACGTTGGTCTGTGGTCTTTTGGAGTTGTACCAAATTTTGGGTCAACAAACCAAAACTTTCTTCGAAGCTAGGATTTTTATCTACAGGGTACTGCACATGTGGTTGCACTTGGGGGTTTCTAGGATAAGGGTATCCTTGGTTATTATTTAATGTTCCCCCTTGGACGGGCCCTTTAGACCATGAAAGGTTAGGGTGATTTCTCCACCCTGGGTTGTAGGTCTGAGAATATGGGTTGTTCTCTTGCCTTTGGTACAAAACATTGGATTGCTCGGTTTTAGACTCTTGAAATGCATGGAGGTCTGGACAAGTGTCCACTAGATGGTCTGAACTATGGCATGCTGCACAAGTGGCCATTTCAATTTGACTACGGAGAGTAGGGATATTAGTTTTTCCATTCTTTTCTAGTTCTAGCTTTTCTATTCTCCTGGCCAAGGATGCCATCTTTGCACTTCCTTAGAAGTCAGAGTCAATTATATGAACATTGGATGCAAGGGTAATCCTATTTGGTTCACGGGGGGATTCCCACTGCTGAGTCTTTTCAGCGACTTCGATTAAGAAATCCCAAGACTCATCAGCACTTTTTTCAATAAATTGACCATTGCACATGGTCTCAACTGTAGTTCGGTTCTTGACATCTAAGCCTTCATACAAAATTTGCACAAGTCTCCATTTTTCAAAACCATGGTGAGGACATTGGAGCAATAATTCATTAAATCTCTCCAAATATTTTGCCAAAGTTTCCTCCTCTAATTGCACAAAACTATTCAGACTTTGACGAATTGTCGTAGTCTTATGGTTTGGGAAGAACTTTTTGAAGAACTCTTTCGTAAGAGCATCCCATGTATGAAATGACTGTGGCTGTTGAGCACACAGCCAAGTCTTGGCTTTGTCTATCAAAGAAAAAGGAAAAAGTTTCATTTTGAGGTGCTCATCCGTCATTTGGTTGATCCGAAGAGTCCCACAAATTTCCTCGAACTCTCTCACATGGTGGTAGGGATTTTCAGCTTCAACCCCTTTAAATTTAGGCAACATATTGAGGATACTTTCCTTTAGCTCAAATTTTCCATCAATAGCTGGTAAGACAATGCACGAGGACTGGGTTGTCCTCATTGGGTACATGTAGTCCTTTAGACTACGGACTAGGTTTACTGGTTCTCTCATTATTTCGGTTGGGTTTGGACTGTCTGCCTCAGAACTATGTATTTCAATTAACTCTTCTTGACTGATTCTAACTAGTCGGCGTGTATGGTCTCTAAAAGACACAATCATAGCCTAGCTAGCACATCAAGCATGTTAACCATTCACCTAGAAGGCAAGTTCTATGCAATCACAAACAAGGATGACTCCACCACAAGAAACCTACGATTTCTAGCAAACAAAAAGCATGATGGCTCCACTTAGATTGTTTTCTAGACCAGCTTCTAATCCTTCGAAAGGGAATTCGTTACAATCTGAGCAAACCCCTCTGGAATCAATCCGAGTTTAAGTAAATTGAATAGAGGCGAGGGAAGCTGCTAGAGCTTTGATACCCAAGGCCTCACCGTATTACAAGGCGGCGCAGTCACGCATTCAATTTACTGAAACCGTCATGAACTTCGAAGTATGCTTAAAGAGTAACCAATATTTTTCAAATGACTTTCCTACTAAGCTCGTTACCTTATAGGTTTTGTTCTATTCAAAATTTTAAATCTTAGGTTCGCGTATGTATCGTTTTCCTAAGGCGGGCAAGAAGAGAACGGTGATGAAATCCGAACCCTTATCTTGTATGGCCAGTCCTTGCCCTTTCCTAGGAAAATAAAGCAGCCGTATTCAATTCCTCAACATATATGCAAACGAAGGAATACAGTAACTCGCTAACAAGGGATTCGCGAGTGTTTCGACAAACTTACCTCTCGTTTCAGACGGGGGATGAACCGTTGTTGTCGACTCGGGCCACGACTCCTATGTCATGAACGAACCCGAGGGGCCGAGGTGATATTGTAATCACCGTCCTTCTCTGCAAACAGTTGATATTTAATAATACCCTTCCGTAGGGTTTAAAAATAAAAAATAAAAATAGAATGTCCAAGTCCAAAGTCCAAAATAAAGTGCAAAAGAAAAAGAAAATTACAAGAGTAGAGGAATCCTAATACAATAAAATAAACTCTCTTTTTTTTTTTTTAATTTAAAATAAAAACTTCTTTCGCTTCCTTTCCTTCGCCTTTACAACAGATACTCCGGCACCTGTTGAGCTCAAAAGAGGTAGTTATGGTTTCGAAGTTTTAAAGCAAAAGCAAAAATAAAAAAATAACAAAAATAAGTGTAAAATTGACTGTGAATAGTAATATGTGAACAGTAATATATGAACAGTAATATGTGAACACTGATAATATGGATACTAGGGTATTCAAATCCACCAATAACCTATGATATGCATTCAACTTGTAATATTATTCTTGTCCTTATAGTAGATTCAAGTCTACCGTATAACTAAGGTGTTTCTCCAATGGATAATTTAATCACAACTAAAGTATTTCTCCAAAGCATTAATTGTCTAATTAAGCACAACTAATCTAAAGATCAATATTTGGTTAAGCATGAGTTGTAGCATAATCAACATAGAGATATTCTAACTACAATGGATACATGGCATACATTGTGAGAGCAAGATGTTGAAAAACTTGGATTAAATTATATCTTTAAACAATTCTAAACTTTCAAGAACAAGATACAAGATATGAATACATACCAATGAGATTAGGGCTTCATCTAAACCCTAGTAAATGAAATTAGAACATGAAGAACATTACAACAAAATTGAAATTTGATAAACTAACATGAACAAGCTATTCTTGGATCGTTTTTCAACACAACAACCCTCTCTATTTATACACAAAATTCCCTCAAGCACTTGGATCCGAATTTTGGCACTCATCCACTCAACAAAATATGTTTTCTTAATTGATGGAATATATTTGGTTGTGGGAAACAAATTGGGAGTGATTGAGTGAGAGAATGGGGGTGAGGTGGATGTTTTGGAAAGAATCCAATGGGGGTGAGGTGGATGATTTGGAAAGAATCCAATGGGGGTGAGGTGGATGTTTTGGAAAGAATCCAATGGGGGTGAGGTGGAAATGGATTTGGGTCTTGGGTTTTGGATCATGGGTTGTTTAATCCCATGAATTTGTAAACAGGTTGCCACTGATGCGCGAGCGGGTTGCAACGCTTCCAACTTTCTTCTCTTTTGTCTTCTCAATTCTTCCAAACTTTATTAAGTACTTAAAAACACAAAATTAATTAATACAAATATTTATTCTTGAAAATGGTAAAAATGCAGAATTTGGGATAATATATGACTTTGAAGCGCGAAAGATGAGTTAAGTGCCAATGAAAAGGTGTATGAATATGCAATATTTGGCACTCATCACCGTAGAAGATCATCTCCAAAGCTTTTCCGGTACAAAATCCCCTCGTGGAACATGAAACGTTTCGCTCTCTATTTCATTTTGACTGCCTCTTTTGGGTTAGTAGGAACTGTGCCATCACGAAGCTAGTTAACATATGGCTGCGTCCAATCCCCGGTGTGATTTATGTTGAGTACTTCTAGTTGATGAGGTGGTGCCTGGCAGTTTGACCAAGACTGTTGGAGCGCTCGAGACTGTGTCTCCATTTCTGGCCAGTAATAGCCTAAACGTTGGAGGCGTCGATAGAGTGTCACCACAATTTTTTTTCCACAAATCTCGTTGTGAACACGGTCAAGTTGCAGCTGTGCTTCTTCCTCTCCGAGACATCTTGATAAGGAACTATCCGGGTTTCGGTGGTATAACATGTCGTGGAGCATAAAGAAGTTTATTAAGGCTTTAAGACTGACCTTTTCTTGAGAAAGTGAACTGCTAAGCTCCTGAATGATTGTAGTTCTCCAGTCACAGGTTTCAACATCCTTACATTGTGAGAGCCATGTTGATTCCACTGTTTTTATTTTCACCGTCAGGGTTTTTTCTATGCCTTCGAACTGCAATTTAGAAGCTAACGTTGCCAGGAAATCAGCATGCATGTTGTTGTTGCGGCTGACATGAGTTATGGTTGCGTCAGCGAAGTAGTTCTGCAGTCTCTGAGCTTCGGACCGGTACGGAGCTAGAGTCATCTCTTTTAGTGCATACACCCCGTTCATCTGATTAACCAATAATTTGGAATCGCCTCTTATTTCCAAACGTGTGGCTCCCGCCTGCTTGGCTAATAGCAGACCTATAAGGAAGGCTTCATACTCCGCTGAATTGTTAGTGCATTGAAAATCTAACTTGAAGGAGTGTGAAAAGACTTCGCCAGTTGGAGATACTAGGACTATGCCTGCTCCTCCAGTGTTGTTGCTGGGAGTAGCGGATCAGTCAAAATATAACAACCAAGCTTCTTCTTCGACAACAGAGATGTCTGGAAACTCTCCAGGAAGGTCTTCATGCAATGTTGTGGTACCTTCTCCAGGGAAAGCTGCTAGTAAATCCGCGATAGCCTGACCCTTAACAGCTCTGGGCGGAGTACACGTTATGTCTAGCTCTGACATTTTAAGGAGCCACTTGGCATCCCTTCCCATTAGAACTGGTTTTGACAGTAAGAACTTCGCAGGGTCTGATTTAGATATGAGCGTTACCTTAATGGATAGTAGGTAATGCCTGAACTTCTAGATGGAATGTATCAATGCTAGGCATGCTTTCTCTGCTCTCGGGTATCTGAGTTCAGCGTCCCTCAATATTCGACTGAAGTAGTATATAGGACGCTCGACTCCCTCATTATCCTCTTGTGCCAGCAAGGCTCCAATGACAGTGTCACTGAAGGCGGTGTAGAGATATAACGGTCTCCCTTGAACAAGAGACTTTATGATGGATGGAGACGACAGTATGTGATGAATTTTCCGAAAAGCTTCTTATTGGACGCTGGTCCAGTTAAAATCCACTCATTTCTTCAGCAGGGGGGTGAATGAAGCAACGAGTTGGGCCAGACCAGGTATAAAACGTCGAATGTAATTCACCTTTCCCATAAAACTTTGCAGTTCCTTCACGGTTCGAGGTGGCGGCATAGTGAGGATGGCTTGAGTTTTAGATGGGTCCACCTTGATTCCCTCAGCAGTCACTTGGAATCCCAGAAACTTTCCAGAGGAGACACCAAAGGCACATTTCAAAGGATTCATCCTCAACTTGTACTCACGGCACCTCTCGAATACTTGTCGCAAGACTCCTGTGTGTTCCGTCCGGACTTTCGATTTGACTACTATGTCATCTACGTAATCTTCAACTTGTTTGTGCATCATGTCGTGAAAAATTGCTGTCATGGCGCATTGATATGTCGCGCTGGCATTCTTAAAACCTAAAGGCATAACTGTATAATAAAAATTTCCAAGAGGAGTTCGAAAAGCAGTCTTACTTGCATCATGCTCGTACATCCTTATCTGGTTGTAGCCGCTGTATCCATACATGAAGGAGAACATGCCATGCCCGCTCGTGGCGTCCACCAACATGTCGATGTTAGGTAGAGGAAAGTCGTCCTTGGGGCAGCACTTGTTTAAATCTCTGAAATCTACACAACATCGGATATGTCCATTCTTTTTCTTTACTGGAACCACGTTAGCCAGCCAGGTTGGATGGTGGATGGGCTTGATAAAGCCGGCAGCTAGAAATTTCTGGATTTCAGATTTAATCTGATCTTCCACCTCATGTATAAATTATCTTGGAGACTGTTTGATAGGCTTGGATCCAGGCTTGATGTGCAGGTGATGAGTAACCAACTTTTCATCCAGACCAGGCATTTCATCGTACGTCCAGGCGAATATATCTTGGTATTCTTTGAGGATTTGCACAAGATTCGTCCGCTCCTCCGTGGACAGAGTGGAACTAATGGAAATTGGCCTAGGAGACTCTTCACTTCCGATGTTAATAGTTTCGAGTTCGTCAGTTATAGAGGTGGTACCGTCTTGCAGCTTTCTGGGGGCGTCCAACACCTCTTCCTGTGGGTCTCTGTTTTGACAACATTCCATTGGGCGGAGAGACCGAGTATCAGTATCTCCTGCTAATTGCTAACAGCGGCGGCGGTAGACTGTTTTTCCTTTATGATCTTGAGTTGCCACAAAGGTTCGTCCTCTCTAGGTAACATGGTTTCCCGCCCTGCTGGGTGAGGGGGAGTTCCTTGTCAGCTGGGATGCATCATGTTTTAGTTTTAATGACGTAAGCCGATCCTCCTCCTGGATTGACGCCCACGTGGGAAGTGGGGTGCAATGTACTTCTCCTGGCTCTTCCTGCAGAGCTTCCTTCGGTTTGAAAAATTCTACTCCGCATATGGGTGCGTATGGAGACAACGATGCAGGTATACGAATGACTTCCTTGTTCAGCATAGTTTTCAGGCACTGGTGATAGGTTGAAGGAAAAATCATATTCTCGTGGAGCCATGGCCTACCCAGTATCATGTGGTAGTCTGGTTCCTTCTCTATGACTTCAAATTTCACTTTTGATTGAACAGGACCTACGGATAAATTCAGATTGACATACCCATATGTGTTGGTTTGGTTCCCTTCAAAGTCCGTAATTGTGGTAGACCGCCGCACAATCTTGTTTGGGCGAACCTTAGCCTCCATGAGTCTCTTAAGGGTAATCACATTTGTGGATGCTCCTGTGTCGATGAGGGACCGCCTGAATTCTGAATCTTTGATGCGTGCGGTTACATGTAGGGCCCGATTGTGGCCCTCTTCTGCTATCATGTCTTCCTCTGTAAAATTAACATTGTTTACAGATGCCTCCATCGCGCTCGAAACTTCTGGGCACAAGGGAGTTAACTATACATCCAAGGCTATCCGGTTGACGGCTGCAAACGTCTCTGTTCGCTGCTCTTTTGAGAGGTGTAGGAGTTCACATAAACTTCCCCCTAAATAAGCGGCTTCCTGATCCACAGGTCTTTGTACTGTAGTGAAACTGTTAATTTGGGGGCGTTCATTCCCCAGTGTCGGGACCTCCATGACAGGGCCGCCCATCTCTGACGTCATCTTGATGAGGAGGTCGAGTATGTTGTTGATCGCTTCTTTGATCAGGTCCATGATTCTCGTGTGAACCTCCTGTACTTGTGCTAACTTGATCAACGTCGGGATTCTTCCAGCCAGACCATTAGGTGTGCCGTCGGAGGGAACTTGATCATGATCTGAGGATGTCGAGGTATTCCTAAGACCGACCATCTTGAAATCAACTAAATAGGGTTAGGTATCGAAGAAATCGACTTCACAACTGAGAGATTAACCTCCCACTGTGTTCGCCAATTGTTTGTGGGAGAAAACTACTTCTGCAGGTTTAGGTAATTTTGGGTGTGTGTGGATGAGAAGTGAATTTAAACCTTCAACAAATGTGCTGCACGATGAGCACTTTTGATTCGAGATATAATATGTACAATTCTGGCCTAAACCGAAGACACGGCCGTTCCAGATTTGTTTCGGTCACAGGTGAAGGATGTGAGGTTGATCTTAGAGAGGGAAGCGAAGAAGGTGTTGAGAGTATGAAGGTGAAGGCTATTTGATGACTTGTTAACAGAAGGTTGAGAAGGCTAACAAATGTTGCAGACAGGCTCTGGGTGTTGAATACGATGGTATTAACACTTGGTTTTTCTGTATTGTCTTGGAAAATAGGGAGGAGAACCTATTTATACAAGTCGATAAGCCTTTATCACGTCTCTCGTGGGAAAGTGGAGGAAGTTGATAAGTGCACTTTGCACATATATTTTGTGTTAATTCCATACAAGTATTTGTTGGTTTTCTTGCAAATCATCGGGTGCTACGCTTGTTTTCTTTTAGTTGTGTGTTATTAATTGAATAATTTAAAAAGAAGTGAATTTGAGCTTAGTTGTGTAATAAAAGAAGCTAGCCAAGAGTGAAGAAGGGACAAAGACCAAATGTAACTCGTTCAAATACAAGATTTCTACTTTTCATACTGTAGATGACGAGAAGGGGAAGCCAACGGCGAAAGAACGGAGTCATTCGGAGTTCGTATGAAGAAGTTATGGGCAAAATAAGAATGAACTTGGAATTAAACTGTCAGTCTTCCAGGACTGACAGTTGAATGGGCATCTCTTGTTAAGGGGCACCCTCACTGTACGTTAAGGGACACCTTCCTGTTAAGGGGTAGTCAGTTCAAGGGAAGTGCTAAAGGGAGTCCGGTCTATTACTTAAGGGGTTGTAAAAATTCGAATATTGTTAGTGGCACCTGCAATAATGATAAGGGGCCGCCATCATCTTCTTCACTTTCACGACTAGTCATGATTGATACCGTTGACGGAGCTCGATGGAGTTTGCTGCTGTAGTGGCTGTTGTTGCTTGGCCGAGAAGGGAAATGATAGGATGTTGGTGAGATGGTTGCAGTCATGCTCTAGATGATGAGAAGACAAGCTCATTGATGTCATGGCCGTGAGCAATGGAATAGTACATAGAAGGACGGTCGGAGACAATGGGTTTTGTCGTGACTGGGATAAGCACGAGTTTGCTGCTGGTGTTTGACAGAGCTCGTGATGGACATGAAGCAGTTTTCGATAGGCACTGAGGCAAGTGCAGAGATGCAGTTGAAGCTCAGTTCGACGGAGAGCTCGAGTTGCAAGAAGAGATCGAGAATGGAGTGTTGTAGAGCTGTTGATGCTCGGTGAGGGGCCATGCTGCTAACAATGTTCATGGCAGTTAGGTGATGCTCGGTAAGGGGCATGGCATGCATGGCCGAAAATGAAGCAAAACAGACGAGTAGGTAGCTGATGGAGCTCGGTCTTGGTTTGCTGTTGGAACACGTGTTGTCGGACAAACAATGAGAACAAAGAACAAGAAAGATAGTTGCAAGAGCATACGGGCGGTTGAAAGAAAAAGCTAGGAAAGAAAGAAGTTTCCACCCAGCGTGCGCTTGAGAATTGTGACGAAGAAGAAAAATAGAAAAGAAAACGGCTGAATTCGCGTGGGAAGGTAATTGGAGCTCGTGGGATGAACATGGGGCAAAATTTCCCCTATAAATATAGCTCCAAAATCTCACCCCAGAGAGATCTGATCCGACACCTCTCCTTCTACTCTTCTTCTCTCGAGTTCTTCTTCTCCTAATTCTTCCATTTTTAGCTATACTTTAATTCTACTTCGTTATTTACTTATTTGCTAGTATTTTAAATTATGAGTAACTAAAACTCTCTTTGATTAAGGGCGATTTCGAAGCCCGGAATATGAATCTATATTTGATATGAAATAACTTATTCTATTGGATTTATTTATGTTATTGATTGATTTTCTACTATGCTATTATTGTTTATGGATTATTTGTTAAGGGTTTAAGTTCGAAATTGAATCATTAATTCTTAATCTATTTGCTAGTTTAGATTTTCTTCAACCCGTAATTGTCTAGAAATATAAACGCAAGTAGCAATATATGGGTACTGATGATGGGAATTTGTTAAGTGCATGTATGTAGAAATCAACACTAGTAGGTGATTCATGCTTTTTAGTTCATCACTAGGAGCAACCTTATCTCACAAAACTTAGAGCATTTGTTTAAGTCACACCTAGTAAGCGTACCTCTAGGAAACTTGGCAAGTAGGAACCGGTAGTCGAGCGCTTCCGTATCCGGTGAGCTTAGGAGATAATAACGGAATAGTTGAGCGTACTAATTATTCTAGGGTTGTTAGTAACATGATAATGCAAAGAACTTGGCTATATATCAATTTGGTTTGTATTCCGTGGTCTAGAATGAACCTTTAATCAATTCCATCTCATTTTTGAATACAATTTACAATTTTCAGAATTTCCACAACAAAATCATCTTTGCTAAGAGTATTTGCATAACAACTTAGACTTCATACCTCCCTTAGGACGATCCTACTTACATTATACTACTTGCTAGTTAAAGAGAAGTAGAGAAATTTATTTTTACGAGTTCGACGCCTCGTCAGAAGTGAAGTGATGGAGGAAGTGGAGTTGTGTGTTAGTGTCACACGGTTGCTTGCCCACTTCTCCTACCATCATTAACCTCCCATGTTTCCCTGACACGATCTTGTGATGGCGCGTTGCACACTGCACGCTGAAAACCGCCAGACCAATACCCCAGTTTGTATCCCCCAGTTGTGACATGATTAACGTCTCGGGTGAGTCATGGGACCCACATGTGATAGCAAACGGTGCTAGGTGAAATAACTGAATTATTTGCAAGTGTTCATTCTATGCATGCGTTGCATTGAATGTGCTCAACATGCTGCTGGAAGCATGGTTTCCTTAAAACTTTGATGAAAAAAGTTGTAAGTTGAAGTGCCTCAACTAGCTATGTTCAGGCAGTATTTTGGAGGCCGTATGAGTGGGACTCATGTTGGCCGATTATGCCATGGGGAATTGTGGAGGATGGTGATCATGGTGATACCTTTTTTGCAACCTAACTCCCTCCTTAGGCTATTCATCCAAGCATGCGAACTTGGACGGACGAGATTGATGGAGAGATAACCGTTGGATTAGGGTGTGGAAGTCTTGCGAGCTTCCTTTTTCACCCTAACGGTTTTATGCCTTGGGAGGCGTGCAAGGGAGGACCGATTGGTCCTGCAGGAAGGCAGGACGCCAATCTACACGCCCATGTAGAGTTGAATCTCATTTGAGCGATCTGAGTCGCCCGTTTTAGCCTGCGATGACGGATGGTCGAGATTAGAAGTGGCCTTACATGCCACCTTTGGGCATTCAAATCGAGACGCATGGCAGTCAGGGGAGCTGTACGATTGGTTCACCGTGGAGGTAGGCCCACGGTGAGCATGTAGACACCGTCGGCCAGCAATTCCGCCTTCTGGTCATTCGTACACACCCGCCCAAAGTTGTGTGGTCGCAACTTGTCGGCAAACCCTAATTTTAGGGTTTGCGGGCCCAATCTTCAAGATAACGTTTCCCAACGTTCGTGACTCCCACAGGCAAGCCGATCATACCAACAGGGAGGTGGGTTGGCGGCGAGCATGCGCATGCTTGGTTTGCGACCATATGCGCGATCTAAGCCATCCAAACACGCCTACGATGACGGATGGCCGAGATTAGAAGTGGCCTTGCATGCTACCTTTGGGAACGATTTTCGAGATGGCCGGCTGTAACCAACCATGGCCGATTGGTTGGCCATGTAGCCGGGACCACGGTGATCATGCAGGTGCTGCCGGCCAGTGGTCTCGCCTGTTGGTCGTTTCCGTGCGTTGGCCGTAAGTAGGGAGGCTGCGCCTGCGAAAACCCTAATTCCTTCAAGTTGTGGGCTCGCAACTTGAAGTTAGCGTATTTGCACCTTCCACGGATCCCATGCGGAAAACAATCAGTCCAGGAGGAAGGTAGGCTAGTGGTGAGCATGCGCATGGGCGCTACTCGGTCCCGCGCGTGATCTAGGCCGTCCAACCATGCCTGCGAGGTTGGACAGTTGAGATCCATTTTTGAGTTTGTTTCCAGCAGGTGAGACTAACATGGTAGTCTTGCATGCGTTCTACGGGGCTAATATAACCCGCCGTCAGGTAGCCTACGGGTGTTTGCATGTCGAACACAAGGCTTTGAGCAGGGCATTAATTGTAATGCTGCAAACCTACAGAAAATAGGTATGGTTGCTACATGCTCTGCTCTGGGTAGGTTATAATTCTCATGGATGGTTGCACATGCTCCAATGAATTATCATGGTGAGAAATATTCATCACCTGAAGGCTTTATCCTTTGCAGGACGTCAGCTTACAAAAATTGGCTTTTAACAATTTTAGCCTTTAAATAGAAATCCACCATCAACACCTGCATAGTATACACACCCATACCTCCGTGTTTGAAAGGCAAAGTAGAAATCCTTTGCTGAAGTAGCCCGTAACCAGGTCCATCTCCAGTAATGATGTGCCTAAGGAATTGAAACAGGCGGGCATCGAATAAGTCTTGAGCATCTTGTAAAAATTTAGGTCTCGTTGTTCTCAAGGCGAAATAAAGTCTCGAAACACCGGTGCAATTCCGAAACAAAAGCAATTCACCTTGCGGGTCTTCTAACTTCTCTATAGAATCAATAAGATCCATAGTATTGCGCACTTCACTAACAACCAAATCCTTATGAATTGAGCATCAAGGCTTACCGGCCCCCCCAAAAGCTTCACACCCTTAGTAGGCCTACTTATATTCAGAGGAAAAACGCTAGCACGTGGGTCTGGAGAAGGCCAAAACAGTTCGGTCTTGGCTATATTCAAATGTAAACCCTTTTCAACCCCAAACTCTTGAATGATCTTCAAAGCCTTTGCAACCATAAGAATATCTACAATCAAGGTACCATCATCTAAGTACCAGGCTTGTTGTTCAAGCTCACATTGCGCGACAATTTTTTTAACCAAGGGGTGAAGAGTAAGAGAAAACAACAAAGGTCCCAAAGGATCACCTTGTTGAACACCCTGGGAGGAGGCAAGAACATGATCCATGTAATATAAACGAGCAGGAGAAGCGTAACAAAATTCAACCCACCTAGAGATCTATGGAGTTTATTTGTAATTTTAGAAACTATATTTAGGGTTTATTTTTTGTAATCTTTTATTTTTGGACTTTTTTATTTTTTATTTTTGGACATTGGACATTGGACTTTATTTTTAAAACCCTAAGGAAGGGTTAATTTAAATATAAACTTCACAGGGAAGGATGACAATTATGATACTGTCTCGGCCCCTCGGCTTCGTACACTGACATAGGAGTCAGTGTCCCGAGTCGACTTCAATGGTTCATCCCCCGTATGGAACGGGAGGTAAGAATTCTAAACACTCATGAATCTCCTGTCAGCGGGTTTACTGGATGATTTTATATGCATATATGTTGAGGTCTTGAATGCGGCTACTTTAATTTCCTAGTAAAGGGAAAGGACTGGCCATACAAGATAAGGGTTCGGATTTTATCACCATTCTCTTCTTGCCCGCCTTAGGAAAACGATACCAAACGCGAACCTAAGCTTAAAATACTGACTAGAATGAGACTGATAGGGTAACAAGATTAATAGGAAAGTCATTTGAATAATATTGGTTACTCTTTTAAGCATACGTCATGATGGTTTCTGTGAGTTGAATGCGTGACTGCGCCGCTTTGTAATGCCGGTGAGGCCTTGGGTATCAAAGCTCCACTAACCTTCCCTCGCCTCTATTCAACTTACTTTGACTCAGATTGATTCCAAAAGGGTCGGCTTAAATTGTAGCGAATTCCTTTTCGAAGGATTAGAAGCTGGTCTAGAAACAATCTAAGTGGAGCCATCATGCTTTTTGTTTGCTAGAAATCAATAGGTTTGTTTTGGTCGAGTCAGCCTTGTTTGTGCTTGTGTAGAATTCCCTTGTAGTTAGGATGTCAAACTGGTATTATAACAACCAATATAATGATTATCCGACTGATTTTCAAAATGGACATTACTTTGACCATGGTGTAGATAGTGGTTGGGAACATCAAACTTTTAAAGGTTATGGTCCATACCATGGTGAGCCCAATTACTATTCGCACACCCATCAGTCATATGAGCAAAATAATCCCTTTATTTCTCTATAAGTGGCTCTCAAGAGTTATACCTTATTTGTGAAAGAAACCTGTAACATTCTTCCAGACGAGCAGTCAACAAAGATGTCTCTAGAAGATACTCTTAAGCAATTTACTGAGAGTACAAATAGGATTGTCGAAAAACTTGCGCAAAATAATCTTAAATATAGTGTTTCCAATAATACCCTTGTAAATGAGGATAGTTATTTACATAATCAAAATGACGAGGATAAAATTGGTAACACTAATTGTTTAGATGAGGTTCAACCATTTTTATATTATTATAATGATGATTATGATTATGATGAGGATAGTGTTGATGAAGAATTTGAAATAAGTTAGGCATAGTGATCAGGAATTTGTTACTCCAATTGAGCTTAATAATGATAATGTTTCTAGTTCAAATCCAAATAATTTTAATAACTATACACCCATTCAAAAGGACGGGGATTTTACTTGAGATACCACCGTTTTAGACGATGTAGTATTCCCTTTTGATTATGAAGCCAATGATGGTTTATAGGAACGAGTATATTTTGAGTCTAGCGATTTAGAAACAATAGACTTAGAAAAAGAAAATGAACTCGTAGAGATGGGTGAGGATGTACCTGACTTAGAAGAATCAATTGACCATTTTCAGGAATCAGATTACCTTTAAATTAGGGAAGTTGTGACTAGTCTTTCTAGAGACATTGAAAACTCTAAGTTTAGGGGTAATTATCATTCTCCATGTGCTTTAACTCTTAGAAAATTCCCTCACTTGGGACTTGACATATGTGCCTCAACCATTTAAAAGATTATCTTCATACACTTTTTACTGAACCTAGTTGTGTCCATAAAGAAGTTCAGTTGTTAAGAACCCATCCTATGGTTGATGTGGTTAACCCAGGATATGATACCACGATTGACTTTGTTTTCCCACCAAAAACCTTCCTTCCAATTGTGGGAACGTATAAGTTTCAGATATGTCAATTATTAAGTTTTGAGACTAAACCTAATTACTTTAGGAGATTAGGGTCGACACATTTGCTTAAGAATGACCACTACTATGGTCAACTGTGTGAGTCAAGTCTGATTGGATTAGAGGATCCCCAATTATCCAGGTTATTGTTATGTGCATTTAAGTTCTTAGTTGAGTATTTCCAGATTCTAGAACCTGATCTTTAGGATCATGCCTTTGAGGAAATCTAGCCAATGAAAGCTTTTTATCTAGACCCTTTTATAGTGCCTGAACCCGAACCACAACTAGATGTAGTTATCTTAAACAAAAAAATAGATAAGGGTGTGTTGGATATCTTCTTGGTATGTTGCAGTTTCCTCTTCTTGTGGTTAGCACTTTTTGATCCAGATGACCCGCAGTTATTCCGGCTGCTGCTATATGATTCTTCGAGGTGACTAATCTCTTTCATTGTTTGGCTGAAGACTTTAAACTTAGCACTTCTTGAAAGGTAACCCAATATTCATGCGACACGGTAATATCTGTCCTTATCTCTTTTGCTTCAAATGGTGACAGTTTCTCCTTGTTCATGTTTTTAATTTCATCTTAGAACATTGAGGACAATGTTAGATTTAAGTTTGCGGGAGTTGGGAAGAGAATAGAGACATGCAGAGAGGATATTGATCGAGTTGCAGAGAATATTTCTCTGCTCTTGTGGAAGACGAAGAGCACGAAGAACAGACAGCCAAAAACCATTGTTCTTCAACTGTGTAAACGAAAGAGCTAGTAGGGTCGTAGTGTTACAGAGCCAGTGACGCATATTTGTTATCGTTCTTTGTAAAAGTGTTTTGCAACAATTATAAACGTTGCAAACACTCGGTTTTCATCATTTTCTCTCCATTTCATCTTTGTAAACAATTTTTGAGCATGAATCTATATTTTGAGAAAGTTTACACAATGATGGGCTAAACCCAATCCTTGGGGGCAATGGAGGAAGCTTTCTTGCCAATGAAAAACTGGTAATTCTTAATTATTTAATTTGTGCAATTTTTATTATGATCATTTGCCTAGATTGAAAATAGATTTTATGATTTTTGTTAAACAATTGTATTTTTTATTGATGGAATATGCTCAGCCTAGGGTTTTGATATCCCATACTTTGGATTAACATTTGTTGTTTCTAAAAAATCTACTTTTGCAATAGTTGAGAATCAAATTGAACGTGTGAAATTGCATGATTGATATTAGTATCACTTTGGAATTGGTAAATAGCGGAATCCTATCCCCAGTCTCTCCATAATTCTCACGACACTTTTTAATTTTGAGTTTGTTATATTTTTGCTTTAAACTAAGTCTAAAAATCCTCTTTCACAAGTCTTGAATGAATCATCTTACTACAACATCATTGAAAATAACCATCATACATATACAACATAAGAAGACAGGATAAAGGAAGTCTACCTAGATGAACTTTGACCGATTGCTGATAATCCTCCATGTGAGTATGCGGGCATGACCATGGGCCTTGGTGGGACCGGTTTCCTCCCTTAGGCATTTGAACTAAGAATGGAATTCTCCTTCTACTGGGATTCCTCCAGCTTGGGTATTTGTACATTGCTGGTCAAATCGCTCATATCCAGCGGCTTCCCTCATCCTTAATTAGGGTTCGAAAGAAATCACGACTTGGTCGGTATTGAATCCTCATATATCGGGTAGGATTCGCCGCTTTAGTCTTCCTTTAGGGTTTCCTCAGTATATATGTATGTGTAGGGATTTTGAACCACTCTTATAATTTTACGATAGGGTTTTCTTGTAGAAACTTCATTTCCTCATCATGTCGAACAACAGTGGATCGTCTTCTTCATACTACCCAGGGTATTCTGCTAAATGTGCACGACCTGCATCTGAGCCTCATGATGAATCCCCTGCTCGTATTCTCAGAGTTAAGAAGATCATACCGGTTTGTCCCTTTTTTCCTCTTCTTTCCCGAACAATTACTTGTTCTTCAGCGAATAATCCTCTCTTTTTTGCAGAGATACCCCACTGGAACATGTGTAATGGTTATCGACGACGATGACTTAACTAGTCCTCTTTATTCAAACTTAAACACGCCTACCCCTGCGGACCTTGAAGATGCTGATCTGGGTATCTCATCTTATGAATACCCTAATACGGGTCTTTCATTCGATATCCAAATGAAATGCTTATCTTCCAGCTACCGAGATGTTGGTGGATTCTTAGTGCGCAAGGAGTTTGTGCCTTTGTACACAAAGGTATGGAGAAAGTATGGCCGCATCGCAACCAGGAATGTAGTTCGGCACTGTTCATCCGCCTTGGTTACCATGGTAAACTTCCTTCTTCCCATGATTGCTGAGATGGATAATATTTCTATCCACAACGTTGCTGAATCAAATCTCAAAAAGTGGGAGAACATGGTATCTACATGCAAATCCATGGAGTTCAACGTGGGATGGTTATGGCAGCGTCTTGACATTATCAAAGTTGATCGAGCTGGTATCCTCGTGAATGTTGTTCCTGCTGCGAAAGCTATCTTGGAATAGAATAAGGCTCTGGCTGCAGAATCAAATAAGGTGGAGCAGGCGGTTCAAAACTTGAAGAATAGGACGGAGAGATACCAAACTGGGCTGAAGATGATGCTATCAAGGAACTACAATCTGCTGGATGGCCTCTTCTAAACCACGCTTCCTTCTTTTGGTAGATGGATGAATTTTTTATTTATTCATTAACGTTGATTTTTTGAATAAATTGATAATTTAAATGTGTAATGAAAAATGCTTTTATTGTCATGTCTTAGGACAGTAGCGGGACAATGATCAAGCATGGCATGCTTTGAGATATTTTTCGTTAATGACTGCTTATAACTTGCCTCCATCCACCTTAATGATTTTGTAGTAGCCAGTGCTGTAAGCCTTGGTAATCATGTAGGGACCTTCCCATTTTGGAGATAATTTTGGTGCTGACATGTCTTGTTGAATGTGCTTGGCTGTCTTCAGGGCCAAATCTCCTACTTTAAAAACTCTTGGTGTCACAATCTGGTCATATGCCCTGGAGATCCTATTTCTGTACACCCGAGCACGTTCCTCCGCCTTGCTTCTTCTGGAGTCCAGAGTGTCTAACTCGGCGATTCTTGAGTTAGATGCTTCAGCCTCGTTCCAGTGGACCCCACTTGCTACTGCAATCCTGGCTAACGGAATCTTGATTTCTGCTGGGAGGATTATGTCCGCACCATAAACAAGTGAATATGGAGAAACCCCAATGAAACTTCTAGGTGATGTCCAATACGCCCATAACGCCATAGGCAGCTGTTCGTGCCATTCTCTGGGATTGTCATGCACTGTTCGGCTGAGAATTCGAATTAGCGTCTTGATGGTGCTCTCAGCTTATCCGTTTCCTTGAGGATAATAAATGATGGATAAGACATGTTTAATCCCATATTCTTCAAGCAGCTCTCGTACCTGTTTGTTTGCAAAGAGAGTGCCATTATCGGTGATGATATGCTTGGGTACACCAAACCGACAAATGATGTACTCTTTAATGAAAGCTGCAATTATTGATCCAGTGGTTCCTTGTAGAGGGATGTCTTCAACCCATTTGGTAAAATACTCCATCGCAGTTATGATATACTCATGTTGCTTTGACGATGATTGATTAATCTTCCCAATAATGTCAAGTCCCCAACTATAAAACGGCCATGGACTGCTTATCGAGTGTAAAAGAGTGGAAGGTGCGTGAAAGAGGTTCCTGTGAATTTGGCATTCATAGCAGCTTTGAACAAATGCAGCTGCATCATCCTTCATGGTTGGTGTCACACCTTCAAACGCCCTAGGAATTTTCTGCGAAAGTATAACCCGGCAGCACAATGGTTCTGTGAATAAAGCTTCACCCACTTCCACTTCAGCCTTATAAGTTTGCACCTTTGCAAACATCCAACACTTCAGGTTAATAGCGGAAGTCTTAACAGCCTTCTTTCACTTCTCTAAACTCATCAAATGCACCCCATAATGCACCCAATTCATGCCATACTTTACCAACAACAATCAGCCAACCAAGAACACTTAGAACATGACACAATCAACTCTTTTTATTGCATCAAAGGGAAGAAATACAAAACTTGCCCACTTGGGGACTTACACAGACTTGTTCACTCATTGAACCAAGTCTAAGTCTTACAAAAACTCTCCTATTCACTCACATATGCAACTTCACTCTCACATATGTTAGGATAACTCTCACACAGGCTAGCTACCGAATTTCCCATGCCTTAGGACTATTTATACAGTAGCTTTGCTTGGCCAAACCGTGCATAACCGTTACACACACATGGGACATCCATTTGTCCCATCAGGTAGTTTCTATAACCGCCAGCTTGCTTTTCAACCGCCACCTTTTGTGTTGTCAAGCCAACATATGCCACATATGTTCTAGGTGGTTATAAACCTTCCACATGGTTATAAATCCTTTATAACCGCTCCTCTCTTGTCTCACTTCATTGGAATGCTTATGAAGCTCGTAACCAACTCGTAACCGTCACTTAAGCCTTATTGCGCCACTTGTCTTGGCCTACTGGATTCTGCATTGCGCCAACGTACAGCCCTCTTGGCCCTACATTTTTATTACTCTAAGCTAATGCACAGACACTCTTTAGGCCTTACGTGTCGAGGCCAACTCCTTAAGCTCACTCTAGTTACTCATGCGTCACATATGCTTCACTTCGCCAATTAGCTTGACAATAGCAATGCAACTCTTGCATTGCCAACTTGTTTGCATTGTTCAATCTTTGGACAGCCTTAAACTAATGCCATAGACCAACTCTTGATCTATTCTACACTCTTCCATCATCCTTGAGTTTGGGCCAACTCAATTCCACGGATATGCCTTAATGCCAACATCACATGTTGCATCTGTCACTTTGGCTTCGTCTTGCCTTCTCCTTAATGAAGCTTCATTGTGTCGGCCAATAAGCTTCATTCCTTAGCCAAATATATTTACAATTTAGTGCCACTCTTGCGCTTCATTGGCCCTGTAGGGTCATGTCATTCTCGACACTTAACGGTCTATACAGTATACCGCTATTATGGCTTCGCAATGCGCCATTACGGCGGAACTCTGACATGGCCTGCAACTCTGTAACGCGTCATCATTATGCGTCACTTGCAGCACCGTAATAGACCTCCCCCACCTAATCTGTTCAACGCCCTCGTTGAACGCAACCAAGTATACTCAACATACTTTTTCTTCGGCCTTGTACACTTCTGAGCCACTCAGAATTCAGCAGACTTATTTAGCATCCCTTCTTGCCAAAACGTTTATGCCTAGTACCACATTCCACCACTTAGCTTTACTGCTTTGCTATTGATCCTACTAACTTATACTGTTGTTTTCACGTTGCGCATACGTTCCAACTCCCACTACAACCGTATATCAACACCCAAATTCTACTTGGAAATTCTTTTTGCCAATTCCCTGAATTGTACTTGAATTTCGCATGAATCATTTGCGCCTAAGTGTACGCACTGAGTGATTCTTCTCAATTTGATCATCATGATCATTGCCATTGCTTTCCAACTTCGCCTCTTGCATCTCACTCAACGTGATAAGGACTTATAAACGACTTGGCTTCATTTTCAATCAGTTTTGTCGATTACACACCGTTGAACTGTTGTTCTCCACGCTCCTCATTAAGCACGTCACAAAGTGAATAGGGGTTATCTTCGCATTAGACACCCGAATTCAACACTTCATGCCTCACCAAACTCTGATTATGCAAACAACATTCAAGAACTCATTTCTATGAATGTGGCCACCAAGTATAAACTCTATACTTATGCCATTTTGCATACCCGAACTGAAATGGTAAGTTTTATGTGCTTAACTTCCATGCAACAAAACTATTGAGTTGCACAGCCCATTTAAAACTGTGACTAACTATTGCTTTGGACATATCATTAGCTAACCCTTTAGCTGTCCATATGCTATGCCTTCAAATCCAATATGTCTCCAAATACTTCTTTGAACTGCATTGCGAATTGCCTGGAAAGTGTGTGTGTCTTTCTCTAAGGCCATGAGTTCTACCCAACTCATGCTTGTTGGTAAAATGATTTCTTACTTGCTGCATTGCTTGCACTATCGCTGCCCATCTGCCGTCGTGCCATTTTGCAATACCCAAACAGCAACATTATTTCTATGTCAACTAGGACCCCTGTCCTATGCTTTGCTTATTAGCTTTCAACTTGTCTTGCTATTGCATACGTTAGGCTAAGTATGCTACTTGCAGCATCTTCCCATGAACTAGCTTTACATCGTAAATAAAGAGGAAATGCTTTATAAACGAAAACACCCTCGTTCATTACTGCTCTTACACAACAATACCATGTACCATTACATGATTGATCATCAACTGATCTCTCCTGGAAATCTAAAACTTCATTAACAAAGCAACTTGCTTACACCAAAGCAAAGTATGTACAAACTTGAAGACTCAAATAAAAGTCTGTACAACCAAACTCTACACACAGAGTTTGCATCAATCAACAACTAAAGATACATAGAACAAGGCCAGGAACACTCTTTGTTCTGGAATCAAAGTGTCTCCAATGGAGACAGCAACACTTACTCTTGTTCTTAGCTTAGTTTCTTTCTTTGTCGAAGTAAGCGACAACTTCGCTGCGTGGTCTCTTCCTTGAACCATCACTTCGGCCTCCATGAGTCTTACTAGAATGACCCCCATAGTCATTCCCAACTGATGCGTTGAGTTGTGCTTTGAGTGGACAGCTTCTAGAGAAATGCAAACCTTTGCAAATGAAACATCCCCTATACTTCCGGGCTAAAGGGAATAATTCATCTTCCTTCGGTTCATGCTTGCACTTACTGCCTACAGATTTTTCCTTCCTTTTGGCTTCACCTTCACAGCTTTGCACATCTTCAGTCGTTGTGCAACTAGTAAGCCCTATTACCGCTGGAATAGCCATCTGGATACTCTGGATTTTGCGCCTCTTAAGTTCAGAAATTACACTCGAACTTGCGCCAGCCAGAAATTGGAACATCTGATCTTCTTCACTCATGCCACGTACTTCTTGCACCAATGCAAGGAAGTTTTCAGCATAGGCCTGTGGTGTACTCGTCATTTTCAGCCTACGTAAACTTTCTATTGCATACCAAGCACCATTGCTCGGCCAGAACTGACATCTCAGTCCATCTTTCATGTCATCCCATGACATAGGATTGGCATAACCATCCGCTTCATCTTCTTGCAGCATAGTTCTCCACCAAACCTTTGCATCACTACCAAGGTAATTGCCAGCGAGAGTTACTTTTTGTTCTTCCCTAGTTCCATTTGCATCAAAGTATGTCTCAACGTCATACAAGAAATTCTCAATTTCTCTAGCATTTCTGGAACCTGCGTAAATTCTTGGCTCGGAGACTCGATTTGAGCTTTCTCCATGCACGTTTGCTCCTACAAACATGCCGTTACTGATTAACCCGTGAATGCCTGCCACTTCCTATGACATTTGCTTCGCATGGCTTGTTAGTATGGTCTTTATGTCACTAAATTTCTCCTTCAATTCAGTCACTTCAGCATTGGTTTCACAATTTAACAAGGTTGCATCGGACACCTTGTCCTCGACTGCACCTATCCTTTCGTCAAATTCTTTAAACCAATCTGATGTTCTTCCTTCAAGTACGTCTAGCCTGCCCTTATCTTCAGAAACAAGAGGATTTACAAGGCTATCACAGCCCATGTTTATGACAAAATCATCAAGATTACTGCCATACTCCTCAAGCTGATCAAACGTACCCGGTAGTTCTTCGTCGATCATCATGCCATTAGAACTCATTTCTAATGCAATATTCTGAAAATAATGCGCCACTTACTTGATCACAGGAAAATAGCTTTAGGGGGAAAGAATCACTAGTGTATTATCCAACAAATACACTTGAACTGTGTACCAAACACAGCTCTGATACCCGAATTGTCACACCTTCAAATGCCCTAGGAATTTTCTGCGAAAGTATAACCCGGCAGCACAATGGTTCTGTGAATAAATCTTTACCCACTTGCACTTCAGCCTTATAAGTTTGCACCTTTGAAAACAGCCAACACTTCAGGTTAATAGCGGAAGTCTTAACATCCTTCTTTCACTTCTCTAAACTCATCAAATGCACCCCATAATGCACCCAATTCATGCCATACTTTACCAACAACAATCAGCCAACCAAGAACACTTAGAACATGACACAATCAACTCTTTTTATTTCATCAAAGGGAAGAAATACAAAACTTGCCCACTTGGGGACTTACACAGACTTGTTCACTCCTTGAACCAAGTCTAAGTCTTACAAAAACTCTCCTATTCACTCACATATGCAACTTCACTCTCACATATGTTAGGATAACTCTCACACAGGCTAGATACCGAATTTCCCATGCCTTAGGACTATTTATACAGTATATTTTCTTGGCCAAACCGTGCATAACCGTTACACACACATGGGACAGCCATTTGTCCCATCAGGTAGTTTCTATAACCGCCATCTTGCTTTTCAACCGCCACCTTTTGTGTTGTCAAGACAACAGATGCCACATCTTTTCTAGGTGGTTATAAACCTTCCACATGGTTATAAAATCCTTTATAACCGCTCCTCTCTTGTCTCACTTCATTGGCATGCTTACGAAGCTCGTAACCAACTCGTAACCGTCACTTGAGCCTTATTGCGCCACTTGTCTTGGCCTACTGGATTATGCCTTGCGCCAACGTACAACCCTCTTGGCCCTGCATTTTTATTACTCTAAGATAATGCACAGACACTCTTTTGGCTTTACTTGTCGAGGACAACTCCTTAAGCTCACTCTAGTTACTCATGCGTCACATATGCTTCACTTCGCCAATTAGCTTGACAATAGCAATGCAACTCTTGCATTGCCAACTTGTTTGCATTGTTCAATCTTTGGCCAGCCTTAAACTAATGCCATAGACCAACTCTTGATCTATTCTACACTCTTGCATCATCCTTGAGTTTGGGCCAACTCAATTCCACGGATATGCCTTAATGCCAACATCACATGTTGCATCTGTCACTTTGGCTTCGTCTTGCCTTCTCCTTAATGAAGCTTTATTGTGTCGGCCAATAAGCTTAATTCCTTAGACAAATATCTTTACAATGTAGCGCCACTCTTGCACTTCATTGTCCCTGTAGGGTCATGTCATTCTCGACACTTAACGGTCTATACAGTATACCGCTATTATGGCTTCGCAATGCGCCATTACGGCGGAACTCTGACATGGCCTGCAACTCTGTAACGCGTCATCATTATGCATCACTTGCAGCACCGTAATAGTTGGCCAATAGTATTTCTTGTGTATATGGAGAAATTGTTTCCTTTTTCCTTGATGTTCCCCTTCATGCATTTCTTTCAACATAGTCGGAATCTCTTCCTTAGCCAGGCACCATAATAGATCTCCTCCAAATCTTTTACGATATAGGATCCCTTCGTGAAATACGAATCTCTTCGCCTTTTGCTTCATCTTGACAGCATCCTTTTGATTGGCAAGAGCCACTCCATCGCGGAGATAGCTAATGTACGGTTATCTTGAGTCCCCAGCATGACTTACGTTGAAAACCTCCAATTGATGTGGCAGCATTTGACAATTATAGCAAGACTTCTGGAGTAAACGAGATTAAGTTTCCATTTCTGGACAATAATAGCCTAGGCGCTGAAGATGACGGTAGAGCATCACTACCAACGTTTGTCCACAAATTTCATTGTGAAAATGGTCAAGCTGTAGCTGCGCTTCTTCATCTCTGAGACATCTCGATAGGGAACAATCCAGATTTTGATGTTATAATATACCGTGAATTATAAAAAAGCTCTGCAGGGTTTTGAGAATGACCTTTCATTGAGAAAGCGAGCTGCTGAGCTCTTGAATGATGGGAGTTCTCCAATCACATATAACAATGTCTTCACGTTGTGAAAGCCGTGTCAATTACACTGTTCTCCTCTTTACCGTCAGGGTCTCTTCTAAACCTTAAAACTTTAATTTGGACGCCAATGTGGCTAAACAATCAGCATGCCTTTTGTTGTTGTGACCAACATAGGTTATGGTTGCATCAGCAAAGTAGTTTAATAATCTTTGCGCTTCTGATCGATACGGGGCCAGCGTTGTCTCCTTCAACGCGTATACTCCATTCATCTGATTAACCAGTAACTTAGAGTCGCATCTTATCTCTAGGTGATGCTTGTTTGGCTATTGACAGTCCTATGAGGAAGGCTTCATACTCTGCTGAGTTTTTGGTGCACTGAAAGTCCAACTTGAAGGAATGCGAGAAAACTTCGCCAGTTGGAGATACTAGGACCACGCCTTCTCCTCCAGTGCTATTTCTAGGGGTGGCGGAGCCATCGAAATACATCATCCATGCATCTCCTTCGACAACGGAGATCTCTGGAAATTCTCCGGAAAAATCCTCGTGTAATGCGGTAGTGCCTTCTCCAGGGAATGCTGCCAATAAATCAGCAACGGCTTGTCCTATGATATCCCTTGGTGAGGCGCAGGTTATGTTTAGCTATAAAATTTGAAGAATCCACTTGGCCGACCTTCCCTTCAAGACCGGCTTTGAGAGTAAAAACTTCGCAGGATCAGATTTAGACATAAGCACCACCTTGTTGGACAGCAGGTAATGTCTGAACTTCTGAATGGAATGAATCAGGGCTAGGCACACTTTTTCCGCTTTTGGATATCTGAGTTCAACATATCTTAATACTCGACTGAAAAAGTATATGGGGTGTTCGACTCTCTCATCATCCTCCTAAGCGAGAAAAGCCCCTACGGCAGTATCGCTGAAGGCGGTGTAGAGACGCAGTGGTCTTCCTTGGACAGGGAACTTCATGATCGCTGGAGATGATAATATCCGGTGAATCTTCTGAAACGCTTCCTGTTGTAGTGTGGTCCAGACGAAACTCGCTCCCTTCTTCAGCAAGGGGGTGAATGAAGCAACGAGCTGGGCCAAACCAGGTATAAAACGTCGAATGCAGTTTACCTTGCCCATGAAGCTTTGGAGTTCCTTCACAGTCCGTGGTGGCGGCATCGTGAGGATATCTTGAGTCTTTGATGGGTCCACCTTGATTCCCTCAGCAGTTACTTGGAATCCCAAAAACTTTCCTGAAGAAACACCGAAAGCGCATTTCAAAGGATTCATCTTCAATTTGTATTCACGACACCTTTAGAACACTTATGTAGGACTCCTGTGTAATCCGCCCGAGATTTCAATTTGACTATTATATCGTCCACGTAGTCCTCAACTTGTTTATGCATCATGTCGTGGAATATTTCCGTCATAGCGCGTTGATAGGTTGCATCGTGCTCGTACATTCTTATATGGTTGTACCCGTTGTATCCCTCCATGAAGGAGAACATGTCATGCCCGCTGGTTGGATTTACTAACATGTCGATATTAGGTAGAGGAAAATCATCTTTGGGGCAACATCTATTCAGGTCCCTGAAATCCACGCAACACCTGATCTGTCTGTTTTTCATTTTTACTGGAACCATATTAGCCAACCAGGTCAAATGATGAATGGGTTTAATGAATCCAGCAGCTAGCAACTTCTGTATTTCAGTCTTGATCTGCTCTTCCACCTAGTGCCTGAACTTCCTCGGGGACTGTTTGATCGTCTTGGACCTAGTTATGTCATGTAGATGATGGGTGACCAATTTCTCATCTAAACCGGGTATTTCTTCATACGTCCAAGAAAATATGTCCTGGTATTCATTGAGAAGTTGCACAAGTTTCGTGCGTTCATCCGTGGAAAAGGTTGAGCTGATGGAGATAGGCCTGGGAGATTCTTCATTCCCGATATTAACGACTTCGAGCTCATCAGTCGTGGAATTGATGTTGTCCTGCAGCTGTATTGGAGCATCTAACACCTCATCATGTGGCTCTTTATTGTTGTAGCATTTCATTGGGCGGAGAGACTGGGTAGCAGTCTCCCCTGCTAATTGCTAACAACGGCGTCGGTATACGGTATTCCCTTACTGATCACGGCTAGGAACAAAATTTCGCTCCTTTTTAGTGTGAACATGGGTTGCGGCTTTAGCGGACGAATGAGGATGCCCTGTCAGTGAAGGCGTATCGTGGAGCTTAGCCCTCAATGATGCAAGTCGGTCCTCCTCCTGGATTGATGCCCACGTGGGGAGTGGGACACAATGAACCTTGCATGTTTCTTCTCGCGGAGTTTCCTTTGGCTCAAACAACTCCATTCCACATATCGGTGTGTAAGGAGACAATGACGCAGGAATACGAATGACTTCTTTATTCAGCATAGTCTTCAGGCACTGGTGATACATTGAAGGAACAATCCTATTGTCATGAAGCCACGGTCTCCCCAGTATCATGTGGTAGTTCGGCTCCTTTTCTATGACTTCGAATTTCACCTTTGACTGGACAGGTCCTATAGATAAATTCAGATTGACATACCCGTACGTGTTAGTTTGGTTTCCCTTAAAGTCTGTCATCGTGGTAGGCTGCCGCACGATCTTTCTTGGGTGAACCTTGGTTGTCCTGAGTGTATTGAGGGTAATCACATTCGAATACGCTCTTGTTTCGATGAGGGCCCTCTTGAACTCTGAATCCTTGATGCATGCAGTAACGTGTAGGGCCCGGTTGTGACCTTCTTCTGCCATCATGTCTTCTTATGTAAACTTAATGTTATTCACGGACATCTCCGGTGTTTTGGAGGCTTCTAGACGCAAAGGAGTCAATTGCACGTCCAAGGCTATCTGGTTGATTGCAGCAAACGTCTCCGCCCGCTGATTCTTCGAGAGGTGTAAAAGTTGGCACAAACTTTCTACTAGAGAAGTGGCTTTCTGGTCCACTGGGATATGGTTCATAGTGAAACTGTTGACTTGAGGAGGATCGTTGTGAGGATCAGTCCCCAGTGTAGGAATCTCCGTGACATGGGAACCACTCATATCCGATGTCATCTTGATGAGGAGATCGAGTATGTGTTTATTGTTTCTTTGATCAGGTCCATGTTCTTTGTGTGGATCTATTGCACCCATGCTAACTCGATCAATGTTGGGATTCTTCCGGTTACACCATCACACACACCGTCGGGAGGAGGGGCATATTCGTTGGAGGAACTCCGATTTAGCCCTGAAGTTTTTTGGGAAGTCCTAAGACCAACCATTTTGAAATCAGCCAAATGGGATTGGGTATTGAAGAAATTGATATTGCAACCGAGAGATTAATCTCCCACTGTGGTTGGCAGTTGTTTATGGGTAAAAACTATTTCTACTGGTTTTGGTAATTTTGGGTGTGTGGATGAGAAATGAATCTAAACCATAAACAAATGTACTTCACGGGAGTGCTTTTGATTCGAGATATCAATCTATACAATTCTGGCTTAAACCAAGAAATGGTCCAGACTTGCTTCAGTCACAAAGTGAAGGAGATGGGGTTGATCTTAGGGAGGGAAGCGAAGAAGGTGTAGAGATTGTGAAGGTATTGGCTTTTATGACTTGTATCAGAATGGTGGTTTCTGGATACTGATGACAACACTTGGTTTTTTCTGTGTTTGTCTGTGTTATTTGGAAAATAGGCAAAGGACCTATTTATACAAGTCATAGATCGTAAACCCTCATATCGTAGGAAGTGGAGGAAGTTGAGTGATGGAGTAGTGGGGTCGTGTGGGTGATTGGACGATCACGTCTCAGCCTACTTCTCCCATTATCACCAACCGTCCATGCTTTCCTGACATGTTCCTGTGATGGCGCGTTGCACACTTCACGATGTAAACCGCCAGACCAATACCCCAGTAAGTATCCCCCGGTTTGTGACATGTTTGATTTTTCGATTGTGTGGATTCGTTGGACCCACAGAAGGTAGCATATAATGCTAGGTTAAATAACTAAGTTATTTGGGAAGTCGATATTTATGAAATATCGTGTGTACTTTATGCATGTAATGCATTGAATATACTCATCATGGATGAAGCATCATTGTTCTAAAACTTAATGAAATAGGTCACGGATTAAGCGTCTTAAAATAGGTGCATGCCTAGCCATCTTCGAATGACCGTTTGGAGGATGCACAAGCAAGCCCTCTCTTGGCTGATCACTCCATGTGATAGAGTGAAAGATGGTAATCACTACGACGCCTTATTAGCCGTTTAACTCCTAGCCTGGGCTGGCCAATCAAGATGGTAGAGTTGGACGGATGAGATGACACATCTGCGACAGTTGATTAGGGTTTTGAAGAGGTGCACAAGCATCACTCTTCAGCTTGGTCGAAACCAAGCATGGGAAGTGTTTTAGGGAGGACCGATCAGGCATGCATGTAGACGACATGCTAGTGTACACGTCCATACCTGACTGTCCCATGAAGGTGCGATCTAGGCCACTCAATTTGACCTTCAAAGAGGAGCAGTTGAGAAAGTTTTGCAACAGAAATCCCATGCCGCAAAGGAATTGGAATCCACGCGTCATGCCTACCTTGGGCGCACGTTTCGAGATGTCCGACCATGGTTGGCCTTGGTCGATCAATCATACATGTATACGGGCCCACGGTAATCATGTTGACATGCTCGGGACCCTTTAAGTCTACATCTACACTTTCCATCCAAGCTTACGAAGATGGACGCTCGTGATCGATTAGCGACACATGTAACATGCCACAAACCCTAATTAGGGTTTTGTACAGTTCACACCCATGCAACTTCAACCGATCGGTTTTGCATGTTATGCTCATATCTTGGGGAGGTCGATCATGTGAGGCCCATATTGGGCAGGCGGTGAACATGCTGGTACCTGTTCCATGGTCATATGTTTGATCTAAGCCATCCAATCATGACGGTGAAGTTGGATGGTTGTGATCAAACTGATACACATAAAATTCCGTGACCTTTAAAGCATCACGCCAACCTTGTTTTGAGCAAACGTTTATTTCTCTAAGGCTTGCTCGTGAGAAGGTCAGTCAGGTAGGTAGGAAGGGGGCCCACCGATGTGCAGAACAAGATTGTCCGACCGATCGTGGGATAATCCACGCCGTCTAATCACGTCGGTGAAGTTGGACGGTTGTGGCTGATTTTGAGACCGTCGTTAGCAGTCTTGCTCGTATAAGCTTCCTCCAAGCCACTCCATACCAACTCGACCACCCTTTTCCAGGCTGGTGTTTGGTGGCTATTTTGGAGGCGTGATATATGTTCGACCAGTCTGAGCATAAACGTCCCGCTGGTGGTCATTGTGGTGATAGCCTGCTCCTGTTAAGGATCGTCTAGGATGGTTAAATCATGCGACCAACTTGCATGGTCGTGATTATTTCTGAGACTGATATGGACAGTCCATATTCAAAATATGCTCAATCGGGCTAGTGTAACATACCGAGAGACATATACTCAATCGGGCTAGTATAACACACCGAGAGATGTAGCATGTACGGGTACTTTATGCATGCCTCACTATTGACACTTGGATATTCGTGTTAATCTGTTGAGAACAACACTTATTCCGCACCAATAATGAGATTCATGTTGAGAACAGCACATGAAATACAAGGATAGATATGCATTAATTAATAATGCTGTGAATTCACAGAATATTGGGATTGTTGCTACATGCACCATTCTGGATGAGTTTTGTGTATTTATCGAATTGTCTCAAATAAATAAAATGAGAGGATCTTTGCGCTCATCGTTTTTCAAATGGCATTACCCTTTGTAGGATGTTGGCAAAGAATTAGTTTTACAACTTTAGCCCTGAACTAAAATCCACCATCAACAGTGTGGTTGTTAGGCCCCCGTTTTTTCAATATTTTTCTTTGTAAATCCTCTTTCATATTTACAATTTTGGAATCGATTATACCACACTTCCAAACAAGTTTAAAATTGGTTCATATGTATTCCAAGACTATGTGATTTATCAAATATCAAATCATAATCATGGGTTCACGGTTCTACCAAACACAGTGATCGGTTCTACCTTAATATGGTTTGCTTATGATCGAACACACAAGTTACCAGGACCGGTTACATCAGTTTCCAGGATCGGTTACATCAATTACCAGGACAGGTTACCACATACTCATGGTATTACTTGTGATCGGTTACACAAGTTACTAGGATCGGTTACACCAATTACCAGGATCGGTTACACCAATTACTAGGACCGGTTACACCAATAACAAGGATCGATTGCACAACTCTATTTTGATCGGTCACACCAATTACAAATATCGATCATACCATCTCAGGTGATTACTTAGGATCAGTTACACTAATAAAGTCATACCAAATCATAAGTCAGGAATTGTGATTAGTTATACCAAGATGCATAACAAGTTATGATCGGTTCTACCAACTCGTACATATTGGTAATCCAAAAATATGCAATGAATAACAATACCAATAAGCCTAGCGATTTCCCTTTCGATTCATAAAACAAGTTTATGAATGTACTTCCTTTAAAAAAATGTAAATATTGTTTCCTAGGATGAAATCTTCACCTTTACCCATACACATAATCACAATAGCATTCATACCCGATTATGTTGATGTCATATATACGAAGTTTAAAAGATAAGTGTTATACTTCGTATTCTAATTCCTTAACACTATGATCATATAATCATGTCTCACTACTAGAGTATAATCATTCACAGCTTCGCAGTTATGTTTTCAATATAGCACGACTTGAAAGATACGTTAGGAATGAAACTGTTCAAGTAAAATATTACTAACCTCAATAGGAAGGATGATGTAGTCATTGTAGCTTGTTATTTCTTCACATTCTTCAGGTCTTCGAGTAATACTTGTATGTATCATAATCCTAGAATTTCTAGTCTAACCTATATGAAGTTGTCTCTAGTACATAATCAAGCGACTCTTAGATGAGTCTTGATTCACTAAAATATGACAACCAAACTTGACATACCAATGCTTGGTGGATTCAACCGAGCTATGCTCTAATGGAAACAAAGCAATATGTCTCCACCGTTAGATGGTCTTAGCTTGTTACATACAAATGAAATATACCTTCATTTAGATATGGGTAACCGTACCTAAACGTGTATATTGAGTTGGGTCAATAACAGTTAATCGAAGTTAGCCATATGAACACTTTTGTATTAACCACATTCATCTAACACTTCTAGATCAAATGATAATCAAAAAAATCTAATTGTGTTACTCATAGTGTTGTTCAATTGCTTATATTCTCATAGAAGTATACAAGACACAATTGAAACAAAATCGGATTGACTTAATAGCATCAGTTCATGAAAATTTTAGCCACGGTTTGCAAAGATTGTATTCCTCAATATATAAATGTATTTGTTCATGAGTATGAAATCATACTTAACCGATTTTAGAACTTAAACTAACTCAGTTTGCAAACGGGTACGCAAACTAGAGTTTCGGACTTTGGTCATGTCCGACAGTTCGCAAACAGGTATGCATATTGTTTTACCGGACCTAACTCAGGTGAAACTGTTTGCATACTGGTATGCAAACTTGGTTCTTAGGCCCGAATCATATTACAACAGTTTGCATACTGATATGCATACTATGCTATATCCAGACAATGGTTATTTGTTCTAAACTCCCATTTTAATCATTAAACCATCCTTAGAAGACGACGATATCTGTCTCACACAAACTATTAGTTTATAAGTAATTTTCAAGTGATCTAATAATCAATATGAAACATTCCGAGTCTACATCAAATGTCTATCTCACACAAATCATGTAAGATGTTTTAAGGAAATTTTCACATGATCATCTTTTGGCTAATTATTTAGTTTCCAACAAATAAATTGTTATCCAACTAAACTCGTTAAGAATAATGATGAAAATAGTTAAAGCAAAAAGTTTTCCAACGCATATTTCGAGAAATATAAGCGAGTTAAACTCAACTATAAATATCAAATGTGTATAATGTAAAAGTCTATATAGTTATACGACTTAGTCTCATCAGGAGATAGAATAGAATAAATTTCTGAGTGATAGATAAGTTTTAGTCTCCACATACCTTTCGTTGATGAAGTTCCTCCAAGCTCTCCTCAGTAGATCTTCGTCTTCAATCGATGAACACCGAGAAGTCTAAAGCTCAACTACACATTCTATCCTAATCCGAGACATAGCTATAAGTAGACTAAAAATCTCAATCTTGAGATAGCAACGGTTGCGATCTCAACCGAGCAGTGCTCTAACAATCTCCCCCTTTGTAAATTTTAGTGACAAAACTATCAATACATATAAATTACAAAATAAATAAACTTTGTAGCTTCTCATCCAAATGCTTGATTTCCTTGGTTCTTTAACATTACTCGAAATCTTCGTCACTTCTAATTACTCCAGTGATTCCTAACATGTTCAACTCAGCATCATTGTTGTTGAAGATCTGTAGCTATAACAATGAGAAAATAGTAGCCCTCAATCATTGTCATAGTATTATTACACAACATCAAAGTCCAATTGTATCACAACTTTGACAACAATACTATGGTGATATGTATCACTCCCCCTTAGTCAATACTTCATATCACATGAAAATCAGTCCCCCTTACATAATGATCTGTAAACCATATGTATTTGTAGTGTGAACTACAAATTAATTCTCCCCCTTTTTGTCAATTTAAATTGGTAAAGGTACGAAAACTAGTGGGATTATAATGAAATTCTCATAGAGATTATTTATGTCTAAAAGAAAACATATCAACTTTGTTTTGATGCAATCATATAATCGAAACTAAATGCATTCATCAAGGAGTTTATAAAGATACAAGAAAACTCCTACAATATTCCACAGCCACACTCTCCCACAAAGATTTGGCAATTAAGCACAAGTTCAATTAAGAACTCTCCCCCATAAAATGTCATTCGCGAAAGAACAATAAGACCGACCTTATTTTCACAAGAACATAAGGATTTCTTTGGACATTACCAAATTGCATGAAACATGAAATTGTATCCATAAAACTCAATTAGATTAACCACAAGAGGACCCATGATTAATTTAATCGTAAATGCTCAACATAAGAGAACTTACGCAGCCGCACAGTACTTTTACAAAGAAGTGGATCAGGGAAAGATCAATACTGCGGAGTATACAAAGATTCATTATATTTTTCATCAATATTTGCATAAAGACATATAATTGACTTAATCTTTACAATCAAAAGTTCATCATATCTTCCATAAATATTTGCATAATGACATAATAGGCTTAACTTTTGACATATATGGGATAATCATAGTTTACGGACGCAAACATACATATCCCATAACAATTTTTTGCAATATATAAAATAAATAAAGATTAATACTGCAAAATCATCTTCCAAATAAACTTTATAATTTAAATAAATAAATCTAAAAACATTGCAAGATGAAAATCGTTGGCAATAGTTATGTGTACTCACAATAATGGCTATTTCAAACCCTAGTTATCCTTCTTAAAAAACAAGAATAAATTCTCATAAGAAGTTTCCTAGACAAAATAAATTTAAGCAAGAACCGGAAATCATTTCACTTACTTTGAAGACCCTTCTCATATTCCCTATAATCATCAAGCTCATCTTCGATTAAATCAATCCTGGATTCAAGATTATCCATCTTGTCTCAAGTCTTTTGATGGAGGATTCTAGTTCACCCTTCAACGCCCGTACTTTCTCCAAGACAAGATTCATGGTTAATGAGAGTTTATCAAAGTGATAATCAGTAGGATTTCCATCAGAGGATGAATCACATTTATCTTGACACGTCTCATTATCAGAAGAACCAAAACGAACTTTAGAGGGAAAGAGAACAATCCAAACATCATCCTCTTTACTGGAAAGACTTGAAGAGGACATGATAGAAAAGGTAAATTAAATGCTTGATTAAGGGAAATAAATCTCTTTAAAAAGAAGAATATATGAAATAAACTCCCAAAATGACCTTGGACAAAAACCCTAACCGAAACTTAAAAGAGATAGGAAAAACATCCAAGTGTTCAAAAATGGTTCTTAGTTTAAAAACCAAAGCTAGAGCAATTTTGGGAGATACACGAACAAGTTAGCAGAAATCTTTTCAAATCCCTCTTGGAGATTATTATTATTGTCCAAGGGAAAATAGACAAGAACAATCTCAAAACTTAGAAAGAGTAATTTCTCCCACCTAAAGAAGGATCGGGAGGTTTCAGAATCCTCTTTGTGGAGTGAGAATCCGAAGAGGATATTTTTATTTCCTTTATTTTTCTAAACAGATTGTTCATCGATTTTTGCATACTATGAATGGTTCTGAAAATCTCTTTATAAAATGACATAGATTTCTTATAAGATTTCTTTTTCTTCTTCTGAAAACGTGATTTAGAAGAAGGTTTTTTAAGAACCTTTGCGCAATCCGTTTCTGGGTAATCCTGATTTTTATTTAAGGTATACTCGTGATATGATGTGAAGTTAACTATGTCTTTCTCACCATGAAAAGGATTAGAACACAAAAAAATCACAGGAGCGATATGCTGATTTGGTTTGCAAGAACTTTTCGAAGAGTGTCAATCATCCTTTTTAACACCACAATTGCGAGAAGTCGCATTTTCTTGTCTTAACGTTTTCAGTTGGCGTCCCCTATTTTCAATCCTTTTAATCTAGACTTCCTTATCCTGTTGAAATTTTCTCTTAATCAAGTAGAGATGTTTGGTCAAGAGATCAAAAAAAAATTATGGAGAAGTTTGATTGTTCATCATGGAATAATCAGAGCTGTCGGAAGAACAAGGGTAATTATCAGCATAATAAGTGAGAGAACTTTCACAGACTTCTTCCTCAGGACATTAGTCAAGAGTTGCCATCCATGCTTTGGTTATCTCACTTTTTTCCTTATCTGGAACACCAAAAATGTGATGATCACATTTGTAGCACATGGAAAAAGTTCTAT
Source organism: Papaver bracteatum (assembly GCA_023529315.1). Classification (NCBI taxonomy): domain Eukaryota; kingdom Viridiplantae; phylum Streptophyta; class Magnoliopsida; order Ranunculales; family Papaveraceae; genus Papaver; species Papaver bracteatum. Next base: position 84,817 of record JAJJWX010002346.1, on the reverse strand, counting down.
TGACATAGTTTTTGTGAAATTTCTTGTCCATTATATTGATTGAGGAGGATTTTTTGCGAGACTTTCTTTTTCTTCTCCTAAGAGTTTTCTTTAATTATTGTACACATAGTGAAAGAGTAGAATTAAATCAATTATCATCCTTCAGATCAATCAATTTTGGACACAGAGAACTTACATCCGAAGAAGTAACAAAATTGCAACTCATTCGAAGTTTTTCTCTTTTACTAAGTTCCAGATCAAAAATCTTTAGTTTTCTTACCAGAGGGTGTCTGGATAGAGTATCAAGGTTATTTCCTTCAATAATGGCATGTTTCTTAGAATCGTATCTGGCTGGTAATTATCTGAGAATTTTCATCACAATGTCCTTTTCAGGAATAGTCTTAACCAATGCAAAAGATGCATTAACAATTTCAGAGACTTTGTGATTAAACTCATCAAATGAATCTTTATCATCCATACGAAGGTTTCCCAATCAGAATTTAGGTTTTGAAGCCTAGCTTCCTTTTCACATGTATTCCCTTCAAATACAGTTTCTAAGATATCCAATGCATCTTTAGACCGAGTGCGCATAGTCACATGGTGCTAAAGATCTAGAGTAATTGTTAGAGAATTGATCGATCGAACTCGCATGAATTTCCATCTCAAGCATGTTTGTCAATGTTAGTGATCAAAACTATAATTCTTGATTTCTAGTCTACTATAACTAAGGTCTCGGACTAGGATAGAAAGTGTATTTGAGCTAAAGAACTCCATGGCAATCATCATATAAGACGAATGACTACTCAAGGAACTGGTGGATCTTCATCGAATAAAATGTATTGGAGACTTGAACTTATCTATCACTTAAAAGTCTATTTATCTCCTATCTTGAGATAAAAGTTATTTTGCTGTATAAACTAAGATTATACACATTTGGTATTTCGAACCGAGTATACCTCACCTATCTATTTCTCGAAATATGTGTTGGTAAAGCTTTCACTTTAGCCAAGTTCATCTTTACCTAGTGACGAAAGTCATGTTAAGTTTCAATCACTTTGAAAATTCCTCTGACAAAAAATGGTTTGTGAATAACAACTATATAACATCCTCTGAGAATGTTTCAATGATTGAAATGAGAGTTTAGACAATATAACCAATGGAGGATATAAGCATTGTTGTGGAAACACATATGTGTATAAGTCCTTATTCCTAGAACCAAAGTTTGTGAACTTTGTTGATCAAGAGAATCGGAGAAGTGCGTGAGCTTCATTCCGCGAACCCAGTCCGCGAACTGGCGAAGTTCTCAAACCCGAGAATTTCTACAGGAGATTGTGAACTGCATCCGGGAACTTAAGTCTGCGAACCCAGTTCGCGAACTTGAGTAGGTTATGTCTAAAACCGATATTTGTGAACTTATCTTTTTAAACTAAGGAATGATATTTCAAACCATGGCTATATAGTTCATGAACCGATTCGAGTGAATCAAATCATTTTTGCTTCAATTGTGTCTTGTGAACTACATGAGATTTCCTTGCAATTGAACAATTCTCTAACTAGTTCATTTGAACTAGTTATGGTGAAGAAGAATATGGTTTATATGAAAGTTATCATATGGCTAACCATTTGGTTAAATATTGTTGAACCAACTAATGTACAAGTTTGGGTACGGTTTACATAAGCCTAAAAACGTGCATTTCATGTATGAAACGTGCATTAAGCTAACATTGAATCCTATATAAGGGAGAACTCTAGCAAATGGGAAACCTAATCCCCTACACCTTATGTGTGATACTAGTTGCATAGCTAAAGTCGATTCTCCTTTAACCTTTGGTTTCTTCTTCTAAACTAGGTTAACGACTTAAAAACTTCATTGGGATTGTGAAGCCAGACCGATACTACTTTTATTATAGTTGTGTGATATGATCTTGCTATTTCTATCATACAAGTATAATTGTAATAATTGGCTTGAGATTTCTATCTCCGATAGGCAAGATAAAATGTAATCACAAACATCTTCGCCTCATCGTTTGTGATTCCACAATATCTTTTTTCGCTGTGTCGATTAAGACTATTGTGTGGTGATTGATAATACTGAGCTGTTCTTCGGGAATAAAAGTATGGTTTATCAATTGGTTCTTTTTCACCTTGATTTATCAAAAGAGGGAACATAACTCATAGGTATATTCGTGGGAGATCGATTTAAATATTACCATAGACTTTTCTATGTGATGCAGATTTGTTTATTAAAGTCTTCGACTTTGGGTTGTAGTAACTCTTAGTTGTGTGTAAGATTAGGCTTGCACATCGGCCAGCCGGCCCCGTTTTTAGGCGAAACCGGCCACCGAGCCGACTAGATGTCGGTTTTCAAATCTGAAACCATGGCCGAGCCGACCATCCTCTGGTATAGTTTCAAACCGATCTGATTCGGCTCAGTTCGGTACTGTTTTTAGTCAGTTTTTTACCGATTTGATGATGAATTCTAAATCCCTAGTCTAAACACATGTTCCAGTTCAGACATACAAAGTAAAAGTGAAGAAGAGTCATTTTCCCCTTTGATTATTCTGTCGTTGTAATGATGATGTTGGCCATGACCCATTGTAAGACTATTGAAGTTAAACCAAAATTCTCAACATTAAAAATGATATTCAAATCTCTTTAAAATTTTCATCTGAAAATTAAATCACATCACATATACAAAATTCGCTCAACTAAATTAAGCTTCAAGGAATCAAAGTAACAAATACCTAACTTTATTCATCATGGTTAGAAATACCTAATTCAATAATCAATGGCATCCAGATCACCTTTTCAATTGATTACTTGAAACTTTCTCAAATCCATGAATAAAATTCTATTAGAGTAAAACCCATTCAATAAAAAGGAATAAAAAGCGACAGAAGAAGAAGATAAAGTAAAAAACATGGTGGTGGTGGTCGCCGTTATCACTGCTTGTGGTGATGGAAACGGCTGTTGATGTAAGGAAAACGAAAAATATTGCTGGTGATCATATTCATACAAAGATCCTACCAGTCATAGTGGTGGTGAACTGATGAAGGAGGTTTGTTTGAGTGGTAGTGGTGACTGTTGAGATGAGACAATGAGTGAGAGGAGGAGAGCGGAAGTAGAAGTCTAGAAGCTAAATAGAGAAAAAGAAAATAAGTGACTAAATTTTTTTAGGGTTTTGTTTATGTTATATAGATTGGATAGATGGCTAGGATGAATTTGATTTATGGCTAATAGCAGTCGGTTTTCTCGGTTCAGTTTGGCCGGTTTTTTCCTCATATCGTGTACCGAACCATGGGATAGATGGTTATGATATCAGATACCGTCATTGGCCATTGGATAATCGATACGACTCGGTTTCATCTCGGTACAGCCGGTTTCGGCCCGGTGTCTCGGCCCGGCCAGTTTCCTGTGCAGGCCTAGGTGAGATCAGCTAAGGGAATCAAGTACGTAGTATCCTGCTGGGATCAGAGGCGTAGGATCATAACTGTACCTTGGATCAGTGTGAGATTAATTGGGGTTCAACTACAGTCCAGACCGAAGTTAACTTGGAGTAGACTAGTGTCTTTAGCGACTTAATACAGTGTATATTTAATCTGGACTAGGTCCCGGGGTTTTTATGCATTTGCGGTTTCCTCGTTAACAAAATTTTGGTGTCTGTGTTATTTCATTTTCTCATTATATTGTTTATCTTTATAATTGAAATAATATAGGTTGTGTGTTGTTCAATCAATTAGAATATCCGGCCGTTTGGTTGTTGATTTAAATTAATTGACACTTGGATATTGGTCTTTGGTACCATCCAAGTTTATCTCTCTTGTATTTAAATTGAGACTCGCCGTTTGGTTGAGTAAGATTTAAATCGATTTGCTTGAGTAAGATTTAAATCGAGAGATAAAGATATAAACTCTTTGATATACTTTTCTATTGATTGAGTCTAACTATCTAGTTGATTCTCTAGAAAGTATATTGGAGTTTGTCCATACATATTGCTAATCGAAATATTGGGTGTGGTTGTTAGACCCCCGCTTATTCAGTAATGGCATGTATGATAGCGTTTAAACCGTCGGAATTTTTCTTTGCACCGAGAATCTCGTTAGGTTCATATCTACCTATATCCTTTGCAATAGATACACCGTCTATTATAACCATTTGAGGATTGTATCCAATAACAAAATAAACCCAAGATTGGAAATCACGCGCTTGAAGAAAAGCACGCATGGAAATTTTCCAACACAGGTAATTTGAGCCATCGAAGACTAGTGGTATGTTTACTAAGATAACACGTCTGTCCATAGAGTCAGATCGCTACAAACACAGACTTATGACTTAAACATGTTTTTCAGCTCTAATATCAATTAAAAAAGAGGGGGTCTAACAACCATACCTAATATTTTGCTTAGCAATCTGTATGGACTAACTCCAATATACTTTCAGGAGAATAAAATAGACAGTCAGACTCAATCTTAAGTAAAGTATATCCAAGAGTTATATTTTTATTTCTAAATTCAATCTGCAATCAAACAAATAGGAATTCGCGAGCCCGGTTGAATATAACAAATAACTTGGATGGTATCAAAAACCAGTATCCAAGTATCAATCAATTTAATCAACAACCAAAGGTTGGATTCATAATTGATTGAACTTACGCACAACCTGTGATATTTCAATTATATAGAAAATATAATGTAGAAAAGAAATAACACAGATACCAGAAATTTTGTTAACGAGGAAACCACAAATACAGAAAAACCCAGGGATCTAGTCCAGATTTGAACATCACACTGTATTAAGCCGGTACAGACACTAGCCTACTCCAAGTTAACTTTAGAATGGAATGTAGTTGAGCCCTAACCAATCTCACACTGATCAAGGTAGATTTGCATTCCTCACGCCTCTAGAACCACGTCGGATTATGTGCACTTGATTTCCTTAGCTGATCTCACCCACAATTACGATTTTCTATGACCCAAAGTCAAAAGACTTGATAAACCACTATGCCTCACACAAAAGTGTTTATTGAATAGATAAATCTGTCTCTCACAGATATACCTATGAGTTTTGTTCCGTCTATTGATAAATCAAGGAAAACAGGAACCAATTGATATACCTGACTTATATTCCCGAAGAACCGCCTAGAAATATCAATCACCTCACAATAATATTAATCGTATGGTAGTGAAACAAGATATTGTGGAATCACAAATGATGACACGAAGATGTTTGTGACTATTTTTTATCTTTCCTATCAAAAATTAAATCTCGAGAAAATCTTAGAGAAGATAGTACTCAATAAGATAATAAATAGCAAGATTAGAACACACGACTACAGAGAAATAGTTGGGTCTGGCTTCACAATCCCAATGAAGTCTTCAAGTCTTTAACCTACATGGTTTCGTGAAAAACCTAAGGTTAAAGGAGAATCGACTCTAGTCGCAACTACTATCACACATGAGGTGTGGGGATTAGTTTCCCAGTTGCTAGAGTTCTCCCTTATATAGTCTTCAAATCAAGGTTTTCAATCAATGTTACCTTGGTAACAAAGCATTCAATATTCACCGTTAGATGAAAATCTGATTAGACTCAAGATAATATCTTTCAACCGTTAGATCGAACTTAGATTGTTACACACAAATGAAAAGTGACTTTATTTAGATATGAGTAATCGTACCTAAACGTGTACACCTTGTTTGCTCAACAATAGTTAACCGAAGTTATCCATATGAACACTTTCATATCAACCATATTCATCTTAACCATAACTAGTTCAAATGACTCAAATGAAACTAGTTCTAGAGTTGTTTAATTGTTTATATTCTCATAGACATATACAAGACATAATTGAAGAAAAATCGATTTTGATTCACTTGAATCAATTCATGAACATTATATCCACGGTTTCAAAAGATTGCATTCCTTATTATATAAATATATTAGAACATAACCTAGTAAAGTATGCAAATAGGTACGCATACCTAAGTGGTCGACTAAGTTTGGGTTCACCAGTATGTGAACGGGTACGCATACCTTCCAAAACTCAGTTAAATTTTCGGAACTTTAAACTCACGCCAGTACGCATACCGGTATGCATACTAAGTTCCTGGACTTTCATTAACCAACCAGTACGCATACGGGTATGCATACCATGGTTCCCGGACTTGGACAACACATATAAAAGTATGCATATTGTGTTATATCCAATCATGGTTAATCGTTCTAAACTCCCATTGAAATCATTGAAACATGGGAACATTATCTAAATACCCCTACTATGACACCCCTTGCAAATATACCCTTATGAGCTTTACAAATACCCCTAAGATTAATACATTACCAAAATACCCTCTTTTGTATAGTGTATATACAAATCCTCCAACCAATATTCAAAAAAAAAAAACAAAAAAACAACCTCCACTGCCCACCACCACTGTCCACCGTCAACCACCACCACCACTGTCCACTGCCGCCACCACCACCATTGTCCACCGCCGCCCACCACCACCGCCCACCACCGCCCGCCGCCGCCCGCCACCACCACCGATGACCACCACCACCGCCGCTAACAAACACCACCACTATCCACTACCACCGCCGCCGCCAACAACCGACACCCACCGCCAACCATCACCGCCGTCAACCACCATCGCCGCAGCCAGCCATCACCGCCATGTGGAGTCAACTTGCTGAAGTTGTGTCCATATCGAAGGCAACTAGCTCAAGTTGTCTTTAACAATAAAGGCAACTAGCACAAAGTTGTCTTCAAAAAGTGAAAGCAACTAGCCTAAGTTGTCTCCATATATGGAGGCAACTAGCACAAGTTGTTTCCAAAAAAAATAAAAATAAATTAAACACAAATAAGTGAACCTAGTGTGAATCGAACACACATCTTCTGACATATAATCAGTTATGCTACCATTGCACCACAGGTTCGCCACACCATCAGTGCTCAACCAACAATTCAAACAACCACCATACAAACACCATATCCTTCATCTCTGCTACTGCAAACTCTACCTGCAACAACTTCATGAACACAACCATCTATGCACACTTGCAACATGAGTCAATAGATGCAGTAACTTCCATACCCCTACTCAAACACCATCATCAACACACAAGAAGTAACAACTTCTTGTTATGCTTTCACTGCCTGGACACATATTGAGTTCATGCTCAAGTTCCTAAGCATTCATCTATCCTCTTGACTTTAAATCATGAGCATAAGTAGCACAACCATCATCAGCAAACCAACACAACCCTGTGTTACCATTGCACCACAAATTCGTCAAAACTAGATCAAAAACATAACCAAGTTGCCTCCGAAATGGAATCAACTAGCTCAAGTTGCCTTCAATCTAGAAGCAAGTAGCACAAGTTGCCTCCAAAAGTGAAAGCAACTAGCTCAAGTTTCCTCCAAAAGGTGAAAGCAACTTGGTCAAGTTGCCCCCAATATGGAAGCAACTAGCACAAGTTTCCTCCAAAAAGTGAAATCAACTTGTTCAAGTTGTCCACAAATATAGAGGCAACTAGTTCAAGTTGTCTCCATATATGGAGGAAACTAGTTCAAGTTGCCTCAAATCTGGAATCAAATTGTCCCCAAAATATAGCTCAAAAAACTTGGATTCTCAAATGTAGTTGTGCTAAGAAATTAGTACCTGAATCTGTCCAGATTTGATTCTGTTAAAGGTGCCGACATCCATCTCCATGTCAAATCAAATCCAACAGCCTTCTCCTTATTGTTTCATTCTAACCACTTCAATCCCCTCCTGCACATGACCAGCTAGTTCATGGCAGTTCAACTCCCATTACCTGCAAATCCTAACATTCATCTATTTCACATCCCCTGTAGCTCCATCTCCAACAACAATTCAACTAAAAAACATTAGCTCATAACCATACTCCTCTTCTATTCCATGTCATAACCATTGGAAGCAGCATCTCACTCTTCCCTGCAATTTTATATCACATACATTCAACACAAAACCCATTTTATCTCCTTAAAACCATCACCTGCAATTCAGATTACATCCCATGAAAATCACCAACCAACAGAATCCATCTAGGAACTAAAATCCATTGCATTCTCAGATCAAGAACTCCACCAAACTACTTCAATCGAACCCATAACAAACATCATCAGTAAGACACAAAAAACATCATCAAATTCAGCTTTAGTCTCAGCTGCACCACCCTGTAATTTCGTCTCGAACCCATTTCATTTTGTTGTTCAACTGCACTACCAATTCAATCAACATCAACCCATTTCATTTCCCAAATTTGCATTAATAAATTTAACCATAATTCAATTAAAATCAATTTAATCGACAATAAAACAATTTCAGTACGGAAACCATACCTTGGCAGTAAGAAAATCTGGGAACATGATCAATTATAAAATTTATTTGCTCCTGTTGGTGGTTGATGATTTCAACCGAATCACCCAATCACTCAAATATCTCTCTCAATCACATACTCTTCTTCTTTCCTTCCTCATATCACCACCAAGAAGATCTTCAACCACCACAACAAGCAATATTAACCACCAAGTGTCTCAATCGCCGGATTTCAGTATTCCAACCAGAACCACTGTAATCTCCATCAATTCTGTCGTTCTACATCTAACCTTTTTCTATATACACCACTACCAGTTACAATACTACCAACACCAACAGAAACTTCAAAGCAAGAGAAAGAAGATAATCCATTTTTAATCGTTTTAGATGATTGGATTTTCATATCCAACAAATTGATAACGATTTTCATTTCGTCTTCCAAATTGATAACAATTTTCAGATCCAACAAATTGGATTAGGTTTTTCAATCCCAATCCAGTTAAAATCGACATGAATTTGAAGTTTCTGATGCATTAGATTAGGTTTTAATCAAATCTCTCGATCTCCTGGAACTAAATCTTTTATTGAAAATCAGTGACAAATCGAGAAAAATAAGAAGATGATGTTGATGTTGATATTGATATTGATATTGAACTCTTGATGATGATTATCAAACCTGGTTTTTGAATCTGAAGGTGGGTGTTGGTTACGGCGGAGGAGAAACGATGTTGAATGTGGTGGTGGTGATGGATGAAAGCTAAGGAGAGAAAAGTAGACCGAGAGAAATTTCTACTGATTGTGGTGGTGGTGACATCGCTGATAATGGAAGCGATGAAGATGGTGGTGGCGGAGACGAAGATGGTGCTGGTGGTGAAACGATGAAGATGGTGTTGGGTGGTGGCGGAGAGAAAAGTAGTTCAGTTTCTTCTTCTGTGAGTGAGAAATAAAAAAGAAATCTGAATCTAAGATAAGAAGGTTAAAAACGGGATTATGAGAATTATTTTGTTGAACATAATTTCGGTTTTGCCATTAGGGGTATTTGTAAAGACCCATAAGGGTGTTTGTGCATGACCCATGGATAGTAGGGGCATAAATAACATTCCCATTCTCGGAAGACGGGAATAACTGTCTTACACAAACTATTAGCTTCAAAGCAATTTTCAAGTGATCGAATGATCAATACGAAATATTCCGAGTCTACATCAAATGATTGTCTCACACAAATCATGTAAGATGTTACAAGGCGATTTTCACATGATCATCTTTTGAATTTCTCCATGAATATAAGATGAACTTGGTTCAAGCGAAAGCTTACCAACACATATTTCGAGAAATGTGTAAGCGAGTTAAACTCATCTCGAAATATCAAATGTGTATAGTCAAAGTCTATATAACTATACGACTTTTGTCTCAAATAGGTGATAGAGTAGATAGACTTTTGAGTGATAGATGAGTTCAAATCTCCACGTAACTTTTGTTGATGAAGTTCCATAAGCTCCCCTTAGTAGTTCTTCATCTTCAGTCGATGAACGTCGTGAAGTATAATGCTCAACTACACTTTATAAAAACATTTTCCTTTAGGAAACTCTTCATTAATACTAGTTATCTAAAAATTTGTTCTCTTAAGTGATTGTCTTACTATTTAATTTCTAAGATTTACATGTCTTTACTTTTCATTATAAGTCTTGTTAGACGAAATATATCGTAGCCTGATTATTAAAGTTAATAAAACAATCTGAGATGGCTTCTTCCAACGTGGGATATTATTAAGCTAGGTTTTAAGTCATTTTTCCTCCTTACTTACATCTACTAATGCAATTGATTCTAAAAACATTATTAAAGATGCTCGTCATTGATTTTACTATATTAGTTATAACTTCTCTAATAATTGTAATTAACATTTACACTAATTCAAAAAAAGTCATTATAGACCTAATTCACTAAAGGCATCCAAAAATTGTATGAATTTTTATACTTGCTATCTTAACAAGTATAACGACATGGTGGGTAGGTCTTCTGTATATTCTGTTTCCTCTACAAATTTGTATCCAAATATAAATAGAATTTTGAAAATATACGATGCATATGTTCAAAGTAGTTGCGTTCGTATTTCCTTTCCTTTCGATGTATTTTAAGACATATAGATTTCAAGGGTTTGGAACCTATATATAATTCTTATTGCAAAAATCATGTTCATATCATATCTAAAAGTTATCTCCACGGATATTTTCAGAAGGCTCCACCTATTTGTCACCCTCACTTTTCCTATTTGCCACTCTCATCAAAATTTCAAAAGTAATTCTACTTTCAATTCTACTTTTTCCTATTTACAACCTACACAAGTCAAATTCAATTTGACTATAACTATCACCACTTCTAATTTATCTTCGATCCCATCCATCCATGAAAGTGTAAATACTCATAAACCTAAACTTCAAAAAGACTTTCACTTCTTATGATTTCAGAGGTAAAAATGATCTCATAAATGAAGGGCTTAAAAGAACCCACATTAAGATGGATATCTAATAACAGAATCAATATAAGCATTTGAGAAGAATCAAACGGTAGAATCATGGAGTTTTGTGCTTTATTTAAGGTGGTTGGTGATCGATGGGTAATGAATTTTAAGGTGCTTTGAGGGATCTGTTGTTAATTGATCCTTCGACATCAGTTGATTTTTTTGCTTCAATTACATTATTTAATGTTTTTGTAAATGTGGGTTGGGTCGTACCCGGTGAGGTCTATATTGAATAGTTCATCTTCTTCCTCATTTCTCTGCTACTGCAATTTCATTCCCTGGTATAATAATGAATGAATTTGATCTTTCTTTTTATTTTTTATTTTATATGTCACTACCCAGTGTTGTACGCTGAAGAAATTATAGCATAAATTGTTAATGTTGTCTGAATTTGATCAAATTGTGTTCAATTTATTAAAATCTGTTGATGTGTTTATTTGTTTGATCTAATTTCATAAAGTCAGAATGAATCAATGGATGATTTGAATATATTTGAACTCGTAATTTTTTCATCTTTACAAGGATGGAGGGATTATGAGCAATATTAGTACTACCCGAGCATGATAAATAAACACTAAGCTATTTGAAAGGAAAATAGTATTCATTGAAAACAACATGCCTGTAAATACATAACCTGCAATAGTTAGGATCAAGACATATATAGCCTTTATGAGAAACATTATAGACAATAAATATGGAATACTTATTCTTATAAGCAACTTTGATAGGAATGTAAGAGTGTAGTCGAGGAAAACATGCACATCCAAATAGTTTAAGAAATTTATGATTTGTTTGCTTGTTAAAAAAATAAATCAAAATGAGAAATAAAAGTAAATATATAATAGGCAGTTTATTGATAAGATAACTTGCAGTTTATAAGGCCTCAACCCATAATTTGAATGGTAAACCAGAATTTGTGCTTGACCACAAGAACACTATTATGTTCAGGTGTGTGAAGACAAGAAAACTCATGACTAATTTATTTGGATTTAGTGAAAGTTTTGAAAAAGTTATCGAAAAATTCTCCACCACGATCAGTTCTTATGGTTTTAACCGAAAGAGAAAATAAATTTTCAATATGAGAAATAAATAAATGAAGGCATGTTTGAAATCTGCTTTATTATGTATTGGAAAATCCAAGAATATTTAAAAAAATGTCTATTAAATTTGCATAATACAATAATCCAGAGACATAAAAAAAAACATGACATGGACTCTAAAGGTCCATATGCAACAACTCCAGAAATTGTGTAGCATAGTTATGGGATAACTAAAAAGGTAATTTTTGACTCCTACATAGTTTGTAGTTGGTACCAAAAAATTGTTTATCGGCTATGTTGGAACATCGCTCAATCGAACTCGCAAGTTTTGATATCTCAAGCTTGTGGTCAATGTCATATGTACAAATATATATTTTTATTTCTAGTCTTGTAAAGTCAAGTCTCGGAAAAGGATTAGAGTATGGTTATTAAGCATTAGACTTCACTGAATAACCCCTTAAATTTGAAGACTAACCTATCTTATTTACTCATGACATATACTATTATATCTTATGAGACTATGTCGTATGATCTTATTAGATTTAATATTGCAAAGAAATAATTTCAAGTTCAAGCTTATCTTGGTTAAACTCTCGAAATATGATTTAAGCAATGGATGATTATATATTCTTGGCAATATTAGTTAGACCAATTTATTGTTCACAAATTATTTTTGTTTCAAGTTGATCATTTGTAAGTTTCCAAAGCAACAATGCATAATGTCTATGGCTATTGGGAATGTTTCAAATTAATAATGAGATATTTAGAAATACTTGGTTCAAGGTACACATACTTGTATGTAATACCTAAGTCAGTCTGAATTTCACCGACTGTAAAGGTTTGCAAACCCCTTACATCTAAGTTAAGGAATGAGGCGTAGATTTGAAACCCCTTGTGAAAAGGCGAGGGTACCCAAATATACCTCAAGCTATTACTTTTCCTTCCTATAAGTCATTTCCTCGAAAGTGATTGTCTATGGACTGAGTCGAGACAATAGAACAAATCAGTTCACACTTTGTGTGATCTCCTATGGATACGAGATCGAGACAATACAACAATAAAGTGTATTTTATTGATACAAAGTTTCATACTTAACCAAACACAATAGGATTCACGTATCAAGTAAATAGGAATTAACGTTTGTGCAGTTTACTTTAATTATAATAAAACAATTATAATGCGGAAATATAAAGTAAATGACACAGCAAGATTTTGTTAACGAGGAAACCGCAGATGCAGAAAAACCTCAGGACTTAGTCCAGAATTGAATACTCTCAAGATTAAGACGCTATAAAAAATAATACCAACTTCGTATAGTTGAGACCAAGCAACAAAACCTATAATTCACCTAGTTCTGTCTGTATTCCCATTCCTCCAACCTGTGAACAAGTCACGTACTTGGACCAATTCCTTTGGTTCGTATTCCAAACAGTAAAGGAATAACAAATCTGTTTGGTATCAACTCTCTTCAACCAAGTGATATGAGTTGCGCAAAGGTTCCCTTGTTTATCTTAACATAAACTCCTTTGCCAGGTTCCAAGATCTTTCATATATTCAATCACCCAAAGGCAATTGTTAAGATTAAGCCAATCAATACCTTTAATCCCAAGGAAATGTATTGATGCCGATCTTCCTCAATTAATCAATCCAATCTACCACAAGGATAAACCGATTATTAATTGGATCTTCTTTTTTCCAAACAAGTATTGTGCACACAAAAGATTATAAACACCAAGTCAGAAATCTTCTATCTCTTCTTCGTCTTCAAATCTTCTTAGATCTTCAATAAACACCTGCACACAACTACTTGAATCTCTTGTGATCAATCAAACACAGAACGGAGTTTGTTAATAATGGATTATCACAAGATCGTCTTTAGATCTAACAACGGTCTAAAGATCCATGTCGAAACCTTGAACTAGTTTGAGTGAATCTTATATCAGAAGAGAAGATTCTCAAGCATAAAAAAACTAGGTACAATCAAAGTTCAACCACCGTTAGTCAATCAAATCAATACGAAAACTAAAGATAAACCGCAATATCTAGTTTCCCACCAACGGGTCGCGCTAGAGCTCCTCAATCCCAAAGAAGACTTTAAATGGAACGACCATAAGAGATTTCACCTAATTAGATTACTCTCATCTCCGATAGGCGGCTTCACCAGTAACCAAGACAAAAGAGGGATTCTATTGTTACGCAGGATTAGTTTGCTAGAAATGCAAACTCAAAGTATTTATAGATAAGGAAGTTTGGACACCAAGGAATTTCCAAAACCGAAAATATTCTCAAGATAATTTTCATTACTACACCAAATTTGGTTTTCATAATTCCTGTGAATGAACCGTCCAAAAATACGATCGAAATCTCCTTGGAAAATCTTTAACTAGTAAATGCACATTACTAATTCTTATTTTCCATATATAATTAAAAACCCTTAATTAAAAAGATTTTTAACTTATTTAAATTCGATCTTGGGATTTACTTCCTTCTTAGCCTTTAAGGAATATCTTTGAACAATATAGAATAAGCATTAATGCACAGTGTTCAAAGTGTGTCGACATCTTACTCTTGCAAGTCCTTTTTCATACTTACTCACTTGAAACCGATTTACCACACTTCCAAACAAGTTTATAATTGGTTCATCTGACTTTCAAGAACTATGTGATTGATCAAGTAACACTCAATCACAAACCATGGGTTTAACAGTTCTACGAAAAAAAGTTTCGGTTCTACCTCCATGTGAGTATTGTGCATAGTCACACTAGCTTACCATAATTCGGATGACTAGGTACTAGGATCGGTTCTCCATATATATTTGGTATCTAACTTGTATGCACTGCACATGTCCATAGGATCGGTTCCCCCTTCCCAAAAACGTGTTGCACATGTTCATAGGATTTGTTCTCTTTCTTCCATAAACCTTGCTGCACCTCATACTAGGATCGGTTCCCCTTGTGATGCACTGCACCTCTTACTAGGATCGGTTCCCCTTGTCCTAATAATTAGTTAGACACTCACAAACCCGATCATACCCCAGGTGATTACTTAAGATCGGTTACACTAATAAAAGTCATACCAATACATAAGTCAAGCCTCCTGTGAATAGTTTTACCAAGAACACAAACAAGTCATGAGCGGTTATACTAATCACACTTATTGGTCGTTTATAAGATATGCAATGAAGAACAGCCCCAATAAATCTTGGCGATTTCCTTTTTGGTTCACAACACATATCATGAACTTACTTCCTTAGAACACATGTAAACATTGTTCCCTAGGATGAAATCCTCACCCCATACCCATACATAATCACAATAGAATTCATTCGATTATGTCGATGTGTTATATACAAAGTTTAATGGTTAAGCAAGAAACTTCATATTGTATTCCTTAATACTATGTCTATCTAGAGTGTTCATGCTTCGCAGTTTTATGTTTTCAATATGCACGACTTGAAAGATACGTTAGGGAATGAAACAGTTCAAGTCAAATATCACTAAACTCAAGTGGAAGGATGATGGTGTGGTTGTAGATCCGTTCTTATTCACTTCTTCAAGTCTTCGTAATACTTGTAATGTCTCATCCTAATACTTTCAAGCTAACCTATAGAAGATGACTCTAGTACATTTAAATAAAGCGACTCTTAAATGAGTTTTGGTTCACTAAAATATGACAACCAAACTTGACATACCAACGCTTGGTGGGTTCAACCGAGCAATGCTCTAATACCTTGAATCTAACTTTACAAACTGCTAGTGGTTTGCAAACCAATATAGTTCTAGTTTAACAGAATATCATGGAGTATTCTATATGACAATGTTCACTTTTGCTACAAATGTTATAGACACTTTTAAGATAAATTTATTTACAAAATTATTATTGGCTTGTGGATCATTGATTAGTCTTGAGTGTTATTCAACACTGCTAAGTGCTTGTAAGTTCAAAGTCATGTTTGCCGCTATGGAGTATCATTGTGCACGTTATAGAACCCTAGACCGTAAAGTATATTCTTCTGGGTAATTTCATGAAGGACTTTTCACATGCTTACATAAATTCCCAATAAGAATTTCATCCAAAACTGAAAAGTGATTGCTTGGATAAAGAGACTTTTAACATAAGATTTCTCAATCCCTGGCATTATTGTGTCCTAGTTGCAAAGTTAAAATCGTCCTCTATATCATAGAACTGTATTCCAAGTTATGATTTTGAGGACTTCACTTAGGGATTCATGAAGCCTGGTCAGAATATCTTTTTACCTGATAGTTATTGTATACTATTGGTTATTGAAGTTAACGAACTTTGGATCAGGAACAAGATAAATAAAAATCACAAAGTTCTCCTATTCTCAGGATTTGTGATTCCTCAACATAAAATGTTAGAGGAGCACCAAGTAAGGATCAAAGTTTGGATAATTCTCTTATTTATGTTTTCAAATGGTTGATGCTTCAATTATACAATCCATCTTCCTTGTTGGATGAGCTCAACTACTTTGCATCATTTTTGAAAGCCTTTTGTAGTTTGTTACCATTTGTCAATTACTATTTAGATAATGGCACTTTTCCTTTCTATTTTTCTTTCCAAAATTTAACATTATTACCAGACAAGGTTATTAACAGATAGCATTTGAAATACTCTTTTTTTTTTACTTGAATGCCTTTCCGAAATTCATTTCCATAAAGGAGCATATATTCTTTTCGCCAAATGTCATTCATATCTGACTTGTTTTTTCTTATACTATCTTCCTCCACATAGCCTTTTTTACTTGGTGTTTCTTTAGCTCCATTTAGAGAGTAAATATCTATTTGTTTCTCTTAGGCATCTGGCGCCCAATCCATTAAGTTCTTTTGGTTTGCTTAGCTTATCCCAAGCCACTCATTTTACTTTCTTTTTGTTAGGTGTAGAGCCATACATGAAATATTTCATAATTCTTGATAGTTGCTTATCCATATCCGTAGGCATTGGGATGAGGGACATGAAATAAATGCGTAGACTCATGAGAGTACTATTAATAAGCTGAGTTTTAGCATATCTTGCAAGAAATCTTTTTTTTTCCAATCTTTGATATATTTCTTGACTGAGTCTCACTTTAAGTTGGTGCTCTCGGAATTATATTGGATTTTAGTTCATACAGATTGTCGAACGAATTATTGGGTGTGGTTGTTATACCCACGCTTTTTCAATTGGTAATAGAGCACGCAAACACACTAAGACCTTATAAATCTGTGTTTGTAGTAATCTGACTCTATGGACAGAAGTGTTATCTCTATAAACGTATTGCCAGTTTTCGATGGCTCAAATTACTTATGGTGGAAAATTTATGTGCTTGCCTTTCTACAAGCGTGTGATTTTCAATCATGGGTTCGTGTTAATGGCTATAATCCTCTAATGCTTACAGTAGACGGTGTAAATGTTGCAAAGGATATTGGTAGA
This sequence comes from Papaver bracteatum, assembly GCA_023529315.1. NCBI lineage: Eukaryota > Viridiplantae > Streptophyta > Magnoliopsida > Ranunculales > Papaveraceae > Papaver > Papaver bracteatum. The sequence continues at coordinate 67,514 of JAJJWX010002346.1, read as the reverse complement.
TATAGTGAAGTCGAGTTGAGTGATGCAAAGAAAAATTCTACGGATTAAACGCTATCATATATTCCATTACCTCGGATCTTCAGAACCATGTGACTACATGCACCCGGTCTAAAGATGCTTGAGATATCTTAGAAACCATATTTGAAGGGAATACCTCTGAGAAAGAAGCTAGGCTTCAAAACCTAAATTATGATTGGGAAAACCTTCGCATGGCTGATGAAGATTCATTTGATGAGTTTAATCATAAAGTGTCTGAAATGCATCATTTGCATTGGGTAAGACTATTCCTCAAAAGGAAATTGTGATAAAAATTCTCAGATCTCTACCAGCTAGATACGATTCTAAGAAACATGCCATCGTTGAGGGAAATAATGTTGAAACACTTTCCAGGAATACTATTGTTGGAAAGTTAAAGATCTTTAATCACGAGCATTTATCCAAAGATAGAAAGGATACTGCTTTCAAAGCACAAAAGAACACTAACCTACTTAATAAAATTAAAAGTGTTGGCAACTATGTGGATGATCCTATTAAGACTGAATCATCAGATGAAGATCTTGACAACTCAGTTTCACTGACCACAAACCAATTAAGAGATCTTCTTTTGAAAAGAAGTAAACTATTCACCAGAGATAAACCTAGATCATCAGTTAAGCCTCATGATCATGTCCCTCCTTGTTGATGGTGGATTTTCAACAAAGGTCAAATCATAAAATCATGATACTGCATGTTTCTGATACGACTTCAGGCATGTGACGATTCATATTTTACGAAGTAATGATAAACATGTCTTTCGAAAAGCCTCCACTAGCTGAGCGTTCGATCCCTGGCATTTCATTGTGACCTCTATGTCGAATAACGTAATTGGGGGGGTTCTCCGTAAGATTGAGAGCAATAACGCCTTCAGGATGTCGGCGATACTCATTATTCCCTGACTACAGGAGAGATACCTACCTCTACATAAAAGAACGATTGGGCGGTTCTCCGTAAGATTGAGAGCAACAACGCCTTCAGGACGGTGACACTCACTATTCCTGACTATGTAGAGAGATCATGTATAGACTCAAGCGGCTCTCCGTAAAATTGAGAACGCCTTCAGGATATCAGCCATCTCCTGACTATGCACATATATTTGTTCTACCGTGACATTCACCACTGAATTCCTAGAATATAATCTATTTTAACTAATTATTCTGATTTCATGATCGAATCCACGGCTGATCTCATGGAATGGTAATAGATAAATAACCTCATTACTCCGATTTCATGATCGAATCCACGAATGATCTCATGGAATGGTAATACACAACTTTATTACTCATATTCTGTAGTCGAATCCATGATCCCACGAAATGGTAATACTCGCTTTATTATTCCGAATCCATGGTCGAATCCACGGCTGATACTATGGATTGATAAAAAATAACTTCTCACTTTTATTGCTCAGTTTCATGAATCATTCTCAGCTGAATTTCATAAATTAGTAATAAATACTCAACAATGATGCACGAACAAGCACTCAAATGCACGATCGAGAATTCAAAAATACGGACAGATGAGGAATCCTACGTAAAACAGGAGAAAAAACAACAAATATTAAAATAATGAGGAGGCGCCCATGGGGCCTTGCCCACTGGTCGGCCGGCCATGCCCTAGCCGTGGCCGATCCCATGCTTCTCCCATTATTTTTCCCCTTTTTTATGTTCATGAACTCATGAAGAACTCCTCCAATTTAACAACTTTCCTTGTTTTTGCAAAACTCATGAATTTTCCATAACTTCATAGATTCATGAAAAGATAATAATATAAGATTAGGAAAGGTGTGCGGGACCGTCCAACCTAGCCGGCCGGCCATGCCCAAGCCATGGCCAGTCCCTCACCTTACAATCCTTAGCCTTTTATTATTATCTTTCCCCAATTTCATGAAACTCATGGTTTCAACAAAACTCATGGATTCACCATAATCACGGTTTCTCCATATTTTCATGGATTATCCATAACTTCATGGATTCATGAAAAAAAAAATACTATAAAATTTGGGAAAGGTGTGCGGGACCGGGCAACATAGCCGGCCGGCCATGCCCTATCTTTGGACGGTCCCACACCTTGCAATCCCTAGTCTTTTATAATTATTATTTTCCTCAATTCATGAAACTCCTTGGTTTGAGCACAAATCATGATTTCTTCATAATTTCTCAAATTTTGCTCGAATCATGAAAATTCAAAAGCCAACATCGTCACACGACAGGCTAGCCTCTTACGACAATTTTAGATGTTAAAATACTCTTATTTTAATATTCACAAAATATTGATCAATTGAGCATACATGCTCATTCCAAAAAAATCAAGAATTTCATTCAAGATGAAACTCTTCTGAAAATTCATTGTGTTGCTCAAACGCACATCATAAAATACTGAAACTCTCAGTACGAAAACACAGACATTGTGTAAAAACGTGCATGCCTTCTTGACTGACCAAGGTCATCCCTAGGGTTGCACAAAGCAGGTCCCACACGTTTTCACACTTTTGACCTAATTTGCGCAATCGCTCATATTGGTGTAGATGGTGGATTTTCGACAAAGGCTAAAATCGTAAACCCATACTTATGCGTATTCCTGATCCAGCAATCAGATGAATGTTGAGGCTCATGTCTCTTATCGAAAGCATGAAAGATCATGCTATAAGAATCTCTGACTGAGAATACTGTATCTCAGAGTGTATATAGATATGTAGTCTCTCAGCTGAGGCAACGACATATCTCATGAATGCTGAGCAATTTCAGTATTTACTTCTATATAGAATCTAAATATTATATGGCTCCTAGACAGCTTGCCTGCTAGTATAGAGAAATAACGTCTTCAGGATGTAACAATGTTTTCCATGACTATATGAAAGAAATATGACGCTTCAACAAGCTCATATCACTCGAATCCTGAATAATTAATGCTCCTAGATGATCGTACTAGTATAGAGACATTAATTAATTATTCTCAAAATTAATAGATTCATTAACTGAATCCCTGTAAAATATTCAATATTTTCATAATATTTCGTTACTTCAATTTATGGTTCTTCCCTGTAGTTGCAGGAAAACCTACACTACACCCTTCACAATAATTCACAATAATCAACACATATTTGAAGATTAAAAACAACACTTTATTATTTGATTCTCAGAAATGTTTACAAGAAATGGAAGAAATCAAGCGATTCATTGTCCACTAATATTGAAGAACTGGAAGACGAATTCACAGAAGTGTTGTAAATCTCGCAGGAATAATATCATGGCGATATTCTGGTCCTACATTCCCAGCAGAATTCCATGGGTTAGTAATAAATATTCAACACACGGGCATCTGAGTTACTTTCGAGTAAGCCCCGACCAAAATGGTGTAAATGTATTCGACAAATAATGCATTAACAAACACCTGAATGAACAAACAAGTATTTAAAAATACGACAAGATGATGAACCTATGCAAATAGGAAAGAAAATAATAAAATAATAGTCAAGGCTCTAGGGGACTGGCTCACCGGCTGGCTAGTCATGCCATGACCAGTCCCACGCCTAAATTCTATATTTTATCATATTTTATTATTTTCCTTGATCTCATGAAAATCCTTTCATTTGAACAAATATCCTTCGTTTTGAGGAAACTCCTCAGTTTCATGGTGTTTCCTTCACACTGAGGAAATAATATAAAATTAGGGAAAATATTATGGGGCCGTGATTATTGGCCAACCGGCCATGCTTTGATCCCAGCCGGCCCCACACCTCATGGTTCCTCATTATTTTATTATTATTTCCCTAATCTCATGAAAACTCCTTAATCTCATGATATTTCATTGATCCCATGAAAAATAATATAAAATTAAGGAAACACGTGGGACCGGGCTATAGCCGGCCGGTCATGCCCTAACTGGCCCCACACATTTTATTTTATTATTATTATATTATCATGTTTCCTTAATCCCATGAAATTCCTTGATTTCATGATATTTCCATCAAATTATGAAATTCCTTCAAATCATGAAATAATACTTAAAATTAGGGAAAACTCACGGGACTGGGCCCTAGCCGGCCAAACATTCTCAAACCGGTCCCACACATCCCTTATTTTATTATTATTATTTTTTATGTTCTCCTCATCTCATGGAAACTCTTTAATTTCAACAAAACTCCTTGGTTTCAACAAACTCCTTGGTTTTATCATATTTCCTTAAAATCATGAAAAATATTATAAAAAATAGGAAAATAATGTGGGACAAGCTCTTTGGATGTTCAGCCATGACTTGGACATGGACGGTCCCACACTTCATGATTTATTCATTTTTTATTATTTTCCTTCATCTCATGAAGGTTTTGACGGTTTTATCAAAAATCCCTGATTTCTTCATATTTTCTCAAATGATTGCTCAAATGCACATCTGAAAATATCAAAATTCTCATAACTGAGATACGAACACCTTGGTGACGTGAGCATGTTACCTTGACCAACCAAAGTTGTCTCTTTGGCTTGCAAGAAGCCGGTTCCGCGTATTTTCACAATTTGACCTAATTTGCGCAATTGCACGTATTTGGTCCAAAACTCTTCCAAACAACTTGGAACTTCATAAGATGATCGTCAATCGATCCCATGACCACCCAGGGCTGGTTTCATGGTCGGTCCCTCATCTCTTCATAATTAATTAGGTTTTATCACCTAAGGTTCAGACTATAAAAAAAAAAAAAAAAAAAAATTTGATCCCGAATATTTTCTAACAAATATGATAAATTTAAAAAGTGAAAGTATCGTTTTTCCTAAAACAAAGGAAGTACATCATTTTATTAGTTATAACGGAAAATTAGTGATGCATAAATTTGGCTAGTCATATTTACTTGTATAATTGTATTGCAATAATTTGGCTGGAATTAGAGTAGATAACAATGTGGCATTGAGAATGTTTTTCTTAAGATTATAAACAGATGTACCGCATGTTATAGGATGTTGTGGTTGAGTTGTGAAGTGTTGGTACTTATTGGGTGAATATGAAATTTATCAGCACCCGAATTCTGCAAGCAAAAATTACCCAAAAATTTACTTAATTCCTTGTCCCGGCCTGGATATGGATTGAAGTTAACCGGCTGTTTGATTTTGGTGTCCAACTTGGTGTTAGATTTCCCACAATACCAAATCATACAAGGAAATTCTAATTCTGAAAAATTTCCAATTCCGGACCAATTATCAAAACAATTCCAATCATGTCAACAAAGAAACAAATTCATAAGGACTTTGCTGTTCAGAACATTATTTGTATTGATGATATTTGTACATGAAGAGCGTCAGTATGCATTTCCTTTACTAGGTCTGGAAGATTCTTTTTTCGTGAAAGTTGATGGTGCAGAACCTTTTTAATTTTCAGATACAAACACGCCTGAATTCCCACTTGGTTTTGAACCCCTTTGTAGAGGACATATCAATTGAGGGTTGTTCAAATATGTGTTTGGATAATATGTCACAACCTATTATACCTATAAATCTACGAAATGAATTGAAGAGGCTTGGTATCTAAGTTGAATCAATTAATTCTCCTCCTTCCAAAGCAAGAAAATCAGCTACTTCTAAGGGAAAATATTGTTCCAAATGAGTCTTAAGATCCTAACTTGGAATGTTAGAGGTCTAAACTCTAAATGTAGAAGGACAGTGGTGCAAAAAATGGTACTGATGATTAAAGCTCCCATAATTGTTCTACAAGAATCTTAAAAGATGCATTGTTCATCTTGGGACATTAAGAATATACGTGGATACAAGAATGTTGGCTGGGCTTTACAAAAATATTTAGGGATCTCGGGTGGTATGTTAATCCCGTGGGATAGAAACTTTGTGGAAGTTTCTAACTCACTTTTTGATGATTATACTCTATCAATACTTTGTTCTAACAAGCTTGAAAACCTTCAGTGGCTTTTCACGAATGTTTATGTTCCGAACAAAACCTGTTGAACAAACTAATTTTTGGATTGATCTTGATAATGTCCGTAGATATTGGATTAATTTTCCTTGGTGTATTGGTGGCGAATTCAACACAATAACCAAGTGTGTTGAGAAAAAGAATTTCAAGAAGATTACTAAAAGTATCAAGAAATTCAATAATAAAGCTTCAGGTCCGGTTGGTTTTCCAATACTTTTCTTTCAGAAGTGTTGGCGTTTCATCAAGGAAGATATCATGAGTACAGTAAACAAATTTTTCACTACAGGTTCTGAAGGTACGGAAAACCCACTCGCCACGTGGTCGAACGAAGTCACGAAGTAAATCTCGAGATAAGATATATTTACTAGTTTCAAGGAGAAATGTCAGTGACGAGTCAAATCACATGTCAGACCTACTTTAACAAATATTGGATCTGCGAAGATACTAATCAGCGAGATACTAGTTACTTGGATCAGAGGATATTTCACGAAGAAAGGGCAAGGTTTAACCTCTAATGTTACTTGTTTGCCAACAAGCACGTGACAGAATTGCTCGAGGAATACGGCATCAAACAAATTTTCTCCACACCATACTATCCCCAAGGAAACGAACAAGCAGAGAGCACCAACAAAACTTTGATCCGGATTCTCATCCGAACAGTTCATGATAATCCTCAAACCTGGCATGAACAGTTTCCTATGGCTCTATGGGCTTATTGAACCGCGCCAAGGAGCTCGATCGGGACTTCACCATATTCTCTTGACTATGGGGCCGACGCCATACTACCGACAGAAATCAAAATTTCTTCAGCAAGGATCGCAACATCTAGCGGAGTACAATGGGATAAGGCCGAAGTGTCCATCTCAAGAATTGCTGAACTGGACATGCTTGAGTCGAAGCGGGCTAAGGTGGAAAAATATGTAGAAACCTACAAACAAAGAATCTCCAGAGCCTACAACAAAATGGTAAGACCTCGAACATTTTAAGTAGGGGATCTGGTATTAAAGACAACAAAGCACATTCACCAAGACATGTCTACTCACAAGTTTTCTCCGAAATGGGAAGGACCATATGTAGTTATCAAGGCAGTATCCATCGGATATTACAAAATCTTAAAGGTTGATGGAGGAGTGGAAGGAAATATAATCAATGGTAAATGGCTTAAAGCGTATTACGCCTAATCCACAAAAAACAATTACCTTTTCATTATTTCATCACTTCAATCATTTTCATAATGTAATTTATATTCCTCCAAAGAGCGTGCAAAATGCTCCTTTGTTCATTAAATACATCATAAATGAAAAAAAAAGTTTCTCATGACATGATCAATTATTCTACCCAAGAAAAAGCCTAAACACATCCGAAAACAACAATCATAAATGCTCACTCAGAGTAAACCATCCAGCAAAGGATAATTTTTATAAACAGCCATGTCAAGCTTCTTTTGAAAGTTCTTGGTCTTCACTTTCAAATCCTGGATAGCTTTCTCAACTCTCGTCTAGAAAAGCAGTTATGGTGGAAATTGCTTCAGTGGTCGCCGCTGCCATGTCAACCTTGATCATCTCAAGCCAACTTACGTTGAACCACAAGGTCTCACAGTTCGATATCATGACATCCCACCTGTGAAGGTCATGATTCTTAACATCATGCAGATTTGTCTTAATCATCTATTCAATGATTGGTAAAACCCCAGAAACTGTAGTCAGGAGGGTCGGAAAAAAGTCTCTCCACACTTCAGTAGTGGCAATGTGACCATATCGTCTCCAAATCTTGGTATACAGATACGCGTGACATTTCGGAACGACAAAGCCGCCAACTATTTTATTGTCCAGGAAATTATTGATCATAGGAGTCTCAAATGGGAGTCCAGTTGTTGGATAGTAAGTTCTAGATCCTATCTTCATGGAGTTGGTAGAACTATTATCGATGTCGTCATCATCGGTCATGGTCTTCCCATTCCTCCTCTTTCAGGCATCAACAACAACATGCACATCAATCTGCAATGAAGAAATCTTAATTTCATACGAAGATTGGATAAAACCATCGAGTAATACACCACTAGAAAATAATAACATTACTCATGGGTGTGCCGGCTTTAGCATGAGTTGATCTATATCGAGTGGGGGATCTAATAGTCCGCTTGGGTCTCAAATTATGAGAAGAAGATGGATTTTTCTGATTATCCGGCAACAAGTTATTTTCCTATGATCAATAACTCTGATCAAATGGAGGTGAAGGAAAATACACAACTTACTGAGACGGACACTTATACCTCATGCTTCGACTGAGATTCATTTCGAGAAGAAATATTACTGCTGGACATATAAACGAGAGGTAAAATAATCAAAATTTCCTCTACACGATGAAACTTACTCAGGAGAAGAAGAAATGTATGCACAAATGTTAAACCCTAAGTCTTGGGGATATATACAAAAGGTGGATACTTATCTCTACGGATAGTCAATTCAGTTGCGGATTTTACTGAAACTCTAAAGATTCAAACAAGATCAATACTGAAGATGCGGAGAAAGATAACTGGGGACTAACGGGATTAACTGAAGCTACGCATGGTCTACACGGATTTGCAGGTGATGCATGTTTTCTCACGTAATTTATCTCAGTATTTTCGGAAATGGAATCACTAAGGCAAGTCAAAAATGATCGTGGTGGATTTTGGGGCATGGACATTGGTCCATTTCATTCAATTCGGAAGAATCAACATTCACAAAAGGGTTTCTCATTCAAAAAAAATAATCCTAATCCAGGAGAAAACTGTTCAGATCATCAAAGAAATGTCTACTACGAGGATAAAAAAAAACATTCAAATGTTTAAATAAGATCACGAGCAAGACTAGTCAGATTCATCCACATTGCCTTCTTCATCATCATCATCCTTCTCATCATCTGAAGGATCCTATTAATACTCCTTCTCGGAGTCACTGTCCGATTCAGAAAATTCTTCTTCCTCGTCATCACCATCTATCGCATCCTGTAGATCTGCATCGTCACGTTCATCTTGGAGATCAGCCCTATGCGGAGGATATGACCTACTTTTGCTTGTTGTGAAGTAACACACAATCTCTTTTTCTTCATCCTCAACATCTGAATCTGAGGCCACACCGTAAGGACGGGATCAGAGTCTCTCCACAGCTCTTTTTCTTTTCTATTGAAATCTACGCCTTTTCTCTCGATACTCATCAAGTATCTCCTGATTCTATTTCCTCTTCAATAGCTCTTCATGATCAACTTTTAGTTTATCGAGAGATCTGTTATTTTCCAGTAAAGCACGATCTATGCTTGCACGAGCTTTGGCCTCTGAAACCCTCGAATCCTCCTCAGAAGAGCTGGAAGAATAATCACTGCTGGAAGACACCATTGTATGGAACCAGAGACACGGAGTCATGGATGTACATATATCAATTTCACTAAATGGTAATTCTCAACTTTACCTTTTTACAATTCCACTTACAGTAGTGATTGCAACGTAAGAGTTAACGCTTCAAAACCTGCTCGCTTCTTTAAACCTACAAAAGACGGGCAAAACTCAGATTTTTTTTTCTTCATAAAATCATGAATATCCCTGCTACGTGAACCTTCATCATGGGATTATGAAAACTAAAACATTATTTCATCATAAATAATTGTTTACTTTAAAGTAATATTGCACAAAATTCAAATTTTGATTTTAATAAACAAAAACGTGATTAACTCACGTAAAAAAAAATTTGGCGTGAGCAAGGCTCTCCAAATAGATTCGTGGGATATCCCACGGTTTCATAAAAAAAAAAAATCCATGAACAGGCCATGGTTTTATATATAAAAAAAAAATATTTTCCTTCGTACGATTGTTTTTCTTTGAAACGAAGGTTTATTTCTGTTTTGTGAAAGCTCACATCTTTTCAAGATAAAGTTTTAATTTTCATGAAAGCTCACAAACGAAATTTTATCACTGGACACAGGTCTATACATAAAAAAAAAATCTATACTAGGTCAGGGATTATTAATAGTTTCTCAAACTAACGATGGAACGAACATACGTTTTCTAAAAACAAGGGTTTTTCAATAAAACTCACACTCATATGCACATGTATATGATTTCAACATAATAAAACCATGAGCAACTCATGAACTCAGCAAGCTCTAAAAAAAAAAAACCCGCATCTGGTGGAAGTTGGCCGGACGATGATTGCTCCGGTCGGACGGCGGTGGTGCTCCGGCGAAACTTTCCTCCTGTGCTCTGACATGAGGGATATGATGAGTTGATCGGCCAAAGTGAAATAAAAAAAAAAGGATTCATTCCTTTTATATCAAACTTTATTCCCAAAACCTAATTTTACAAGGATTTCCTTATTGGGCCCGGCCCGTAAATCCTAAAACGACCAAAGTACCGTCATCAAAATCAGCGGTTCAACACCAATTTATGCTCATTAAACGATGCTCTATCATGCCACTGGAATCTTCATTCAAGTCATGGTTTTCTCGTACTATCAAAAATCCGATAAGGTCTTATCTGATGACTAAGTTCAATTAATTATATTGTTTGTGACCGGAAAATCTCCATTCAGTACTGACTGAGGAACATGACTGTCCCTCACTAAGAAGGGGATGTAATGTAGATGGTGGATTTTTGACAAAGGCTAAAATCGTAAACCCATGCTTATGCGTATTCTTGATCTAGCAATCAGATGAATGTTGAGGCTCATGTGTCTTATCGAAAGCATGAAAGATCATGCTATGAGAATCTCTGACTGAGAATACTGTCTCTCAAAGTGTATATAGATATGTAGTCTCTCAGCTGAGGCAATGACATATCTCATGAGTGCTGAGCAATTTCAGTATTTACTTCTACATAGAATCGAAAGATTAGACGGCTCCAAGACAACTTGCCTGCTAGTATAGAGAAATAACAATGTTTTCCCTGATTATATGAAAGAAATATGGCACTTCAACAAGATCATATCACTCGACTCCTAAATAATTAATGCTCCTAGATGATCGTACTAGTATAGAGCCATTACTTATTCTCAAAATCAATAGATTCATTAACTGAATCCCTAGAAAATATTCAATATTTTCATAATATTTTGTTGCTTCAATTTATGGTTCTTCCCAGCAGAATTCCATGGGTTAGTAATAAATATTCAACACACGGGCATCTGAGTTACTTTCGCGTATTCCCCGACCAAAATGGTGTAAACGTATTCGACATATAATGCATTAACAAACACCTGAATGAACAAACAAGTATTTCAAAATACGACGAGATGATGAACCTATGCAAATAGGAAAGAAAATAATAAAATAATAGTCAAGGCGCTAGGGGACTGGCTCACTGGCTGGCCAGTCATGCCATGACCAGTCCCACGCCCAAATTCTATATTTTATCATATTTTATTATTTTCCTTGATCTCATGAAAATCCTTTCATTTGAACAAATAACCTTCGTTTTGAGGAAACTCCTCAGTTTCATGGTGTTTCCTTCACACTAAGGAAATAATATAAAATTAGGGAAAATATTATGGGGCCGTGATTATTGGCCAACTGGACATGCCTTGATCTCGGACGGCCCCACACCTCATGGTTCCTTATTATTTTATTATTATTTCTCTAATCTCATGAAAACTCCTTAATCTCATGATATTTCCTTGATCACATGAAAAATAATATAAAATTAAGGAAACCCGTGGGACCGAGCCATAGCCGGCCGGTCATGCCCTAGCTGGCCCCACACATTTTATTTATTATTATTATTATATTTTCATGTTTCCTTAATCCCATGAAATTCCTTGATTTCATGATATTTCCTTCAAATTATGAAATTCCTTCAAATCATGAAATAATACATAAAATTAGGGAAAAACTCACAGGACCGGGCCCTGGACGGCTAACCATGCTCAATCCAGTCCAACACATCCCTTATTTTATTATTATTATTTTTTATGTTTTCTTCATCTCATGGAAACTCTTTAATTTCAACAAAACTCCTTGGTTTTAACAAACTCTTTGGTTTTATCATATTTCCTTAAAATCATGAAAAATATTATAAAAAATAGGAAAATAATGTGGGACGAGCTCTTTGGATGTCCGGACATGCCTTGGCCATGGACGGTCCCACACTTCATGATTCCTTCAATTTTTATTATTTTCCTTCATCTCATGAAGGTTTTGACGGTTTTATCAAAAATCTCTGATTTCTTCGTATTTTCTCAAATGCACATCTGAAAATTTCAAAATTTTCATAACTGAGATACGAACACCTTGGTGACGTGAGAATGTTACCTTGACCAACCAAAGTTGGCTCTTTGGCTTGCAAGAATCCGGTCCCGCGTATTTTCACAATTTGACCTAATTTGCGCAATTGCATGTATTAGGTCCAAAACTCTTCCAAACAACTTGGAACTTCATAAGATGATCGTCAGTCGATCCCGTGACCACCCAGGGCTGGTTTCATGACCCCTTGGTCGGTCCCTCATCTCTTCATAATTAATTAGGTTTTATCACCTAAGGTTCGGACGAGCATTATCTTAATAAATGATTAAACCATCATTTAATCATCCTTTCATCAAATCAACTGGTCTTCAGGAGACCTTGATATTTGCTCACGTGAGCATCTAGGCGCTACAAGGTCAACCCATAATCCCATGTAGCCGGTCCTATTCACTCCATGGTTAATTTTTAATAAACCATTAGTAAATCATCAATTGATTAAATTAGGGTTTTGAGTCCAAGGTGAATGATTCCAGATTCAAACGCTAATAATTTTACGTTGATCCCGTGGTCAACATTTTATTTATCATACTCGGTTCAATTACCAGTATTCTGATTTAATATTTTATTTGGTCATGCTACCGTTATTCATCAAACGAGCAATATTTGCTCAGATGAGCAATACTTTCTCAAACCAAAGAATATTGGTTCAACTATCAATATTCAACAGTTCATCGAATGAGCAATATTTACTCACGTTAACTTATTCACACATTATATCTCTGTATCAACAGACATGTTCAATTCATGAGTCTCAGAACATTTCCAAACCACGTTCGACTCAACAATATAAGGACTCATAATCCCATGAAGTCATGAAGTCAACAACTGACTAAATAAATACACGTCTGCTTTGCAGACTCCACAATCACACGAGACATAAATCGTGTTACATGGGGGATATTTACTAGGGTTTTGGTCTGGCGGTCTACGGCACGTGTGTTCATACACACGATGGAATGTGAGCAAGTCGTGCAATCATTTGAAGGAGTTAACAAAGTAGTGAATGGAAAATCAACCAAGTCTCTGCACGATGAGAAACTGGTTTCAAACACGATTTCCATTTCCTCATTCTTTGATTCCATCAACTGTCACACTTCATGGGATCATGTTGTATATAATTCCAGCAATATAAATATGTCTCTGAATCATGATTGGATATACAACGATTTCACGTCTCACAGACAACATGAAACCAACAACTCATCAATTGAGAAATTACTCTCAACTGAGCAATTTTAATCATTCATAAATTGTCATATTCAGAATTCACAACACTCCTACAATCTTTGATTACCATTGATTCCACACATTTCTCAGCTTCCCTCCTACAGATCGACCCATCCTTTCTTGTGACCGAATTTACTCTGGAGCGGCCATTGTTTTGGTTTAGGCCGGAGTACTACAGATTGATCTCTCAAATTTAAAGCAATCCTTTCGGGCAGTGCATTTGTGTGAGGTTGAACATTTCGCTCGGTTCAAGGAGTCTCCTCCGTACAGTCGTCTCCTCAATTCCGTAAAAACCAGCAAATCATTTTGCCCCTTCTACAATTGGGTCCAAACTCTTCACAACCAATTCAGAGTTTGTGCAAACACCCATCAGCGGTCCCATGGGCCGGTCTCATGCCACCTTGTCGGTCCTAACTTTTCCGTAATTAGGTTTTATTACTTAACGCTGAATTCAGCATTACTTCAATAAATGATAAAACCGGCATTTAATCATCATTCCTTCACCAACTGGCCAACTCAGGACCCTGGTGCATGCTCACTCGAGAAATTGGGCATCACATGGATGTTTAAAGTCTCATATGGTCGGTCCCTCCTTCGCTCATGACCTATTTTCAGCAATTCGTCGACTAGTGAGCAATTGATCAAAAAATAAGGTTTTCAAACAAACGCTCAACAAATCATTATTCTATGCAAATTCAAACACTAAATAAATTTATGTTGATCCATCAAGAGACACCAGGATTAATTATATAATATTCGGTAATCTACCAATATTTTAAATATTTTATTAGGTAACATCACCAATAAATAAATAATTCGTCGAATTGAGCAATACTTGCTCAGTTGCTCGAATATTGATCCAGCTATCAATATTCAGTAATTCGTAGCTAGAATTGAACAATACTTTCTCAGTTACTCGAATATTGATCCAACTATCAATATTCAGTAATTCGTAGAATTAAGCAATACTTGCTCAGTTGCTCGAATATTGATCCACTATCAATATTTAGTAATTTGTCGAATTGAGCAATACTTGCTCAGTTGCTTGAATATTGATCCGCTATCAATATTCAATTGAGCAATACTTGCTTAATTGCTCATCCAACAATAATTTTTAGTATCATGCATAGTATACACACCCATACCTCCGTGTTTGAAAGGCAAAGTAGAAAGCCTTTGCTGAAGTAGCCCGTAACCAGGTCCATCTCCAGTAATGATGTGCCTAAGGAATTGAAACAGGCGGGCATCGAATAAGTCTTGAGCATCTTGTAAAAATTTAGGTCTCGTTGTTCTCAAGGAGAAATAAAGTCTCGAAACACCGGTGTAATTCCTAAACAAAAGCAATTCACATTGCGGGTCTTCTAACTTCTTTATAGCATCAATAAGATCCATAGTCTTGCGCACTTTACTAACGACCAAATCCTTATGAATTGAGCATCAAGGCTTACCGGCCTCCCCAAAAGCTTCACACCCTTAGTAGGCCTACTTATATTCGGAGGAAAAACGCTAGCACGTGGGTCTGGAGAAGGCCAAAATAGTTCGGTCTTGGCTATATTCAAATGTAAACCATTTTCAACCCCAAACTCTTGAATGATCTTCAAAGACTTTGCAACCATAAGAGTATCTCCAATCAAGGTACCATCATCTAAGTACCAGGCTTGTAGTTCAAGCTCACATTGCGCGACAATTGTTTTAACCAACGGGTGAAGAGTAAGAGCAAATAATAAAGGGCCCAAAGGATCACCTTGTTGAACACCTTGAGAGGAGGCGAGAACATGATCCATGTAATATAAACGAGCAGGAGAAGCGTAACAAAATTCAACCCACCTAGAGATCGATGGAGATTATTTGTAATTTTAGAAACTGTATTTAGGGTTTATTTTTTGTAATCTTTTATTTTTGGACATTTTTATATTTTATTTTTGGACATTGGACATTGGACTTTATTTTTAAAACCCTAAGGAAGGGTTAATTTAAATATAAACTTCTGTTGATGGTGGAATTCTATTCAGGGGTAAAATTATA
The DNA here is from genome assembly GCA_023529315.1 of Papaver bracteatum. NCBI lineage: Eukaryota > Viridiplantae > Streptophyta > Magnoliopsida > Ranunculales > Papaveraceae > Papaver > Papaver bracteatum. The sequence goes on along the minus strand of JAJJWX010002346.1, from coordinate 52,043 downwards.
AAAGCCAAATTCTAAGCTGACGTCCTGTAAGGGATAAATCCTTCATGCGGTGAATATTCTCACCATATTAATTCATTGGAGCATGTGCAACCATCCCTGAGAATTAAAACCTACCCAGAGCGGAGCATGTAGCAACCATCCCGATTTTCTGTAGGTTTGCAGCATTACAATTAATGCCCTGCTCAAAGCCTTGTGTTCGACATGCAAACACATGTAGGCTACCTGACGGCGGGTTATATTAGCCCCGTTGAACGCATGCAAGACTACCCATGTTAGTCTCACCTGCTGAAAACAAACTCAAAAATAGATCTCATCCGTCCAACTTCGCAGGCATGGTTGGACGGCCTAGATCACGCGCGGGACCGAGTAGCGCGCACGCACATGCTCACCGTCGTCCCAACATTCCCCTCGCACCATTAACCTCACCAAAAGAGGTCAGCAAATGCCGGATTTGGTCGGATATAGGTAACCGGTCGGAAACCCTAAATTAGGGTTTGCATCAAGTGGTCGCAGGCAGCCACTTTGAGACAAACGAACGGAAGCCAAAGGAAGGCGGGATTAGCTGGCCGACCACACCAGCATGTCCACTGTGGGCCTAGCTACACGGCCAACCAATCGGACGCGAACGGTTGCAGACCATCCATCTCGAAATTCGTGCCCAAAGGTAGCATGCACGACCCCCTTCTAATCTCGGCTGTCAATCATCGCAGGCTGAAACGAGCGACTTAGATTGCTTTGATTGACTTCCAACAAGCATGGGCATGAAGAGTGGTGTCTCGCCTACCTGCTGGACCGATCGGCCACTCTATGTACGCCTCCCAAGGATGAAAACCGTTAGGGTGAAAAGGGAGGCTTGCAAGCCTTCTAAACCCTAATCCAACGGTTATTCCTCCATCAATCTCGTCCGTCCAAGTTCGCATGCTTGGATGAATAGACTAGGAAGGGAGTTAGGTGGAAAATAAGGTATCACCGTGATCACCATCCTCCACACTTCCCCATGGCATAATCGGCCAAGGTGGGTCCCGCTCATGCGACCTCCGAACAATTCCTGAACATAGTTAGTTGAGTCACTTCAACTTGCAATCTTTTCATCAAGGTTGTGTAGGCTTCAAGCATGTTAAGCATATTTAATGCACCGCATGCATAAAATATGCGCCTACAAACAACTTGATTATTTTACCTAGCACCGTTTGCTACCTTATGTGGGTCCCACGACTCACTCGAGACGTTAATCACGTCACAACTGGGGGATACAAACTGGGGTATTGGTCTGGAGGTTTACAAAGTGCAGCATGCAACACGCCATCACAAGATCGTGTCAGGGAAACATGGGCGGTTAGCGATGATAGGAGAAGTGGGAAAGCAACCGTGTGACACTAACACACAACTTCACTTCCTCCATCACTCCACTTCCTCCACTTTCCCACGAGAGACGTGATGAAGGCTTATCGACTTGTATAAATAGGTTCTCCTCCATATTTCCAACAACACAGAAAAAACGAAGTGTTAATACCATCGTATTCAACACTCAGATTCTGCCTGCAACATTTGCTAGCCTGCTCAACCTTCTGTTAACAAGTTATCAAATAGCCTTCACCTTCATACTCTCAACACCTTCTTCGCTTCCCTACCTAAGATCAACCTCACATCCTTCACATGTGACCGAAACAAATATGGAACGGCCGTGTTTTCGGTTTAGGCCAGAATTGTACAGATTATCTCTCGAATCAAAAGTGCTCATCGTGCAGCACATTTGTTGAAGGTTTAAATTCACTTCTCATCCACACAAACCCAAAATTACCTAAACCTGCAAAAGTAGTTTTCTCCCACAAACAATTGGCGACCACAGTGGGAGGTTAATCTATCGGTTGTGAAGTCGATCTCTTCAATACCATTTTAATTTTCAAGAATGGTGGATCTTAGATCTGGATCAGTAACCAATCCCGAGGGAGGTAGCGCCGACAACACTTCTAGCGTTGATATCCCAATTACTGGTGTCACTATACAACCTGCCAGTACAACCAACATGTCCCGTGGAGTTGCGTCTTCTACCATCAGTACCACCAGTACCAGCGGAGCAGGAGCGGACATTCCAGTAGGTGTGACACCTCCCATTACAAGAGCTAGAGCGGCTGCAAATCCAGGAATTTCCTCAAGCATGACACCTCCGTCCGTCACCAGAACGACTGCTACTCCCCCTTCAGGAAGAGGATCTGGAGGACCCAAAGGAGGACAACCTCCTATCACCATGGTGGACTTGATGGAGAGACAAGAAACCCTCGTTAAAGCTCAGGCAGACATGGAAACCACTCAGAAGGAGGTACTCAACTTCCTTATAACATTAACCGATCGATTACCGCAAGAGTAGAGACATCCCCAAGGGCCAACAAGAAATACGTTCAGCACACCTGAAGTAGGTGCCTCAGTCACGCAAGCCTACCTAAACGAAGATTCTTATGCTGCTGACCACGCAAGAGAAAGGGACCAGGAGCATCTCAGGGAAAGGATCCGACCATCCAACTTTATTACACGTGAAGATCTGGAGAGACTCCTCCAAAATCGTGGAAAAGAAAATCCAATGGACGCGCATCGACACCAGCCTCCATATCCACAAGACGTGCAGCGGATTTCTTGTTGGCCCTTGGCAAAGAAAATCCAAGCAGCCAAACGTTCAGCCACTACCGCCCCAACATTATTGGAAAGAACCAGGATCGTTCGGAGCGAAGATTCACGAGATAATCGGGGAAACAGGAACCTTATCAACAAGCAGTGTAATACTGGCCCTTCTGTCAGTGTAGTAAGCGAAGGGGGAAAGAGAAAAGCTCCAACGGTGGCAGAACAACAACCCAAGCGTGCGGCTCATACGCATAAAGCTTCGCCCTGGAAGAGAACATGCAAGGATCCTGCGCAGAGCACCGAAGACACAGGCTTCCCGTTTCCTATAAATGAAGTAATGGAACTCTTAGAGGCATGGATTCAGGATGATGCTATCAAGCTACCTCCTATCAGACGTCCACCAACTGAGAAAGACATGGCAGACCCTAAGTACTGTCGTTATCATAGGTTTGTTCACCACCCAACTAAGGATTGCAACAAGTTGAAAGAAATCTTCAGGGAAAAGATAGCAGCAGGAGAGCTTCAATTTGGAAATGAAGGAGTTCATAGAGACCCTCTTCCTGTCCGAAGTTGCATGATATCTGGAGACTCTGTGCGCAAGACTGCACAATCCATGATGGAACACCTGTGTGAAATTTTGTACCTTTCCAAGGTACAACGTCAAGATATATTCATGGCCCTCAACCGTATTGTGTCAGGCAGGCGTTTGTACCTAGAAAAAGAAGTCGTTCCAGCATCTCAAGCCTCCTTGGAAGATAGCGCCAACAAAGGAAACTGGGGACTTTTGACCGTCGCCCATTTGAAAGATGTCAAGTTCGATAGCACATTAATCGATGCAGCTTCTGAATTCAACATTGTTACTATCAAGACCCTGCAAGCTGCGAAAATCTCAAAGCAGGAGGCTACCCGTGGTCCGACTGTGATCAAGAGCCCAGCAGGAGAGTTTATGGATGTCTACGAATACATTGACCTTGATGTCAAGATCGGTAACACTCCAACACAAGCCAGATTCCATATAATTAAGGAACATCCAGATTACGACATGATTCTGGGGCGCCCGTGGGTACACAAGGCGCATTCCTTACCAATCTCAGTACCTGGAATAATATCCAACAAGCCAGCTCCGATGATTTTCAACAAACCTTGGAGACTCGTAGACTGCATGTTGCCTCCATACCAATAACTCAAAATCATAACACAACTCCCTGGTGAAAGCCCTTCGTCCTACGTCAAGAGATTCCGAGCCCAAGTAAGTCTCATTGAACAACCCTCTTTGCAAGTAGTGGATAATTTTCCTGCTGGACCACAGGGGACTGTTTCACCTAACATGCGGGACACCACCAAGAGATGTGAATGGAGTGCTAGCCCCTTTAAGCGCTTCACCAAAAGTTTGGAAGCATTCAAGAACGACACGTGTCAGAATCAAGATGTTATACCAAGTCCAAATCCGTTTCAAATTGGAGATATGGTAGAAAAGGTAACCACGTTCCAAGTTGGAAACATGGCAGAAAAAATAACTGCCCATCCTGATATGCCTGCAAAGGAAGAGGAAGTATTCTTAGTGGCAGATTTTATCTTGGGAGGTTACTGCAAGATCATCAATGCATACAAACTCGAAGTTGTGGTTGTTCACTCACGATGGATCAAGCCCTACCTCACTTGAAGACACAACATCACCTCTCTAATCCCCACGGGGGGATTCCTCCAACAATTTTCCTTTTCACAATATTTGTAATTCCTTCAAAATGATGGCACCGCTTGCCTTCATACTTATTAGGGTTTCAATATTTCTTCAAGTAATCAAGATTTCATTCCTTTTATAATTTATCATAAAATTACACAAAGTTATGAGTCACCTTCAAACCACCATTACCCATAAAGAAAACCCTAAATCCTCATACCAAATCTTCATACCATCCTGGTAATATGGGAGGAATAAAACATGTAAAAAGGGGAGGAGGAAGGTATCCTACATGATCTACTTCAACAGAGCCAGACTCACGTCAGGGGGCACAAGCAGAAAAAATATGCATGTTTCGAAAGCAACATTGAATAAAACTTTGTTCAAGACAAGCAAGCAAAGAAGAAAACTTCAAACTCATCCGCCACTGAGTATATAAAAAAACACTACGAAGAAGAATAACAGGGAAACTCAATTGCTGGTTGCGTCTTCATCACTGTTGGGATCCAAATCTTGTGCCACTTTCTCCAGAGACGCCCCAACTTCTTCTTCAGGCACAGCAGCTACCGCCTCAACATCTTCATCATGTGTATCTTCTGCACCTTCTACAGAATCCATTGTAACCTTGGAAATCATGCCAATCACTTTCGGTATCAGGGTCAAGGATTATCACACCACCACGTATTGGGTAATCACACTTCCCATAAACCGCAGGACGTTCGTGTTCAACCCTCCGTCTCTTCAACCGAGCCGAAAACCTTTCAGTTCTCGAGCTTACTGGTGCTTGTGACGCCTCGCGTTTCCACTTCGGTCGCAACGCTTCTTCATGTCTTTGTTTCTCCTCCATATCGATTGCAACTGAAAGAGCATGGAGCCGCCCCCTGACAATGGTTAAATGCAAGACAGACATTACCTGTACGGCATGGCTGACTTCACGAAGTGGCGAATCAATTTTAGCCATCACCTCCTTATGTGCGTTAGCTTCTGGTTTATCAACTTCAAAACTTTTTTCTGAAGAAGCTGCAGAGTGATCATCACCAACTCCTTTCATGATGTACTGCAAAAAAGAGAGGAAGATAAGTTACGGCGTCACATAAAAAGTATTCTAATCACAACTATCGCCAATCGTTTAAGAAATCAACGTGTGGAGAAATACCTGAGATGTTGAAGATGACGATCGCCTAATGAGAAGAATACAGGAAAACTTCTTTATATGCTTCACGATCCAACAAGATCCCCATGAGAAAAGAAGTCCACCTTTGCCGCTTTCTGGGGCTGTTGAGTCGGGATTGTGATCAACAATGTTTATCGAATGCACGATGCTTAATAGGTATATGATAAGGCACACAGAAAGAGGAAGGCCAAGGTGGATCGACCCACCAAGATGTACTTCCCCAGCCGAGCTTTACCATTGGAAGGATCAACTCAACCGGCTCCAAGGCATTTAACACACATGACATACCTTCTCCCACGCGGTAAACATGTATTTACTCTGAATTTAGTTATTTTTGTATGCAAATTGTCACCATCTCATGCCTAACCTACAATAGTGTAACCATTGCATGCTAGGCAGGGGACTTAATGTTGATGGTGGAATTCTATTCAGGGGTAAAATTCTAAAATCCAAATTCTAAGCTGACGTCCTGCAAGGGATAAAGCCTTCATGCGGTGAATATTCTCACCATATTAATTCATTGGAGCATGTGCAACCATCCCTGAGAATTAAAACCTACCCAGAGCGGAGCATGTAGCAACCATCCCGATTTTATGTAGGTTTGCAGCATTACAATTAATGCCCTGCTCAAAGCCTTGTGTTCGACATTCAAATACCCGTAGGCTACCTGACGGCGGGTTATATTAGCCCCGTTGAACGCATGCAAGACTACCCATGTTAGTCTCACCTGCTGAAAACAAGCTCAAAAATAGATCTCATCCGTCCAACTTCGCAGGCATGGTTGGACGGCCTAGATCACGCGCGGGACCGAGTAGCGCGCACGCACATGCTCACCGTCGTCCCAATATTCCCCTCGCACCATCGACCTCACCAAAAGAGGTCAGCAAATGCCGGATTCGGTCGGATATAGGTAACCAATCGGAAACCCTAAATTAGGGTTTGCATCAAGTGGTCGCAGGCAGCCACTTTGAGACAAACGAACGGAAGCCAAAGGAAGACGAGATTAGCTTGCCGACCACACCAGCATGTCCACTGTGGTCCAAGATACACGGCCAACCAATCGTCCGCGAACGGTTGCAGACCAGCCATCTCGAAATTCATGCCCAAAGGTAGCATGCACGACCAATATATATATATATATATATATGTGCATTTATTATTATTATTATTATTATTATTATTTTCACTTTTTTTTTTTTTCAATTTTTTTTTTTTTTTTTTTTTTTTTCAAAATGACTTCCCACAGATAAAATCACAATGCAGCGTTACTTTCGATGTAACCTAATTTTTTCTTTTTCTTCTTTAAATACTTCGCTTCTTTTCTTATTACCATCTTCTTCATATTTACTATTTCAAGATCATTTGAACTTCGATTTTTTTTTTTTTTTTTATATCCACTTAATCATGTTTTTCTACTTCCTTCTTATTTGGTTTATTTCTGTAGTGATTATTTATTGGTGGAGTGCATGGTTGATCAGAGGAATAAATTGTTCTCTGAAGATGAAGATACGGGTGAGATCGGGAAAGGTGTCCGACTTCAAAAAAACATCCCGATGTAGATCCGGCTTTCAAAGTTGAAGTGATTTCGATCTGGATTTAAATCATCCCCCTTTTTTTATTAGTTCTTCTTAGTATTTTGTTTCATGTTGCATCAATGTTGTTGATGTATTTCTATGGAACTCTGGTCATAGAGGACAACAATTTTTTTTTTTTTTTTTTTTTTTTTACAAAGAACTACAAAGATCCTACAAAAGACCAGCTTCTGTAATAAAAAAAAAATACAAAAAAAGACTCAAAACGCCATGTAAGCAAATACTCCCCCCAAACCTAAACATAACATTGTCCTCAATGTTTTAAAACAAAACATGAGAACAAAACGAGATTCAAAAGGAAAATTGCCGGATGCCAAACCGGAGACGGTACGGACCGGGGACCGAAATCATGTGGTATGTACAAGGGTGAACTTTTCGAACATAGATCGGATCAGCAAGATGAGTTGTTTCATTTCAGGTGGAATCGGTTCAAGGGGACGGTTTCGATCTCCTTGACCTTGAAGACATTCTTGGTTGTGACATTTTCTAGTTCTACGTCAGACGGTCGTGAGTTATCTACAATAGAACTTTCGCTTTTTTAAGGTGAATGACTTGCTTAAAATGCGTTTGTCATGGAACACCTTCATTCTTTGTTTGTATATTTTTGCATTATCATATACATCATTTCTTCTTACTCTTCAACTCATTGAGTTGAAGCTTCCCTTTGGGTGCCGACTTTATCTAGATCAAAGTTCGGTTTCTTCTGAATATGCACGATGTTCTAACTCTGCAAGCTTTACACAATGGGGGGTCTTGTATGCAGTTCTATAGGCCCATAAAGCATCATTCAATCTTAAAGACCAATCTTTTCTAGACGGGTTAACCGTCTTTTCTAGAATGTGCTTAATCTCCCTATTTGAAACCTCTACCTGGCCAGTCGTGGATGATATGGGGTTGCGACTTTGTGAGTTATGCCAGTAAAGACTCAAAAGGCCTATTGCAGAAATGTGAACCACCGATCATAAATCGAAAAAATGTTTTCCTTTAAGAAGCGAAAGTACCACCTTGTGGTCATTAGTTTTGGTTGCGTTGCTTCTACCCACCAGAAACATAGTCCATGCAACGAAATGTACAACAACCCCATACATCAAATGCTCCCAACAATCAAAAATGTTTCGTTTGATATACCTCCCAATTTGGCACCGGTCACAAGAAATACAAAATTCATGGCTATCCTTAAACAATGTTGGCCGGTAAAAAAACCACCCAAGATCTTTGCAGCAGTTTTCTTTGCACTAAAGTGGCCTCCACATGCTTGATCATGACAAAAAGAGATGACATCCCTTTGTTCGAGTTGGGGACACATTTCCTAATGATTTGGTCGGGGCGGTGTTTGAGCAGATATGGGTCATCCCATAGGAAATGTTTCACTTCGACGAGAATTTAGACCGGTCTTGTTTAGACCAATGAAGTGGCATCCTTGTAAAGGTAGTTCACGATGTCGGCAAACCATGGCATTCGAAAACTAGCATCGATTGTTCATCTGGAAAAGATTCTCTAATAATCTACGATTCATCCCTTCTAATCTTGGATGTCCATCATCGCAGTGATGAAATCAAACGAGCGACTTAGATTGAAATGAAGAGTGGCGTCGACTTAGATTGCTCGATTGACTTCCAACAAGCATGGGCATGAAGAGTGGCGTCCCAAATCCACCAACCTATCTACTCTATGGACCGCTCCCCACTCTATGCACGCTCCCAAGGCTGAAAACTGTTAGGGTGAAAAGGGAGGCTTGCAAGCCTTCCAAACCCTAATCCAACGGTTATTCCTCCATCAATCTCGTCTATCCAAGTTCGCATGCTTGGATGAATAGCCTAGGAAGGGAGTTAGGTGGCAAACAAGGTATCATCGTGATCACCATCCTCCACACTTCCCCATGGCATAACCGGCCAAGGTGGGTCCCGCTCATGCAACCTCCTAACAACGCCTGAATATATCTAGTTGAGTCACTTCAACTTGCAATCTTTTCATCAAGGTTGTGTAGGCTTCAAGCATGTTAAGCATATTTAATGCACCGCATGCATACAATATGCGCCTACAAACAACTTGATTATTTTACCTAGCACCGTTTTCTACCTTATGTGGGTACCACGACTCACTCGAGACGTTAATCACGTCACAACTGGGGGATACAAACTGGGGTATTGGTCTGGCGGTTTACAGCGTACAGCGTGCAACACGCCATCACAAGATCAGGAAACATGGGCGGTTAGCGATGATAGGAGAAGTGGGAAAGCAACCATGTGACACTAACACACAACTCCACTTCCTCCATCACTCCACTTCCTCCACTTTCCCACGAGAGACGTGATGAAGGCTTATAGACTTGTATAAATAGGTTCTCCTCCCTATTTCCAACAACACAGAAAAAACCAAGTGTTAATACCATCGTATTCAACACTCGAGCACACTGCAACATTTGCTAGCCTGCTCAACCTTCTGTTAACAAGTCATCAAATATCCTTCACCTTCATACTCTCAACACCTTCTTCGCTTCCCTCCCTAAGATTAACCTCACATCCTTCACCTGTGACCGAAACAAATTTGGAACGGCCGTGTCTTCGGTTTAGGCCAGAATTGTACAGATTATCTCTCGAATCAAAAGTGCTCATCATGCAGCACATTTGTTGAAGGTTTAAATTCACTTCTCATCCACACACACCCAAAATTACCTAAACTTGCAGAAGTAGTTTTCTCCCACAAACAACTGCACAGGGAAGGATGACAATTACGATACTGTGTCGGCCCCTCGGCTTCGTACACTGACATAAGAGTCAGTGTCCCGAGTCTACTTCAACGGTTCATCCCCCGTCTGGAACGGGAGGTAAGAATTCTAAACACCCATGAATCCCCTGTCAGCGGGTTTACTAGATGATTTTGTATGCATATATGTTGAGGTCTTGAATGCGGCTGCTTTAATTTCCTAGTAAAGGGAAAGGACTGGCCATACAAGATTAGGGTTCGGATTTTATCACCGTTATCTTCTTTCCCGCCTTAGGAAAATGATATCAAACGCGAACCTAAGATTAAAATACTGACTAGAACGAGACCGATAGGGTAACAAGCTTAATAGGAAAGTCATTCGAATAATATTGGTTACTCTTTTAAGCATACTTCGAAGTTCATGATGGTTTCTATGAGTTGAATGCGTGACTGCGCCACTTTGTAATGCCGGTGAGGCCTTGGGTATCAAAGCTTCACTGACCTTCCCTCGCCTCTATTCAACTAACTTTGACTCGGATTGATTCCAAAAGGGTTTGCTTAAATTGTAACAAATTCCCTTTCGAAGGATTAGAAGCTGGTCAAGAAACAATCTAAGTGGAGCCATCATGCTTTTTTTGCTAGAAATCAGTAGGTTTGTTTTGGTCGAGTCATCCTTGTTTGTGCTTGTATAGAATTCCCTTGTAGTTAGGATGTCAAACTGGTATTATAATAGCCAATATAATGATTATCCGACTGATTTTCAAAATGGACATTACTTTGACCATGGTGTAAATAGTGGTTGGGAACATCAAACTTTTAAAGGTTATGGTCCATACCATGGTGAGCCCAATTAATATTCGCACACCCACCAGTCATATGAGAAAAACAATCCTTTTATTTCCCTAGAAAAGGCTCTCAAGAGTTATACCTTATTTGTGAAAGAAAACTGTAACATTCTTCCAGACGAGCAGTCAACAAAGATGTCTCTAGAAGAGACTCTTAAGCAATTTACTGAGAGTACAAATAGGATTGTCGAAAAACTTGTTCAAAATTATCTTAAATATAGTGTTTCCAATAATACCCTTGTAAATGAGGATAGTTATTTACATAATCAAGATGACGAGGATAAAATTGGTAACACTAATTGTTTAGACGAGGTTCAACCATTTTTATATTATTATAATGATGATTATGATTATGATGAGGATAGTTTTGATGAAGAATTTGAAATAAGTAGGCATAGTGATCAGGAATTTGTTACTCCAATTGAGCTTAATAATGATAATGTTTCTAGTTCAAATCCAAATAATTTTAATAATTATACACCCATTCAAAAGGATGAGAATTTGACTAGAGATACCACCGTTTTAGACGATGTAGTATTCCCTTTTGATTATGAAGCCAATGATGGTTTAGAGGAACGAGTATATTTTGAGTCTAGCGATTTAGAAACAATAGACTTAGAAAAAGAAAATGAACTCGTTGAGATGAGTGAGGATGTACCTGACTTAGAAGAATCAATTGAACATTTTCAGGAATCAGATGACCTTGAAATTAGGAAAGTTGTGACTAGTCTTTCTAGAGACATTGAAAACTCTAAGTTTGGGGGTAATTATCATTCTCCATGTGCTTTAACTCTTAGAAAATTCCCTCACTTGGGACTTGACATATGTGCCTCAACCATTTAAAAGATTATCTTCATACACTTTTTCCTGAACCTAGTTGTGTCCATAAAGAAGTTCAGTTGTTAAGAACCCATCCTCTGGTTGATGTGGTTAACCCAGGCTATGATACCACGATTGACTTTGTTTTCCCACCAAAAACCTTCCTTCTAATTGTGGGAACGTATAAGTTTCAAATATGTCAATTATTAAGTTTTGAGACTAAACCTAATTACTTTAGGAGATTAGAGTCGACACATTTGCTTAAGAATGACCACTACTGTAGTCAACTGTGTGAGTCAATTATGGTTGGCTTAGAGGATCCCAAATTATCCAAGTTATTGTTATGTGCATTTAAGTTCTTAGTTGAGTATTTCCAGATTCTAGAACCTGATCTTTAGGATCCTGCCTTTGAGGAAATCCATCCAATGAAAGCTTTTTATCTAGACCCTTTTATAGTGCCTGAACCCGAACCACAACTAGATGTAGTTATCTTAAACAAAAAAATAGATAAGGGTGTGTTGGATATCTTCTTGGTATGTTGCAGTTTCCTCTTCTTGTGGTTAGCACTTTTTGATCCAGATGACCCACAGTTATTCCGGCTGCTGTTATATGATTCTTCGAGGTGACTAATCTCTTCTATTGTTTGGCTAAAGACTTTAAACTTAGCACTTCTTGGGAGGTAGTCCAATATTCATGCGACACGGTAATATCTTTCCTTATCTATTTTGCTTCAAATGGTAACAGTTTCTCCTTGTTCATGTTTTTAATTTCATCTTAGAACATTGAGGACAATGTTAGATTTAAGTTTGCGGGAGTTGGGAAGAGAATAGAGAGCTGCAGAGAGGAGATTGATCGACTTGCAGAGAATATTTCTCTGCTCATGTGGAAGACGAAGAGCATGAAGAACATACAGCCAAAAACCGTCGTTCTTCAACTGTGTAAACGACAGAGCTAGTAGGGTCGTAGTGCTACAGAGCCTGTGACGCATATTTGTTATCATTCTTTGTAACAGTATTTTGCAACAATTATAAACGTTGCAAACACCCGGTTTTCATCATTTTCTCTCCATTTCATCTTTGTAAACATTTTTTGAGCATGAATCTATATTTTGTGAAAGTTTACACAATGATGGGATAAACCCAATCCTTGGGGACAATGGAGGAAGCTTTCTTGCCAATGAAAAAGTGGTAATTCTTAATTATTTAATTTATGCAATTTTTATTATGATCATTTGCCTATATTGAAAATAGATTTTATGATTTTTGTTAAACAATTGTATTTTTTATTGATGGAATATGCTCAGCCTAGGGTTTTGATATCCCATGTTTTGGATTAACATTTGTTGTTTCTAAAAAATCTACTTTTGCAATAGTTGAGAATCAAATTGAACGTGTGAAATTGCATGATTGTTATTAGTATCACTTTGGAATTGCTAAATAGCGGAATCCTATCCCCAGTCTCTCCATAATTCTCACGACACTTTTTAATTTTGAGTTTGTTATATTTTTGCTTTAAACTAAGTCTAAAAATCCGCTTTCACAAGTCTTGAACGAATCATCTTACTACAACATCATTGAAAATAACCATCAAACATATACAACATAAGAAGACAGGATAAAGGAAGTCTACTTGGAGGAACTCTGACCGATTGCTGATAATCCTCCATGTGAGTATGCGGGCATGACCATGGGACTTGGTGGGATCGGTTTCCTCCCTTAGGAATTTGAGTTAAGAATGGAATTCTCCTTCTACTGGGATTCCTCCAGCTTGGGTATTTGTACATTGCTGGTCAAATCGCTCATATCCAGCGGCTTCCCTCATCCTTAATTAGGGTTCGAAAGAAAGCACGACTTGGTCGGTATTGAATCCTCATATATCGGGTAGGCTTCGCCGCTTTAGTCTTCCTTTAGGGTTTCCTCAGCATATATGTATGTGTAGGGATTTTGAACCACTCTTATAATTTTACGATAAGGTTTTCTTGTAGAAACTCCATTTCCTCATCGTGTCGAAAAACATTGGATCGTCTTCTTCATACTACCCAGGGTATTCTGCTAAATGTGCACGACCTGCATCTGAGCCTCATGATGAATCCCCTGCTCGTATTCTCTGAGTTAAGAAGATCATACCGGTTCGTCCCTCTTTTCCTCTTCTTTCCCGAACAGTTACTTGTTCTTCAGCAAATAATCCTCTCTTTTTTGCAGAGATACCCCACTGGAACATATGTGATGGTTATCGACGACGATGAATTAACTAATCCTCTCTCTTAAAACTTAAACATGCTACCCCTGCGGACCTTGAAGATGCTGATCTGGGTATCTCATCTTATGAATACCCTAATACGGGTCTTTCATTCGATATCCAAATGAAATGCTTATCTTCCAGCTACCGAGATGTTGGTGGATTCTTAGTGTGGAAGGATTTTGTGCCTTTGTACACAAAGGTATGGAGAAAGTATGGCCACATCGCAACCAGGAATATAGTTCGGCACTGTTCATCCGCCTTGGTCACCACAGTAAACTTCATTCTTCCCATGATTGCTGAGATGGAGAATATTTCTATCCGCAACGTTGCTGAATCAAATCTTGAAAAGTGGGAGAACATGGTATCTACATGCGAATCCATGGAGTTCAACGTGGGATGGTTATGGAAGCATCTTGACATTATCAAAGTTGATCGAGCTGGTATCCTCGTGAATGTTTTTCCTGCTGCGAAAGCTATCTTGGAGGAGAAGAAGGCTCTGGCTGCAGAATCAAATAAGGTGGAGCAGGCGGTTCAAAACTTGAAGAATAGGACGGAGAGATACCAAACTGGGCTGAAGATGATGCTGTCAAGGAACTACAATCTGCTGGATGGCCTCTTCTAAACCACGCTTCCTTCTTTTGAACATTCTTGAGAAATGAATTGCATTGGTAGATGGATGAATTTTTTATTTATTCATTAACGTTATTTTTTTGAATAAATTGAGAATTTAAATGTGTAATGAAAAATGCTTGTATTGTCATGTCTTAGGACACTAGCGGGACAATGATCAAGCATGGCATGCTTTGAGCTATTTTTCGTTAATGACTGCTTCTAACTTTCCTCCATCCACCTTAATGATTTTGTAGTAGCCAGTGTTGTAAGCCTTGGTAATCACGTAGGGACCTTCCCATTTTGGAGAGAATTTTGGTGCTGACATGTCTTGTTGAATGTTCTTGGCTGTCTTCAGGGCCAAATATCCTACTTTACAAACTCGTGGTGTCACAGTCTGGTCATATGCCCTGGAGATCCTATTTCTGTACACCTTAGCACATTCCTCCGCCTTGCTTCTTCTGGAGTCCAGAGTGTCTAACTCGGCGATTCTTGAGTTAGATGCTTTAGCCTCGTTCCAGTGGACCCCACTTGCTGCTGCAATCCTGGCTAACGGAATATTGATTTCTGCTGGGAGGATTTTGTCCGTACCATAAACAAGTGAATATGGAGAAACCCTAATGAAACTTCTAGGTGCTGTCCGATATGCCCATAACGCCATAGGCAGCTGTTCGTGCCATTCTCTAGGATTGTCATGCACTGTTCGGCTGAGAATCCGAATTAGCGTCTTGTTGGTGCTCTCAGCTTATCCGTTTCCTTGAGGATAATAAATGATGGATAAGACATGTTTAATCCCATATTCTTCAAGCAGCTCTCGTACCTGTTTGTTTGCAAAGAGAGTGCCATTATCGGTGATGATATGCTTGGGTACACCAAACCGACAAATGATGTACTCTTTAATGAAAGCTGCAATTATTGATCCAGTGGTTCCTTGTAGAGGGATGTCTTCAACCCATTTTGTAAAATACTCCATCGCAGTTATGATATACTCATGTTGCTTTGACGATGATTGATTAATCTTCCCAATAATGTCAAGTCCCCAACTATAAAACGGCCATGGACTGCTTATCGAGTGTAAAAGAGTGGAAGGTGAGTGAAAGAGGTTCCTGTGAATTTGGCATTCATAGCATCTTTGAACAAATACAGCTGCATCATCCTCCATGGTTGGCCAATAGTATTTCTTGTGTATATGGAGAAATAGTTTCCTTTTTCCTTGATGTTCCCCTTCATGCATTTCTTTCAACATAGTCGGAATCTCTTCCTTAGCCAGGCACCATAATAGATCTCCTCCAAATCTTTTACGATATAGGATCCCTTCGTGAAATACGAATCGCTTCGACTTTTGCTTCATCTTGACAGCATCCTTTTGATTGGCAGGAGCCACTCCATCGCGGAGATAGCTAATTTACGGTTCTCTTCAGTCCCCAGCATGACTTACGTTGAAAACCTCCAATTGATGTGGCGTAATTTGGCAATTAGAGCAAGACTTCTGGAGTAAACGAGATTAAGTTTCCATTTCTGGCCAATAATATCCTAGGCGTTGAAGATGACTGTAGAGCATCACTACCAACGTTTGTCCGCAAATTTCATTGTGAAAACGGTCAAGCTGTAGCTGCGCTTCTTCATCTCCGAGACATCTCGATAGGGAACCATCCAGATTTCGATGATATAACATACCGTGAACTATAAAAAAAGCTCTGCAGGGTTTTGAGACTGACCTTTCATTGAGAAAGTGAGCTGCTGAGCTCTTGAATGATGGGAGTTCGCCAATCACATATACCAATGTCTTCACGTTGTGAAAGCCGTGTCGATTCCACTGTTCTCCTCTTTACCGTCAGGGTCTCTTCTAAACCTTAAAACTTCAATTTGGACGCCAGTGTGGCTAAACAATCATCATGCCTTTTGTTGTTGTAACCAACATAGGTTATGGTTGCATCAGCAAAGTAGTTTAATAATCTTTGTGCTTCTGATCGATACGGGGCCAACGTCGTCTCCTTCAACGCGTATACTCCATTCATATGATTAGCCAGTAACTTAGAGTCTCCTCTTATCTCTAGGTGATTCTTGTTTGGCTATTGACACTCCTATGAGGAAGGATTCATACTCTGCTGAGTTGTTGGTGCACTGAAAGTCCAACTTGAAGGAATGCGAGAAAACTTCGCCAGTTGGAGATACTAGGACCATGCCTGCTCCTCCAGTGCTATTGCTATGGGTGGAAGAGCCATCGAAATACATCATCCACGCATCTCCTTCGACAACAAAGATCTCTGGAAATTATCCGGAAAAATCCTCGTGTAATGCGGTAGTGCCTTTTCCAGGGAATGCTGCCAATAAATCAGCAACGACTTGTCCTATGATAGCCCTTGGTGAGGCACAGGTTATGTCTAGCTCTGACATTTGAAGAATCCACTTGGACGACCTTCCCTTAAAGACCGACTTTGAGAGTAAAAACTTCGCAGGATCAGATTTAGACATAAGCACCACCTTGTTGGACAGCAGGTAATGTCTGAACTTCTGAATGGAATGAATCAGGGCTAGGCACACTTTTTCCTCTTTTGGATATCTGAGTTCAGCATCTCTTAATACTCGACTAAAAAGGTATATGGGGTGTTCGACTCTCTCATCATCCTCCTGAGCGAGAAAAGCCCCTACGGCAGTATCGCTGAAGGCGGTGTAGAGACACAGTGGTCTTCCTTGGACAGGGAACTTCATGATCGCTGGAGATGATAATATCCGGTGAATCTTCTGAAACGCTTCATGTTGTAGTGCGGTCCAGACGAAACTCGCTCCCTTCTTCAGCAAGGGGGTGAATGAAGCAACGAGCTGGGCCAAACCAGTATAAAACGTCGAATGTAATTTACCTTGCCCATGAAGCTTTGGAGTTCCTTCATAGTCCGTGGTGGCGGCATCGTGAGGATAGCTTGAGTCTTGGATGGGTCCACATTGATTCCCTCAGCAGTTACTTGGAATCCCAAAAACTTGCCTGAAGAAACACTGAAAGAGCATTTCAAAGGATTCATCTTCAATTTGTATTCACGACACCTTTAGAACACTTATGTAGGACTACTATATGATCCGCCCGAGCTTTCGATTTGACTACTATATCATCCACATAGTCCTCAACTTGTTTATGCATCATGTTCATGGAATATTGCCGTCATAGCGCGTTGATAGGTTGCATCTTATTCGTACATTCTTATCTGGTTGTACCCGTTGTATCCCTCCATGAAGGAGAACATGTCGTGCCCACTGGTTGGATTACTAACATGTTGATGTTAGGTAGAGGAAAATCATCTTTGGGGCAACATCGATTCAGTCCCCAAATCCACGCAACACCTGATCTGTCTGTTTTTCATTTTTACTGGAACCATATTAGCCAACCAGGTCATATGATGAATGGGTTTAATGAATCCAGCAGCTAGCAACTTCTGTATATCAGTCTTGATCTGCTCTTCCACCTCGTGCCTGAACTTCCTCGGGGACTGTTTGATCGTCTTGGACCTAGTTATGACATGTAGATGATGGGTGACCAATTTCTCATCTAAACCGGGTATTTCTTCATACGTCCAAGAAAATATGTCCTGGTATTCTTTGAGAAGTTGCACAAGTTTCGTGCGTTCATCCGTGGACAAGGTTGAGCTGATGGAGATAGGCCTGGGAGATTCTTCATTCCCGATATTAAAGACTTCGAGATCATCAGTCGTGGAATTGGTGCCGTCCTGCAGCTGTCTTGGAGCATCCAACACCTCATCATGTGGCTCTTTGTTGTTGTAGAATTTTATTGGGCGGAGAGACTGGGTAGCAGTATCTCCTGATAATTTCTAACAGCGGCGTCGGTATACGGTATTCCTTTACTGATCACGGCTAGCCACAAAAGTTCGCTCCCTTTTAGTGTAAACATGGGTTGCGGCTTTAGCGGACGAATGAGGATGCCCTGTCAGTGAAGGCGTATCGTGGAGCTTAGCCCTCAATGATGCAAGTCGGTCCTCCTCCTGGATTGATTCCCACGTGGGGAGTGGGACACAATGAACCTTGCATGTTTCTTCTCGCGGAGTTTCCTTTGGCTCAAACAACTCCATTCCACATATCGGTGTGTAAGGAGACAATGACGCAGGAATACGAATGACTTCTTTATTCAGCACAGTCTTCAGGCACTGGTGATACATTGAAGGAACAATCCTATTGTCATGAAGCCACGGTCTCCCCAGTATCATGTGGTAGTTCGGATCCTTTTCTATAACTTCGAATTTCATCTTTGACTGGACAGGTCCTATAGATAAATTTAGATTGACATACCCGTACGTGTTAGTTTGGTTTCCTTTAAAGTCTGTCATCATGGTAGGCCGCACGATCTTGCTTGGGCGAACCTTGGCTGTACTGAGTGTCTTGAGGGTAATCACATTCGAAAACGCTCTTGTGTCGATGAGGGACCTCTTGAACTCTGAATCCTTGATGCATGCAGTAACGTGTAAGGCCCGGTTGTGACCTTCTTCCGCCATCATGTCTTCTTATGTAAACGTAACGTTATTCACTGACATATCCGGTGTTTTGGAGGCTTCTGGATGCAAAGGAGTTAATTGCACGTCCAAGGCTATCTGGTTGATTGCAACAAACGTCTCCGCCCGCTAATTCTTCGAGAGGTGTAAAAGTTCGCACAAAATTTCCACTAGAGAAGCGACTTTCTGGTCCACTGGGCTCTGGTTCATAGTGAAATTGTTGACTTGAGGAGGATCATTGTGAGGATCAGTCCCCAGTGTAGGAATCTCCGTGACAGGGGAACCGCTCATATCCGATGTCATCTTGATGAGGAGATCGAGTATGTGTTTATTTTTTCTTTGATCAGGTCCATTTTCTTCGTGTGTATCTCTTGCACCCATGCTAACTCGATCAATGTTGGGATTTTTCCGGTTACACCATCAGACACACCATTGGGAGGAGGGGCGTATTCGTTGGAGGAACTCCGATTTAGCCCTGAAGTTTTTGGGGAAGTCCTAAGACCAACCATTTTGAAATCAACCAAATGGGATTGGGTATTGAAGAAATTGATATTGCAATCGAGAGATTAATCTCCCACTGTGGTTGGCAGTTGTTTATGGGTAAAAACTATTTCTACTGGTTTTGATAATTTTGGGTGTGTGGATGAGAAATGAATCTAAACCCTAAACAAATGCACTTCACGGGAGTGCTTTTGATTCGAGAGATCAATCTATAAAATTCTGGCCTAAACCAAGAAATGGTCATTCCAAACTTGCTTCGGTCACAAATTGAAGGAGATGGGGTTGATCTTAGGGAGGGAAGCGAAGAAGGTGTAGAGATTGTGAAGGTGTTGGCTTTTATGACTTGTATCAGAATGGTGGTTTCTGGATACTGATGACAACACTTGGTTTTTTCTGTGTTTGTCTGTGTTATTTGGAAAATAGGCAAAGGACCCATTTATACAAGTCATAGAGCGTAAACCCTCATCTCGTAGGAAGTGGAGGAAGTTGAGTGATGGAGTAGTGGGGTCGTGTGGGTGATTGCACGATCACATCTCAGCCTACTTATCCCATTATCACCAACCGTCCATGCTTTCCTGACACGTTCCTGTGATGGCGCGTTGCACACTTCACGCTGTAAACCGCCAGACCAATACCCCAGTAAGTATCCCCCAGTTTGTGACATGTTTGATGTTTCGATTGTGTGGATTCGTTGGACCCACAGAAGGTAGCATATAATGCTAGGTTAAATAACTAAGTTATTTGGGAAGTCGATATTTATGAAATATCGTGTGTACTTTATGCATGTAATGCATTTAATATACTCAGCATGGATGAAGCATCGCTGTTTTAAAACTTAACAAAGTAGGTCACGGATTAAGCGTCTTAAAATAGGTGCATGCCTAGCCATCTTCGAATAACCTTTTGGAGGATGCATAAGAAAGCCCTCCCTTGGCCGATCACTCTATGTGATAGAGTGACAGATGGTAATCACTACGACGCCTTATTATCCATTTAACTCCTAGCCTGGGATGCCCAACCAAGCTGGTAGAGTTGGACGGACGAGATGACACATCTGCGATAGTTGATTAGGGTTTTGAAGAGGTGCACAAGCATCACTCTTCAGCTTGGTCGAAACCAAGCATGAGAAGTGTTTTAGGGAGGACCGACCAGGCATGCGTGTATACGGCATGCTAGTGTACACGTCCGTACCTGACTGTCCCATGAAGGTGCGATCTAGGCCACTCAATTTGACCGCCAAAGAGGAGCAGTTGAGATATATTTGCAACAGAAATCCCATGCCGCAAAGGAATTGGAATCCACGCGTCATGCCTACCTTGGGCACACGTTTCGAGATGTCCGGCCATGGTTGGCCTTGGTCGATTGATCATACATGTAGACGGGACCACGGTAATCATGTTGACATGCTCGGGACCCTTTAAGTCTACATCTACACTTTCCATCCAAGCTTACGAAGATGGACGCTCGTGATCGATTAGCGACACATGTAACATGCCGCAAACCCTAATTAGGGTTTTGTACAGTTCACACCCATGAAACTTCAACCGATAGGTGTTGCATGTTATGCTCATCTCTTGGGGAGGGCGATCATGTGAGGCCTACATTGGGCAGGCGGTGAACATGTTGGTACCTGTTCCATGGTCATAGGTTTGATCTAAGCCATCCAATCATGCCGGTGAAGTTGGATGGTTGTGATCAAACTGAGACACATGGAATTCCGTGACCTTTAAAGCATCACGCCAACCTTGTTTTGAGCAAACATTTATTTCTCCAAGGCTTGCTCGTGAGAAGGTCAGTCAGGTAGGTAGGAAGGGGGCCCGCCGGTGTGCAGGACAAGCTTGTACGACCGATCATGGGATAATCCACGCCGTCTAATCACGTCGGCGAAGTTGGATAGTTGTGGCTGATTTTGAGACCGTCGTTAGCAGTCTTGCTCGTATAAGCTTCCTCCAAGCCACTCCATACCAACTCAACCACCCTTTTCCAGGCTGGAGTTTGGTGGCTATTTTGGAGGCGTAATATATGTTCGACCGGTCTGAGCATAAACGTCCCGCTGGTGGTCATTGTGGTGATAGCCTGCTCCTGTTGAGGATCGTCTATGCTGGTTAAATCATGCGACCAACTTGCATGGTCATGATTATTTCTGAGACTGATATGGACAGTTCGTATTCAAAATATGCTCAATCGGGCTAGTGTAACATACCGAGAGACATATACTCAATCGGGCTAGTATAACACACCGAGAGATGTAGCCTGTACGGGTACTTTGTGCATGCCTCACCATTGACACTTGGATATTCGTGTTACTCTGTTGAGAACAACACTTAGTCCGCACCAATAATGAGAGTCATGTTGAGAACAGCACATGAAATACAAGGCTAGACATGCATTAATTAATAATGCTGTGAATTCACAGAATATTGGGATTGTTGCTACATGCACCATTCTGGATGAGTTTTGTGTATTTATCGAATTGCCTCAAATAAATAAAATGAGAGGATCTCTGCGCTCATAGTTTTTCAAATGGCATTACCCTTTGTAGGATGTTGGCACAAAATTAGTTTTACAACTTTATCCCTGAACTAAAATCCACCATCAACAGTGTGGTTGTTAGGCCCCCGCTTTTTCAATATTTTTCTTTGTAAATCCTCTTTCATATTTACAATCTTGGAATCGATTATACCACACTTCCAAACAAGTTTAAAATTGGTTCATTTGTATTCCAATACTATGTGATTGATAAAATATCAAATCATAATCATGGGTTCACGGTTCTACCAAACACATTGATCGGTTCTACCTCAATATGGTTTGCTTATGATCGAACACACAAGTTACCAGGACCGGTTACATCAGTTTCAAGGATCGGTTACATCAATTACCAGGACGGGTTACCATACACTCATAGTATTACTTGTGATCGGTTACAAAAGTCATTAGGATCGGTTACACCAATTACCAGGATCGGTTACACCAATTACTAGGACCGGTTACACCAATTACAAGGATCGATTGCACAACTCTATTTTGATCGGTCACACCAATTACTAGGATCGGTCACACCAATTACTAGGATCGGTCACACCAATTACAAATATAGATCATACCATCTCAGGTGATTACTTAGGATCAGTTACACTAATAAAGTCATACCAAATCATAAGTCATGTATTGTGATTAGTTATACCAAGATGCATAACAAGTTATGATCGGTTCTACCAACTCGTACATATTGGTAATCCAAAAATATGCAATGAATAACAATACCAATAAGCCTAGCGATTTCCCTTTCGATTCATAAAACAAGTTTATGAATGTACTTCCTTTAAACAAATGTAAATATTATTTCCTAGGATGAAATCTTCACCTTTACCCATACACATAATCACAATAGCATTCATACCCGATTATGTCGATGTCATATATACGAAGTTTAAAATATAAGTGTTATACTTTGTATTCTAATTCCTTAACACTATGATCATGTAATCATGTCTCACTACTAGAGTATAATCATTCACAGCTTCGAAGTTATGTTTTCAATATATCACGACTTGAAAGATACGTTAGGAATGAAACTGTTCAAGTAAAATATTACTAACCTCAATAGGAAGGATGATGTCGTCGTTGTATCTTGTTACTTCTTCACATTCTTCAGGTCTTCGAGTAATACTTGTATGTATCATAATCCTAGAATTTCTAGTCTAACCTAAAGTTGTCTCTAGTACATAATCAAGCGACTCTTAGATGAGTCTTGATTCACTAAAATATGACAACCAAACTTGACATACCAATGTTTGGTGGATTCAACCGAGCTATGCTCTAACGGAAACAAAGAAATATGTCTCCACTGTTAGATGGTCTGAGATTGTTACATACAAATGAAATATACCTTCATTTAGATATGGGTAACCGTACCTAAACGTGTATATTGAGTTGGGTCAATAACAGTTAATCGAAGTTAGCCATATGAACACTTTTGTATTAACCACATTCATCTAACACTTCTAGATAAAATGATAATAAAAAAAATCTAACTGTGTTACTCATAAAGTTGTTCAATTGTTTATATTCTCATAGAAGTATACAAGACACATTTGAAACAAAATCGGATTGACTTAATAGCATCAGTTCATGAACATTTTAGCCACGGTTTGCAAAGATTGCATTCCTCAATATATAAATATATTTGTTCATGAGTATGAAATCATACTTAACCGATTTTAGAACTCAAACCAACTCAGTTTTCAAACGGGTACGCAAACTAGAGTTCTTGACTTTGGACATGTCCGACAGTTCGCAAACAGGTAGGCATACTGTCGTACCGGACCTAACTCAGGTGAAACTGTTCGCATACTGGTATGCAAACTTCGTTCCTGGGCCCGAATCATATTACAACAGTTTGCATACTGATATGCGTACTATACTATATCTAGACAATGGTTATTTGTTCTAAACTCCCATTTCAATCATTGAACCATCCTTAGAAGACGACAATAGCTGTCTCACACAAACTATTAGTTTATAAGTAATTTTCAAGTGATCTAATAATCAATATGAAACATTCTGAGTCTACATCAAATGTATGTCTCACACAAATCATGTAAGATGTTTTAAGGAAATTTTCACATGATCATCTTTTGACTAATTATTTAGTTTCCAAC
This sequence comes from Papaver bracteatum, assembly GCA_023529315.1. NCBI lineage: Eukaryota > Viridiplantae > Streptophyta > Magnoliopsida > Ranunculales > Papaveraceae > Papaver > Papaver bracteatum. The sequence continues at coordinate 28,099 of JAJJWX010002346.1, read as the reverse complement.
AAATAAATTGTTATCCAACTAAACTCGTTAAGAATAATGATGAAAATAGTTAAAGCAAAAAGTTTTCCAATGCATATTTCGAGAAATATAAGCGAGTTAAACTCAACTATAAATATCAAATGTATATAATGTAAAAGTCTATATAGTTATACGACTTAGTCTCATTAGCAGATAGAATAGAATAAATTTCTGAGTGATAGATAAGTTTTAGTCTCCACATACCTTTCGTTGATGAAGTTCCTCCAAGCTCTCCTCAGTAGATCTTCGTCTTCAATCGATGAACACCGAGAAGTCTAAATCTCAACTACACATTCTATCCTAATCCGAGACATAGCTATAAGTAGACTAAAAATCTCAAGCTTGAGATAGCAACGGTTGCGAGCTCGACCGAGCAGTGCTCTAACAATCTCCCCCTTTGTCAATTTTAGTGATAAAAATATCAATACATATAAATTATAAAATAAATAAACTTTGTAGCTTCTCATCCAAATGCTTGATTTCCTTGGTTCTTCAACATTACTCGAAATCTTCGTCACTTCTAATTACTCCAGTGATTCTGAACATGTTGAACTCAACATTATTGTTGTTGAAGATCTGTAGCTATAACAATGAGAAAATAGTAGCCCTCAATCATTGTCATAGTATTATTACACAACATCAAAGTCCAATTGTATCACAACTTTGACAACAATACTATGGTGATATGTATCACTCCCCCTTAGTCAATACTTCATATCACATGAAAATCAGTCCCCCTTACATAATGATCTGTAAACCATATGTATTTGTAGTGTGAACTATACATTAATTCTCCCCTTTTTATCAATTTAAATTGGTAAAGGTACGAAAACTAGTGGGATTATAATGAAATTCTCATAGAGATTCTTTACGACTAAAATAAAACATATCAACTTTGTTTAGATGCAATCATATAATCGAAACTAAATGCATTCATCAAGGAGTTTATAAAGATACAAGAAAACTCCTACAATATTCCACATCCACACTCCCCCACAAAGATTTTGCAATTAAGCACAAGTTCAATTAAGAACTCTCCCCCATAAAATGTCATTCGCGAAAGAACAATATGACCGACCTTACTTTCACAAGAACATAAAGATTTCTTTGGACATTACCAAATTGCATGAAACATGAAATTGTATCCATAAAACTCAATTAGATTAACCACAAGAGGACCCATGATTAATTTAATTGTAAATGCTCAACATAAGAGAACTTACGCAGCCGCACAATACTTTTACAAAGAAGTGGAACATGGAAAGATCAATACTGCGGAGTATACAAAGATTCATTATATTTTTCATCAATATTTGCATAAAGACATATAATAGACTTAATCTTTGCAATCAAATTTTTATCATATCTTCCATAAATATTTGCATAATGACATAATAGGCTTAACTTTTGACATATATGGGATAATCATAGTTTACGGACGTAAACATACATATCCCAAAACAATTTTTTGCAATATATAAAATCAATAAAGATTAATACTGCAAAATCATCTTCCAAATAAACTTTATAATTTAAATAAATAAATCTAAAAACATTGCTAGATGAAAATCGTTCGCAATAGTTATGTGTACTCACAATAATGGCTATTCTAAACCCTAGTTATCCTTCTTAAAAAACAAGAATAAATTCTCATAAGAAGTTTCCTAGAAAAAATAAATTTAAGCAATAACCGGAAATCGTTTCACTTACTTTTAAGACCCTTCTCATATTCCCTATAATCATCAAGTTCATCTTCGATTAAATCAATCCTGGATTCAAGATTATCCATCTTGTCTCAAGTCTTTTGATGGAGGATTCTAGTTCACCCTTCAACGCCCGTACTTGCTCCAAGACAAGATTCATGGTTAATGAGAGTTTATCAAAGTGAGAATCAGTAGGATTTCCATCAGAGGATGAATCACATTTATCTTGACACGTCTCATTATTAGAAGAACCAAAACGAATTTTATAGGGAAAGAGAACAATCCAAACATCATCATCTTTATTGGAAAGACTTGAAGAGGACATGATAGAAAAGGTAAATGAAATGCTTGATTAAGGGAAATAAATCTCTTTAAAAAGAAGAAGATATGAGATAAACTCCCAAAAAGACCTTGGACAAAAACCCTAACCGAAACTTAAAAGAGATAGGAAAAAAATCCAAGTGTTCAGAAATGGTTCTTAGTTTAAAAACCAAAGCTAGAGTAATTTTGGGAGATACACGAACAAGTTAGCAGAAATCTTTTCAAATCCCTCTTGGAGATTATTATTCTTGTCAAGGGAAAATAGACAAGAACAATCTCAAAACTTAGAAAGAGTAATTTCTCCCACCTAAAGAAGGATCGGAAGGTTTCAGAAGAGAAGAGGATGATTTCGTTAAAACTTGTTTCAGATTCCTCTTTGTGGAGAGAGAATCCGAAGAGGATATTTTTCTTTCCTTTATTTTTCTAAACAGATTGTTCATCAATTTTTTCATACTATGAATGGTTCTGAAAATCTCTATAGAAAATGACATAGATTTCTTATAAGATTTCTTTTTCTTCTTCTGAAAACGTGATTTAGAAGAAGGTTTTTTAAGAACCTTTGCGCAATCCGTTTCTGGGTAATCATGATTTTTATTTAAGGTAAACTCGTGATATAATGTGAAGTTAACCATGTATTTCTCACCATGAAAAGGATTAGAACACAAAAAAATCACAGGAGCAATATGCTGATTTGGTTTGCAAGAACTTATCGAAGAGTGTCAATCATCCTTTTTAACACCACAATTGCGAGAAGTCACATTTTCTTGTCTTAACGTTTTCAGTTGACGTTCTAGATTTTCAATCCTTTTAATCTAGACTTCCTTTTCCTGTTGAAATTTTCTCTTAATCAAGTAGAGATGTTTGGTCAAGAGATCAAAATTTTCTTCTGGAGAAGTTTGATTGTTTATCATGGAATAATCAGAGCTGTCGGAAGAACAAGGGTGATTATCAGCAAAATAAGTGAGAGAACTTTCACAGACTTCTTCCTTAGGACAATAGTCAAGAGTTTCCATCCATGCTTTGGTTATCTCACTCCTTTCCTTATCTGGAACACCAGAAATGTGATGATCACATTTGTAGCACATGGAAAAAGTTCCATTGACATAGTTTTTGTGAACTTTCTTGTCCATTATATTGATTGAGGAGGATTTTTTGCGAGACTTTATTTTTCTTCTCCTAAGAGTTTTCTTTAACTGTTGTACACATAGTGAAAGAGTAGAATTAAAGAAATTATCATCCTTCAGATCAATCAATTTTGGACACAGAGAACTTACATCCGAAAAAGTAACAAAATTGCAACTTATTCGAAGTTTTTCTCTTTTACTAAGTTCCAGATAAAAAATCTTTAGTGTTCTTACCAGAGGGTGTCTAGATAGAGTATGAAGGTTATTTCCTTCAATAATGGCATGTTTCTTAGAATCGTATATGGCTGGTAATGATCTGAGAATTTTCATCACAATGTCCTTTTCAAGAATAGTCTTAACCAATGCAAAAGATGCATTAACAATTTCAGAGACTTTGTGATTAAACTCATCAAATGAATCTTTATCATCCGTACGAAGGTTTCCCAATCAGAATTTAGGTTTTGAAGCCTAGCTTCCTTTTCACATGTATTCCCTTAAAATATAGTTTCTAAGATATCCAATGCATCTTTAGACCGTGTGTGCATAGTTACATGGTGCTAAAGATCTAGGGTAATTGTTAGAGCATTTCTCGATTGAACTCGCATGCATTTCCATCTCAAGCATGTTTGTCAATGTTAGTGATCAAAACTATAAGTCTTGATTTCTAGTCTACTATAACTAAGGTCTCGGACTAGGATATAAAGTGTAGTTGAGCTAAAGAACTCCATGGAAATCATCATATAAGACGAATGACTACTCAAGGAACTGGTGGATCTTCATCGACTAAAAGGTATGTGGAGACTTGAACTTATCTATCACTTAAAAGTCTATTTATCTCTTATCTTGAGACAAAAGTTATTTTGTTGTATAGACTAAGATTATACACATTTAGTATTTCGAAGCGAGTATACCTCGCCTATTTATTTCTCGAAATATGTGTTGGTAAAGCTTTCACTTTAGCCAATTTCATCTTTACCTAGTGACGAAAGTCATGTTAAGTTTCAATCACTTTGAAAATTCCTCTAACGAAAAATGGTTTGTGAATAACAACTATATAACATCCTCTGAGAATGTTTCAATGATTGAAATGAGAGTTTAGACAATATAAACAATAGAGGATATAAGCATTGTTATGGAAACACATATGTGTATAAGTCCTTATTCCTTGAACCAAAGTTTGTGAAATTTGTTGATCAAGAGAACCGGAGAAGTGCGTGAGCTTCAGTCCGCGAACCCAGTCCACGAACTGGCGAAGTTCTCAAACCCGAGAATTTTTACAGGAGATTGTGAACTACATCCGGGAACTTAAGTCCGCGAACCCAGTTCGCAAACTTGAGTAGGTTATGTCTAAAACCGGTATTTGTGAACTTATCTTTATAAACTAAGGAATGCTATTGCAAACCATGGCTATATAGTTCATGAACCGATTCGAGTGAATCAAATCATTTTTGCTTCAATTGTGTCTTGTGAAGTACATGAGATTTCCTTGCAATTGAACAATTCTCTAACTAGTTCATTTGAGTCATTTGAACTAGTTATGGTTAAGAAGAATATGGTTGATATGAAAGTTATCATATGGCTAACCATTTGGTTAACTATTGTTGAACCAACTAATGTACAAGTTTGGGTACGGTTTACATAAGCCTAAAAATGTGCATTTCATGTGTGTATAACAAGCTATGTTTCGATCTAACAATTGATAAATACTAGCTTGAATCTAATCAGATTTTCATCTAACGGTGAATAATGAATGCTTTGTTACTAAGCTAACATTGATTGCAAACCCTAATTTGAAAGACTATATAAGGGAGAACTCTAGCAACTGGGAAACCTAATCCCCACACCTTACGTGTGATACTAGTTGCATAGCTAGAGTTGATTATCCTTTAACCTTTGATTTTTTCTTCTAAACCAGGTTAACGACTTAAAGAATTCATTGGGATTGTGAATCCAGACCGATACTACTTTTATTTTAGTTGTGTGATCTAATCTTGTTGTTTCTATCGTACAAGTATAATTGTAATAATTGGCTTGAGATTTCTATCTCCGATAGGCAAGATAAAAAAGTAATCACAAACATCTTCGTCTAATCGTTTGTGATTCCACAATATCTTTTTTCATTGCGTCGATTAAGACTATTATGAGGTGATTGATAATACTGAGTTGTTCTTCGGGAATATAAGTCCGGTTTATCAATTGGTTCCTGTTCACCTTGATTTATCAAAAGACGGAACAAAACTCGTAGGTATATTCATGGGAGACGGATTTATCTATTACCGTAGACTTTTCTGTGTGATACAGATTTGTTTATTAAAGTATCCGACTTTGGGTCGTAGCAACTCTTGGTTGTGGGTGAGATCAGCTAAGGGAATCAAGTACGTAGTATCCTGATGGGATTAAAGGCGTAGGAGCATAACTTTACCTTGGATCAGTGTGAGATTGATTGGGGTTCAACTACAGTCCATACCAAAGTTAGCTTGGAATAGGCTAGTGTCTATAGCGGCCTAATACCATGTATGTTTAATCTGGACTAGTTCCCGGGGTTTTTCTGCATTTGCGGTTTCCACTTTAACAAAATTTTGGTGTCTGTGTTATTTCATTTTCTGCATTATATTGTTTATCTTTATAATTGACTAATACAGGTTATGCGTTGTTCAATCAATTAGAATATCCGACCTTTTGGTTGTTGATTTAAATTGATTGATACTTGGATATTGGTCTTTGGTACCATCCAAATTTATCTCTCTTGTATTTAAATTGAGACTCGCAGTTTGCTTGAGTAAGATTTAAATCGAGAGATAGAGATATAAACTCTTTGATATACTTTTCTATTGATTGAGTCTAACTGTCTAGTTGATTCTATAGAAAGTATATTGGAGTTTGTCCATACAGATTGCTAATCGAAATATTGGGTGTGGTTGTTAGACCCCCACTTTTTCAATTGGTATCAGAGCAGGAAAACACGTTAAATACCTTATCAGTCTGTGTTTGTAGCGATCTGACTCTATGGACAAGAGTAGTATCTCTGATAAACGCATCACCAGAAATAAAAATCATGTCTCATCTATTTCTATCAAAGAGAATGATTCTTCAATCTCGAACATAGACGAACCTTGTGTTCAAACTAGAAATATAGGTTTTGACATGTGTTGTCCCAATTACCCTTCAAGAGAGTCTATTTCTCAAAATAAAAAGGGAAACAGCTGAAGAGAGTGATTTGATTCTAAATGTGGTTAGAATCCAAGCTGATAGATTCAATCGGTTGAAACAACATGTCAATGTTCTTCTTGGTGTAATAAGAGACTGCAAATTCAAAGAAAATACTGAAGATCATTATTCATGTATGACTCTTGAGGCAAGCCTTAAAAAAGGATGTGTTGGAAATAGAACATCGCTTGAGTAAGCTCTCTATTCAATGATACTCTAAGCATTCCAATATACCAACTACTTCTTCTATAACTGAAAATTCTCCAGCACCAGAAGTAAAATCGGAGTCCCTTCCAATCAAGAAAGATGTGTTAGTCTCCTTTGATCAAGGAAATTTCACACCACATGGAAGGAAGAAATCTCCTGACGAGAATGTTAAGACTAAACTTCCTAATCATTAGTGTGATCAGAAAGTATGTCTCTTTTGTGAGACAAAAGGTTATGTTATACAAAAGGGAAACTCTAGTTGGATAAAAATTATCTTGTTCAACTTCAACACACCTTAGACTTAATCCTCAAAGGTGTAACTGACATTCGTATGTCGAAACCCATTGGTTTTCGTACTTACCCTATGTATGCTACCAGGAAGGTCAGTTCAATGAGTTCCTCAAATGCTTGAAAGCAGAACAGAAGTCTTAATAAGAATTGTCTAAGGAAAGATCAAGTCATTTTCTCTGAAAACAACGGTTTCCTTGATACGAAAGAAATTCTAGGCGAAAGAAGAAAAATTGATGATATGAGAAGTAATATGAAAGAGATAATTCAAGGATGCAAAGAAATTTTCAACATGTTATCATCCTCCTCAAGTCAAGACTCTTCTGGTAAGAATTCAAACTATGTCTCATATTTTGATGACATTAAGTTTTATGATAATTTCTCGAATCAAAAGGGATCCCTTTCTAAATTAAGAAGGAAAAAGAGACTTGATCATAAACACAATTCTTCTAATGAGATTAGAACTCATACTTGTGTGAATTAATCACAAGGGTTAAGAACTTGATCATAAAAATCATGTTGAGAAAGATGTGTTAAAATCAAGTATACTAATGGCAAAATTGTTTTTGTTGAGTTAAGTTATTTTCTTATCGTCCATAGCTAAAACTTTTACTACAGACAAGTTTGCCTAAGTATTGTTTGTACTTTTAGTTCTGTTGTTTTATTTTCTTTCCTTCTTATTCCTTGTGGGGTGTACTATATTCAAATGTCTACACAGGTTACCATTTCGAGTCGACAGTCTGAAAACCCTAAAAAGTCTTCCTCCCTAAGAAACCTTTAAATACGAAACCTCTGGGTTACGTTTACGTACTCTAGGTTATTTTATTCTATCAAAGAAATGTCTTCTTCTTCACGAGCATGTGGTTTTTCTAGAGGCTTTCTTGCTAAAGGTATTGGTTTTGAGTCCAAAGGAAGGAAGAAGAGAACCCTTGTCCAAGATGATCATCTCAATGCCTCATGTTACTATGCCTACTCACATGAGAATATTTAGAATAGGGATATGATTTCTGCTGAAGTGATTCATGATTTCTTAAATATTACAAGGAATAAAAACTGCAACTTGATGGTACTTTGAAAAGTCTTGATGTGTTAAACACTGAGTTGGAAAAGGTTACATCTGACCTTGATCTCTTGAAAACACAAATCAAAGAACTTCTGAATGAATACATCTTTTTTAAAGTTGTAGTATATATTGTCGATCACAAGATTCAACGATCTCAAGACTCATGATAATCCAGAACTGTCAATATGACTTCTGTTTGTGTTCGGCTTTGGCATGGAAGTGTTTTTTGTCTAGTCTGTTTTGATTTTGTTTGCATAGTGAATCTTTTATTTTTCTTATTTTTTTTTAGAAGAATAACTAGAGTTTGGAATAGCCATTATTGTGATTACGCATAGCTATGTCCAAACCTGTTTTCATCTTTATATTTTTATATTTATTGGTTTAAATTCTAAACCTGTTTGGAAGATGATTTTTGCAGTATTAATCTTTATGGTTTTATATATTGCAATTTGTTATGGGATATGTGTGTTTGCGTTTGTAAACTATGATTGTCCCATACCTTGTCAAAAGTAAAGTTGTTCATGAGTTGATATGCTTAAAGGAATAAATTGACTTTTGAAAAATACAAAAAGTAAGCCTATTATGTCAATTTTTGATAGAAGATAGGTTAAAATCTTTTGTTTTCAAGGATGATGTCTATTATATGTCATTGTGTAAATAGTGATGGAAAATAGAATGAATCCTTAGGTATTCCGCAGTAATTGATCTTCCCTGATCCAATTTTTGTGTATTACTGTGAGGCTTCGTAATGTGTCTTATGTTGAGCACTAAACAACCAAAGTTGATTATTGTTAAGATTAGCTTAGTTGTTGTTCCGTAAGGTACTTTATGTCGAGCATATTGAACTAAATTAATCATCTTGTTTGGTTATTTAGTTATGACTCCATAATTTTTCTTATGTGAGTATAAACAATTAAAGTGATTACTCTTGTGATTAGTTTAGTTGTGTATTCCGATTAGATTAATTATGGGTTCTCTAGTGATTTATCTAATTGAGATTTTTAAGTCTCCATAAGTTTACTTGTGTGAGCATATTTGGTTAAATTAATTGTGAGTTCGCTTATGGTTAATTTAATATTTTTGGATTCAAATTCATACTTCTATGTTATTTGTTATGTCCAAAGAAATCCTTCTTTTCTTTTAAAATTAAGGTCGCTCTTGTTGTTCTTTCGGGAATGACATATTATGGGGGAGAGTTCTTAATTGAACTTGTGCTTAATTGCCAAATATTTGTGGGGAGTGCGGCTGTGGAATATTTTAGGGGTCATCTTGTATCTTTATAGACTCCTTGATGAATGCATTTAGCTTCGGCTTTATGATTGCATCTAAATAAGATGATATACACTTACCTTTGGTCATGAAGCATCTCTTACGGAAATTTCATTAGGATCCCGTTCTTGTACCTTTTCCAATTTTATTGAAAAAAAGGGGGAGAATTAATATGTAATTCACACTACAAATACATATGGTTTTCGGATTATTATGTAAGGGGGAGTGGTTTCCATGTGAGATGGAGTATTGACTAAGGGGGAGTGACATATCACCATAGTATTATTGTTGAAGTTGTGATGCAATTGGACTTTGACGTTGTGTAATGATACTATGACACTGTATAAAAATGATTGAGAACTCTTATTTTCTTATTGTTATAGCTATGGATTTTCAGCAACGATGATGCTAAACTTACAACCTTTGGGATCATTGGAGTACTTGGAAGTGACGAAGATTTCGAGTAATATTGAAGATTAGACATGTGGAATAGGAGCTACAAAGTTTTTTTATATTTTTTTTGTATTCCATATCTATTGATAGTTTTGTCACTAAAATTTACAAAGGGGAGATTGTTAGAGCATTACTCGGTCGAACTCGCATGCGTTGCCATCTCAAGCGTGTTTGTCAATGTTAGTGATCAAAACTATAAGTCTTGATTTCTAGTCTACTATAGATAAGGTCTCATACTAGGATAAAAGTGTAGTTGAGCTCAAGAACTCCATGGCAATCATCATACAAGACGAAGGATTACTCAAGGAACTTGTGGATCTTCATCGACTAAAATGTATGTGGAGACTTGAAATTATCTATCACTTAAAAGTATATTTATCTCCCATCTTGAGACAAAAGTCATTTTGTTGTATAGACTAAGATTATACACATTTAATATTTCAAGCTGAGTATACCTCGCCTATCTATTTCTCGAAATATATGTTGGTAAAGCTTTCGCTTTAGCCTAGTTCATCTTTATCTAGTGACGAAAGTCATGTTAAGTTTCAATAACTTTGAAAATTGCTCTGACGAAAAATGGTTTGTGAATAACAACTATATAACGTCCTCTGAGAATGTTTCAATGATTGAAATGAGAGTTTAGACAATATAACCAATGGAGGATATAAGAATTTTTGTGGAAACACATATGTGTATAAGTCCTTATTCCTTGAACCAAAGTTTGCTAACTTTTTTGATCAAGAGAACGGAAGAAGTGCATGAGCTTCAGTCCGCGAACTAGCGAAATTATCAAACCCGAGAATTTCTGATGGAGTTTGTGAACTCCATCCGGGACCTTAAGTTCGTGAACCCAGTCCGCGAACTTGAGTAGGTTATGTCTAAAAACGATGTTTGTGAAATTATATTTATAAACTAAGGATTGCTATTGCAAACCGTGGCTATATAGTTCATGAACCGATTCGAGTGAATAAAATCACTTTTTCTTCAATTATGTGTTGTGTAGTACATGAGATTTCCTTGCAATTGAACAACTCTCTAACTAGTTCATTTGAGTCATTTGAACTAGTTATGATGAAGTAGATTATGGTTGATATGAAATTTATCATATAGCTAACCATTTGTTTAACTATTATTGAACCATCTAATGTACAAGTTTGGGTATGTTTTACACAAGCCTACAAACGTGCATTTCATGTGTGTATAACAAGCTATGTTTCGAACTAATGGTTGATAAATATTAGCTTGAATCTAATCAGGTTTTCATTTAACAGTGAATATTGAATGCTTTGTTATTAAGCTAACATTGATTGCAAACCCTGATTTGAAAGACTATATAAGGGAGAAATCTAGCAACTGGGAAACCTAATCCCCTACACCTTATGTGTGATACTAGTTGCATAGCTAAAGTCGATTCTCCTTTAACCTTTGGTTTCTTCTTCTAAACTAGGTTAACGATTTAAAAACTTCATTGGGATTGTGAAGCCATACCGATACTACTTTTATTATAGTTGTGTGATATGATTTTGCTATTTCTATCGTACGAGTATAATTGTAATAATTGGCTTGAGATTTCTATCTCCGATAGGCAAGATAAAAAGTAATCACAAACATCTTCGTCTCATCGTTTGTGATTACACAATATATTTTTTCGCTGTGTCGATTAAGACTATTGTGTGGTAATTGATAATACTGAGCTGTTCTTCGGGAATAAAAGTATGGTTTATCAATTGGTTCTTGTTCACCTTGATTTATCAAAAGACGGAACATAACTCATAGGTATATTCGTGGGAGATCGATTTAAATATTACCATAGACTTTTCTGTGTGATGCAGATTTGTTTATTAAAGTCTTCGACTTTGGGTTGTAGTAACTCTTAGTTGTGTGTGATATTAGACCTGCACATCGGCCAGTCGGCCCCATTTTTAGGCGAAACCGGCCACCGAGCCGACTAGGTGTCGGTTTTCAAATCTGAAACCATGGCCGAGCCGACCATCCTCTGGTACAGTTTCAAACCGATTCAATTCGACTCAGTTCGGTACTGGTTTTAGTCATATTTTTACCGATTTGATGATGAATTCTAAATCCCTAGTCTAAACACATGTTCCAGTTCAGACATACAAAGTAAAAGTGAAGAAGAGTCATTTTCCCCTTTGATTATTCTGTCGTTGTAATGATGATGTTGGCCATGACCCATTGTAAGACTATTGAAGTTAAACCAAAATTCTCAACATTAAAAATGATATTCAAATCTCTTTAAAATTTTCATCTGAAAATTAAATCACATCACATATACAAAATTCGCTCAACTAAATTAAGCTTCAAGGAATCGAAGTAACAAATATCTAACTTTATTCATCATGGTTAGAAATACCTAATTCAATAATCAATGGCATCCAGATCCCCTTTTCAATTGATTACTTGAAACTTTCTCAAATCCATGAATAAAATTCTATTAGAGTAAAACCCATTCAATAAAAAGGAATAAAAAGCGACAGAAGAAGAAGATAAAGTAAAAAACATGGTGGTGGTTGTCGCCGTTATCACTGCTTGTGGTGATCGAAACGGCTGTTGCTGTAAGGAAAATGAAAAATATTGCTGGTGATCATATTCATACAAAGATCCTACTAGTCATAGTGGTGGTGAACTGATGAAGGAGGTTTGTTTGAGTGGTAGTGGTGACTGTTGAGATGAGACAGTGAGTGAGAGGAGGAGAGCGGAAGTAGAAGTCTAGAATATGAATAGAGAAAAAGAAAATAAGTGACTAAATGTTTTAGGGTTTTGTTTATGTTATATAGATAGGATAGATGGCTAGGATGAATTTGATCTATGGCTAATAGCAGCCGGATTTCTCGGCTCAGTTCGGCCGGTTTTTGCCTCATACCGTGTACCGAACCGTGGGATAGATGGTTATGATATCATATACCGTAATTGGCCATTGGATAATCGATACGGCTCGGTTTCAGCTCGGTGCAGCCGGTTTCGGCCCGGTGTCTCGGCCCGGCCAGTTTCCTGTGCAGTCCTAGGTGGGATCAACTAAGGGAACTAAGTACGTAGTATCCTGCTGGGATCAGAGGCGTAGGAGCATAACTGTACCTTGGATCAGTGTGAGATTGATTGGGGTTTAACTACAGTCCAGACCGAAGTTAACTTGGAGTAGACTAGTGTGTGTAGCGGTTTAATACAGTATATATTTAATCTGGACTAGGTCCCGGGGTTTTTCTGCATTTGCGGTTTCCTCGTTAACAAAATTTTGGTGTCTGTGTTATTTCATTTTCTCATTATATTGTTTATCTATAATTAAAATAATACAGGTTGTGCGTTGTTCAATCAATTAGAATATCCGACCTTTTGGTTGTTGATTTAAATTAATTGACACTTGGATATTGGTCTTTGGTACCATCCAAGTTTATCTCTCTTGTATTTAAATTGAAACTCGCAGTTTGCATGAGTAAGATTTAAATCGAGAGGTAGAGATATAAACTCTTTGATATACTTTTCTATTGATTGAGTCTAACTGTCTAGTTGATTCTCTAGAAAGTATATTGGAGTTTGTCCATACAGATTGCTAATCGAAATATTGGGTGTGGTTGTTAGACCCCCGCTTATTCAGTAATGGCATGTATGATAGCGTTTAAACCGTCGGAATTTTTCTTTGCACCGAGAATCTCGTTAGGTTCATATCTACCTATATCCTTTGCAATAGATACACCATCTATTATAAACATTTGAGGATTATATCCAATAACAAAATAAACCCAAGATTGGAAATCACGCGCTTGAAGAAAAGCACGCATGGTAATTTTCCAACACAGGTAATTTGAGCCATCGAAGACTAGTGGTATGTTTACTAAGATAGCACGTCTGTCCATAGAGTCAGATCGCTACAAACACAGACTTATGACTTAAACGTGTTTTCCAGCTCTAATATCAATTAAAAAAGAGGGGGTCTAACAACCACACCTAATATTTCGCTTAGCAATCTGTATGGACTAACTCCAATATACTTTCATGAGAATCAACTAGACAGTCAGACTCAATATTAAGTAAAGTATATCCAAGAGTTATATCTTTATTTATCAATTCAATCTGCAATCAAACAAATAGGAATTCGCGAGCCCGGTTGAATATAACAAATAACTTGGACGGTATCAAAAACCAGTATCCAAGTATCAATCAATTTAATTAACAACCAAAGGTTGGATTCACAATTGATTGAACTTACGCACAACCTGTGATATTTCAATTATATAGAAAATATAATGTAGAAAAGAAATAACACAGATACCAGAAATTTTGTTAATGAGGAAACCACAAATACAGAAAAACCCAGGGATCTAGTCCAGATTTGAACATCACACTGTATTAAGCCGCTACAGACACTAGCCTACTCCAAGTTAACTTCAGAATGGAATTTAATTGAGCCCTAACCAATCTCACACTGATCAAGGTACATTCGCATTCCTTACGCCTCTAGAACCACGTCGGATTATGTGCACTTGATTCCCATAGTTGATTTCACCCACAACTACGATTTGCTATGACCCAAAGTCAAAGACTTGATAAACCACTATGTCTCACACAAAAGAGTTTATTGAATAGATAAATCTGTCTCTCACAGATATACCTATGAGTTTTGTTCCGTCTATTGATAAATCAAGGAAAACAGGAACCAATTGATATACCTGACTTATATTCCCGAAGAGAAGCCTAGAAATATCAATCACCTCACAATAATCTTAATCGTATGGTAGCAAAACAAGATGTTGTGGAATCACAAATGATGACACGAAGATGTTTGTGACTATTTTTTATCTTGCCTATCAAAAATAAAATCTCGAGAAAATCTTAGAGAAGATAGTACTCAATACGATAAAAAATAGCAAGATCAGAACACGCGACTATAGAGAAATAGTTGGGTCTGGCTTCACAATCCCAATGAAGTCTTCAAGTAGTTAACCTACAGGGTTTCGTGAAAAACCTAAGGTTAACGGAGAATCGACTCTAGTCGCAACTACTATCACACATGAGGTGTGGGGATTAGTTTTCCAGTTGCTATAGTTCTCCCTTATATAGTCTTCAAATCAAGGTTTTCAATCAATGTTACCTTGGTAACAAAGCATTCAATATTCACCATTAGATGAAAATCTGATTAGACTCAAGATAATATCTTTCAACCGTTAGATCGAACTTAGGTTGTTACACACAAATGAAAAGTGACTTTATTTAGATATGAGTAATCGTACCTAAACGTGTACACCTTGTTTTCTCAACAATAGTTAACCGAAGTTAGCCATATGAACACTTTCATATCAACCATATTCATCTTAACCATAACTAGTTCAAATGACTCAAATGAAACTAGTTCTAGAGTTGTTTAATTGTTTATATTCTCATAGACATATACAAGACATAATTGAAGAAAAATAGATTTTGATTCACTTGAATCAATTCATGAACATTATATCCACGGTTTCAAAAGATTGCATTCCTTATTATATAAATATATTAGTTCATGAACAAACCGATTTTAGAACATAACCTAGTCAAGTATGCAAATAGGTACGAATATCTAAGTGGTCAACTAAGTTTGGGTTCACCGGTATGTGAACGGGTACGCATACCTTCCAAAACTCAGTTAAATTTTCTGAACTTTAAACTCACGCCAGTACGCATAGCGGTATGCATACTAAGTTCCATAACTTTCATTAACCAACCAGTACGCATACGGGTATGCATACCATGGTTCCCGGACTTGGACAACACATATACAAGTATGCATATTGTGTTATATCCAATCATGGTTAATCGTTCTAAACTCCCATTGAAATCATTGAAACATTCTCGGAAGACGGGAATAACTGTCTCACACAAACTATTAGCTTCAAAGCAATTTTCAAGTGATCGAATGATCAATACGAAACATTCCGAGTCTACATCAAATGACTGTCTCACACAAATCATGTAAGATGTTTCAAGGCGATTTTCACACGATCATCTTTTGACTTTCGTCATGAATATAATATGAACTTGGTTAAAGCGAAAGCTTACCAACAGATATTTCGACAAATGTGTAAGTGAGTTAAACTCAGCTCGAAATATCAAATATGTATAGTCAAAGTCTATATAACTATACGACTTTTGTCTCAAATAGGAGATAGAGTAGATAGACTTTTGAGTGATATATGAGTTCAAATCTCCACGTAAATTTTGTTGATAAAGTTCCACAAGCTTCCCTTAGTAGTTCTTCGTCTTCATTCGATGAACGTCGTGAAGTATAATGCTCAACTACACTTTATAAAAACATTTTCCTTTAGGAAACTCTTCATTAATACTAGTTATCTAAAAATTTCTTCTCTTAAGCGATTGTCTTACTGTTTAATGTCTATGATTTACATGTCTTTACTTTTCATTATAAGTCTTGTTAGACGAAATATATCGTAGCCTGATTATTAAAGTTAATAAAACAATCTGAGATGGCTTCTTCCAACGTGGGATATTATTAAGCTAGGTTTTAAGTCATTTTTCCTCCTTACTTACATCTACTAATGCAATTGATTCTAAAAACATTATTAAATATGCTCGTCATTGATTTTACTATATTAGTTATAACTTCTCTAATAACTGTAATTAACATTTACACTAATTCAAAAAAAGTCATTATAGACCTAATTCACTAAAGGCATCCAAAAATTGTATGAATTTTTATACTTTCTATCTTAACAAGTATAACGACATGGTGAGTAGGTTTTTTGTATATTCCGTTTCCTCTACAAATTTGTATCCAAATATAAATAGAATTTTGAAAATATACGATGCATATGTTCAAAGTAGTTGCGTTCGTATTTCCTTTCCTTTCGATGTATTTTAAGACATATAGATTTCAAGGGTTTGGAACCTATATATAATTCTTATTGCAAAAATCATGTTCATATCATATCTAAAAGCTATCTCCACGGATATTTTCAGAAGGCTCCACCTATTTGTCACCCTCACTTTTCCTATTTGCCACTCTCATCAGAATTTCAAAAGTAATTCTACTTTCAATTCTACTTTTTCCTATTTACAACCTACACAAGTCAAATTCAATTTGACTATAACTATCACCACTTCTAATTTATCTTCGATCCCATCCATCCATGAAAGTGTAAATACTCATAAACCTAAACTTCAAAAAGACTTTTTCTCTTATACATGCCCAGTCGGCCTCACCACTTCCTCCTCCCCCTTCGTTTTTTTTTTCTTTCACTTCTTATGATTTCAGAGGTAAAAATGATCTCATAAATGAAGGGCTTAAAAGAACCCACATTAAGATGGATATCTAATAACGGAATCAATATAAGCATTTGAGAAGAATCAAACGGTAGAATCATGGAGTTTTGTGCTTTGTTTAAGGTGGTTGGTGATCGATGGGTAATGAATTTTAAGGTGCTTTGAGGGATCTGTTGTTAATTGATCCTTCGACATCAGTTGACTTTTTTGCTTCAATTACATTGTTTAATGTTTTTGTAAATGTGGGTTGGGTCGTACCCGGTGAGGTCTATATTGAATAGTTCATCTTCTTCCTCATTTCTCTGCTACTGCAATTTCATTCCCTGGTATAATAATGAACGAATTTGATCTTTCTTTTTCTTTTTTATTTTATATGTCACTACCCAGTGTTGTACGTTTAAGAAATTATAGCATGAATTGTTAATGTTGTCTGAATTTGATCAAATTGTGTTCAATTTCTTAAAATCTGTTGCTGTGTTTATTTGTTTGATCTAATTTCATAAAGTCAGAATGAATCAATGGATGATTTGAATATATTTGAACTCGTAATTTTTTCATCTTTACAAGGATGGAGGGATTATGAGCAATAGTAGTACTACCCGAGCATGATAAATAAACAATAAGCTATTTGAAAGGAAAATAGTATTCATTGAAAACAACATGCATGTAAATACATATCCTGCAATAGTTAGGATCAAGACATAAATAGCCTTTATGAGAAACATTATAGACAATAAATATGGAATACTTATTCTTATGAGCAACTTTGATAGGAATGTAAGAGTGTAGTCGAGGAAAACATGCACATCCAAATAGTTTAAGAAATTTATGATTTGTTTGCTTGTTAAAAAAATAAATCAAAATGAGAAATAAAAGTAAATATATAATAGGCAGTTTATTGATAAGATAACTTGCAGTTTATAAGGCCTCAACCCATAATTTGAATGGTAAACCAGAATTTTTGCTTGACCACAAGAACACTATTATGTTCAGGTGTGTGAAGACAAGAAAACTCATGACTAATTTATTTGGATTTAGTGAAAGTTTTGAAAAAGTTATCGAAAAATTCTCCACCACGATCAGTTCTTATGGTTTTAACCGAAAGAGAAAATAAATTTTCAATATGAGAAATAAATAAATGAAGGCATGTTTGAAATCTGCTTTATTATGTATTGGAAAATCCAAGAATATTTGAAAAATTGTCTATTAAATTTGCATAATACAATAATCCAGAGACATAAAAAAAAACATGACATGGACTCTAAAGGTCCATATGCAAAAACTCCAGAAATTGTGTAGCATAGTTATGGGATAACTAAAAAGGTAATTTTTGACTCCTACATAGTTTGTAGTTGGTACCAAAAAATTGTTTATCGGCTATGTTGGAACATCGCTCGATCGAACTCGCAAGTTTTGATATCTCAAGCTTGTGGTCAATGTCAGATGTACAAATATATATTTTGATTTCTAGTCTTGTAAAGTCAAGTCTCGGAAAAGGATTAGAGTATGGTTATTAAGCATTAGACTTCACTGAATAACCCCTTAAGTTTGAAGACTGACCTATCTTATTTACTCATGACATATACTATTCTATCTTATGAGACTATGTCGTATGATCTTATTAGATTTAATATTGCAAAGAAATAATTTCAAGTTCAAGCTTATCTTGGTTAAACTCTCGAAATATGATTTAAGCAATGGATGATTATATATTCTTGGAAATATTAGTTAGACCAATTTATTGTTCACAAACTATTTTTGTTTCAAGTTGATCATTTGTAAGTTTCCAAAGCAACAATGCATAATGTCTATGGCTATTGGGAATGTTTCAAATTAATAATGAGAGATTTAGAAATACTTGGTTCAAGGTACACATACTTGTATGTAATACCTAAGTCAGTCTGAATTTCACTGACTGTAAAGGTTTGCAAACCCCTTACATCTAAGTTAAGGAATGAGGCGTAGATTTGAAACCCCTTGTGAAAAGGCGAGGGTACCCAAATATACCTCAAGCTATTAATTTTCCTTCCTATAAGTCCTTTCCCCGAAAGTGATTGTCTATGGACTGAGTCGAGACAATAGAACAAATCGGTTCACACTTTGTGTGATCGTCTATGGATAATAGATCGAGACAATACAACAATAAAGTGTATTTTATTGATACAAAGTTTCAGACTTAACCAAACATAATAGGATTCACGTATCAAGTAAATAGGAATTAACGTTTGTGCAATTTACTTTAATTATAATAAAACAATTATAATGCGGAAATATAAAGTAAATGACACAACAAGATTTTGTTAACGAGGAAACCGCAGATGCAGAAAAACCTCGGGACCTAGTCCAGAATTGAATACTCTCAGGATTAAGCCGCTATAAAAAATAATACCAACTTCGTATAGTTGAGACCAAGCAACTAAACCTATAGTTCACCTAGTTCCGTCTGTATTCCCACGCCTCCAACCTGTGAACAAGTCACGTACTTGGACCAATTCCTTTGGTTCTTATTCCAAACAGTAAAGGAACAACAAATCTGTTTGGTATCAACTCTCTTCAACCAAGTGATATGAGTTGCGCAAAGGTTCCCTTGTTTATCTTAACATAAACTCCTTTGCCAGGTTCCAAGATCTATCATATATTCAATCACCCAAAGGCAATTGTTAAGATTAAGCCAATCAATACCTTTAATCCCAAGGAAATGTATTGATGCCGATCTTCCTCAATTAATCAATCCAATCTACCACAAGGATAAACCAATTATTAATTGGATCTTCTTTTTCCCAAACAAGTATTGTGCACACAAAATATTATAAACACCAAGTCATAAATCTTCTATCTCTTCTTCGTCTTCAAATCTTCTTAGATCTTCAATAAACACCTGCACGCAACTACTTGAATCTCTTGTGATCAATCACACATAGAACGGAGTCTGTTGACAATGGATTATCACAAGATCGTCTTTAGATCTAACAACGGTTTAAAGATCCCTGTCGAAACCTTGAACTAGTTTGAGTGAATCTTATATAAGAAGAGAAGATTCTCAAGCATAAACAAACTAGGTACAATCAAAGTTCAACCACCATTAGTCAATCAAATCAATACAAAAACTAAAGATAAACCGCAATATCTAGTTTCCCACCAACGAGTCGCGCTAGAGCTCCTCAATCCCAAAGAAGACTTTAAATGGAACGTCCATAAGAGATTTCACCTAATTAGATTACTCTCCTCTCCGATAGGCGGCTTCACCAGTAAAAAAGACAAAAGAGGAAGTCTATTATTACGCAGGATTAGTTTGCTAGAAATGCAAACTCAAATTATTTATAGATAAGCAAGTTTGGACACCAAGGAATTTCCAAAACCGAAAATATTCTCAAGATAATTTTTATTACTACACCAAATTCGGTTTTCATAATTCCTGTGAATGCACCGTCCAAAAATACGATCGAAATCTCCTTGAAAAATCTTTAACTAGTAAATGCACATTACTAATTCTTATTTTCCATATATAATTAAAAACCCTTAATTAAAAAGATTCTTAACTTATTTAAATTCGATCTTGGGATTTACTTCCTTCTTAGCCTTTAAGGAATATCTTTGAACAATATAGAATAAGCATTAATGCACCGTGTTCAAAGTGTGTCGACATCTTACTCTTGCAAGTCCTTTTTCATACTTACTCACTTGAAATCGATTTACCACACTTCCAAACAAGTTTAGAATTGGTTCATCTGACTTTCAAGAACTATGTGATTGATCAAGTAACACTCAATCACAAACCATGGGTTTAAAGGTTCTATGAAAACAAATTTCGGTTCTACCTCCATGTGAGTATTGTGCATAGTCACACTGGCTTACCATAATTCGGCTGACTAGGTACTAGGATCGGTTCCCCATATATATTTGGTATCTAACTTGTATGCATTGCACATGTCCATATGATCGGTTCTCCCTTCCCAAAAACGTGTTGCACATGTTCATAGGATCTGTTCTCTTTCTTCCATAAACCTTGTTGCACCTCATACTAGGATCGGTTCCCCTTGTGATGCACTGCACCTCTTACTAGGATCAGTTCCCCTTCTCCTAATAATTATTTAGACACTCACAAACCCGATCATACCCCAGGTGATTACTTAAGATCGGTTTCACTAATAAAAGTCATACCAATACATAAGTCAAGCCTCCTGTGAATAGTTTTACCAAGAACACAAACAAGTCATGAGCGGTTATATTAATCATACTTATTGGTCGTTTATAAGATATGCAATGAAGAACAGCCCCAATAACGCCTGGAAATTTCCTTTTCGGTTCACAACACATATCATGAACTTACTTCCTTAGAACACATGTAAACATTGTTCCCTAGGATGAAATCCTCACCCCATACCCATACATAATCACAATAGAATTCATTCGATTATGTCGATGTTTTATATACAAAGTTTAATGGTTAAGCAAGAAACTCCGTATTGTATTCCTTAATACTATGTCTATCTAGAGTGTTCATGCTTCGCAGTTTTATGTATTCAATATGCACGACTTGAAAGATACGTTAGGGAATGAAACAGTTCAAGTCAAATATCACTAAACTCAAGTGGAAGGATGATGTTGTGGTTGTAGCTCCGTTCTTATTCACTTCTTCAAGTCTTCGTAATACTTGTAATGTCTCATCCTAATACTTTCAAGCTATCCTATAGAAGCTGACTCTAGTACATTTAAATAAAGCGACTCTTAAATGAGTCTTGGTTCACTAAAATATGACAACCAAACTTGACATACCAACGCTTGGTGGGTTCAACCGAGCAATACTCTAATACCTTGAATCTGACTTCACAAACTGCTAGTGGTTTGCAAACCAATATAGTTCTAGTTTAACAGAATATCATGGAGTATTCTATATGACAATGTTCACTTTTGCTACAAATGTTATAAACACTTTTAAGACAAATTTATTTACCAAATTATTATGGGCTTGTGGATCATTGATTAGTCTTGAGTGTTATTCAACACTGCTAAGTGCTTGTAAGTTCAAAGTCATGTTTGCCGTTATGGAGTATCATTGTGCACGTTATAGAACCCTAGACCGTAATGTATATTCTTCTGGGTAATTTCATGAAGGACTTTTCACATGATTACATAAATTCCCAATAAGAATTTCATCCAAAACTGAAAAGTGTTTGCTTGGATAAAGAGACTCTTGACATAAGATTTCTCAATCCCTGGCATTATTGTGTCCTAGTTGCAAAGTTAAAATCGTCCTCTATATCATAGAACCGTATTCCAAGTTATGATTTTGAGGACTTCACTTAGGGATTCATGATAGTTATTGTATATTATTGGTTATTGAAGTTAACGAACTTTGGATCAGGAACAAGATAAATAGAAATCACAAAGTTCTCCTATTCTCAGGATTTGGGATTCCTCAACATAAAATGTTAGAGGAGCACCAAGTAAGGATCAAAGTTTGGATAGTTCTCTTCTTTCTGTTTTCAAATGGTTGCTGCTTCAATTACACAATCCATCTTCCTTGTTGGATGAGCTCAACTACTTTGCATCATTTTTGAAAGACTTTTGTAGTTTGTTACCATTTGTCAATTACTATTTAGATAATGGCACTTTTCGTTTTTATTTTTCTTTCCAAAATTTAACATTATTACCGGACAAGTTTATTGACAGATAGCATTTGAAATACTCTTTTTTTTTTTTACTTGAATGCCTTTCCGAAATCCATTTCCATAAAGGAGCAGATATTCTTTTCGCCAAATGTCATTCATATCTGAATTGTTTTTTCTTATACTATCTTCCTCCACATAACCTTTTTTACTTGGTGTTTCTTTAGCTCCATTTAGAGAGTAAATATCTATTTGTTGCTCTTAGGCATCTGATGCCCACTCCATTAAGTTATTTTGGTTTGCTTAGCTTATCCCAAGCCACTCATTTTACTTTTTTTTTGTTAGGTGTAGAGCCATACATGAAATATTTCATAATTCTTGATAGTTGCTTCTCCATATGTGTAGGCATTGGGATGAGGGACATGAAATAAATGCGTAGACTCATGAGAGTACTATTAATAAGCTGAGTTTTAGCAGATCTTGCAAGAAATATTTTTTTTCCAATCTTTGATATATTTCTTGATTGAGTCTCACTTTTAAGTTGGTGCTCTAGGAATTATATTAGATTTTAGTCCATACAGATTGTCGAATGAATTATTGGGTGTGGTTGTTATACCCACGCTTTTTCAATTGGTAATAGAGCACGCAAACACACTAAGACCTTATAAATCTGTGTTTGTAGTAATCTGACTCTATGGACAGAAGTGTTATCTCTATAAATGTACCTCCAGTTTTCGATGGCTCAAATTACTTATGGTGGAAAATTGATGTGAGTGCCTTTCTACAAGCGTGTGATTTTCAATCATGGGTTCGTGTTGTTAATGGCTATAATCCTCTAATGCTTACAGTAGACGGTGTAACTGTTGCAAAGGATATTGGTAGATATAGTGAAGTCGAGTTGAGTGCTGCAAAGCAAAATTCTGCGGATTAAACGCTATCATATATTCCATTACCTCGGATCTTCAGCACCATGTGACTACATGCACCCGGTCTAAAGATGCTTGAGATATCTTAGAAACCATATTTGAAGGGAATACCTCTGAGAGAGAAGCTAGGCTTCAAAACCTAAATTATGATTGGGAAAACCTTCGCATGGCTGATGAAGATTCATTTGATGAGTTTAATCATAAAGTGTCTGAAATGCATCATTTGCATTGGGTAGGACTATTCCTCAAAAGGAAATTGTGATAAAAATTCTCAGATCTCTACCAGCTAGATACGATTCTAAGAAACATGCCATCGTTAAGGGAAATAACGTTGAAACACTTTCCAGGAATACTATTGTTGGAAAGTTAAAGATCTTTAATCACGAGCATTTATCCAAAGCTAGAAAGGATATTGCTTTCAAAGCACAAAAGAACACTAACCTACTTAATAAAAGTAAAAGTGTTGGCAACTATGTGGATGATCTTATTAAGACTGAATCATCAGATGAAGATCTTGACAACTCAGTTTCACTGACCACAAACCAATTAAGAGATCTTCTTTTGAAAAGAAGTAAACTATTCACCAGAGATAAACCTAGATCATCAGTTAAGCCTCATGATCATGTCCCTCCTTGTTGATGGTGGATTTTCAAAAAAGGTCAAACCGTAAAATCATGATACTGCATGTTTCTGATACGACTTCAGGCATGTGACGATTCATATTTTACGAAGTCATGATAAACATGTCTTTCGAAAATCCTCCACTAGCTGAGCGCTCGATCCTTGGCATTTCATTGTGACCTCTCTGTCGAATAACGTAATTGGGGGGTTCTCCGTAAGATTGAGAGAAATAACGCCTTCAGGTTGTCGGTGATACTCATTATTCCCTGACTACAGGAGAGATACCTACCTCTACATAAAAGAACGATTAGGCGGTTCTCCGTAAGATTGAGAGCAACAACGCCTTCAGGACGGTGACACTCACTATTCCTGACTATGTAGAGAGACCGTGTATAGACTCAGGCGGTTCTCCGTAAAATTGAGAACGCCTTCAGGATATCAGCCGTCTCCTGACTATGCACATATATTTGTTCTACCGTGACATTCACCATTGAATTCCTAGAATATAATCCATTTTAACTAATTATTCTGATTTCATGATCGAATCCACGGCTGATCTCATGGAATGGTAATAGATAAATAACCTCATTATTCCAATTTCATGATCGAATCCACGACTGATCTCATGGAATGATAATACACAACTTTATTACTCATATTCTGTAGTCGAATCCACGATCCCAAGAAATGGTAATACTCGCTTTATTATTCCGAATCCATGGTCGAATTCACGACTGATCCTATGGATTGATAATAAATAACTTCTCACTTTTATTGCTCAGTTTCATGAATCATTCTCAGCTGAATTTCATAAATTAGTAATAAATACTCAACAATGATGTACAAACAAGCACTCAAATTCACGAACGAGCATTCGAAAATACGGACATATGAGGAATCCTACGTAAAACAGGAGAAAAATAACAAATATTAAATTAATAAGGAGGCGCCCATGGGGCCTTGCCCACTGGTCGGCCGGCCATGCCCTAGCCGTGGCCGGTCCCATGCTTCTCCCATTATTTTTCCCCATTTTGTTATGTTCATGAACTCATGAAGAACTCCTCCAATTTAGCAACTTTCCTTGTTTGTGCAAAACTCATGAATTTTCCATAACTTCATAGATTCATGAAAAGATAATAATATAAGATTAGGAAAGGTGTGCGGGACCGGCCAACCTAGCCGTCCGGCCATGCGCAAGCCGTGGCTGGTCCCTCACCTTACAATCCTTAGCCTTTTATTATTATCTTTCCCCAATTTCATGAAACTCCTGGTTTCAACAAAACTCATGGATTATCCATAATCACGGTTTCTCCATATTTTCATGGATTCATGAAAAAAAAAATATTATAAAATTTGGGAAAGGTGTGCGGGACCGGGCAACATAGCCGTCCGACCATGCCCTATCTGTGGCCGGTCCCACACCTTGCAATCCCTAGTCTTTTATAATTATTATTTTCCTCAATTCATGAAACTCCTTGGTTTGAGCACAATCATGATTTCTTCATAATTTCTCAAATTTTGCTCGAATCATGAAAATTCAAAAGCCAACATGGTCACACGATAGGCTAGCCTCTCATGACAATTTTAGATGTTAAAATACTCTTATTTTAATATTCACAAAATATTGATCAATTGAGCATACATGCTCATTCCAAAAAAATCAAGAATTTCATTCAAGATGAAACTCTTCTGAAAATTCATTGTGTTGCTCAAACGCACATCATAAAATACTGAAACTCTCAGTACGAAAACACGAACATCATGGAAACACGTGCATGCCTTCTTGACTGACCAAGGTCATCCCTAGGCTTGCACAAAGCCGGTCCCACACATTTTCACACTTTTGACCTAATTTGCACAATCGCTCATATTGGTGTAGATGGTGGATTTTCGACAAAGGCTAAAATCGTAAACCCATACTTATGCGTATTCCTGATCCAGCAATCAGATGAATGTTGAGGCTCATGTCTCTTATCGAAAGCATGAAAGATCATGCTATGAGAATCTCTGACTGAGAATACTGTATCTCAGAGTGTATATAGATATGTAGTCTCTCATCTGAGGCAACGACATATCTCATGAATGCTGAGCAATTTCAGTATTTACTTCTATATAGAATCGAAAGATTAGACGGCTCCTAGATAGGTTGCCTGCTAGTATAGAGCAATAACGTCTTCAGGATGTAACAATGTTTTCCATGACTATATGAAAGAAATATGACGCTTCAACAAGCTCATATCACTCGACTCCTGAATAATTAACTCTCCTAGACGATCATACTAGTATAGAGCCATTAATTAATTATTCTCAAAATCAATAGATTCATTAACTGAATCCCTGGAAAATATTCAATATTTTCATAATATTTCATTACTTCAATTTATGGTTCTTCCCTGTAGTTGCAGGAAAACCTACACTACACCCTTCACAATAATTCACAATAATCAACACATATTTGAAGATTAAAAACAACGCTTTATTATTTGATTCTCAGAAATGTTTACAAGAAATGGAAGAAATCAAGAGATTCATTGTCCACTAATATTGGAGAACTGGCAGATGAATTCGCAGAAGTGTTGTAAATCTCGCAGGAATAATATCATGGCGATATTCTGGTCCTACATTCCCAGCAGAATTCCATGGGTTAGTAATAAATATTCAACACACATGCATCTGAGTTACTTTCGAGTAAGCCCCGACCAAAATGGTGTAAATGTATTCGACACACAATGCATTAACAAACACCTGAATGAACAAACAAGTATTTCAAAATACGACGAGATGATGAACCTATGCAAATAGGAAAGAAAATAATAAAATAATAGTCAGGCTCTAGGGGACTGGCTCACCGGCTGGCCAGTCATGCCGTAACCAGTCCCACGCCCAAATTCTATATTTTATCATATTTTATTATTTTCCTTGATCTCATGAAAATCCTTTCATTTGAACAAATATTCTTCGTTTTGAGGAAACTCATTAGTTTCATGGTGTTTCCTTCACACTGAGGAAATAATATAAAATTAGGGAAAATATTATGGGGCCGTGATTATTGGCCAACCGGCCATGCCTTGATCACAGTCGGCCCCACACCTCATGGTTCCTCATTATTTTATTATTATTTCCCTAATCTCATGAAAACTCCTTAATCTCATGATATTTCCTTGATCCCATGAAAAATAATATAAAATTAAGGAAACCCATGGGACCGGGCCATAGCCGGCCGGTCATGCCCTAACTGGCCCCACACATTTTATTTTATTATTATTATATTTTCATGTTTCCTTAATCCCATGAAATTCCTTGATTTCATGATATTTCCATCAAATTATGAAATTCCTTCAAATCATGAAATAATACTTAAAATTAGGGAAAACTCACGGGACCGGGCCCTAGCCGGCCAACCATGCTCAAGCCGGTCCCACACATCCCTTATTTTATTATTATTATTTTTTATGTTCTCCTCATCTCATGGAAACTCTTTAATTTCAACAAAACTCCTTGGTTTCAACAAACTCCTTGGTTTTATCATATTTCCTTAAAATCATGAAAAATATTATAAAAAATAGGAAAATAATGTGGGACGAGGTCTTTGGATGTCCGGACATGCCTTTGCCATGGCCGGTCCCAGACTTCATGATTTCTTCATTTTTTATTATTTTCCTTCATCTCACGAAGGTTTTGACGGTTTTATCAAAAATCCATTTTCTCAAATGATTGCTCAAATGCACATCTGAAAATATCAAAATTCTCATAACTGAGATACGAACATCTTGGTGACGTGAGCATGTTACCTTGACCAACCAAAGTTGGCTCTTTGGCTTGAAAGAATCCGGTTCCGCGTATTTTCACAATTTGACCTAATTTGCGCAATTGCACGTATTTGGTCCAAAACTCTTCCAAACAACTTGGAACTTCATAAGATGATCATCAGTCGATACCGTGACCACCCAGGGCCGGTTTCATGACCCCTTGGTTGGTCCCTCATCTCTTCATAATTAATTAGGTTTTATCACCTAAGGTT